>JARQOD010000001.1:507104894-507162036 GCA_033576555.1 Oophaga sylvatica
TATGAACATAAACCCTGGGCAAAAAAAGGGTTCTTAAAATATCAATGTGGTTACTTCCGTTATTAAATGTATTTATTCACAGCGCGCTTCTTACTGTCAGAATCACAGAATGTTCACAACAATTCTGAGGTTTCAACATCATTCTCTCAGTGACACAGGAAGGTGAAGCATCTGGAGGTGATGGAGAAAATCTTTGTTTGCTTTGCCTTACTTCATTTTCATACTGGTAAGTAGTATCATGTTGTACTCATGAAAATTTGACCTACTGTGGTCCAGAAGAAGACTTCTTCGGTGGACTTCGTGATGAGTAAAGAGCTTTTACATTTTTTTTTTAATTCTCATTGATAGAGAATGATGATTTACTAGAGATAAATGATTATCAATTAGTAGCTAATCACAATTACTTCATTTATCCTTAGAAGACGTGCATAATACTGTGAAGTCTTTTTGTATCAACTTATTTCAAGCTTTTCTTACTAATTTCAAAATGATCTCTGCATACAGTGTTAAACATAAGTATTTGATACTCTGCTGATTCTGCATATTTTCCCACCTACAAAGAATGGAGCGGTCTGTAATTTTTATCGTAGGTACACTTCAACTGTATATGGCTACGAGTTAAAAGATGTATGTACAGTTTCTTCAGTGTTTTATGGAATTCTCTCCCTATTTATATTGCTGATATACTCTCTTACTATATAGATTCACCACAAAATGGTTACTGTATTCCCTGCCTCAGCTTTTATACTGGCTGATACATTTGTTTCCTCTGCTTTTCCACTTGCTGCTGTATTTCCTGCCTCTGCCTTTAAACAGGCTTTAATATTATTTCCTGATTTGCTGCACTATACCATAATATAGGTTATAATATAGGTGATATGAACATATAAAATATGAAAGAGTTTAAATTCAATAGATTCACCAAATTCCTAAAATTTGACACAAATTTGCATCAAATCAATTCACAAACCACCATTATCCTTGGAATCCTCTGCTGCACCAGCTCTACCACTCCTGTGGTCCTCACAAGTACTAGAAGGGATTATGTTCCATTTCAACAGTCAGCTAATCGTTGCATCTGATCACTGATTAGTGATGATATTTGTTTGTATGGCTGGATCTCAGGCTCACAGGGGTCTAAAATTTTGAAATAATTAATATTTACAATGTGATCCCTGCTGATCCTTCAGAGAGCTGCCCAGGTCACTGCTGATCTCTTTCCATCCTCTTATGGCAGAGCTGGTCCATGCAGCTGCTGATTGACTGATACAGTCAAGTACCAATCCTGCTAGAAAAGGGAAAAAAAGACCAATGAGAGACTGGGGTAGCACCACAGAGGAGCGACGGAAAATCGATCAGTAAATCGAGAATTTTTAAATTAATTTTAAACCAAAGTAATAAAAAACGTGGACAACTCCTGTAAGGTTTTCGTTGACTGTGGGAAAAACAAAATTATCACCCAAACTAAATAGTAATATTGATTGAAAACCCTCTTTTTTCAGGTGGGACATTTGAATCATTTTGTGGAGAGAGTAGAAACATGACTGGTGTGGAGGGAGGAGAAGTGACACTACAAGTGGACCACACAGAGTTCAATGACGCCACTTGGATACTTCAAAATAACTTGTCACCGATTGCTAAAACAAAACCAGGGAAAATCATTGAAGATATAAAAGGATCATACAAGGGACGACTGAAGGCTACAAGTAACGGCTCCTTAGTAATCACTAATCTGACCAGAGAAGACAAGGGGTCTTATAAAGCAAATATATTGATGTCCAGGCAATGTCATCAGATGTATTATCTTACAGTGGACAGTGAGTTAAACAATTTTGCATTTCTTCTTAAAGGAGGATTTAAGCAATAAAACAAAATTCTTTAACAGCTCAGAAAAGTTAAAAAGTTAAAAATAGGACATACGATTAGCACTTACCAAGCCTACATAACATAGGTTACAAGCCATATATCACAAAAATGAGGGACATATACATGAGGTTAACAGCCAAGAGGATATGTCAAATACAGAATAATGCAGTTGGTGGTAAGTCAAAGGATAATGTAAGGCAACGGTGTCACATCAAACCAAAAACTACAGGTCATCCAAAAACAATATAATTGCCAGTGAGCATTTCAAGAATGTAACTCTAGTGTATTGCAAGTATACATGGATGAATCAATTGGGTCATAACGGTGACAGAATTAAGTGCTCAGTGCTTACCTATAGCATCAAATGCCAGGTCACAGAAAAAAAACCACAAACGCGTTTCGCTCACGTGCTTTCTCAAGGGTAATGTGAGATCAGCAAAGGTCAATAAAGCGAAAGAATTGGAACTGCAGAACATTGAAGTTGATTCAAAGCTCTTTTTAAAAAGTATTTATTTTTAAAAATAGATTTATTTATATTTTCTCAAGAGTAGAAAATGATCTAAAGAAAAATAAATAAGCAGTAATAACCCTTTAAATACCCCATTAAGTACCCCGCTACTCAGGGTTCCCAGTAGTACAGGAAGAGATGCTGTCTCACCGATCAGTTACTGGCCTCTGCAGGCAATCACTGGCCTGAGTGGTGACTTCAGAATCTAAGCCTGGATCTCTTCAAAAACACTTTTTAAGGCTTTGAATAATTTATAGAAATTAAAGTCTACGTGTAACCTTAGCCGAAATTGTAGTAATAATAGAGATGTGGCAACTGAATGATTTTGTGCAGAGAGCAGGAACGTGACCGGTGTGGATGTGGAAGTGGTGACTCTATAGGTGGATCTTACTGAGGTCAATGATATCACCTGGGTAACTCAAAAGAACTTGGATCCAATTGCTAAAACAAAACCAGGGAATGTAATCGACAATATAATAAGCTCTTATAGAGGACGACTGAACCCTACAAGTAACGCTACTTGGTAATTAGCAATCTGACCACAGAAGACCAAGGGTCTTATATAGCAAATATAAAGAGATCCAACCAATGTACTCTGGTGTATAATCTTACTGTGTACGGTGACTTTTATTTATGTTCTTAGCACTTATTTTAACAGACCTGTTAAAATAACAAAACAGGTTACACGCACCGGCATCGATCCTCTGTAAATGGAGTTCCAGCTTTTACTTGGTTCCTGATGGTCTCTACTTGATGGTCCTGTCCTTAACACACCAGATGTGCCCTTTCAGCCAATCACTGGCCACAGCAGTGACCTGTCTCTGTCACTGATTGGATTAACAACTTTTTATGATGCATCTTGGATGGAACCAGGAATAAGAGACCAGTAGACATCTGGTAAATGCTGGAACAGAGACCTGTGTACGATCAGTGAATCGTTGTGGGTGAATATTGCTTTGTTTATTATTTTTCACTGGTCTGTATTATTTTGAGAATAATTTTGTCAGCTGGAAATCACCTTTAAAGTTATCTATTTATTATATATCATCCAGTTAAAAGTAAAGTGACTCAAAAGGGTCAAGTTATTTATCTACATTTTCGAAACTTTTGCATCTGATTTATTGTAGATAGGCAACATGACAGCACTTCAAATAGCAGCACAACGTCAACCTCTGACATCTCAAGCTCAGGTGAGAAAACCACAGACAAATAAGTGCAAAGAGTGTCTTTAGTATGTTTTAAAGCTAAAATTACTTTTTGTTTGCAAAGCTATGGACTGTGCAATACATCTGAATTATTTATGTTCTGGCCGTGGTCCAGTTCTTGCTGTCCAGTATCAATAATGGCTGGGGTTTCAATATTCCAGTCGTAAAGTGTCCAGTGGGTTAGCGCTCTTGTTGTTGGTTTACAATGGTTAAGTACTTAAATTACCAGTGTCTAGTATAGGAAAGATGTGTATCTTCGTACCGTGTTAGCCAGTAGATAGAAAAATATTTAGACTTGAGAGTCCTCAGTGGTTGATACCTTTTAATGGCTAACTGAAAAGATGGTAACAAATTGCAAGCTTTCGAGACTACGCAGGTCTCTTCATCAGGCATAGACTAATACAACATCTGAAGAATCACATATTTATACACAAAATAGCACAGAAAAAATGCAATAGGTAGGACAAGTGACATGAAGCAGAACTGTCATTATGGCAGAGGGATTAACATAAATATGACTAGTTCATAGATAAGGAGTGAAGGTTTTATTACCCTCTGATTGGGGTCTGGTATTGTGTTGTGATGACCCTAAAAGGTCAGGGAGGCAGATTCCTTAATTGTTGTAGAACGACATAAAACTCTGGGATATATTCATCCCAGCACTAAGAGTGTCAAAGGTCATCATAAGTTTATATTCCCAGACTTTTCTATCCTTCTCAGATTTGAAGTTAGATTTTAATACAAGTAATTCCATATCTGTCATGCTATGACCGGGCATACAAAAGTGTTTGGCCACAGGTAAATCCATTCTTTTTTCTCTTATCGTGTGGCGATGAGAATTCATCCTTGTTCTCAGTTTTTGCCCGGTCTCCCCCACATACAGACCCCCAGTTGGACATTTAGTACATATAATTAGGTACACCACATTAGATGTGATGCAGCTGAAAGTACCTGGTATCTTGTAGTCCTGATGGGAGTTGGGGATCTTTATCCTGTCCGTGGTCATTATAGATGTACAGGTCTTGCATTTCTTTTGTCTGCAAGGAAAGGTTCCTGCAGCTGTTGGGGAGGACAGGGAGCTTCTGACAATGATGCTTCTTAGATTTGGGGGCTGCCTAAAACATAGTAGTGGGGGGTCTGGAAATATGGATTGTAATCGGGCATCTTTTTGTAGTAAAGGTTGTAGTTTCCGTGCAGCTCCCCTTAGCATCTCCAGACTTGGATTGTAGGTGACCACTAGAGGCACCCGGTTATTTTCTTCTTTAGCTTTGTAATGTAGCAGGTGATTCCTTGATATTCTGGTGGCTCTTGTAATTTGGTTTTCAATTGTTCTTGGATGGTAGCCCTGGTTCAAAAAAGTCTTTCTGAGGCGACCAAGGTGTTCATCTCTATCCATGGGGTTGGAACATATACGGTTGTATCTGATGGCTTGGCTGTAGACAATAGAGTTTTTTATGTGTTTAGGATGGAAACTGTCCCATTTAAGATATGTTGGACGGTCGATTGGCTTCTGATACAGGGATGTCTCTATTTCATTGTTCTTTAGCTTAATGGTGGTGTCTAAAAAGTTAATTTCAGTGCTGGAGTAGTTAAGTGTTAAGTTGATGGTGGGATGAAATTGATTGAACTGTTCATGGAACGTCTTTAGCTGTTGTTCAGACTCCGTCCAGATGATTAAAATGTCATCAATGTAGCGGTAGTAGGCCCGAGGCCTGATGGGGCAGGAGGACAAAAATTCGCTTTCAAGCTTGGCCATGAAAAGATTTGCATACTGTGGAGCCATTTACTTCCCATAGCTGTGCCAGTCTCCTGAAGATAGATCTTGTTGTCAAATTCGAAGTAATTGTGGGTGAGGATGAATTTTGTGAGTTTCACCACAGAATCAGCATCATTCCCGGTGTTTCCCATGAAGACTTTGCAGGCATTTAATCCATCCTGGTGTGGGATATTAGAGTACAAAGATTCCACATCCATGGTGGCCAGGATGGTTCCTTCTGGTAGAGAACCTATTGCTGCTAGTTTATTCAGTAGGTCAGTTGTGTCCTGAATGTAGCTGGGTGTATCCTTTACCAGGGGTTTAAGAACACCCTCTACCCATCCAGATACTTGCTCAGTAAGGGTGTCCACACATGAAATAATCGGCCTCCCTGGATTTCCGGCTTTGTGGATTTTGGGAAGCATGTAGAATGTCCCTGTTCTTGGACTTTCTGGTATCAGGTCATCAGCTCTTATGGATTTGTCAGACAGACAAGATACCAACTTGCTTAGTTCCTTGTAATAGTCCTGTGTAGGGTCCGACTCCAGTTTTCTGTAGTAGCGTGTGTCCGTAAGTTGTCTGTTTGCTTCCTTCATATAGTCTGATGTGTTCATCATGACTATTGCACCTCCCTTGTCAGCAGGTTTAATGATGATTTCTTTGTTGGTTTTCAGAGACTGTATGGCCTTTCTCTCCTGGGCACTGATGTTGGAGGCTTGTCTCTTGTTGGTGGCTATGATGGTGGATTTTATCAAATGTCTGAATGAGTCTATATATTTATCCAAATGAGGGTTACGTCCAGGTGGAGGTGTCCAGTCTGACCTCTTCTTGGTTATTGGGATCCCTCTTCCTTCAGTCCGAGTGTTTTCTGAATCTTCTGTATCATTGAAGTATTCCCTCAGGCGCAGTCTCCTGAAAAAATGTTCCATATCACTGCAGAGTTCGGTTTTATCCAGGGCCTTAGTAGGACAAAATGAGAGTCCTCTAGAAAGCACGGCAAGCTCCACTTTGCTGGGTTTGTAATCTGAGAGATTGATGACACAGTTAGATGCTTTTGTGTCTGGAATGGAGTGGTTGTCAGAGTTGTCAGGTTTTGGTTTTGTTTTGTATCTGTTTGTATAGAGTCCGGAATGGAGGCGCAATCTGTGTAGTTTCTTTTCCTTGTTTTGAATCAGAAAGGTCCGTAGTTTGTTGTAGTATTGTTGTAATTTTTGCTCTGTGCTTTCTGTAAGTGTTTTTCCTCAGAGTTTCCAATTGTCCTTGGACTTTACTCCTTATGCTGTAGCAGACATGCAAAAGATGGTTCCTTAGTCTTTCAGAAGTCCTGTGACAAAGGTTTTGTGCATAATGGGTATTGTAGGTGTGAAGAATTGGGTTTGTAATCCAGAGTCCTTTGGGAATTAGATTCTCCTTTTTGCATTTAGATAAGAAAAAAATGTCGCTGTCCATTTGTGCACGTTTCTTCAGAAGTGGTTTCAGTTCCATAAAGATGCGGTACATTCTGGTATCCTCCATTTTGATATAGGAAAGATGTGTATCTTCGTACCGTGTTAGCCAGTAGATAGAAAAATATTTAGACTTGAGAGTCCTCAGTGGTTGATACCTTTTAATGGCTAACTGAAAAGATGGTAACAAATTGCAAGCTTTCGAGACTACGCAGGTCTCTTCATCAGGCATAGACTAATACAACATCTGAAGAATCACATATTTATACACAAAATAGCACAGAAAAAATGCAATAGGTAGGACAAGTGACATGAAGCAGAACTGTCATTATGGCAGAGGGATTAACATAAATATGACTAGTTCATAGATAAGGAGTGAAGGTTTTATTACCCTCTGATTGGGGTCTGGTATTGTGTTGTGATGACCCTAAAAGGTCAGGGAGGCAGATTCCTTAATTGTTGTAGAACGACATAAAACTCTGGGATATATTCATCCCAGCACTAAGAGTGTCAAAGGTCATCATAAGTTTATATTCCCAGACTTTTCTATCCTTCTCAGATTTGAAGTTAGATTTTAATACAAGTAATTCCATATCTGTCATGCTATGACCGGGCATACAAAAGTGTTTGGCCACAGGTAAATCCATTCTTTTTTCTCTTATCGTGTGGCGATGAGAATTCATCCTTGTTCTCAGTTTTTGCCCGGTCTCCCCCACATACAGACCCCCAGTTGGACATTTAGTACATATAATTAGGTACACCACATTAGATGTGATGCAGCTGAAAGTACCTGGTATCTTGTAGTCCTGATGGGAGTTGGGGATCTTTATCCTGTCCGTGGTCATTATAGATGTACAGGTCTTGCATTTCTTTTGTCTGCAAGGAAAGGTTCCTGCAGCTGTTGGGGAGGACAGGGAGCTTCTGACAATGATGCTTCTTAGATTTGGGGGCTGCCTAAAACATAGTAGTGGGGGGTCTGGAAATATGGATTGTAATCGGGCATCTTTTTGTAGTAAAGGTTGTAGTTTCCGTGCAGCTCCCCTTAGCATCTCCAGACTTAGGGTGACACTTACTGTGTTGTGATGACCTTTTAGGGTCATCACAACACAATACCAGACCCCAATCAGAGGGTAATAAAACCTTCACTCCTTATCTATGAACTAGTCATATTTATGTTAATCCCTCTGCCATAATGACAGTTCTGCTTCATGTCACTTGTCCTACCTATTGCATTTTTTCTGTGCTATTTTGTGTATAAATATGTGATTCTTCAGATGTTGTATTAGTCTATGCCTGATGAAGAGACCTGCGTAGTCTCGAAAGCTTGCAATTTGTTACCATCTTTTCAGTTAGCCATTAAAAGGTATCAACCACTGAGGACTCTCAAGTCTAAATATTTTTCAGTGTCTAGTAGTTAATTATTCCCAGTTCTTCTACTCAAGTCGTTTAGTGTTGACATTTTTGGGCTTCAATTATTTTTTAAGGTTTTTTTGACTACCAGTTTTCAACTGGTTCCAGGGTAAAGTAGTAATAAAAAAAAGATACATACGGGACCTTCTAGGTTTCTCTACAGGACTGCTGATGTTCCTCAGTGATTTCTTTGGATCATTTCTGCAGAAAAAGAAAACAAGAAGACTAAGGGTGAACAACCTCATTATTGTCCTTGTTTTGGTGTCCAGTAGTTTAGTGCTAGAGTTTTAGTTTCCAGTGGTTAAGTGCTCAGGTTCCTAGTATGTAGTATTCAGTTTCCTGGTGTCCAGTGGTTAAGTGTGTGAGGGGAGGCCAGGGCCGTAGTCCTGGCCCACAGGGGTGTCTGCTTTAGAGCACCCTGGCCACCAGCATCACATACACAAAGTCACACTGTCTCACTTGCCTGGTTCTCAGAGGCCTACCTTAGTTGCAGAGACACTTCTTCCGTTGATCTAGCACATAAAGAGACAGAGTCCAATTCCAACTTTAAACGTAGAACTTTACTTGTATTTATTCGCAGCACATCCTTATCAGATACAGTATCAGCATAGGGTTCCATACAGTTCACATCCTTCATTTTCCCTGTAGTCTTCCCTATGTCCTTCAGTAGGTGCCCGAGTCGTACCGTTTCTTCCGGCACCGCAGCATTCTCACTGTTCAGCTTTCTTATGTTCAGGAGTTCCCTCGTCTGTTTTGCCCCAGACATGACGGCATCTGCGCATATAGAAAGCTACCACATCTTGAGCGACCTGTGTCCCTGTACTGCTGCACCTCTGCTGTAGCTTCTATCCACCATGGGCCCTGGAAGACTGGGCTCTTAGTTTCTAACTTTGCAGAAACAACCGCTCTGTATGGGCTCTATGGCCCTTCTGCCCCAGAAAAGGAAAACTCTCTATCTTATCTGCGGTTAGTTTCTCCTATGTAAACTATATACAATATTGTGCCCCCATCTAGTGTCCACTTTGAGGTACTGCACTCTCCCTATCTACACAACATATATACATAGCAACATCAGAAACATATTACATATATACCATATCAACAATACACCCCTTACACTTGCTCAGCTTTTTTGGCTGTCTATTAGTTTAGTGCTATTTTCTCTGGTTTACACAGTGTGACAGGGTCACTGGCACCATATTTGAGGGGAGGTATATGTCGCAAAGGTAGTTATCCTGTGTGATGTGAAACCCATAAGTTTCCTTCCAGCACGATAGGTGCTCAGAGTAAACCAGTCATTACCAGGGTCTGGGTTTCGTTGTGAGTAGGTATAAGAGATGGGCGGGATGCCGACTCACCATATCTCCAACTCAAGGGTATGGTTAGAGGGAGTTAAATCTCCTGTCATGATCCAGACCGGGTTTTAAGTCCTGTTTTCCCTCTTCTCCGGTCTGGTCATGTTAGGGGTTAACCTTGCTCAGCCTTAGTCTGGGTTCAGGTTGGCTATTTATTGCCACTGCTTCCAGCAGGTGGTGTTGGTTATAGTTTTTGCCTAGGGCTGATGTAGCTGACTCTGATTGCTCTGATTTGTCCTCCTGTCTTTTCTGTCTGTACCCGTGTCTATGTTTCCCCCATTCCCATTTTAAGTCAGTGTTCCCCTTTAGTATATTGACCTCCCAGTTCTGACTTGGCTTGTATCCTGACATGCTTTTGTCTTTTGTCTTTTGGCTTATCCGCTCCTGATCGCTACTGACCTGCTCGGCTTTCTTCTGACCCTGAGTTTGTTTATTTCGTTTTGTACTGTGCTACAGTGTGTTGCTTGACTCGGCCTGTTTGACTACTCTGCTGCCACCTGTGGTAGCCTTGCTGCTGCATTGCAAGCTTGCTCTGTTTAGGTGTAGTACTGTGTTCTCTACTGCCATCTAGTGGAGCCTGCACCTATCTGCATTGCAGCAGCCTGACATTATAACCGACCCTAAACAAGACAGTTTTTTTTCTTTACTCTGTTTTCTATGGATCCACTCTGTACATTGGCAGATCAGCTGTCTAGTTTGACGCAAATGATGCAAGGTCTGTCTGTGGAACATAGGGCCTTGGCCATGTCACATAACCACCTGCAAAGGGAGTTTTCTGAAACTGTTAAAACTTTACAGGGATCTTCTTCCCAGTCTGTCTGTAAGCACTCTGACACGGTTGATGTCTCTTCGCACTTTCCGGAATCTACAGTCAGGCTCTCAGATACCTTCTCCGGGGAAAAGGAGAAGTTCTGTTCCTTCAAGAAGAGTTGCAAGCTATTGTTTTCTCAGGGACCTCAATCATGGGCTTTCTCTTTACCTGCTTCTGCCCCTGAACGTTTGTCTATGGACAGGTTCTTTGAGGCCTTAGGACACAATCATGGGTCTCATTCAGGGTAAGCTTTCAGCCGAATGGTATTGCTCCGAGTTCCGATGATGGTCCATGGAGGTGTCCTGGGACGACTCTGCGCTGCGATGTCAGTTCAGGAGGGGACTGTCGGATCACCTGAAGGATGCTCTAGCTCTCCATCCACCACATAGCTCCTTGGAGGAGGCTATGACTCAGGCTGTCTGTATGGATCGGAGGCTGCGGGAGAGAGGTGTTACACAGAGAGAGGCTTTTTTGCTCCCTGCTAGTCCTGTTGTTTTGCCACTGTCTGGACCTATGGAGGTGGGGCCACCAACCTCAAGGAGAAGGAGAGGAGATGGCGACGTGAAGGAAAGCTGCGTTTTTACTGCGGAGATCCTGGGCACTGGAAAAAGGACTGTGCCTCTTGCCCACCAACTAACAAGCTTCTGAGTCTGGGTCACTGTCGAAGAGGTCACCCAGACTCTCAGGTACCTTTTTCCTCATTTTCTAAAATATTGTTGGAAGTGGAACTTTGTTGTGGAAGTGTCTTCACATCCACTTCTGCTTTCGTGGAATGCGGGTTGTCCCTGAACTTTATTGACTCTAACTTGGTGACCAAGTGTAAGTTAGGGACAGTTAGGCTGGAGACTCTTTCATATTCGTAATACTCTATTCATATTGTTGCTATTGACAAAACTCCGCTGGCTAAAAATGTCATTAAATTTGTCTCGGAGGAGTTCCTCCTTAAAGTGGGTTCCTTGCATCAGGAACGTATTTCATGTTTTGTTCTGGACAATCTGCTTGTGGGACTTGTGTTGGGGTTCCCCTGGTTACAGTTACATAATCCTGTGATAGACTGGGAATCTTGAGACATTGTTAAATGGGGTCCTAATTGTGTTAAAAGCTGTCTTTCTACTGTACTTGTGTCATCTGTGAGTCTGGGGGGTATTCCGGAGTACCTGAAGGATTTTAAGGATGTTTTTTCCTAAAAGGAGGCTGAGGTCTTACCACCACACTGACCTTTTGACTGTACTATCAATCTGGTTCTAAATTGCTAAATTGCCTAAGGCCTGCCTGTACAACATCTCTGGCCCGGAGCGAACCACTATGAAGGAGTACATTCGGGAATTAAATAAGATCACAGTGAGAAATACTTATCCCCTCCCGCTCATCCTTGATCTGTACAACCAATGTCAGGCTGCTGCAATGCAGATAGGTGCAGGCTCCACTAGATGGCAGTAGAGAACGCAGAACTGCACCTAAACAGAGCAGACTTGCAATGCAGCAGCAAGGCTACCACAGGTGGCAGCAGAGTAGTCAAACAGGCCAAGTCAAGCAACACACTGTAGCGCAGTACAAAACGGAATAAACAAACTCAGGGTCAGAGGAAAGCCGAGCAGGTCAGTAGTGGTCAGGAGCGGATAAGCCAAAAGACAAAAGACAGAAACAGGTCAGGATACAAGCCAAGTCAGAACCAGAAGGTCAATACACTAAAGGGGAACACTGAGACAAAATGGGAATGGGGGAAAACATAGACACGGGTACAGACAGCAAACCCAGGAAGACAAATCAGAGCAGTCAGAGTCAGCTACAGCAGCCCTAGGCAAAAATAATAACTGACAACGCCTGCAGGAAGCAGCAGCGATAAATTCCCAACCTGATACCAGATTGAAGCTGAGCTAGGTTAACCCCTGACATGACCAGACCGGGGAAAAGGGAAAACAGGACTTAAAACTCGGTCTGGATCATGACCTCTCCAGCCACTGTTTTTTTCTTCTGAAGCTACGGTGAGAGCTGCCGTGTGTGTTTGTCC
The DNA here is from genome assembly GCA_033576555.1 of Oophaga sylvatica. Taxonomy (NCBI): domain Eukaryota; kingdom Metazoa; phylum Chordata; class Amphibia; order Anura; family Dendrobatidae; genus Oophaga; species Oophaga sylvatica. The sequence continues at coordinate 507,117,262 of JARQOD010000001.1, forward strand.
CAGAAGGCTGGAGCCATACTGAAGAGGACTTTTGTACGGATTTTTTTATTTTCATTTGTGTCAGAAAGGCTGTTTTTGGGTTACTATTTTTGCTTTATGGTTTATGAAGCAATAAGCCACCAAGAGAATTGAATACAAAGTGTTCCTGTGTCTACCTCGGGAAGCAGCTGAGTGAGCCGACCTTCCAGGTTTCTAATTTAGTATTTAGGTTCCTGGTGCCCAGTCATTTATTGCTGCAATTCCAAAAAATCTAGCTGCTTAAGGTTCAATATCTTTGTGTCCAATGGTTGAGTGCTCAGTTCTTAGTGTCCAGTGTTTTAGTTTCTGGTTGTCTGTTCTTCAGTTTCTTAGTCCTTAGTGGTTTAGTGCTAATGTTCTTGGTGAACATGGTTTAATGCTTAGTTGCTTGTTGTCTGGTGCTGCCATTTCTAGTATACAGTGACTTCCAGCTGGGGCACAGGGTGATGTCTAGAAGTTAAACATACTAATTTTGGTGTTCAGAAGGTTTTCACCAGCCCATGGGCTTATTTTGTGTTGAAGTTCCTGGTTTTAACCCATTTCCAACATCGGGCGTATTAGTATGCCGATGTGGGACTCTCTCCCTTTGATGTGGGCTCCGGCGCTAAGCCCACATCTTTCCCGACACATGGCAGCTGTTTTAAACAGCTGACATGTGCCCGGAACAATCGTGGGTGGAATTTGAATTTAACATGCGCTTCTGGCAATTGCGCCGGAAATCCGCCCCCTGGTGACTCCCGCCACGTGATCGCGGGTTACCGGTGGGTTGGCATGACACCCAGAGGTCTCCTGGAGACCTCTATGGTTGTCACTGCTGGCTTGCTCTGAGCGCCGCTTAAAGGGAATCTGTCACCCTAAATTGGCGAGATATTTAAATGATGGCAGTCAGGTCAGATGGGCGGTGTTTTGGGTACTTGCCATAACATGTTGTTCGCCGCTGTCTCCATTATTTCTGGGAATTGTAGTCGTTGACCTCCATATAACGCGCCTGCGCATTGCAATCTGCGAGCAAAGCATACTGCGCGTGCGCAATTCAAGATTGCAATGCGCAGGCGCGTTATATGGAGTCCAACGACTACAATTCCCAGAAATAATGGAGATAGCGGCGAACAACATGTTAAGGCAAGTACCCAAAACACCGCCCATCTGACCTGACTGCCATCATTTAAATATCCCGCCAATTTAGGGTGACAGATTCCCTTTAATGGTCGGCGCTGATAGCAAGTGAGTAATTCGGCTACATATAGGCAAACTGATCATCGCCTGTATGTAGCAGAGCCGATCGAGTTATGGTAGCTTCTAGTCTCCCATGGAGACTACTGAAGCATGCCAAAAGTAAAAAAAAACGTTTTTAAAAATATAAAAAAATAAAAGTTCATATCACCCCCTTTCGCCCCATTCAAAATAAAACAGTAAAAAAAAAATCAAAATACACATAATTGGTATCACCGCAAATATAAACCTGATCGCTAAACAGCTTAGCAAGAAAAAAAAGTCAAAACACCAGAATTACGTTTTTTTGGGGTCGCCATGACATTGCATTAAAATGCAATAACGGGAGATCAAAAGATCTTATCTACACCAAAATGTTATAATTAAAAACGGCAGCTTGGCACGCAAAAAATAAGCCCTCACCCAATCCGAGATGATGAGAAATGGAGATGCCGCGGGTCTCGGAAAATGACGCAATTTATTTATTTTTTTAATAAAGTTTGGAATTATTTTTTACAACTTAGCTAAAAAAGAACCTATTAACCCCTTCACCCCCAAGGGTGGTTTGCACGTTAATGACCGGGCCAATTTTTACAATTCTGACCACTGTCTCTTTATGAGGTTATAACTCCGGAACGCTTCAACGGATCTTTGCGATTCTGAGAATGTTTTCTCGTGACATATTGTACTTCACGTTAGTAGTAAAATTTCTTCGATATAACTTGCGTTTATTTTTGAAAAAAATGCAAATATGCGCAAATTTTGAAAATTTTGCAGTTTTCAAACTTTGAATTTTTATTCCCTTAAAACAGAGAAATATGTCACACAAAATAGTTAAGAAATAACATTTCCCACATGTCTACTTTACATCAGCACAATTTTGGAATCCAAATTTTTTTTTCTTAGGAAATTATAAGGGTTAAAAGTTGACCAGCGATTTCTCATTTTTACAACAAAATTTACAAAGCCATTTTTTTTAGGGACCACCTCATATTTGAAGTCACTTTGAGGGGTCTATATAGCAGAAAATACCCAAAAGTGACACTATTCTAAAAACTGCACCCCTCACGGTACTCAAAACCACATTCAAGAAGTTTATTAACCCTTCAGGTGCTTCACAGGAGCTGAAGCAATGTGGAAGGAAAAAATGAATATTTAACTTTTTAGCCACAAAAATGATCTTTTACAAACTTTTTTTTTATTTTCAAAAGGGTAAAAGAAGAAAATGGACAGATAAAGTTGTTGTGCAATTTCTCCTGAGTACGCCAATACCCCATAAGTGGGGGAAAACCACTGTCTGTGCGCACAGCAGAGCTCATAAGGGAAGGAGCGTCGTTTGACTTTTTCAAACTAAAATTGGCTGGAATTGAGATTGGATGCCATGTCGCGTTTGGAGAGCCCCTGATGCGCCTAAACAGTGGAAACCCCCCACAAGTGACACCATTTTGGAAACTAGACCCCCTAAGGAACTTATCTAGATCTGTTGTGAGCACTTTGAACCCCCAAGTGTTTCACAAAAGTTTATAATGCCTGGGTGTGAAAAAAAAAAGAAACAATTTTCCACAAAAATGATTTTTTAGTCCCGAATTTTTGATTTTTGCCAAGGAAATTGGACCCCAAAAGTTGTCCAATTTGTCCTGAGTACGCTGATACCCAATATGTTGGGGGGAAACTGTTTGGGCGCACGGCAGGGCTTGGAAAGGAAGTAATAACGTTTTGGAATGCAGACGTTGATGGGGGTCATGTTCCGTTTGCAGTGCCCCAGATGAGCCTAAACAGTAGAAACCCCCCACAAGTGACCACATTTTGGAAACTAGACCCCCTAAGGAACTTATCTAGAGCTTTGGTGAGCACTTTGAACCCCCAAGTGCTTCACACAAGTTTATAATACCCGGGCATGAAAATAAAAAATCCTATTTTTTTCCCACAAAAATTATTTTTAGTCACTAATTTTTTATTTTCCCAAGGGTAACAGGAGAAATTGGACCACAAAAGTTGTTGTCCAATTTGTCCTGAGTACGCTGATACCCAATATGTGGGAGAAAACTACTGTATGGGTACACGTGGGGCTCGGAAGGGAAGTAGTGACGTTTTGGATTGCAGACTTTGATGGAATGGTCTGAGGCGTCATGTCGCATTTGGAGAGCCCCTGATGCACCTAAACAGTGGAAACCCCCCACAAGTGACCCCATTTTGGAAAATAGACCCCACAAGGAACTTATCTAGATGTGTGATGAGCACTTTGAACCCCGAAGTACTTCACAGAAGTTTATAACGTACAGCCGTAAAAATAAAAAATATTTTTTTTTACAAAAATGATATTTTTGCCCCCATTTTTTATTTTCCCAAGGGTAACAGAAGAAATAGGACAAATTGCAAAATAACTCTTGGGTCCAGAGTACGCTGATACCCATATGTGGGGTAAACTACTGTTTGGGTGAATGGCAGAGCTCAGAAGTGAAGGAGCACCGTTTGACTTTTTCAACGCAGAATTGGCTGGAATTGAGATCATGTCACATTTGGAGAGCCCCTGATGTGCCTAAACAGCGGAAACCCCCAATTCTAACTCCAACCCTAACCCAACACACCCTAACCCTAGTCCCAGCCCTAACCACAAACCTAACCCTAACACACCCCTAAACCTAATCCCAACCATAACCCTAATACTACTTTAGCTCCAACCCTAACCCTAACTTTAGCCGCAACCCTAACTTTAACCCTAACCCAAATGGAAAATGGAATAAATACATTTTTTAATTTTATTATTTTCCCAAAACTAAGGGGGTGATAAAGGGGGGTTTGATTTACTATTATAGCGGGTTTTTATGATTGGCAAACTGTCACGTTAAAAGACGCTTTTTACTGCAAAAAATGTTTTTTGCATCGCCACATTTTGAGAGCTATAATTTTTGCATATTTTGGCCCACAGAGTCATTTGAGGTCTTATTTTTTGCGGTATGAGTTGATGTTTTTATTTGGTACCATTTTGAGCACGTGACATTTTTTGATCGCTTTTATTTCGATTTTTGGGAGGTTAGAATGAACAAAAATACCGTTGATTGATGGAAAAATAAAAGAGTTATGGCTCTGGGAAAAAGGGGAGCGAAAAACGAAAATGCAAAAATGAAAATACCTCCGGGGGTTAAGGGGTTAAGAGATAATGGACTATAGTGTGAGCATCCTGAAAAATACATGAATCACTCGGCAGGATAGACAAAGATGGCTGCCTTATGTGTGTGGTCTTAGCTCTCAGCCTGTGTTTCTTAATAAAACACAATATCTGGTTCTAGATGACACTTTTTAACTGATCAAATTTCCATTAATTATAACTTTGTCTTCATTCTCATAGGAGGGCACCAACATTTTCTGACAAAGGTAGTGCCGGTCATCATTATTATGGTAGTAATCCTTAGCATTATCTTGTTGATTTGGTGTCATCAAAAAATGAATCTACAACATATGTGTAAGTCTGGCAATACTCCAATCATTTGTATCATTTATATACATGATTTATTTATATCTTTTAATATTATGTTTTTAATTTTTCTTGGTGATGCTGGTGGTGGAGACTAAAATTAGGGGATCTCCATAGTGAAAACAAAATAGATTCTGAGCCAAAAACTCCATTACTTGTCCCTCATCAGACTCATATTCATTACAGTGGCTTGTGAAAGTATTCACTCCCTTGGCATTTTTTGTGTTTTGCTACCTCACAACCTGGAATTTCATTGTAAGAGTTTAACCAGTTCATGTAAAGAACAAGTCTACAACTGTGAACATTTGATTTTCTTTTTATTGTGAAGCAAACAACAAATAAGACAAAATAACTGAAAACTTCAGTGTGCATAACTATTCACCCCCCTAAAGTCAGTACTTTGTAAAGCCTCCTTTGCAGAAATTAGAATTGCAGGTCGCTTAGGATATACTGTATCTCTATGAGCTTTCCACATCTTGTCACTTGGATTTCTGCCCATGACCTAGGAATGTTTGACTCAGCCATCTTATGTAACCACTACACCTACAATAACCACAGACACATTCTGAACCTTTTGGATAAATAGGCCACAGCAGCCCTGTTTATTAACATATTTACATTACAAAAATGAACATATCAATATAACATTGACAAATAAGGAACTGGGTCTATGGAAGCCGTGCACCAACTTTGTTGCACGATCAGCCGCACCTTAGGCCCTCAACCGCACCACACCGTTCGAGGACCCTACTGAATAGCGCCACCAATTAAATTGTCCCGCTGAGACCTCAGCCTAGTAGGGACTCCTTTTATTCAAATTATACTCTGACCACCAAATGAAGCAAAACAAGGGAGGGGTAGGTAACTGCCCCACCAAAACGGGCCCCATACTCCCCTCCCCTCTGCTACCATCACATGGCTCTCCACAGACCCATTCCTGCCACGACAGACATGCATGGCAACTTATGCATGAATGTCCCTCCACACCTTAACAGCCTTCTCTAAACCCTCTCTGAAACCCAGTGCCCAGATATCTATACCGATAGGCGTCAAATGTACCCCATCCTGACGTAAATGCTCCCTGGACAGCACTTCCAGATAGCGATGCCGCACTACCACCGTCCCATTCCTGGTCAAAAAACGCGACACCTCACGATTCACCTTAATCCGGGCGTTATTTATGCGTTCCACTGAACGACCATATTCCATGCCAAACGAGCCACAATATCGGACCAAACATCGACCATCCCGAGTGAGCAGCCATGAGCCGCAAGCAGTCAAACTTAATTTCCCGAACAAAATCCCTGGAAGTGCGGATCCCCAAATCATTACCCCCCACGTGAATCAATAAAACATCCAGGGTTTTATTCAAACTCACATGAAAATAAAATTGTGGAACCAACCTGGACCATAGCATTCCACTAATCCCAATCCACCTGACCGTCGCCTCATCCTGTCTTAACCCAAGCTGCCGGCCGGCCGGTCTGACTTCAGCCCATAAAGTTCCCCACACCACGTACGTGTGTCTTAACACCCACACCAACAGCGGACCAACTGCAAAATAAAACAACCAAAATTGTAACTTGCAAATCCCCTTCGCCACTGTTAAATATCCAGCATTCCTGTACAGGTATATGACGCAAAACGTAACGACTCCCATCTCCCAAACTTGTGCACCGCCGCTGCACTAAGGCCCCACCTGGCCGCTTCCGCCGCTGCCCCTATATGAAACGAATGGGACCCGAATTTAGAATCATCCATGCCAATCGAACCTAAGCACCTCCTGAATATGACTATAAACTGAAATTTAGACAAAGCCGAACCATCCTGATGAATCAACAAAGAACCCCCGACACTGCCCCTTACTAACAAAAATTGAGACATTCTATATACCGGGCACTCCATTAATCCTTCCACCGCTCACAGTTCCACCATACAACCCTTGCTATAGATATCTGTCTTTGACCTCCGAAGTATACAATGGATAACCCAGGGTTCACATACCACATCATGGATTTGCAAACCCCATTGATGACAACAATTCTTACTCACTAATTCGCTTATTCGAAATGCGCTAAAGAAAGCTAAACTAAAAGCCGTCTGAAACAACAATGTCTCATATTTAGAACGACATACATTTTCCAACGCTGTTAACAGTCTACCCAACATATGAAATAAGATCAGATGCCTCAAATGTACCCCTTCAATGCTTGTCGTATCACAAAAACCTTGGTAACGTCTTCTACTCCAGACAATTTGAACAATAATGTCAATGCTGCCATTCGACCATTCAACGCTAATACCGACACCGCTTCCTCACATGACCTGCTGATCATGAATAGGAAAAGATCCACTCTATCTTCATCTGACTGACAACTCCCTGTACTCGACTCCAACCTATACCAATAGTCTCACACCAAATTATATCGATGCCACGTCCCAGGAGCCACCGATGCCACAATTATCCTCATTGATGATCCGATATCAGATTCCATAAGCTCGCCGGCCATTGTGTTCCGTGCTGCTCCGACTCTGGCGCCAGCTTCCAAACAGACCCCAGTGAAAGCAAGAAATTGCATCAGCAATGGAATTTTTGACTCCTGGGACATGCTTTGTCCCTCAACCATACATTCAAATGCAAGCATTGAAGTACCAAATGATGCATCAAATTCACCACAGGAGGAGAATGAGCTGACAAGCGATTAATACTCTGTCCACGCTCACGTTATCACACAAAAACCTCACCTTCTAGTTTCCCAAAGCCTCCCCCACACTTCCACAGCTACCACAATGGGGAATAGCTCTAAGAGCACTAAATTCTTTGTCAGCTCATTAACTCTCCACTCGTCCGGTGACTTCCTGGCCAACCATTTGCCTTGAAAATAGGCTCCAAATCCCAATAATCCTGCTGCATCCATAACCAACTCCGAGTCAACATTGTTAACCACCTCGTCCATCCACACCGATCATCCGTTATAACTGTCTAACAACTGCTCCCACATGTATCCGCTTTCTGCCCTGCATTCACCTGAATAAAATGCAGTGGGCAAGTCGCACCTGCCATTGCTACAGCCTATCTCCTGGTAAATATTCTACCCATGGGTAAAATCCTGCATGCAAAATTCAATTTACCTAGTAAAGATTGCAACTGGTGCAACCGAATCTTGCAGGCTCTCAACACCTTGTGTATGACCATTTTCAAATCCTCCAGCTTCTTAACTGGCAAACGACATTCCATCAACACCGTATTTATCTCAATGTCCAGAAAACACAGCGTGGTGGTTGGACCCACAGTCTTCTCTGCGACCAAAGGAATCCCAAACCTCTCTGCTACTTGTTCCATTGTTCGCAATAATATTGTGCACACCGGAGACCCAGCTGGTCCAATACACAAAAAATCATCAAGATAGTCAATAATAGAATCTGCGCCTGCCTCTGCGCGAACCACCCATTTCAAAAAGGAACTAAACTTCTCAAAATACGCACATGAGATAGAACAACCCATGGGCAAATAACAATCAACGTAATAATGTCCTTCCCAAAAACAGCCCAACAGGTGAAAACTGTCGGGATGAACTGGCAACAATCGAAAGCTGCCTCTATGTCCATCTTGGCCAACAGTGCACCATGACCACACCGCCTTACCCACTCCACCACCTTATCGAATGACACGTAAGACACAGAGACCAACTCTGGATTAATGTCATCATTGACATCATCGTCATCGTCGTCCTAAGACCTACAGCTCATCTGTTTCTTGTTCTTTTGTTGGCCCTGCACGATGCAGCAGGCGCTTTCTCGGTCTGGACTGCCAGCTCAGGTTCTCGTACCCCTGATACTCCAGCCACTTCCATGTTCCTCTTCCCGGCGCCCCGTGACCTCGTCTCTCTGCATGAAGCCGACGCCTCCATGACGGAAGTTGACGTCACCTCCCGGCTCCAACGCATGCTTGCAATCATAGCAGACTTCCGGCGTGGATTCAAGACCTCCTGTGTCTCCTGGCTGCTCGCATCCAGACTCGGATGGTCCCTGGATGGACTCCTGTTGTGAATGGACTTGAAATGAGTTCTGAGCAGAGGCTCCCTCTGGTGGTTACAAGCGGTACTGGACTGCCAGTGAAGATTGTGAGGAGTGGGAATCAGGTGTTACTGACTGGTCTTATATAAGGGAGTCGCCTTCCCATCAGGGTTGCCGGTGATCAATTGTTCTGGTCTCAATCCTTGAGTCCTGTTTCCTTTGTAGCCTGCTGTGTCGTGTCTGCATCTCCTGCTAACAGATAAGACATTTTCTTCTTTTGTTTTTGTGCTTGATTTTTGCATTTTGTCCTGCACTTCTGTGGGGGCCTTCAGGGTCCCCTCCGGGGGCTTTTGCCCTCTCAGTTTAGTTCAGCCACTGATGTTTGTACTTTTGCTTTTTCCAGTTTTTTCAGTGGCTGCTGTTTTGATTTTGTTACACCAGAGAACTAATTTAGGTGGTAGAGGTCGTGTGATCTCAGGTGATTTTGAAATTAGTAGAGTTGGTGCTTTTCAGGGTTTTTTGGGATTGCAGTAAGTGCCCTTCCTATCCTTTTCTATTTAGGTAGTTTGGGCCCCAACGTTTGCTCATACTATTTTCTGTCTGTGTCAGTATTTCATCTTGTCTAACCGCCATTACATGTTTGGGGGCTTTCTATGTTCTTTGGGGATCTGCTCCGGGGCAGATAGCTTTCCTCTTTCTATCTTTAGGTGTAGTTAGTTTCTCAGGCTGTGACGAGGCGTCTAGGACCAACGTAGGAACGCTCCACGGCTGCCTCTAGTTGTGGTGGTTAGTCAGGGTACTGCAATCTCATAGATTCCAACTTCTCTGGTGTATTGCCTTTTTTACCTGCACTCCTCAGCTACCGAAACATAACAGACTCCCGCCTTCCTCCGCGCCCTGGACAGCAGTTCAGGGCTCGCTCTCTCAGGAGGCAGCGACCTCCTAGGGAGTTTTGGGGGTATCGGTCCACAGCTGACCCGTCGCTGCTGCCACCCAACAGCTGCAACTGCTCCTGCAGCCACGCTGTGCTCTTTGTCATTGCCAGCTTCTTAAAGTCTTGGAATAGAGCCTCCATCATGGTACTGTGTCCCTGACTCAGATGTACTAACAGACTGTACCTGCCCCTTCCAATCCCCCTTATATACCTAGTACCTTTAACCAATCAAATTGCCCAATTCACACCCCTTTTACTAACTACCACCATAATTTGAACCGAAACCCCTCCTACCTTCCCTTATTCCACCATTTTAGATCCTAGCCCCCACAAAACTCCATTTTAGTTTACTTCTTCTTAACCCTTATTAGGGCCTGGCATACATCCTGGTCATGAGGCCCTCCCCTCTGCAGCCTGTGGCTTGCAATACGGGCCCCACTTTCCTCAAGTCAAAACAGCTCCAGCTGATTCAGGTTAGATGGTTTCCTCTGGTGAACATCAATCTTCAAGTCTGACCACAGATTCTCCATTGGATTAAGGTCTGGGTTTTGAATAGGCCACTTCAAAACATTTACATGTTGCCGCTTAAATCAGTAGAGTGTTGCTTTAGCAGTATGTTTTGGGTCATTGTCTTGTTGGAAAGTGAACCTCTGTCCCAATCTCAAATCGCTCCAATACTTTGCTCAAAAATATCCCTGTATTTCGCATCATCCATATTCTCCTAGCCTTGTACGATTTTCCCTGTCCCTGCTGACGAAAAACATCCCCACAGTATGATGCTGCTACCACCATGATTCACCGTGGGGATGGTGTTCTTGAGGTGATGACCATTGTTGGTTTGGCACTAGGCATAGTGCTGAGCAAAAAGTTTAATTTTGATCTCATCCGACCACAGCACCTTCCTCTATACATTTGGGGAGTCTCCCATATGTCTTTTGTCAAACTCAAAATGAGCCTTACAATTTTTTTGTGTAAGTAAAGTTGTTTTTCTGCCCACTCTTCCATGAAGGCTGCTTCTATGGAGTGTACTGGTATTGTGGACATATGCATGGGTGTCACGGTTCCACTCCTCAGGGTGTCTGGGATGCAGTTACTGACAGCTCAGCCGTCCAATCCGGTACAGGGGAGTGCTGAAGCTGTCAGTGTGTTGATTGTCATCTCGACTAGCCAATCTGTGACTGGGAGGCGTCGGCTGTCTCCAAGTGTTCACTATTACGGGTGATTGCTATCCCTACTTAACTGAGCAGCTTCTCCCAGAACACTGCCAGACGTACATTCAGCCTGTGAGATTTGTGCTTTGTGCTTTCCGCTTTCCTGTGCCTAGAGTTCTGTTTGCTTGATCTGTTGCCTGACCTTGGACTTCGTACTGACCATTTGCCTGTTTTGCCTGTTCAGCTCTGATCGGTTTTCTCTTGGTACTCTGACTCTGGAACATTACCTGACTACGTTTTTGTCTCTTCCTTCTGTTTATGACGTACCCTCCTGTCTTAGGACCTTGACTCCTTGACCACTCTGACTCACAGTGGCCTGGCTGTGAGAAGTGACTAGCGTCACAATGGGTACTCCAATCTCTGCTTGGGAAATCTGCAGCTCCTTCAGGGTTACCTTTGATCTTTGTGCTGCCTCTCTGATTAATGCCCTCCTTGCCCGTGGTAAGAGTTTTGGTGGTTGGCCCTCTCCTGGCAGGTTTTTTGTGGTGCCATGTTCTTCCATTTGATAATGGATTTGATGGTGCTACGGGAGATCAACAGAGATTGGGATAATTTTTTAAAACACAACCATGACTTCTGCATCTCATAAAATATGTCCCTGACTTGTTTGGAGATCTCCTTGGTCTTCATGGTGGTGTTTGGAGATCTCCTTGGTCTTCATGGTGGTGTTTGGAGATCTCCTTGGCCTTCATGATGTTTTTTGGAGATCTCCTTGGTCTTCATGGTGGTGTTTGGAGATCTCCTTGGTCTTCATGATGGTGTTTGGAGCTCTCCTTGGTCTTCATGGTGGTGTTTGGAGATCTCCTTGGTCTTCATGATGTTTTTTGGAGATCTCCTTGTTCATCATGGTGGTGTTTGGAGATCTGTTTTGTCTTCATGGTGTTTGGTTAGTGGTGCCTCTTGTTTATGGTGTTGCAGCCTCTGTGTCCTTTTAGAAAAGGTAAAGTGTATATATACTGACAGACATATGACACTTAGGCTATGTGCACACTTTGCGCAAATGCTCCGTAATTTTGCGAGCATTTGCGCAACTCCCCGCCGCGGGTTAAACGCATACGTAATTAATATGCGTTTTCCCACAAAACACAAGCGTTTTTAGCCTGCAGAATGCTCGCGCTTTTCCAAGGATTTGATGCATCGCTTGGAAAAGTGATTGACAGGTTGGTCACACTTGTCAAGCATAGTGCTGACAAGTGTGACCAACTGTTTACTAATGAGTAAAGTAAAAATAAATAAAAAATATTGCTATACTCACTCTCCGTCGGCCCCCGGAGTCCTCCCGCTCCTCAGCGATGCTGCCGGCAAGTTCCGTTTCCAGGGATGCATTGTGAGAATGACCTTTGCGACGTCGTGGTCACTCGACCGCTACGTCATCTGGGGTGATTCTCGCAATGCATCCTTGGGAACAGAACTTGGCGGCAACTTCGCTGAGGAGCGGGAAGACTCCGGGCGCTGACTGAGGGTGAGTATATCAATATTTTTTATTTTAATTCTATTTTTGACAGGAATATGGTACCCAGGGCTTGGAGGAGAGTCTCCTCTCCTCCAGACCCTGGGTACCATCCGCACATGAAGCCAAAAGAATGAACATGCTGCGTATTTTAACGCGAGGTGATTACTCTCTGAAAAAATACGCAGCATGTGCACAGCAATGCGTACTCCCATAGGATTGCATGGGATGCATTTTGTAACCATTCTTTAAGTGATTACGCCGCGTAAAAACGCGGCAAAAACGCTTAAAAATCGCAACGTGTGCACGTAGCCTTAGATTCCACACGGGGATGTCCTGTCACTAAGCATGGGACTGATGAAAAGGGATTGGTTGCACCAGAAATTTTTAGGGGCTTCATAGCAAAAGGGGTGAATACATATGCACATGCCAATTTTTAGTTATTTGATCCCATAAATTTATTTTATGCCTATATTTCCCCCCCCTTCACCAACTTAGACTATTTAGTGCTGATGCATCACACGCAAATCAGATTACAAAGATATTTACACACTGGTTATATGCAAATTGCCTCTTCAGAGAAAAAGAGGACTTGAACTCTATAGCGCCACCTGTTGGAAGTAGCGATCCTACAAGTCACAATCAACCCTTTAACGGAGAAACCTTACCCCTTACACACTGGTTGTAATGTAACAAAATATGTAAAAAGCCAAGGGGGTGAATACTTTCACAAGCCACGGTAAATGACCGATTTAAAAAATATAATAATTTCTACCGGTTTCTGCAGGTAAAGATAAGGGAAAAAAAGCATACAAATGCTGATTATTGGCCACAAGGTGGTGGGAAAAATTCACCTAATATATGGAATGGCACCATGCCTCTATCTCTCTGCCATTTAGAAGCTACTGATTGGCTGCAGGAGTCACATGATTTGGTTTTCTTTGTTTTTTTTCCACCACCCTGGGGCCAATAATGAGTTATTGTATGGTAGTGATTTGGTTTTCTTTGTTTTTTTCACACCTGGGGCCATAATGGGTATTGTATGGTAGTGATTGGTTTTCTTTGTTTTTTTCACCACTCTGGGGCCAATAATGAGTTATTGTATGATAGTGAACAACCCATTTAAATGTATTTCTTGTGTTCATCACTAGCTAAAAGCTTTGCTGAAAAAAGCATGAAGAAGTTATTCTTCAAAATAGCCCAAATACAAAAATATAATATGACTGGACATATTCCAGTCCTCCTTTGTAAAACTGTCTCTCCAAAAAGGACAAATCCTGGGAGGATGAGGTTTGGCTCTGCTGCAGTGAAAAAACAATCAGCAGCGAGCAGAGCTAGAGACCGCCAACCCCACCTCGTCCGACGCCCATCCCCTCGCTCACGCATGAGAGAAGGGTTCGGCTCAAAGAGCCAATAGTGGTCGGCCGAGCCTTTCCCTAGCAGCCCGCCGTGCATGGGGCAGTCCGACAACAGCAAAGATTGGGTATATAACCAAGATTGTCCGGAAGTGATTTGTCTCCCTCTTCCTACTGCTCATTTCTGTGCTTCTTTATGGGGAGTGAGGGGATGTGGCCATAAATACAAGTAAGAAAAAAAGGTTTTGCTCCATTTTCAGCTTCAGCAAAGGATGAAGAAGGATTTTTTTGGAAACTCAACGATATATACTACATCGATAGTATCACATACAGGTCAGTTATTCACTGTATTAGCAAATATGTTCTTTATTTATGCTAAACACAATGACACTGACACTTGGGGTACAGGATAATGACACTGACACTTGGGGTACAGGATAATGACACTGACACTTGGGGTACAGGATAATGACACTGATACTTGGGGTACAGGATAATGACACTGACACTTGGGGTACAGGATAATGACACTGACACTCGGGGTACAGGATAATGACACTGACACTTGGGGTACAGGATAATGGCACTGACACTCGAGGTACAGGATAATGTCACTGACTCTTGGGGTACAGGATAATGGCACTGACACTTGGGGTACAGGATAATGGCACTGACACTTGGGGTACAGGATAATGACACTAGAGGTACAGGATAATGACACTGACACGTAGGGTACAGTATAATGACACTAACACTTGGGGTACAGGATGACACTGACACTCGAGGTACAGGATAATGTCACTGACTCTTGGGGTACAGGATAATGGCACTGACACTTGGGGTACAGGATAATGGCACTGACACTTGGGGTACAGGATAATGACACTAGAGGTACAGGATAATGACACTGACACGTAGGGTACAGGATAATGACACTGACACTTGGGGTACAGGATAATGTGGCAGTTTTATTATTATAATCTCCTCATTCCCTATTCCTTGGTTGCAGGACTGAGGACACATCCGTGCACTAAAGAATTTCTCCAACGCCCCAAATATTATCCAAGAACAAGAATGAAGGAATTGACAGTGATAGGAACCTCATTTTTGGGCTGAACCCCATAAGAATTTTTTTATTATTTCATAGACACAGAGGTGCAGAGGAAGCCTTTCCTACACAGCCTTGGAGCCTTGTACACCTCTATGTTCCTGGTCACATTCTTTGTACTCGGGCCAAGAGATCAGCCAGTCGCCCCAGGTCACAAACCAGTGACAATGACATTGTTATATATTGTCTTAATGTAATTTATATATATATATATATATTTTATATACATGTTATATAAAGTGTATATTTTATAGTTTGCTTTTTCTTTCTTTTATGTCTACTAACAACACAAGTTCCTACATTCCAATTTACAGTGCAAAATGTTAGACATTTCATCTCCGCCACCAGGTCCACTTCGGAAAGTCTCGGTAACACATACATAAGGTTTTTTCTTTGCTGCTCTTTGCCCTTACTGCAGTCTGGTTCACAATCCAAGGAGAACAGTCTTTTGCCCAATTACTAATTATCTACCAGACTTGGACCCTTGAGTCACTCAGATTTTTGCATCTACAGCTTTTAGGTCTAGAAGATGAAACAACTGGGGCTCGAAAAGGATCCAAACTAGTGAAAAGTTTAATAAAATATCTCAATTTTATTAAAGGTGCTACTACCTATAGTATGATATGAAGGAAAGTAATGTGTTTTGCTGTATAGATCCTGCTAAACATTAGTCACAGAGTGTAAAAAGGATGTGGCATGTGGCCACTCTTGTCCTTTAAAGGGAATCTGTCACCCTAAATTGGCGGGATATTTAAATGATGGCAGTCAGGTCAGATGGGCGGTGTTTTGGGTACTTGCCTTAACATGTTGTTCGCCGCTGTCTCCATTATTTTTGGGATTTGTAGTCGTTGCCCTCCATATAACGCACCTGCGCATTGCAATCTGCGGGCAAAGCATATTGCGCGTGCGCAATTCAAGATTGCAATGCGCAGGCGCGTTATATGGAGGGCAACGACTACAATTCCCAGAAATAATGGAGACAGCGGCGAACAACATGTTAAGGCAAGTACCCAAAACACCGCCCATCTGACCTGACTGCCATCATTTAAATATCCTGCCAATTTAGGGTGACAGATTCCCTTTAATATATTTTGTGGGTAGCACTAGAATTGACAAATATTACCAATAGACATAGTAAAAAGTGGAAAAGAAATTCTTAAAGGTGTTGCCAAGACACTATAAACTGATTGATAGGTCATCAATATGAGATTGGTGGAAGCCTAACACCCTACTCCCCCACCAATTAGCTGTTAATTAGCAAAGCGCAGCATAGAGCTGCGCTTTGCTAATTAACAGCTAATTGGTGGGGGAGTAGGGTGTTGGTTAGGCTAAGTTCACACGTTGCGGAATTGCCGCGGAAATTTCCGCGGCAATCCCGCACTTCTCCCGCAGGAAATACGCACGTTTTTTTATGCTGATTCCCGCCAGAATAATAGCGTTTTGCAAGCGTAATTAGCTTGCAGAATGCTAGCGTTTTCCTAGCGATCTGTAGCATCGCTTGGAAAACTGATTGACAGGTTGGTCACACGAGTCACACATAGTGTTTGACACGTGTGACCAACTTTTTACTATTGATGCCGCCTATGCCGCATCAATAGTAAAAAGATCTAATGTAAAAATAATAAAAAAAATAATAAATAATGATATTCTCACCTTCCGGCGGCCCCCGCAGCCTTCCGCCTTCAGCGACGCTCCCGGCAACTCCGGTCCCAAGGATGCTTTGCGACAAATCACACCGATGACGTAGCATCTCGCGAGACCGCTATGCCATCTGGGTGATTCTCGCAAAGGACTCTTGGGACCGGAAGTTGCCGGGAGCGTCGCTGAAGGCGGGAAGGCTGCGGGGGCCGCGGGAAGGCTGCGGGGCCGCCGGAAGGTGAGAATATCATTATTTTTTATTTTAATTATTGTTTTACCAGGGATATGGTACCCAGGGCCTGGAGGAGAGTCTCCTCTCCTCCAGACCCTGGGTACCACCGCACATGAACCGCTTACATTCCGCAAAATTAATGAACATGTTGCTATTTTTTCCGCAAAGCGTTTTTTTCGCGGAAAAAAACGCAACATGTGGCCAAAACATGCGGAATCAATTAACATGTATAGGATGCTTAATGCTTGCGTTTTTATCGCGTTTTTACCGCGGAAAACCGCGGAAAAACCGCGAAAAAAACGCAATTATTCCTGATCGTGTGCACTTAGCCTTATGTGTAGCTGCAGCTGCTGGGTGGTACGGAACAGCTTTGTGCAAGGTGCAGCAGCCTCCAGAAAAAATAACAGCTGAAGGTAATGGCTGTGGGACCTCCAAGGATCCCGTACTGATGACCTCTTGTATAGATTGGTCATCAATTTGTCATCCTCCGACAACCCCTTTAAGCAGTTTGGTAAATGGAATGATATAGACAAAGGAAACATCAAAGCTGGAATTTGATAAGCAACAAGAATAAGATAATGCCTCAAATCACCGTTTTACTTTGAAACTGGAATAACTTCTCATCCGACTTTAATGGTGCATTTACTTTACGTGATCACGACTGTTAAATGACCGACAACTGGTTACATGTAATAGACACTCAAACCACGTAGAACGACTAATGTGATCATTCCATACACATAGGCTCTAATTTTTCTTGACAGCACATTGCTGCCGAGAACAATGTTTTTAAAATAAATTGAAAAATCATTTTACCCAAGGAACGAGCGACTTTTCCTTGTTTGTCGAGTGATTGCCAGCCTCTTTACGCCAGCTAATTATCACTCGTTACCCATACTCAGCTAGTGTAAGCGCTCCCATGTCATCCAGTCAGAACATAAGAAACAAAAAGGTAAATATGACTGGACGAAAAGACATTGGACATGTGGATAGATTTAGGGTTAAAAAAAACTCTAGTACATTTTTATTTTTCAGAATAAAGCATCATAAAAAAATATTACACGCACAGAAAGTGGACACTGCACCTCTCAGCATTATATCCCCAAAAATACTTTATGAAATAAGATCACAAAAAGATAGCAAGAAACATGCACAAATGGTAAAATACACAAAATCCTGTGAATTACCAATGGAGTTCCTGATGAAGCAATGAATGAGGTGATACACATAGGGTTCCCTATGCCAATGCGTTATATCCCCAAGGAGATATATTTAGTCTATTCATGCCCATCATTTCTCCTTTTTCTTTTTGGATTGATTTATTCTTTAGCTACAAAAAATAGTAAATTGACTACTGACTAACATAAAATATTTGATTAGATAAGCATTAAAAAATCAACAGTCACATATTGTGAAATCAAGTAACTGGAGGAATAGGATGTCATTGAGGTCAGTTGGGGAGCCACTTGCCAAAGAGGAAGTGGTGTGTAACGACGGACGCAGCTTAGCTTATGCTCCCACTCCGCCAGGCCACGATGACGTGGGGCGTGCGTCCCTGGTGGTAATAGAATGTGGACCCAATTGACCACGGCGGGACTAGGACATGGGAAGGGCAGAGACCGGGGTCTGTGGCAGCTGAGCATGTGGACAAGATGGAAACATACATGACAGAGAGTATCCGTGACTCATGTGAGCTTCTTCCCACGGATCATACCCAATAAACCTTTGTACATTAAATGACAACCCCGACCCGCCATCTATAACTACCCCCAATCCCATTAAGAGACATAGACGTAAATTGGATACATTTTCCACAGCAGCCATTTATTAACATTGATACAACAATATAAACATTTACAAACATTTCCCAACCCATGGAGGGGAAGGTCCTCGAAGCCCAAACCCTGTAACCGTAATTGTCCACATACACAACCCATTTGGCCCCCGGGCTAAATCTTACCCCCAGCGGCTAGACACCAGCTCGGGGATAGTTAACGCTCAGCCTGGCCAAAACCAAGACCCCTTAACGGGGGCCGCCAAAATAACCCTTCCACGGTGTTAACAATACCCAGTTCACCAGAATTCACCGAGGGGAGTCCAGGACCTCTTGAGATCCCCTCCCCCCCCCACCAGTCCACCATTTTCCACTTCCACCAACTTCGAGGATTGACCTAAGGCAGCTTCAGCCTAAACCAAAAGGGAAGGGTGGGTGGGAGCTTGCTCTGTGCCGGTGTGTACCCAAAATGGTGCCTGATCAACATGGCCACCTCCTATTTATATGGCCAAAACCATTCTGCTCCTCCCTACACGTCACCTTACACCCCTCCCCTACCTGACCAACTAAAATTAACCCCCCGCATACACTCCTTTACTTTGCCCCTGACAGCTCCCTGTATTCCCACGTCGCCTCGTCATGATGGCCTCCCTTGATGGGCCTGTGGCCCAGTACGGCCTTTCTTGACGGAGAGTATCTGTGACTCATGTGAGCTTCTTCCCACGGATCATACCCAATAAACCTTTGTACATTAAATGACAGCCCCGACCCGCCATCTATAACTACCCCCAATCCCATTAAGAGACATAGACGTAAATTGGATTAATTGGCCACAGCAGACATTTATTAACATTAATACAACAATATAAACATTTACAAACATTTCCCAACCCATGGAGGTGAAGGTCCTCGAAGCCCAAACCCTGTAACCGTAATTGTCCACATACACAACCCATTTGGCCCCCGGGCAAAATCTTACCCCCAGCCGCTAGACACCAGCTCGGGATAGTTAACGCTCAGCCTGGCCTAAACCAAGACCCCTTAATGGGGGCTGCCAAAATAACCCTTCCACGGTGTTAACAATACCCAGTTCACCAGAATTCACCGAGGGGAGTCCAGGACCTCTTTAGATCCCCTCCCCCACCAGTCCACCATTTTCCACTTCCACCAACTTCAAGGAGCTCCCCCCGCCAATCACACAAATGGTCTGACCCCTCAAGCATTTGTGTCCCTCCAAACCTTCAAGGCCATTTCGACGCCTTCCTGGATGGCTAGACACCATAAATCCGTGCCAACCGAGTTCAGATGAACCCCGTCATTCCTCCAAAAACCTCCTTCGCCCGACTCCAAATCCGTATGCCTTACAACCACAGCCCCATTCCTTGCCATAAACCTCGAGACGGCCTTGTTCAACTTAATTCGTGGTTTATTCACCCCACTCAATGAACGCGCTCCCCTCCAAACTTTATGAAAAACCACATCCGACCACACGACCGTAACCCTCGGAAACGAACACCATAACCGTAGCATGTCGAATTTTATGTCCTTTATTAGTTCCCTGCATGGTCTTCTACACAAATCATTCCCCCCAAGATGAATGACCACTATGTCTGGCACCCGGTCTAACCGCACAAACCAATGAAATTCCGGCAAAAACTGTCCCCAAGTCATCCCCCTTTTTCCAATCCACCGCAGTGTCACTGAGTCTCGCGGGAAACCTAACTGTCGCCCATCTGGTCGAACTGCTGCTCTCAGTGACACCCAGAACTCAAATGAATGTCCCATGATCCAGACCAGCCGTTGACCTAGTCCTGAAATGAAAGGAAATAACAACAACATTATGGGATTAAGCAATAACCGTCACCACCAAACTCAGGCCAAATTTGGGCGAACGTACGACCAAAACCTATCTGATTCCCAACGCCCTATCCTTTTTACCATCTCCTCCCCTAATCCCAACCTGGCCGCCTCCGTAGCGGCCCCGATCCGGAGCGAATAACCACTGAAATTCTTGCCGTGAATGCCTCCGGACTTCAGACAACTCCTAAAAACCGCAATAAATTGAAAACGGGAAAGGTAAAAACCATCTGCGTGCACTAGCAGCGGTTCACCCAGAGCACCCTCTCTTGCCATGAAGTTACCTAATGAAAACACAGGACATATTGGCGAGCTCTGAACTTGGAAAAGCACTACTTTGCATCCTCTACCTGTCACCTCTGTCTTGGAAGAACGTATAAACACCACAACCCTGTCAGCTGCTACGTCCAAGTCCTCACGCAGCAGACCTCCTCTTTTGTTCCTGGAAGAGCTAACCATCTCGCCAAGCCGAAATGCACCAAAAAACGCCAAGGCAAAAGCCGCCCTGAATAAATCTACCTCCCATTCAGACTAACAAACCTTGTGCAATTGGCTCTCCATGACCAACAATACCTCATATGAGACAGGCCTCCGGCCATCCTTTGACTTCCATCCTTTTTTCCAGCCCCTAACCGCTTGACGAACCAAAAAAGACTTAGTCACATCCCCCATTCCCCTAGCCTTAAAACCAAAAGATAATCCTGCTAAAAACTTATTCAATTTAGCCACCGACCAACCAACTTTCCAGTAATGACCTAAAACTAACAAAAGCCCGTTCTCGTCGCGCAAACAATCTTCACATATAGCCTTCCAATCCTGCCATACCGACCAAGCCTGGTCGTACTGTTTCCAAGACCTATCTGATAGTGACTTATCGAATAGCTCCTTCACGGCCTGAAGGGCAGGTTCCAAAACACCGCTGGAAACTCCAGGCCTGCTGAAACTGCGTGACGATCTGGCTTGCAGAATTGATCCCACTGTGAATGAAAAAAAACGTCAACTACAGGGTTAATGTCACCTGGGCCAGCCTTAGCAACTATCCATAAATTGAACTTTAAGCCCAGAAAAACCAGGTGCTGCAATACTTTTACCACCTCCGGATTTGCTGCGGATAATGTATTCAAGGCGGCCACTACCCCGATGTGATTACAGTGAAAGCAAATTTTTCTATTCTGCACTGCGCTGCCCCCTACCGATAATGCAGCTACCCTAATGAACACTTGAGTCAAGAGCTGATTAGTCACAAAACCCTGTGCGACCCAAGCACTGGGCCATTTGGCCATCAACCAGTGACCTTGAAAACACAAGCCAAAACCGACCAGATCGAATACCAGAAATGCAAAACCCAGCGCCTCCGCGCTTTCTTCAGTCCTGATCCAAATTGATCTACTGTTGTATTCCTCTAGGAACAAGGCCCAAACCTTCAAATCCTGCTTTAACTCGCTTCTCAATCTGATGAAATGGGAAGGAAATTTTACGCCTCTCGTCGTCAAAGATAACCTCCGACAAAATGCACGGCCCATTGGCATAATCCTATAGGCAAAGTTCAGTTTACCCATCAACGACTGTAAATCACGCAACGATATCTTCTTCACACTACACGCCTTACGAACCTCCTCTCGTAAAGCCGTCACTTTTTCATCT
Source organism: Oophaga sylvatica (assembly GCA_033576555.1). Taxonomy (NCBI): domain Eukaryota; kingdom Metazoa; phylum Chordata; class Amphibia; order Anura; family Dendrobatidae; genus Oophaga; species Oophaga sylvatica. The sequence goes on from JARQOD010000001.1 coordinate 507,139,187, forward strand.
GGCAATCTACACTCCATGGCCATTGAGTCGATCTCAATACCAAGAAACGTCAACGACATTACAGGCCCAACCGTTTTATCGGCGGCAAGTGGGACACCAAATTTCTTCGCCATTCTCTCCATAGTACTCAGTAAAACAGAACAATCCGCTGATTTAGCCGGGCCTATAAACAAAAAGTCGTCCAAATAATGAATACATGAACTCAAACCCGCAACATCCTTAACAACCCACTCCAAAAACGTACCGAAAGTCTCAAAGTAGGCACATGACAGGGAGAAACCCATTGGGAGACAACGGTCAACAAAAAAAAAACCCCTGTCCCAAAAACAACCCAAAAGATGCATACTCTCCGGATGCACTGGCAATAAACGAAAAGCGGCTTCTATGTCAGTCTTTGCCAACATTGAGCCTTTGCCACATACTCGCACTCAATCCACTGCTGCATCAAATGATGTGTATGAAACTGAACAAAGTTGCGGATCAATTCCGTCATTCACCGACGACCCTTTTGGAAAGGACAGGTGATGAATCAGACGGAATTTGTTGGGCTCCTTCTTGGGTACCACCCCTAACGGGACACCCTCAGAGCCCTGAGCGGGATTTCCCCAAAAGGCCCCGCCATTCTGCCTAAATCCACCTCTTTTCGCAACTTTTTCCGTCACCACATCTGGAAACTGATACACTGATTTTAGATTCTTTTTTGAGCATTGCACCTCCTACAAAAGGAATCTTAAAACCATTTTCAAAACCTTATTTTAATGAAACCGCCACGGCCTTATCCAGATATCTATTTAGATATCCCACCATCTCACGCAGACGCACCGGCGTCACCCCTTTTGTCAACTGTATCAGAGGCCTTAGGTCGGCCTCCCCTGAAACATTTTGAAGCCCCATGTGGGCCCCCACAAGCAGAGCATTCGTGCTTAAATTTGCACTTACTTCCAAATCTGCAAGCGCCTTCATTGAAGGAGAAACACAGTCCCTTCTGCAATGCCACCGAGTGAGCCGACTGTCCTGTACCCCCGGTGCCGCTATGAAAGGATTGCTGTTATGATTTGGTAGCTGAGGAGTGCAGGTAAAAAGCAATACACCAGAGCAGTTGGAATCTATGAGATTGCAGTACCCTGACTAACCACCACAACTAGAGGCAGCCATGGAGCGTTCCTACGTTGGTCCTAGACGCCTCTCACAGCCTGAAAACTAATTACACCTAAAGATAGAAATAGGAAAGCTATCTGCCCCGAGCAGAACCCCAAAGATAATAGAAAGCCCCCAAACATGTAATGGCGTTAGACAAAAAGAAATACTGACACAGAAAGAAATAGTATGAGCAAACGCTGGGCCCAAACTAACTAAATAGAAAAGGATAGGAAGGGTACTTACTGCAATCCCAGAAAACCCTGAAAAGCACCAACTCTACTAATTTCAAAATCACCTGAGATCACACGACCTCTACCACCTAAATTAGTTCTCTGGTGTAACAAATCAAAACAGCAGCCACTGAAAAAACTGTAAAAAGCAAAAGTACAAACATCAGTTTCTGAACTAAACTGAGAGGGCAAAAGCCCCCGGAGGGGACCCTGAAGGCCCCACAGAAGTGCAGGACAAAATGCAAAAATCTAGCACAAAAACAAAAAGAAGAAAATGTCTTATCTGATAGCAGGAGATGCAGACACGACACAGCAGGCTACAAGGGAAAAGGGATTCAAGGATTGAGACCAGAACAATTGATCACCGGCAACCCTGATGGGAAGGTGACTCCCTTATATAAGACCAGTCAGTAACACCTGATTCCCAATCCTCACAATCTTCACTGGACAGACCAGCACCGCTTGTAACCACCAGAGGAAGCCTCTGCTCAGAACTCATCTCAAACCCAAAATGTCTTATCTGATAGCAGGAGATGCAGACACGACACAGCAGGCTACAAGGGAAAAGGAATTCAAGGATTGAGACCAGAACAATTGATCACCGGCAACCCTGATGGGAAGGTGACTCCCTTATATAAGACCAGTCAGTAACACCTGATTCCCAATCCTCACAATCTTCACTGGACAGACCAGCACCGCTTGTAACCACCAGAGGAAGCCTCTGCTCAGAACTCATCTCAAACCCATTCACAACAGATTGCCCGCCCTGACTAGCCCTAGGAGGGACCATCAACCTCATCCAGAGAGCTATATCCTTGTGCTCCCACCGAATGCTGGGATGCACTGCCTTCCGCTATCTAAACTGTTCGTCGTATCTGAGCCAGCCCTGCCCGCCGTAAGCCCGATACGCTTTACCCACCGCGTCCATATAACAAAAAAGGCCCGAGCAGTTTTCGGGCGCCTTTTCGCCAATCACACTTGCAAGGATGGCAAATGCTTGAAGCCAGTTCGAAAAAGTCCTAGGGATGAGACGATACCTCCGTCTCTCCTCATCCTCTTTCTGCGACTCGTCTCCCTTCAATCTATCCAGATTAAAGCGTTCTAACGGTAACAGGGAAAATATATCGACGTATTCCCCCTTCCATATCTTGTCCCTGACTTCCTGCTTTAGGTGAGCCCTTAACGGGCCCTCAAAGCATACGTACACTTCACCCCTAGCGGTGTCGTCTATACGGATCGCATCATCTTTCTCGGCTAACGGCCCGGACCCCGCGCTTGACGATACACCTTCTGCTACGGCCGCTACTACGCTCCCTTCAACTGATCCCGCTGACGCCACGCCTATTCCTTGGCCAGAAACATTCTGCACCACACCAAAACCCTGGAAACCCCCGATGTACGCTTGCTGTCTGACATTCCCCAGCCAAGCGGTTGCCGGCGGCGTCCCACTACGCAACCCACAAGCCTTGGATAGATCGATAATAGCATGTATAATCAACTCCATCCCCCGCTAACCCCCCCAGATGACCCATCCCAATTCCCATACAATGGTGGAAGTGTTATGGAAGTTTAATTTAGGATAAATTTATCCTACAGTGTTTGCTGCTGCTGTTCCCAATCTCAGACTAAATGTCTTTTTGAGCGCTCAAACGAAATGAGGACTGTCCACACGGAAGTGTCAGTATAACAGTTCGGCAAGACCAACAGTTTATTATTCATTCAAGGTTTTATACTTTCACAAAAAGGGGCTGGTTAGTCAATTAACATACAATTAAAAGCTGCTAGATTATTGGCTGTTTTAGTATAAGTATGATAATTATGATAAAAGGGCTGAAGTAGCAGATTTATTGTTCTTTGCCCCAGTTTTCCTACGTGACCAGTTATCAGAAAAATAATAGATATCTACCCAGACCTTCTGTCTTTGTTTCCCTTTTTTGTGTCCTTGGTAAAAAGTCCCTATGAGCTATCTTTTGCAGCAGCCTAACTTATGTAGGCCAGGGGTCATGTCTTAAGCAACTGATTATAGCTAGCATCAGCTTTTGCATAGATATGTGTGAGCACAGGATTTTTAGCAAGTGAGATCTATCTGACTGTAAATGCATATACATATACATTGAATATATGGAATACATATATATTTCCATGACAGTCCCCCCTTAGATACCACTTGCCCTAAAAACCTGCTCCTGTCCCAAAGCGCTGCAACTCTTTTGTGCTGCCGATGGGCGGGCACATGTCTAACACATGCACCCCTCATTGATGCAGGCTTTTCGCAAATGGGCGGTCAGGAGAGCTGTCCCTAGCAGGGTTCATGTGTTTGCAATCAGTCTCTTTATTCAACTGCATGTTCAGAAAAACGTGTGCATTCTTCATCAGGTAGGTCATCTGTCTGGTCAGTCAGAGCATCCACGACATCATTCATGGCTTAGGTGTCTCTTCTGGTACGGGAGCTTCCTTGCAATGCGATACGTGGATCCAAGCAGGCTTTCCCTCTAGTTTCACAGAGGTTGGTGTCATCTGGGGCTCTTGGACAGGACCATCAAATCTGGGATCGAGTGTTCTCATTTCCAACTTTTTTCACCAACACCCAATCTCCTGGCTTTCAAGGAGTGCGTACCGGACACGGAGTCTGGATCTGGCAGTGAAGAGAAAAAACTAGAGAATGGACATTAGTTTTTGACCAATTCAACTACATAAGCAAACAAGATATCATTTTGCATATTCTGCTGCTGAGGGAAAAATGCACCTAACTTGGGACTAGACCCAAACAAAATTTCGTATGGTGACAGCTTTTCTAGGTCTCTGGGTGTGTGCCTTACACTAAACAGTGCAATTGGGAGTGTCTCATGATATGGTTTGCGTGTCTCTTGGGCAACTTTCAGCATCCTATTCTTAAGTGTTCCGTTCAGTCTTTCTACCTTCCCGCTGCTCTGGGGGTGGTAAGGAGTGTGTAGGCCTAAATCTGACCCTACTGCTAACCAGATCTCGTGTCAGATTTGCTGTGAATGCGGGTCCCTGATCACTTTCTATCATTTCTGGAACCCCGTATCTGCACACTATTTTCCGAAAGTAGCTTCTTTGCAGTAGTCTTTGCTGACTGGGAACGCTTCTGTCCATCTTGAAAATACTTCTTTGACCACAATGGCGTATTTGAATCCTTCACTTGGCAATATCTGGATGTGGTCTATCTGGATCCTCTGAGGCAGGTAGAGTGGTCTTGCCGGATGAGGTCAGGGGACTTTCTTCTACACGTCCAGGCTTGCATTTGCCGCAGGTCAGACAGCTGCTGGTGAATTTGGCTGTTAGGGTGGAGATCCCTGAAGCGAACCAGTAAGCACCAATCGGATCATTCATCTGTGTCTTTGATCTGTGTGTGTGGGTCCATGTGCCCATTGGACCACCATAGGGTGCATACTTTGTGGGAGGCAGGGTTTGGAGTCCATTGTTGATAGTCTTCCCTCTTCACGTGTTGCTTCTTTCGCATTCAGCTCTTCTTCTCCTTTTGGAGCTTGGTCTTGCAACTTCTTGAGCAGATCCCAGGACGTCTTTTTGTCAGGTTTCTTGTCTTCAATCGTCATGTAGTAGCCGTTCGGCTCTACAACCTATCCCACTTCTCCATGTTGTCTTCCTTTGGCCGCTTCTTCGGCTGCCATGTCCACCATGTTATTGCCTCATGCCTCTTCTGTTCTCATTTTCCATGCACTTTGTTTTTTCAAATTGCCACCATTTTGGAAATTGGAGTACACCCAGCAGGCCCTGAAGGCTCCATGATGCTTCACGGTTGTCCTGCTTGCTGTGATGAAGTCCCTTGCAGCCCAGATGGGCCCAAAGTCGTGTGCTATGCCATGCGAGCACCTGTAGTCGGTGTAGATGTTTACAGTCTTGCCTTCTGCCATCTGGCAGGCCTTCGTCAGCGCTATCAGTTCTGCTTCCTGGGCTGACAGGCTAAGTGACAGACTTCTGGACCACAGGATTTCTTGATTGCTGGTCACTGCACTTCCTGTGCGGAATCTTCTTCATCATCTGCAAATCTGGAGCCATCCAAGTAGAGGATAAATTCTGTAAATTTTGTTCTGAAAAGTCCATATTGTATCCCCCCTTGGGAGTGGGAGTAGAGTGGCTGGGATGAGGACTGTAGGTCTGGAGACGGTGACATTGTGAGACAAAGGCGATAGAGGCAAAGATGCCTGGCGGTGGGGAGATTATTGTTGGTTGAGCTTGATTGAGGATTGCCAAGATGTCCTGCGAGAGTTTCCAGTGGCCGTCCAAGAGTGATGTCAGCAGTTTTGTCCAGGAAGGTGTGTGCTGCAGATACTGCCATCAGGCAGGAGGGTGCTCCCCTTGCAACTGGAACCAAGCGGGCTGAGAGGCAGCCTAAAAGTCTCTGTTTTCCCCGTGAATCCGTGTCAGGACTCCAGTAGCATGACCTTCTTTCTTCCATCAGGTAGACGGAAAGGCTTCTCGTAGTCAGGTAGGCCTGGTATTGGCGTTGAGACTGTGGAGTTCTTCCAATTTCCTGAATGAGTTGAAGGCTGCGTCCGATAGAAGGAGCGGGGTTGCGTTGATGCAAGCGCACAGAGTCTGCATTAGGACTGAGGCATCAGGGATCCAGGTTCTGCAATACGACACTAGACCAGGGAAGGCCTGCAGCATTTTCGGAGTTGTTGGGGGAGCTATCTTCTCCACAGTGGTCTTCCAGTCATTTGACAGGTGTTTAGTCTGGTGGGCAATACAGTGTCCCAGGGATGTAACTTGCTTCTGACACCTTGAGGCAACACTGTCCATATGCACTGTACTGGTGCGTGAAGGCAAGCAGGTCATCCAGGTGGAGGGGAACACTGAAGAAGGCACTGGCCAGGTTGATCACCGTGAATACCGTTGCGGTGACTGGGACTTTTGAGAGCAGAGTGTGCGGGTTCAGCACTGTTGGGGTTTCAAATACCGTAGCCTCTTTCACGGCCTCCAGGCCTTGCACCACTCTGAACTCAGTGGGGTTTACAGTCTTTTTCTTCACTGTGGAAAGCTGGGATTGATTCCGATGGGCGAGGCAGCCCAGTTTGGCCTTGTCCTTCACTATGCGGCAGGGGACTCCCATCTCCCGGCACAGAGCTGGAGGGAAAACAAGCCGCCTACTAGGATCCACATCATGAGAGATGACGACCAGCTGGCTTTCTTGTTCTCCACCAAGGCAGTCACTGTGTTAGCACCTGCTCTGATCACAGGGGGTCTTCTTGTTGGGACGTCTCCTTCACCGGCTGCTTTTTTTTTTTTCTCAGCACGGGCCATCAGTTGTTTCTTTTTCTCCAGCTTGGTCTCAGGTCAGGTCAGTATTTGTGCACATGTTTGAAGAGCTGAGTGGCCTTTTGCCGGTCTAGGGCCTGGGTGAACTGGTTGATTGCAGGGGCACCTCCTGGTGCTTGCAAAAGATGAACCTCTGGCGTTGGAGCTGGATGTGGTGTTGCCATTCCATGAAGCGAGTAGGGTCCTCTTGAGTTGAATATCCTGGCCAATGTCAAAGTTCTCAGGCCGTCTTCTTAGGCGAGTTCACTTAGACCTTCAGTTGGTCAGAGACATCTTGACTCTGGGTGATGGAGTGGCTTTCTGGTACTATGTCCAGCACCTCCTGTGATAGGTCTGCAGTGTGGTTGTTTGAGGTTCCTGTTTCTTCTTGGGTCAGGGGTGAAGAAAGTGTCATGGTCCCATCTTCCTGGAACACTCTGGTCGCTTTCAGCTTCTGCAGTAGGTCCACTCCCAATAGGTTGAGGGTGCAGGTCTTTGACACAACAAACTGGGACATGATGGAGTGTTCTGGCTGAGTCCACACGCTCAGGGGCTTCAAAATCTGGAAATATCTGACTTGACCATCAATTCCCATGCAGGATGCAGAAGATTCTGATAGATAGGTGAGGTTGCGGAGTTCCACAAGAAAAGATCTGACTACGCCATCCACTCTCAGGATATTGGTCCCACTGTTGGGGTTCCCTGTGAACTTGGCGTGCTCCTGTCCTATGGACGGGGTTCTTCACTGCTTTCTGTGTTTCTTCTTCTTCTGGGCGAAGTCGGTGTTCTGCACCGGTTCCGGAAATGACCAAACTCGCCACAGTTGTAACACTGGACATCCCCTCTGTCCCAGCGGGACTCAATCCTTTTTGCTACTGCGAGTAGGGTATCCATTGCTATTGATGTGTACTCAGGCCTGGCTACTACCAGTGGTTTCCTGATTGGTTCTCTCAGTCCATGCACAAAAGCCTATGCCAACATCCGTCTGTGTGTCTGATCATGGGTAATGAGGCCCAAATCTTGAAACACTTGCATCACTCTGTCATGGAACTCCTCTACAGACTCTGTCTGGTCTTGGCTCGTGACATGTAGGCTGAGAGCTTGTCCTGTCAGTCTGCTTTTGGCCCATTCTCTGAGCTGTTCAATTAGCTTTGGTCCTGTCTCCCAGGCATACGCATCTAATTCTGCTGGAAGCTTGAAGTGTTCTCTCATAATTGGCCAGAATGCATATTTCCATTACAGCCCAAAGATCAATCCAGGCTGCTGCATACGTTCGCTGGATCTGCTGCATTTTTTGGCAAAATGGCATGGGGTGTATCCCTGGGTCTGGCAGCATGCTGATCACCTGGCTTGGGATGAAGGGCTCATAGGATGGTGCCTCTACCTGTCCCTGCCCTATTGGTGCTTGTTGGTTTTCTTCCCTAGTATTGGGCAGCATGTGTAACGTTGCATCTTCATCTTCATCAGATGAGAAGTGACATGGTGTCCTTGGTGCATACACTGGCTGAGGCTGCGGTGGATCAGTGTCATAGTTCCATGCTGGCAGCTCTGCTCAGCACTGAGGTTCCTCATTTGTGTCTGTAGCTACACTTCCCCCTGTGAAGCCCCGGCTGTGGGCTCTGCTAGTTGTTGTGTCTGAGGGCTACCTGCAACGTTTTGTGTAAGGAGATTTGCACTTTCTTCTCCTGATATAATGACTGGCAATGTTTGTACTGTGCTTGGGATAGACAGGGTGCCTCGTGCTGTAGGCACTGAATACATGGACACCACATTGCTTTGGCTGGGCTTTGGCCCAGTTGGTAACGAAGGAGTAGAAAGAGGAAGAGAGGGGAGGTGTGAGGGAGAAAGAGTGGGGTGTGATGAGGGAGGAGTGAGGTGTAGAGGAGGGGGGAGAGAAGAAAATGAAGGAGAGAGTGAAAGAGGGGGGAGAGAGAGAGATGGAAGGGGAGAAGTAGAAAAAGAAGAAGAAGGTTTGAGAGAAAGGGAAAAAGAAAAAGAAGAAGAAATAGAAGGAGAGAGATATTTGGGTGATGGAGAGGAAGAGATAGAAGAAGAAGAAAATGGATGTGTCAGAGATGTGAGGGGGGAAAGAAGGAATGATAGGGAAAGAAGGATAGAGAGGAATGGCAGCGAGGAAAGAGGAGAGAAGTCTGAAGAAAAAGGAGAAAAGGACTGAGAGAAGAAAGAGGAGAGGGTGACCCCCCTGCGCAGCTTGAGAGAGGACCGTTGAAGCAAAAATGCCTTCTCCCTGTGGATAGAGGTGGGGAGCTTTTTTCTCTGTACAAGGCTCCTTATTCAATGAGAGCAGCCTACATCTGTCCCGTGTCTCCACATGATGGACATCTGATGTGTGAGACTCTAAACTCTGCTCTTGTGACATGTCCGTGATCATTTTCTCACAGACGATTTCAATGCTTCTTTAACACCTTTTCCAATCTTATTCACATAAAAATCACTTCCTGGTCCGTTCAAATAACTTGCTGTACCTTCTACATGATGCAAGACCACCACTGCTCTTTTATAGCAGACGGGAATCTAAAAACAAACTTTCCTGTGCCTTTCAAAAAAAAACAAAAAAAAACCCATTTAATTCATTGTGCAGCGTAAAGTCTGCCCGTCCATTGGATTCTCACGTACTCTGACCTTCTATTCACATGCCTAGCCCTTCCTGCCCACATACTGTGTCTATTCCAAAAACCTATTCAACAAAGGTGATTAAAAATTCAAAAAATGGTTGGAGAATAAGCTCTAAAATAAGTTGATTAGAAAAACCTCTCCAAAATTATTTAAAAATTTACTTAAAAGAAAAACTTTAAAAACAAGAGTTAGACTTAAAAAGGAAAAAAAGAAAGAAAACCCTACACAGTTTAGTAAAAACTCTAGGAAAAAAAGTGACCAAGTAAAAACTCCAAAAGCAAAAAGCTGATCAAAAAGGGGAGGGAAAAAACGTATTAATAGTAAAACTCTAAAAAACAACAGGGTTGACAAGAAGAAAAAAAAACCCTTGTTACTATAACATCTAATTAAAAACAGAAAAGAGGTGGAAAAACTGATTGTAAAATGATAAAAACAAAAAGAAAATTACTTTTTAAGACTTTTGTCTCGTATTCAAAAACATTCAGAGAGAGATGAATGCAGACATAAACAACTTCCTCTTTTTTTTTTCTCGCTGCTGCTGTCACTTCCCTCCTCCCTTATACCTCTGCTTGCTGTGTCTACAGACACTGAAATCACATATCAAAAAAAAGGTAACCAAGCAGAAGAAAATGGATACAACTCAGCTTCAACTCCTCAAAACCTCTGCGCCACACCTGTGACTAACGGACCAACTCAGATTAAAACAAAAAACAGAAAAAACAGAGCAAAAACAGATGTGACACCGTGATTAGCCCGCTGCCTGCAGTGAGGAAGTTATCAAAAAAAAAAAACAAAAACACTTGCTGTTCTGACTGTTAAAGCAACAGTACCCAATACAGACAGGAACACGTACAAATGAAACAGACACCCGGGAGTATCCGAATCCCTCTTTATTAACCTGTGACATTTACAAGCTGCTCTGGTAACTGATAACTCACCAATTGCACTGAGCACACCGGTGCTCCAGGTCTATTACTCTGAAAACCGGTCGCCACCCTCCGATGCGTGGACGATTACTGTGAGAACTTATCCAATCAATGCTCCTGCCCTTCACACCTGGATTGACTTGGATGACCTCCCTCCGATGTGTGAAGGATTACTGCAGAAACTTAACCAATTCAAAGCCCTCGCCCCTTACACCTGGATTGACTGGGATAACCTCCCTCCGATGTGTAAAGGATTACTGCGCGGACTTATCCAATCAAAGCTCCCGCCCTTCACACCTGGATTGACTGGGATAATCTCCCTCCGATGTGTGAAGGATTACTGCAGGAACTTATCCAGCAATTTGTTTTTTTTTCTGCTATACAGCTCCCAGAAATCATCAAGCAAACACAGTCACCATTCCAACTTTCGCCCGGGATCACACAAAACATGAAACACATACACAGCACAGCAGCAAACAACTCGGCTTATATCCCAGGGCTTTTGGATAAGGGTATGGACTTTTTACACAACCTGGGAATGCGGTGATGACCACGTCCGACCGGGCTCAACCTCCATAACATCAAGGGAATTAAAAATTAGGACACGTGAGCACGTACGGGATATCATAGCCGCTAGGGAAACTGCAGATGTTGGGGAACTTAAAACGTTGCCCCGACATTTTCGTTTATGTCATGGATCTGATCCCAGTGGACTTAGAATTAGGGTATTGACAAGGTTCGTGGGGGTGTCAGGGGTGGCAATCTTAATCGCATCTTGGCTCAACGTGAATGTAGATGGATTGTCACCCTTGACACGGTTGCACCTAGGGGCCTTAATGAAAAATTGACTTTTGTGCCATTTTTGTAAAATTGAGTAGTTAAGTATCCATCACAGTCTTGTGCGCTATGTTCTTGTAAACGTCCTCTTATATTGGTAATATGTGAATTTATCCACCACGTTTTTATTTTATATTTTAACTTTTGTCATTTCTTCAGTTTTTCTTATTTAGTTCATTAACGTCGGTGTATTTTTATTATGGAGATTCTCTAGAAAGTGATGCTTTCCTGTTAAGATTGACGCTGGTTGGACAATAGGACACGGAATTGGTTCACCATTCAAGATTAAAGAAGATATTTATATGTCACTTAATTCATCACAAATTGTACCTTAGGGGTATCACTGTATTATGTAAATGCAGAGGTTATTATTATTTCTTTTTTTCTTTTTTCTTTTATATGTCACAATATAATATCAGTAACTGTCATTCTTATCGTTGCATTTAATTGTCACATCGTCACTTTTTGTTTTATTTTATTGTGTTTTTTGTACAGCACACTCCCACAAAATGTCCACCTAGTTGGTCTCCAAAAAGATGGCCGCTGTGGTGCGCGCATGCGCCGTACTCACGCGCCGCCTCTATCTTCTTTCTGGCTATCGATGACGCTGCAGGCGCATAGTAATGACGTCAGGAGGCGAGATTTCGCCCATATGCGCATGGAGCAGCGACGGCCGGAGAGAAGGAGGTGGTAATTACTCGGCGTGTGATGTCAGACGCATGTGTGCCGCTACACACCGGCAATTTCTTAATTATGGCTAGCATATATAAACCCTGGGGTTATGGCAATTAGCATCCCCTTTTGAGAAAGCACTGCCGCGAAACGCGCGTCAGGGGGTCGCTGGGGACGCACAGTCTAACCGTTTAATATGGGTAAGACATGGTTACGATTCTATGATACACTATAGGGCGCATATGACACTATATCTGGACGATATTGACCTTAGGGGTCCGTAACACCATTAATTGTTATATGTGAGATGCATCCCTTATTTGTTAATCGTTAGCACTTTAATTATATTTTCTGCCCTACCCTGGTTACCAATCAGTCTGTGCAACCCCTGCATTTATACCCGCAGTTTATTGCCTCCATTTTTACTCTGTATTGTGTGCCATTATTGTCGGCATTGTATTTTCTATTAATAAGCTTTGTAGTTTTATAAATGATGGAGTCCATACTCTTTCCTTTTGGTATATAATAATCAACCTCCATAACAGCACAGGTACACAGCTTGCTCTGCGCCGGTATGTACCCAAAATTGTGCCTGATCAACATGGCCACCCCTTATTTATATGGCCAAAACCATTCTACTCCCCCCTCCTCCTTACACGTCACCTTACACCCCTCCCCTACCTAACCAACTAAAATTAACCCCCCCGCATACACTCCTTTACTTTGCCCCTGACAGCTCCCTGTATTCCCACGTCGCCTCGTCATGATGGCCTCCCTTGATGGGCCTGTGGCCCAGTACAGCCTTTCTGGACTAGATGACACCGCACAACTTCAGGTATGAAGAAACATAAAGTTTACTAAACAAAGTCACCACACAGAAACAACACATTACAATGCTAGGCTCCCGATTCCGCACATCAAGCAAAGGTGACCATCACAGGTCAGCAGACGTCAGACGATGGCATCTGGGTCATTTGGCACTGGTATATCAGGAGAGCCTCTCTCTCAGGCCTCAGGCATAGCACAGGCACAGCAGGAGAACCTCAGACAACGCCCTTGGACAGACGTCATCACAAGATGGACCGCAGAGAACAGGCCAGACATCAGGACACAGGCAAAACACGGACAGCACAGGTCCAGGAACATCGATATAGCAGCTCAAGACATCAGCTGGTCAGATCCAGAACACACAGGCAGAGCCGTCACCAGGAAACAAGGCTGGAAACTCCCCAGGAACACGGAGGAGGAGCTCATCCAGGAACACAAGTGGGACTGACTCAGAAACACAGGCAGGACCACCAGGACCACGGACCGGATCTCTGGACACAGGCTGGACATCTAGGACAAAGACAGGACATCTGGACTCTGGAAAACAGACACGGCTCCAGGCAGAGAACGGCCGGACATCAAGGACACCAACAGAACATCAGGGAAACTGGCAGAACATCGGGCAGCAGTCGTCAGACTCCAGGCACCAAATGATGAACATCAGGCACCAGGCAGAGATAGTCAGGCTTCAGACACCAGGCAGCGGTCTTCAGGCTCTAGGCACCAGGCAGAGATAGTCAGGCTCCAGGCAGAGGTAGTCAGGCTCCAGGCACCAGGCAGCAGTAGTCAGGCTCCAGGCACCAGGCAACGGTAGACAGGCTCCAGGCACTAGACCGAGGTAGTCAGGCTCCAGGCACCAGGCAGAGGTAGTCAGGCTCCAGGCACCAGGCAGGGTTAGTCAGGCTCCAAGCACCAGGCAGAGGTAGTCAGGTTCCAGGCACCAGGCAGCAGTAGTCAGGCTCCAGGCACCAGGCAGTGGTAGTCAGGCTCCAGGCAACAGGCAGCGGTAGTCAGGCTCCAGGCACTAGGACGAGGTAGTCAGCCTCCAGGCACCAGGCAGCGGTCGTCAGGCTCTAGAGAACAGACACGACCTAGAAAGGAACTCAAGTGGTATGGTGCAAGCCCCACAGAATCGGACCGGAGCTGGATGGAGCTAGAACTGCATAGTCATCTGGGCACAGTGTAGTAGACGTTCAGCAGGAACCCGGACTCCATCTTCAGAAGACGAACACAGGTTTATTTTCAAGTCACAGGTTACAGGAAACTCATAGTCACTGGGTACATGGTTCAAGACACAGAAGGATTTCAGGAACATCACACAGCAGGAATCCAAATTCAAGGGCAAGGACTTTGGTACAACACATAGACAAGACGGGTCCAGTGACAAAGACATCAGCTTTCTCAGAACTGTAGCAGGCAGAACAGGAGCTGAAGACCAGGCAGACCAGGAGCCTCAAGCTGGACCAAACACACATGGCTAGATTCTGCAATCTAATGAGAAGCTCTGGCAATGCCCAACAGGGAAAAGGAACTTTAAATAGGAGCTGCCTCTCAGCAATAGGCTGGGGAAAGCAATTCAAGTACCCATACTGCCCCTAATAAAAGCAGGGAAGGTGTGGCCATGCGCAGTCTAAGCACAGACAGAAACCAGCACAGCATAGCCAGCACAGTAACTGAGGCCTAAGGGTAGATGCACACGTTGCGGATTTAGATGCGTTTCCGCGTGTCCAAAAACGCAGTGTAGTGTACAGCCAATGTAAATCTATGGGAAATGGAGATTTGTTGTGCACATGATCATAGAATCATAGAATCATAGAATGGTAGAGTTGGAAGTGACCCCCTGGGTCATCTGGTCCAACCCCCTGCTCAAAGCAGGATTCACTAAATCATCCCAGACAGATGTCTGTCCAGCCTCTGTTTGAAGACTTCCATTGAAGAAGAACTCACCACCTCTCGTGGCTGCCTGTTCCACTCATTGATCACTCTAACTGTCAAAAAGTTTTTTCTAATATGTAATCTGTGTCTCCTCCCATTCAGTTTCATCCCATTGCTTCTAGTCTTTCCTTGTGCAAATGAGAATAAAGATAATCCTTCTACAATGTGACATCCCTTGAGATATTTGTAGACAGCTATTAAGTCTCCTCTCAGTCTTCTTTTCTGCAAGCTAAACATTCCCAAATTCTGTAACCGTTCCACGCCTAAACGCAGCATTTTCTTTCCGCAGCATGTCATTCTTTTTGCAGATCGACAGCGTTTCTGCATCCATTGACTTGCATTGAGTCAGTCAAATCCGCAGCAAAACCGCAGATGTAAAATGAATAGCGGTTTTGATACGTATTTGGTGCAGATTTAGGTGTCAAAAACGCAGCAGAGGGAAGTGATGTCAGTGTGTGGGCGGACTGTGTCTGTTTTGGCGAGGAAGAAGGAGTCAACAGTTTGGAAATGGAGTCATATCGTCGCATGGGGATGGATGTCGGGCGTCTGACAGATTTGGTAAATATTGTGTGTGTGTCTGTATGTCTGTGTGTTTTTGTCTGTATGTCTGTCTGTGTGTCTGTCTGTCCCCATACGACGATAGTGACTGATTGTAGTCAGTCGTTGGATGGGACTACTGCTTCCATCCGGATATGATGATGGGAGAGTAGTCCCATCGTCAGGCGACTGACTACAATTGCTAAAAAACACAAAACATACAGTACACAAACAGCACATATAACATACAGTACGCATACAGTACATACAACATCCAACATAGAGTACATACTCACCATATACACCTAGTCCCCGATGCCAAACACAACAAACTATGCATTTTTTGTTTGTTTAATCAATCAAAATATAGTTAGCATTTTTTTTACAAAAAAATAAAATTTTTCTTGCTTTTCTTCTTTTTGCTCAATTTTCTTCCATCCTCTGCTGGTCAGGCTGCACATCACCAAAACAAGAGTTTTGTCAGTGCACGGCACCTTCTGGACTCATAAAGTAGTCAGTAAAGGTTTCTCTCACATTTTGGCGTCACGAACAGGATCGCCCGCCAGGGCAGTGGGATACTCGGTACCAGGCCGGTGTATTCAAGGGATGTGTCACAGCGGCGGTGACCCAGTCCGTGGCCCTGGGCGTCCAATGAAAGAGGAATTATTTACAGGGGATGTTAGAGTTTGTAGTAAGGTGTTTGTGATGCCACCTGTGGTATCTGGTCAGGGATGACCAGCGCTGCGATGCAGATCCACTGAGACCGATGGTGTGATGCAGCAGAGGTGAAATAGCTTTCCACAGGTAAAGCTTGTGATCTCAGTGCAGGTAGATGTTGTAGTATTAAGGTAATGGTGCTGAGAGATGCAGCTGAGTGTAATAGGTGACGCAGGAAGAAACTGAGAAACAATCAGCGAGCTGCAGTTTCCAAAGCTTTACTCACAGTTCTGATGCATGCAGTACAGATGCCCGCTTGGTACCGTGTCCTCCAGGTGAGGAGCTCAGCAAACCCCCAGGTAGATTGGGATACTCCTTTCCAGGACTCCTTTCTATATTTGTGTTCCTTTCACTGGCCATCTCACTGTGCTGATTTTCCCGCCATCTTGTGTGGCCCAGCTGCGCTTGGTGACACATGTTCCCTGGAGGATGCACAGAAAGGTAAATCACAAACACCTGATATTCATTCACACTCCACACTTCCCTATAGTGCCACTAGAGGGAGCCTTAGACTATATAAGGGTGTGGGAGACGTAGCAGTGGGCTTTTTGCTAGTCAGAGCTTGGTCTGAGCTAGTGCGTGTTCAGACAGACGGTGATTCCTGTCAGATGAGACAGAGGAAGAAAGACAAGCTGTTACCTCAGAACAGGCTGACTGTTAGTTCCCTATGAACGTGGAAAGTGACTCTCAGAGTGAGCGTGAAATCAGTCTGACGGAAGGTCCTGATAGCTACTCTGGACAGAGCCTATGAAGGAGCAGAAGGAAGGGAGCTACAGTTATTTGTAACAACGAGTCGACTGAGGAACGGTCAGTGAGCTGTGGATAGAAGGAAGCTGACAACTACACCTACTGTTGCCTGTGCTTATGTTAAGGGTGTGAGTAGGGCGACAGGCGAGTGGTAAAGAGAGGAAGAGTGACTAAGGAGAAATAGCAACGATAGCTGTCCTCCACTCTGCACAACCGGACACCGGGTCCGAGCTTGCTAGTTCCTTCACGGCTAGTGGGAGAAACCGGAGACCCTGCTGGACTTCAGGTCGCAGAAGGGGCCCTTCAGTGCTGATACGTAACCGGGGTCAGGAAGAACAAGAGTCTAGCAGGGCCCTGGATGCACAACCGTTACCTGCGCCACCACTGGACCCAGAGGCTGATGAACCACCGGAGGCCGTCCCCAAAAGTGCTGATCCTGACTCCGCCGAGGACGCGCCGGGAGGGAAGGAGGCTGAGGAGGCCCTGCCCGGACCAGAATGCCAGCCAGGCCTGGAGCCAGAGGCCGCAGCGGAATGCAGTTCCCCGGTAGGGACGACGGAAGGAATCCTGCCTGATTCAACGGAGATTGATTGGGAGGAGATGGAGTACCTGGACGACGTGGAATACGCCGCCCAGAAGGAGAACGAGTGGCGACGCCGTGAACGGGAGCAGCGGCAGCAGCAGGAGCAGAGAGAGGTGCAGCAGCTTTACTGGAGGGACCGGGAGCAGAATCTTGCGGACAAGAAGATCGTCCGGCGAGATAAAGGTACGCTCCAGGAACCGCGGTGCCAGGGGACGGTGTGTGCCTCTAAGTCCCGAAGAGTTTGGGGTTACATATGCGAGCCCGGGTTCTCTCAAGAGATCTTTGTTCACTGCTGCGATGCGGGGTTCAACCTGTTAAAAGGGGATGTTGTCACCTACACGTGACACTGGGGTCTTAAGGGGTGGTATGCTCTGAATGTCTCCCGAGTCAGCAACCCCGTCCCTGAAGCCGGAAATGTACCCCGTGTCTCAGCGTCCCAAGTCACAGCCCCATCAGCAACCGGCCGCGCACCTGCATCTTATTCTGCATCCTACTCTGCAACACAACAGGCTAGTGCGTCTCCAACTGAGCCATTGCGCGCCCCTGCGTCCTATCCTGCATCCTATTCTGCAACGCAACAGGCTATTGCATTCTCAACTGAGCCAAATCTGTACTTAGAAGAGGCACCTGTAAGGCCTCTAGTAAATCGCAAAATTGAGAAAAGAACTGTGGCTACCCAGACACAGGTAGCAGGACATGATCTTCTGGTGATGCGTTCCAGAGCGCACCGCGTACTTCCAGCCCCAGGTATGGAAGGAGTAACCACTATATGCAAAGAAGAACAGTAGGACCCAGACAGGGTTTACTGCAACTGTAAAAAGTTAAGAAGAATTGCACTTTATTGTGAATGTGATAAATGTCTGAAGTAGAATACCCCAGTTGGGTAAAGTGTTAATGTGAAATGTGAAATGTTCTTATGCCAAGGACTGTGTGCTGAGGACTCTTGCAGCACAGAACTTTAGTTGTAAATAGTTAGCACTTCGGTGCCCCATCTTGGTTTTACGTAAAAACCATCTACCTCTGAAGGAAAACCCGTATGGTGTGGCCTTGAGTGAGGTCTGCAGCAAAGAAGTCCTGCAGCCCACCCAGGACCACCGTGGGAGGTTTGGTGCGGGTCCTGCACAAGAATCTTGTATTTATTTGTGAGAAAGTATTTGATATTTTTCTAATTGCAATTTGTACACAATGTAACGTTTGAAGTGTCCTTACCTCCCACAAGGGATGATGTTATGTTTCGGTAGCTGAGAAGTGCAGGTAAAAAAGGAAATACACCAGAGCAGTTGGAATCTATGGGATTGCAGTACCCTGACTAACCACCACAACTAGAGGCAGCCGTGGAGCGTTCCTACGTTGGTCCTAGACGCCTCGTCACAGCCTGAGAAACTAACTACACCTAAAGATAGAAATAGGAAAGCTATCTGCCCCGGAGCAGAACCCCAAAGATAATAGAAAGCCCCCAAACATGTAATGGCGGTTAGACAAGAGGAAATACTTACACAGAAAGAAAATAGAATGAGCAAACGCTGGGGCCCAAACTATCTAAATAGAAAAGGACAGGAAGGGTACTTACTGCAATCCCAGAAAACCCTGAAAAACACCAACACTACTAATTTCAAAATCACCTGAGATCACACGACCTCTACCACCTAAATTAGTTCTCTGGTGTAACAAAATCAAAACAGCAGCCACTGAAAAAACTGGAAAAAGCAAAAGAACAAAACTCAGTGGCTGAACTAAACTGAGAAGGCAGAAGCCCCCGGAGGGGACCAAGAAGGCCCCCAAAGAAGTGCAGGACAAAATGCAAAAATATAGCAACAACACAAAAGAAGAAAAATTCTTATCTGGTAGCAGGAGATGCAGACACGACACAGCAGGCTACAAGGGAAACTGGAATGAAGGATTCAGACCAGAACAATTGATCACCGGCAACCCTGATGGGAAAATGACTCCCTTATATAAGACCAGTCAGTAACACCTGATTCCCAGTCCTCACAATCTTCACTAGTACCGCTTGTAACCACCAGAGGGAGCCTCTGCTCAGAACTCATCTCAAACCCATTCACAACAGTACCCCCCCTTGAGGAGGGGTCACCGAACCCTCATTTGAGCAACCAGGTCGGTCAGGATGAGTTCTATGATACGCACGGATAAGTCTCCTAGCATGGATGTCCGAAGCAAACACCCAAGAATTGTCTTCCTGACCATAACCTCTCCATTTAACCAAATACTGGAGTCTTCGTCTAGAAATACGAGAATCCAATATTTTCTCAACCACATACTCCAGATTGCCCTCAACCAAAACAGGGTCAGGAGGCACAGTAGCAGGAACCACTGGCTCAACAAACCCCTTCAACAAGGACTTGTGGAACACGTTATGGATCTTAAATGTCCCTGGAAGAAGCAAACGAAAAGAAACAGGATTAATAATCTCCATGATCTTATAAGGTCCAATGAACCTAGGCTTAAATTTAGGAGATGCTACTCTCATAGGAATATTCTTTGAGGACAACCAGACCAAGTCCCCCACTTTAAACCGAGGACCATCAGTCCTATGCCGGTTAGCAAACCGCTGGGCCTTCTCCTGAGAGAGGGACAACCTCTCCACTACCTGGTCCCAAATCTGTTGCATACGCTCAACAACAGAGTCAACACCTGGACAGACAGAAGCTTCCGTCTGTCCTGAAGAAAATCGAGGGTGAAAACCAGAATTACAGAAAAACGGAGACATCAAAGTGGCAGAGCTAGCCCTATTATTAAGAGCAAACTCAGCCAAAGGCAAAAAAGAGACCCAGTCATCCTGATCAGCAGACACAAAGCATCTTAGATAAGTCTCTAATGTCTGGTTTGTTCTCTCAGTTTGACCATTGGTCTGAGGATGAAATGCCGAGGAGAAAGACAATTGAACACCCAGTTTAGAACAAAAAGTCCTCCAAAATCTGGAAACAAACTGGACTCCTCTGTCAGACACAATGTTCTCAGGAATGCCGTGTAAACGAACCACGTGCTGAAGAAACAACGGCACCAATTCAGAGGAGGAAGGCAACTTAGGTAATGGCACAAGATGTATCATTTTGGAAAACCTATCACAAATTACCCAGATGGTGGTCATTCTCTGAGAAACAGGAAGATCGGAAATGAAATCCATAGAGATATGGGTCCATGGTCTCTTGGGCACAGGCAATGGCATCAACAAACCACTAGAGCGAGAGCAAGGCTTGGAGCGAGAGCAAGTCCCGCAGGACTGCACAAATTCCCTGACATCGCGAGACAAGGTAGGCCACCAAAAGGACCGACTAACCAAGTCTCTGGTACCAAAAATTCCGGGATGCCCAGCCAATGTGGAACAATGAATCTCAGACATCACACTCTTTTTCCATTGGTCCGGGACAAACAATTTTCCAACAGGGCAGCGCTCGGGCCTATCCTCCTGACACCCCTCCAGAGCAAGTCTCAAATTGGGCGAGATGGCGGAAAGAACTACACCCTCTTTCAAAATAACAGAAGGATCAGATAACTCAGGAGAGTCCGCAAGGAAACTCCTCGAGAGGGCATCCGCCTTAACATTCTTAGTGCCAGGAAGAAAGGAAACCACAAAATTAAAACGTGTGAAAAACAAGGCCCACCTGGCCTGTCTAGGATTGAGTCGCTTGGCAGATTCCAGATAGACCAGATTCTTATGGTCCGTAAGGACCACCACCTGATGTTTGGCTCCCTCCAGCCAATGTCTCCACTCTTCAAAAGCCCACTTCATGGCCAATAACTCCCGATTACCCACGTCATAATTACGTTCAGTAGGAGAAAATTTTCGAGAGAAAAAGGCACAAGGGTTACTTTTAGAGGTCTCTGGATCTTTTTGGGACAAAACGGCACCTGCCCCAATTTCAGAGGCATCAACCTCCACCTGAAATGGCAGAGAAACATCAGGCTGCCGTAGAACAGGAGCAGAAGTGAATCTCTGCTTAAGTTCCTGAAATGCAGAGACTGCCTCAGGAGGCCAATTCACCACATCAGAACCCTTTCTGGTCAAATCAGTTAATGGTTTAACAATAACCGAGAAATTACCAATAAATTTACGATAAAAATTGGCAAAACCCAAAAATCTCTGAAGAGCCTTTAATGAAGTAGGTTGGACCCAATCACAGATGGCCTGAACCTTGACCGGGTCCATTTCAATAACAGATGGGGACAAAATGAATCCCAGAAATGAGATCTTCTGTACGCCAAAAAGACACTTTGATCCCTTCACATACAGAGCATTATCCCTCAAAATCTGGAACACAGTCCGAACATGTTTCACATGAGAGTCCCAGTCATTAGAAAAAATCAAGATATCATCCAAATAAACAATCAGAAATTTGTCCACAAAATCCCTGAAAATGTCATTCATGAAGGACTGGAAGACGGAAGGGGCATTAGTGAGCCCAAAGGGCATCACTAGGTACTCAAAATGCCCTTCAGGGGTATTGAATGCCGTCTTCCATTCATCCCCGTGCTTAATGCGAATAAGGTTATACGCCCCCCTGAGGTCAAGCTTGGTAAACCAAGTAGCGTTTTTCACCCTGGAAAACAGGTCAGAAATCAAGGGTAACGGGTATTGATATTTCACAGTAATATTGTTCAAGAGACGATAATCAATACACGGCCTTAATGAACCATCTTTTTTGGCCACAAAGAAAAAACCGGCACCTAAGGGTGAAGAGGATGGTCTGATATGACCCTTCTCCAATGATTCCTTGATATAAGACCGCATAGCGTCATGTTCAGGTACAGACAAGTTAAAAAGGCGACCTTTAGGGAATTTACTACCCGGCACTAATTCAATAGCGCAGTCATAGCTCCTATGGGGAGGCAAGGATGCAGATTTACTTTCGCTAAACACATCAGAAAAATCAAACAAAAAGTCAGGAACATCCTGAGCTTGGGGGAGGCAGAAAAAACAGGAGTGTTGGTATTAACACATTGGCAGCCCCAACTGGTTACAGACACAGATTTCCAATCCAAAACAGGATTATGAGACTGTAACCAAGGGAAACCCAGCACGATAATGTCATGCAGATTATATAGAACCAAAAATTTGCAGCACTCCTGGTGATCAGGTTCAACCCTCATTATCACCTGAGTAGAAAACTGGGGTTTATTCTCAGCCAAAGGGGTAGAATCGATCCCCAGTAGGGGAATAGACTTCTGCAGGGGTATCAAGGGAAACCCACAACGCTTAGCAAAATCATAATCCATCAGGTTAATAGCTGCTCCAGAATCAACGAAAGCCTGAGCAGAAAATGAGGACAGAGAGCATATCAGAGTGACAGTTAATAAAAACTTAGTCTGAACACTACCCAAGACAACTGAGCGTGCAAAACGTCTTCCCCGCTTAGGGCAGACTGAAATAGCATGAGAGGCATCACCACAGTAGAAACATAACCTATTGCGCTTTCGAAACTCATGACGCTGTGCCCCAGACACCACTCCATCACACTGCATGGGCTCAGAAGCTGGCTAACAAGGCAACACCACTCCACGCATACTTCTCCGCTCACGCAAACGTCTGTCAATTTGAATCGCTAATGACATAGAATCATTGAGACCAGAGGGGACAGGGAATCCCACCATAACATCCTTTACATTATCCGACAGACCCTTCCGGAAAAGGGCCGCCAAAGCGTCGTCATTCCATTTGGTCAGGACTGCCCACCTACGGAATCTCTGACAGTATAACTCAGCGTCATCAAGCCCCTGATTTAATGCCAACAAGGCTTTTTCAGCTTGATCAGTGACATTAGG
>JARQOD010000001.1:507162136-507294636 GCA_033576555.1 Oophaga sylvatica
TTCCCAATAGCCGATAGTGTACCCCCATATTGGGGGTAAATCACTGTTTAGGCACACGTCGGGCTCGGAATAAAGGGGCACTTTTTTGACTTTTTAAACGCAAAATTTGCAGGAATCAAGGGTGGACCATGTCGTGTATGGACACCCCTGATGTGCCTAAATAGTGGAAACCCCTCAATTCTAACTCCAACCCTAACCCCAACACACCTCTAACCCCAACCGTAACCCCTATACACACCCCTAACCCTAATCTACCATAACCCTAACCCCAACACATCCCTAACCGTAATCCCAACTCTAACCATAAACCCTAACCTAATCCCAACCCTAACCCAAAACACCCTAACACTTATCCTAACTCTAACCCTACCACAAACCTAACCCTAATCCCAACCCTAACACTAATTCCAACCCTAATTCTAACCTAACCCTAAACTAGTTCTAACCCTAACCCTAGTTCTAACCCTAACCCTAGTTCTAACCCTAACCCTAAGGCTGGGTTCATATTGCATTATAACCAGCCTGTTAAACACATAGCGTTGACGGGCTGGTAACGGTATAGCATAACGTGATCGCGTTATGCTATACCCTCTAGCACAGATGAATCAGCAGATGATTCATCTGCGCTAGAGGTGACGGAGCCAGACGCTGCAGGCCGCAGCGCCTGCAAATGGGTGAATGGTAGCGTTAACAGACTGCGTTACACCGCGTTATAATCGCGGTGTAATGCAGTCCGTCTAACGGACAGCCATGACGCAATATGAACACAGCCTTATAATCGTAACCCTAACAAATATATATATATATATATATATATATATATATATATTATATATATATATATATATATATATATTTTATTTGTCCCTACCTATGGGGGTGAAAAATGGGGCGTTTATTTACTTTTTTTTTTATTTTGATCACTGAGAGTTTATCACAGTGATCAAAATAAATTTCTGGACTCTGGAGGGCGCACTGCGCATGCGCCCGCCAATTTGCAAGATGGCGGCGCCCATGAAACATCACGGACGGACGCTGGGATGTATCCAGGGACATCAGAGGACCGGGAGAGGTGAGTGGGGGGGGTCGAAAGGTAAGGGGGGATCGGAAGGTGGGGGGAGCGGAGGCAAGGAGGAGGGGAGCATTTAGTGACGGCGGCCGCATAGGGAACATGATCGCAGTGTTTCGGCTGCATAGGGAAGCATCGCGCTCCCTGCGTGCTTCCCTGAGACCCTCAGAGCAGCGCAATGTGATCGCGCTGTTCCGA
The DNA here is from genome assembly GCA_033576555.1 of Oophaga sylvatica. NCBI lineage: Eukaryota > Metazoa > Chordata > Amphibia > Anura > Dendrobatidae > Oophaga > Oophaga sylvatica. Next base: position 507,163,404 of record JARQOD010000001.1, read on the forward strand.
GGGCCTCCTCCCTGCAGGACCCCGGATCCAAGATGGCCGCAGGGTCCTTCAGGGTCCTGCAGGGAGGCGGCTTCCTCAGTGCCTGCTGAGAGCAGGTGCTGAGAGCCTGCTGCACTGCCTGTGAGATCGCTGATCTGACAGTGCTGTGCACAGTGTCAGATCAGCGATCTAACTCTGTACCACACGCGGAACGGTATTAACGCCCCCCCCAAAAGAAATTCATGAATTGCTGGTTTTTGTTAATTCAATAAAAAATTGTAAAAACTGGCACGGTCATTAACGTGCAAACAACCCTTGGGGGTTAAGGTGTTAAATTGAATTGGTCTATGCACATGTCAGCGTGTTTTCACAGACCGTGTGTCCGTGTGCAAAATATGCTGACATATCTGTTTTTCTCCTGCAGCACGGACCGCAAAACGTCCCGCACACTGAGAACTGTTCACACTGTCCTCAGTGCACATGGAAGGGCGCAGGGGAAGAAGTGCTGCAGTAAGCGCTGTGCCCTGCTTGTGGTGCTGAAGTCAGCTGTCATTCTCCCTGCTCTGCCGGCAACAGTGAGCAGGGAAAATGAATGAAAAACCCGACAAGGGGTTCCCCTTAGTTTTTGAACCATCCTGGCAAAACTACACAGGTGCGGGCTGCTATTCTCAGGCTGGAAAGGGGCCATGAATATGAGCCCCCCCTCAGCCTAAAAATAGAATTAGAGACGTACCAGTAATTCGGTTTCCTCTTAACCCTGATGTGGAACAGGAACACAGAGGTTAAAAAGCCCTCCCACTTGCCAGTGACTTATAACAGACCATAGCATCGGTTTACCTTCTGAATCCCAGATTTTATCCAGGAGTATAGGGTGGGAATTAGCGCCGTTGTGGAAGGTTCCTAGAAACCGAATTACCGGTAAGTAATTCTATTTTCTCTAGTCAACTTCCACAACGGCATACGGAGGAATACCAACTAATTTGGCACTAGGGAGGGACTGCTGCCTGGAGTACTTTGCAGCCAAAGATTAGGTCTCTATTGGACAGTAAGTCCAGCCTATAATGCTTGGAGAACATATGTAGCGAGGACCATGTTGCTGCCCTGCAGATCTGCTCTGCAGATACGCCCGGGGGTGGGATTCAGCCGGTTCTCCCGGTTCGATGGAACCGCTTGTTAAAAAAGTAGCCGGTTCCCCGAGCCAGGGAGATTCAGAGCCGCGATCCGGTACTGGTCCCACAGCCCCAGCACATGTACAGGGCCGGCAGCAGTCACAGCCACCCACGTCACAGTGTTCAAGTCGGAGCCCGGGAACTGTTCACGGCCGTCACCTTGATGGCTGCGCAGCTCCTTCATCCTCCCTCTACTTCCTGGTGTCTGGCCTGCGTGATGTCATCGCACAGGCCTGACATGTACGGGACGCTGGAAGCGGAGAGGCGCTGCTGGGGAGCGGCTGTGAGGAGTCTGAGGTAAGTATGGGAAACTTTTTTTTTTGTTTATAAAATGAATTGAGGAGCTACACATGGTGGAGGGGGCTGCATATGATGGAGTGGGGCTGCACATGATGAAGTGGGGCTGCACATGATGACAGAGGGTAAGGGGGATTGCACATGATGAAGTGGGGGGGAGTTGGGCTGCACATGATGAAGTGGGGGGAGTATGGCTGCATATGATGAAGTGGGGGTAAGTGGGACTGCACATGATGAATTGGTAAGGGGAACTGCACATGATGAAATGGGGGTAAGGGGGACTGCACATGATGATGGGGTAAGAGTGACTGCACATGATGGGGGAGTGGGGCTGCACATGAAGTGGGGGTAAGGGGGACTGCACATGATTAAGTGGGGGAAGGGGACTGCACATGATGAAATGGAAGGGGATAGGGGGCTGCAAATGAATGGGGCAGTGCAGAAGTGATGGGGTGGATAGGGGACTGCAATGGATGAAGTAAGGGTACTTCAAATTGTAGTGGGGGATTGCAAATGAAGTGGGGGAGAGGATGAGGGACTGCAAATGATGAATTCAGTGTGAGTGATGGAGTACAGCAATTTAATTGAAGGTGGGGGTGTGGAGAGCAAATGATAAATTGAAGGTGGGGGCTGGGGATCTATGGGGAGAACAAAATGAATTTTGAGGGTGGGGGAGTAAATGATGTATTGAATGTAAGGTAGAGCAGTTGATAAGGAATAGAGGGTGGGAGAGAAAGACATGACAATGAATTGGGGCGGAAGGGGCATGTAAATATAATGAACTGGGGTTAGGGTTAGTGTGGGAGGTACATAGTGGGGGGCGTTGAGGATGAAGTGCCTGGTTATGATTTTGGGGAAAGAGTACAGGTGCTAATTTATATATTAAATGGGGAAAGTGGCTATTTATAGTTAGTGGGTGCACAGTGGTGAATTATAATTTATATTTGGAATGGTGGGTTGCATAATAACCAAATATATATTGATTGTGGGTGCATATCTGTAATCAGATGTGTAGTGTAGAAGAAAGGTAAAAAGTGGGTAATGTGCTCTGGAAGTGGTGCTCTAGGTAACGGTGTTATTTTATGCAGAGACGAGTCCTGGCTGGAAGAAGTGATGGCGGTCTGCGCTGGATGAAAAAGAAAAGCAAAGATGAAGGACTTCAGCTTGAGACGTCACTGGTGAGTGTGTTACCTGTACACTGACACTATACACTGTATACTATATACAGCAGTCCTGTGCATAATGTCACTGGTGATCCCTGTATTACCTGTACACTGACTATATACAGAGCTCCTGTGTATAGTGTCACCAGTGATCACTGTATTACCTGTACACTGACAGTAAATACAGAGTGCCTGTATACAATGGCACTTAGTATTGTGTTTTTTTTTAAATTAATGATCAGTATTGTAGTATTCAGTCTCTATGTGGTGGTAATATGTGGTCTGGCCATGATGTGGCGGTATTTGTTCCTTGTATGTGGTATTATTCAGTCACTATGTGGTTGTAATATGTGGTCTGGCCAAGGTGTGGTGGTATTTGTTCCTTGTATGTGGCATTGTTCGGTCACTATGTGGTGGTAATATGTGGTCTGGTCATAGTGCGATTTGTCCCTTGTATGTGGTGATTTTTACTTTTAAATTACCATTAGGACGCAGACATACGGTCGTATGAATCAGAATGTAGTGCACAGCCTGGCCAGACGGTCAGTCAAGTGAGACAGCTGCATAGAAATATATGCAGCTGTCACACTCTGGTCAGGAGAGCCGCTGGCCAGAATGTGCACTGTTCTGATCTCATTCCAATTTATTTTTTTTCAACTGTTTGACTGCACCTCTACTTGTATATGTTTGAGGAAAAGGTGCATGTAAATGGGTGTGGCTTAAAAATAGGTGTGGTTTTCCTACACACAAACACAGAACCTGTTAAAAATTTGAATCCCACCCCTGGGTACGCCTGCTTTTTCTGCCCAGGAAACGGATGTCGACCTGGTTGAGTGGGCCTTGACTCCCACTGGGGGAGATTTATTTTGAGCAAGGTATGCCTCGGCTATACCTCTTTTTATCCAATTAGAGATGGTGCTTTTAGCACCTTTTATCCCCTTATTTTGACCTGAGGGATGGATAAATAGATTGTGATCAATTCTGTAGGAACGGGTTTGTTCCAGGTAATGGAGAACAATGCATCACACATTGAGGGTGTGGAATTTTTCCTCCTTCAAGTTTGCAGGGTTTTGGCAAAATGATGGCAGAATAATTTCTTGTGAACGGTGGAAATTTGAGACTTCCTTAGGCAGAAATGAAGGATCAATGCGAAGTATTAAAGAGTCGTCTCCGATTAATAGGTAAGGCTCTCTTACCAATAAGGCTTGCAATTCCCCTACTCTCCTCGCCGTAGTTACAGCCACTAGGAGAACTGTTCTGTACACTAGGTTCTGAGGCGAACAGGAAGATAAGGGTTCAAAGGGTGGCCCTGTGAGTCCTTGGAGTACGACGTTTAGATCCCATGAGGGAACCACCACCTGTCTCTTCGGGTTCATCCTAACAGCCGAATTCATGAACCTCTTTATCCATCGATGACCTGCCAGATCCTGGTCAAAGAAGGAGATGAGAGCAGAGACCTGGACCTTCAGGGTGCTAGGCCTAAGAACCATTTCCAAGCCTTTTTGTAAAAAATCTAGAATTTGAGATATTTGGACTTAGTGGATCTGGTGGATCAAGTAAGCAGAAGGATGAAAACTTCTTCCAGACTTTATTATAGATGGCGTTGGTTACTGGCTTCCTGGATTTTTGCAGTGTAGCAATTACTGGGTCTGATAACCCTCTGGCCTTCAGTAACCATGCCGCTAAATTCCACCGTTGAGGCTCTGAGTGAAGAATGGGTCCCTGTGAAAGGAGGTTGTCCTCTAATGGTAACAGGATCGGTCCATCCACCTTCAGCTCTATAATCAAGTGGAAACAACTCCTCCTTGACCATAACGGGGCTACCAAGATAGTTGGGGGTCCAGTCTTCTCGAATTTTCCGCAGGACTTTTGCCAGAGTTGGGATCGGTGGAAACGCGTAGGCTAGGTGAAAATTCCACCTGTGGGCTAGGGCATCTATTCCCCTGGAATTGTCTCTGGGGTTTAACAAGAAGAAGGCTTTGACCTTTGCGTTTTGTTGGGAAGCAAAGATAGACTTCTGGCATACCCCACCTGTCCACCAACATTGTGAAGGTCCGATTGTTCAGGCTCCAAATCGCCCGGGTGGATGTCATGGCGGCTGAGATAGTCCGCTTGGATGTTGTAAGAACCCTTTAGGTGGACTGACATCTAGGATTGCAGGTGTTTTTCGGCCCAGCAAAATATTTGAGCGGAAACTATTTTTAGGCTGTTGAATTTTGTACTGCCTTGGTGTTTGATATGCGCCACCGTGGTCATATTGTCTGAATATATTCAGACATGCTGTCCAGCAATCTGACGACCTGCTGCCAGGAGGGCTCTTTCTGCAGCCTTCAAATCCCTGAAATTTGATGATTTCCCACTCATTGTTTGGTCCCAGAGACCCTGGAATGGAAAGTGATTTATTACTGCTCCCCAGCCCCTCCTGCTGGCATCTGTCGTGATCGTAGTCAGTGGGACCGGATTCCAGCTTACACCATTGCAGAGGTTTTTGGAACTCATCCACCATGCCAAGGAGAATTTTACTCGGCCTGGTAGGTGTATTCTTCTGCTTAGGGTACTGGGATGACCATTCCAGTTTTCTAAGATGTGAGCTTGAAGGACCCGTGAGTGGGCCTGTGCGCATACCACTGATTGTATGCAGGCTGTCATGGAGCCTAGGACTGACATGCCTTCCCGGAGTGTAGGAAATCTCATCTCCCTGAATCTCTTGACCTTTGTTCTTACGTCGATCCTGTGGTCGTCTGGAAGAAAAGGACATCTGTTGGGCAGAATCCAGAAGTATCCCAGAAATTTTCTGGTTTTGGAGGGCTGGAGCTGAGATTTTTCCAGGTTTGGGGATCCATCCCAGAGACTTCAATATCTCTAGAGTGGGAGACATGGGATACCAGGGTTGTCTCAGTGGAAGCTACCATCAGCAGGTCATCCAGGTATGGCACTATACAGACACCTTGTTCCGGATAAATGACACCGCTTCTGCCATTATCTTGGAGAACACTCTCGGCGCTGAGGAGATGCCAAATGGAAGGATGTTGAACTGATAACGCTCCACCTGATGACTCCCCTGTACCGCAAACCTGAGATATTTCCTGTCTCGGGTGGATTGGTACGTGAAAATAGGCATCCTTTAGGTCTATGGTTGCCATAAGGAAATGAGGCCCGATCAGGGGAATGGCTGATGTTACTGATTCCATCTTGAACCTGCGATTCTTTACATGCTGGTTCAGACCCTTCAAGTTGATAAGGGCCTCGCCTGATGGTTTGGTTACCATGAATAAACGAGAGTAATGCCCCAGATCCCATTCTGCTTCTGGGACCGGGGAAATTACTTTTGATCTTATAAGGTCTCTGAGACCTATTAGTAGTGTTGTCTGATCCTTTGAAATCGGCAGAGAAGTGATCTTCAGACCTAGTGGAGGGGAGGAGATGAATTATCAGAAGGCCCTCTCTGATGACGTTGAGGACCCAGTGGGAACTGGTGATATTTTCCCACTGATGTGCATATTTTGAGAGTCCCCCCCCACCAGGTCAGAGTCATTGACTCTCCTGTTGGGACTGCTGCTGCTGTGGGAAAATGATATTCTTCCATCTACCCTTTGCATAGCTCCACCTCCCAGTCTTGCCTTTCCCTCTCGATTGTGAGGTTTGCGACTGTGGGCCACGAAAAAAAACATTTTTTAGGAGGTTTTTGTTCCAGGAGTGATTTTTTCTTGTCCGTGGCCTTCTCTAGGATCTCATCTAGAGCTGGCCCGAACACATACTCCCCTTTAAATGGTATGGCACACAGCTTGGCTTTAGAGGTCATGTCGCCACCCCACATCTTTAGCCAGAGAGCCCTCCTGGCGGAGTTGGACTGAACGGGTGATCTAGCAGAAACTCTAATGGTTTCCATGGAGGCATCCACTAGGAATCCAGTAGCCCCATGAAGAATAGGCAAAGAGTCTAATAGTTCACTCCCGGAGGTACCCTGAGATATGGTTTTCTAGTTCCTCTAGCCAGCGGGAGAGGGCTCTATGTTATGTTACGGTAGCTGAGGAGTGCAGGTAAAAAAGGAAATACACCAGAGCAGTTGGAATCTATGAGACTGCAGTACCCTGACTAACCACCGCAACTAGAGGCAGCCGTGGAGCGTTCCTACGTTGGTCCTAGACGCCTCGTCACAGCCTGAGAAACTAACTACACCTAAAGATAGAAATAGGAAAGCTATCTGCCCCGGAGCAGAACCCCAAAGATAATAGAAAGCCCCCAAACATGTAATGGCGGTTAGACAAGAGGAAATACTGACACAGAAAGAAAATAGTATGAGCAAACGCTGGGGCCCAAACTATCTAAATAGAAAAGGACAGGAAGGGTACTTACTGCAATCTCAGAAAACCCTGAAAAACACCAACTCTACTAATTTCAAAATCACCTGAGATCACACGACCTCTACCACCTAAATTAGTTCTCTGGTGTAACAAAATCAACACAGCAGCCACTGAAAAAAAACTGGAAAAAGCAAAAGTACAAAATACAGTGGCTGGACTAAACTGAGAGGGCAAAAGCCCCGGAGGGGACCCTGAAGGCCCCCACAGAAGTGCAGGACAAAATGCAAAAATATAGCAAAAACACAAAAGAAGAAATTGTCTTATCTGATAGCAGGAGATGCAGACACGACACAGCAGGCTACAAGGGAAACTGGAAAGAAGGATTCAGACCAGAACAATTGATCACCGGCAACCCTGATGGGAAAATGACTCCCTTATATAAGACCAGTCAGTAACACCTGATTCCCAGTCCTCACAATCCTCACTAGTACCGCTTGTAACCACCAGAGGGAGCCTCTGCTCAGAACTCATCTCAAACCCATTCACAACAGCTCTAGCTACACAGGTTGAAGCGATGTTAGCCCTTAAAGCAGATGTAGATGTCTGCAAGATTTCTTTAGGAGGCTTCCTATTTTTCTGTCCATAGGATCCTTCAATTGTGAAGAATCCTCAAATGGGAGTGCAGTTTTTTTTCGCAACTCTAGCCACCTGGACATCAACCTTGGGGATGTCCCACTCGACATTATCGCCCTCCAGGGGAAGTCTATACTTCATTTCCGAGGGGGTACTTAGGCATTTTTCTGGTATCTCCCATTCCTGAGCGATCATACTGAGTATGTTAGCATGGACTGGGAACCCCGTACGCTTTTCCTTTTTTATCCCACCTAACATCTGTTCCTGAATGGACCGATGCTCTGACTCCTCCTCTAAGCCCATGGTGCTGCATACACCAGCTCCTCAATATAAATCAGGAGGAGAACAGATATTTTTGGGTCTCAGCCCTGGGTGATACAGATTCCTCCCATCTACCCAAGGATGATGTGTAGGATAGGTCCGACTCGGAGTCAGAGTCTTCGACCTGTATCTTTCTTTTCTTCCCTGGAGAAGGGGGTAGTGGAGGTGGAGGCGTGAAAGCTGCTAGGGAAGATTGCACCTCTTGCTTTACAAGCGAGCGAATTTCCTGAAAAAGGGATGGCTATTCGGCTCTGACTTTTTTGTCAGTACATGACTGGCAGTTTTTTATCCCAAAAAGATGAAACTTTAAGTTGCAAACTGGGCACTTTCTCCTAGTAGCAGCTTTGGGGGTAGACTTGTCTCCCTAAATAGAGGGAGAGAGGTGTCAGTGAAAAGACCCCTTAAATTTAACCACCTCCTGGACCCTTTCCCTGCATACACTCACTATAGCGGGGGCAGCGCTGGACTCCGCAGACACAGGGCATGAAGTGCCTTCCATACTGAGGGGTAGTCTTACCTCTGTGGGGACTTCTGCAGGGTTTTTATAGCGTTCCACTATTCAGCACCTGCTCCAGCAATTTACATTCACCCTCCCCCTCCCGGGTCCATGCGGCGGCACTCTGTGTATTGCAGTACCCTTCTTGATTGTAGACTTCGCCGACAGGAGGAAGCTGATGAGTTCCAGCCAAACCAGGAAGCGACGCGTGCATTCCACTGACGTCACTTCCAGGACACCGAGCGCCGCATAAGGAGAGGGGAGAAGGCCGAGGAGCTCCTGAAGGCCCCCGACCGAGGATTCCTGGCCTGCTTTTCCCTCTTGGGGGCGCGGGAAGGCCAGGAGGAGTCCCGAGGTCACCGCGAGAGGGTCAACGGGAGCAGCACTAGGAGGAGGCACGGAGCGACCACCAGCTGCCCGGCTATACAGGCAGAGCCTGTCCAGAAAAGGTACTACAGTCGCCGGCCACCACAGCGTACGGAACCTCTCCCTGCCCCATGAGGAACAGGAAAGACACTGGCAACTGGGAGGTGGGAGGGTCTTTTAACCTCTCTGTGTTCCTGTTCCCCATCAGGGTAAAAAAGGCAACCTCTGTATGCCGTTGTGGAAGGTGACTAGAGAAAACAGCAGCCTGCAGCTGCCCAGAAAAGGCACATCTATTACATGCGCCTATTCAGGAGCTTTGTTCGGGTTCTTCCCACTTGCCCTGTAGCTGTGGCAAGTGGGGTTAATAAGGGGATAATGTCACCTTCCTTTTGTAAGGGGACATTAAGCCAGGCTTAGTAATGGAGATATCAATAAGACACCTATTCATTACTAATCCTATAGTAAGAAAAGTGTTAAATAAACACAATAAAAATAAAGTCTTAATGAAAGAATATACTACACATAATTAAAATCTTTATTACACTCCCATTTCATTATCGAAGCCCTCGATCTCCTGGAAAAAATATAAAATAAAAAGCAACAATATACCCATACCTGTCCGGCATACAGTCAAGTCCCACGGCGTAAATCCATCTCAGGGGGTTAATCAGTTTACAGCTGGAGCGCTGCTAATGCAGCCACTCCGACTAAACTACTGAGGAATGAATGGGAGCAGCGTGCACAGGCTCAGTGAGTAGCGGTGATGTCACAGCTTGTGCTCACTGACAGCTGAGCTCCTGTGACCTCAGCATCATCATTGGGGACAGTAATTGTGAATGGCTGGTCAGAATTGATCAGTCACAGTGATGTCACAAAGTTTAAAAAAAAAAAAATCCATGGGATATTCTGTGATTTGCGCTATCTGAGAAACAGCAGCCCCAATGGATGGGGTGATAGAGACATCACCTCACCTGATTAACCCCTTTGGTGTCGATTGGTCATTACCTATTGTAAAGCCAATCGGTACCAAAGGGGTTAAACTAAAATAGCGATCACTACTCTGCATGCCATCTTTACTTATAGTTGCATTGGTTGTAGACACCCCAGTACCCGAGAGAAAGAAAAAACTAATTTGTGGCCAGTATGATCCTCCTGCAATCTGTCTCCTGCGATGTGCTGTGTGACTCATCTGATCACAGAAGCAGTTTGTAGCGAACGGCACACGGAGGCCGGGGGGGGGGGGGAAATCACGGTTTATGATCCCACCGCTGCCACCAAATGTAATGAAAACACAGCAAATAAGTCTATTAACCTTACACTTTAACACAGGGGGCTTATTTTAGTTATCCCTCCACTGCCACCAATTTGTCATGAACTGCAGGGATTTATGTATATCCCACTTTGTAGTTCTGCTTTGGAATGCGCAGCTCTCCTGCGCCCCCCCTTACTCAGGTCAGTCAGGGAACTGCACCTAGGATTAGTCGCCGGACGGGCCCTGCTTGGACGTGAACTGGCTATTAGGCACGCTGCAGTGAGGGGATTATAACTACTCCTAGCTGCAGCCAGGCAATACACATAAAACCCGCTCCGTTACCGCCAGCAATACCCAACGCCCAGCACACACTCGCTGCCACCAGCCTCTGGTTCTAGAATGTAGGACAGAGGCCACCCCAATTTAGTGGCGCAATTCACTTCAGGCACATGTAAATTCGTTATAGAGTATAGAGACAACTAGTATTTTTTTATATTTTACTCCAATAAGGTAGGCAGTGTTTACAGAAGGTAAAAAAGATTTTACAAAGTGAGACAATTCAATTATATACAAGACGATTACAAAATAAAAGGATTAACATAAGAAAGAAAGTTCAACTTACATTTGTTAGCTCATTGCAGGCAAACCAGGCGGCTGGGGGGGGGGGGGGGAAGGGCGACACATCACCGTGCACTGCATCTGGTTTCCAGGACAAATCTGAAACAAAATGACCTGGCCCTGCCTTATACCCCTCAAGTCGTGACATCACTAAAGGGGCTGAGTTACAGATTTGCTAACAAAACTTATAATTATCATAACTCAGAGATGGAGTCTTACAGCGATGCACAGCATACCATTTTACTCCGCAGGACGTTGGTGTGCATTTAAGTCTAAACGCAGCGTACGTGGGTGGATCGGCTAAGCAGGAATCTGTTTCTTGGATTCTGCTGGTGCCAGCACTTAGAAAATGCACTGGTTACTGGCTTCACCAATGAATTGGCAGATATAAAAAATTCATACTCCTAACACACACAGGGGTCAAGATGTTTTATCTTGAATAACTATCATACAACAAAGGAAGAGACCATGTGGTTTCTAAACTGCTTTCAGCCGGCTTCTCAGTGGGGGCTAGCCACCTGGTATCAGGTCGCACAGTGTGTAGTGAGCTGGAGAGAGGGGAGGGGGGGTTCGAAGCCCACAGCATGAGGCTTCAAAGCATAATGAATGCAGTAGATGTCTGTGTGGGAAAGGTTCTGGATAGGAGCTTTGAATGTGGGCCCAAATGGGGTATCATTACACAGTTGCTCAACCCCTGTTCCAGTTCCCACCCCTCATTCCCTCACCCCAATTCCCCCAACTCCGAAATGTATTTTTGGCAAAGAGTCCTACGCTGAGCATTCATCAACTTCCCATGACCGCAGCTGATTAGAGTCTGTGCAAAGGGACTTTTTTTTGTTAGCTAGTTAGAGTATTGAATGCCGGAGTGTAAGTAGCGTCCAATTATTTTTTTTTTAGAAGAGAAAAAAAAACAAAACAAAAAAAAAACAAAACACAATAGTACAGAATAGTTTTACAAGTAGGGAGATAGCATATTAGGGGAGTGGACGTCGCAGTTTTAGTGATGTCCGATTTTCTTATAGAAAAAAAAATATATATAGTAGTACACAGTAGCTTTATAGATGAGGTAGCATTTTTCTTTTGCAAAAAAAAAAAAAAAGCTTTATAGGTAGGGCATATTTTTTTTTTTTTATAAAAACTTTTTTTTAAATCTGACTTTTTTATTTTTTCTTCTACATGTTTCTTCTAAGTTTTTCCTTTTTACTTTTTATAATAAATAGTACCCTTCACACAAATCCCACATAATACACGTGTAAAGCACCACACACACATCCCCAGTGTTTGAAGAACCAAGTAAAAATGGCCCATTCGCCACACGCTTTTCACCACAGTAGGCATATGCTTTTCGTGTCTCCGACACGGATTCAGGCGGTAAGGAAGATTCCACATTCCTCTAATTTTCTTTCTCATCTAGTGAGGAGGGACATCCATTCAAACGGCTTAGGACCCAGGCAACCCTACAGCAATCAATCCCATATGGCCTCCACCCCACAAAAATCAGCCTGTTATTCCAAACTTCCCAGGCAGGTCAGGAATCCAATTTGAAAACGTCAATGTCAGTGAGGCCTGTAACAGCAAATTCTTTTTCAGCGAGGACATAAGTCTTATGGTGGCCCAGACAAATTTGTATGCCTATCAATTTTCACCCCAAATCAAATATCAGACGCAAGATGGAGATACATGCAACAGGGATTATGACATTTTGGGGGCATTGTGCTGCATATAGGCAAAGTCAGAAAACCAAAGCTCCGGCAATACAGGAGTACCAATTCTTTACAGCACACCGGTCTTCTGTATGGCTGTAGCAAGGAAAGGGAGAAAACCGAGCCCAATGCAGCAACAACATGCTGGTGGTCAAGTATAAGGACAAGAGGGATGTTCTTATCTTGACCACCATACACTGACATTATCTCCCTTGTCACTATCCAAGGTACCACAGCACCCTAGTCCCAAAGACAGATTGTATCCTAGATTATAATAAGTCTGTTGGGGATATAGCAGCTCAAACCATACAGTGCCATGCGAAAAGTTAAAATATGGTACAAAAAAATTTGTCTGTGATGATTGTACATATGGCACTGTACAATGCTTTTGTGCTCTTTCGTTCTACAGGCAATACACTTTCAAGCGGTAGTCATCAAGGCTCAAATGTTTGGTACGCAGGAAGGCAAGAGTCACAGTATTTCTGAAACTGATGGTGCTGTATCATCCCAGGTCAACATTTTCCAGGAGAGATTCCCCAAACAGCGAAGAATGGAAGATCACAAAAAAGGTGTAGGGGAATCCTAAAGGACACAATTTACCATTGTGAAACCTTCCCTGAGAAACCAAGCGTGTGCACTAAGGATTGCTTCAAAGCATACCACACATCCACAAATTAATAAAATTTGTTTTTACCCAGTTTGACAAAACACTTATAATCTGATGTACTCCGAACATCAGGGGCACTCCAAATGAGACATGGCGTGCGCAGGCCATTGCATCAAATTCTGCGCTGCAGTCATTCCTTCGCACCCAAACAGTAGTTTTCCACCACATGTGGGGTATCTGCATACTCAGGGGAAGTTGCATAACAATTTTTTGCAGTGCATTTACTTCTGTTACCCTTGTGAATTAAAAAATAAAGAATTGGAGCTAAAAACAATTGTGTAAAAATTAGATATTTAATTTTCATGGCTCAACATTATACATTTCTGTGAAGCACCTGGGGGTTCAAGGTGCTCACGACACATCTTGATAAATTCCTTGGAGGAAGGTGGGGGGTCTAGTTTCCAAAATGGGGTCAGATGTGGAGGGTTTACACTGTTTATTCACATCAGGTGCTCTCCAAATGTGACATGGCCTCCGCTCTTGATTCCAGACAATTTTGCGTTGGAAAAGTGAAATGATGCTCCATCCTTTTCAAGCACTACCATGCATCCTAACAGTGGTTTTCCTCCACATGTGGGGTTTCACCATACTCATCTTATGGTACATGACCGCTCGGCACTGTAATTGCGTTCTCATGCTCAGCGTCTCCTGGATGCAGGGCTGAGTGGTCAAATCATGCCACTGCTCAGCAATGCATCCAGATGTAGCCAAGTTGGAGCATGTAGTGGGACATATGGATTATCGACGGATAGGTGAAGAATACTTCGCATTTTTATTGGGGAAATAATAAAATGGGTAAAAGAGGACTTGGGGAGTTTTTATTTCAAATGAAGGAATTTACTCTGTTTTCTAACTTAATCTTATGGGTTAGTAATGGGGGCATCTAATTGACGCCTCTACAATACTAACCCCCTGGGCTTGATGTCAGCCAGCATTACAAAACAGACATCAACCCCACATTTATTGCCTCACTTGCCACCGCACCAGGGCAAGTGGAAAGAGCTGCGCAAAGCACCAGAGTTGGTGCATCTGATAGATGCGCCTTTTCTGGGGCTGCCATTTTTAGGCTGAGGACGGCCAATATCCATGTCCATATTGAGGGCCACTAGGTCTGCTTCTGCTTTGCAGGTTGTAAAAAAAAAAAAATGAGGGATCCTCAAACCATTTTTTTTTTTTTTTTTATTAATTTAAATAATTTAAAAAAAAAAAAAAAAAACTGCACAGGGATCCTTTTATTTTTGATAAGCAGCTGACATGTGCTGGGAAAGATGTGGACTCTCCATTGGAGCCAAAAATCAAAGGGAGGGTGTCCAACATCAGCGTACTCTTGCGACTAATGTTGGACAGGCGTTAAAGTTCGGCCAAACCCGATGGACCCAAACATCCGCTACTCAAGAGAAATTGCATAACAATTTTTGGGGTCCATTTTCTCCTGTTACATTTGTGAAAATAAAAAAAGTTGGAGGCCAACAAAACATTTTTTGTGGAAAAGTGATTTTTTATTTTCACCGCTCAATGTTATAAATTTCAGGGAAGCACCTGGGGGTTCAAGGTGCTCACCACACATCTAGATAAGTTCCTTTAGGGGTCTAGCTTTCAAGATGAGGTCACTTGTGGGGGGTTTCCACTGTTTAGTCATATCAAGGCTTCTCCAAATGCGACATGGCGTCCACTTCCCTTCTGAGCCCTGCCATGCACCCAAACAGTGGTTTTCCGCCACATCAGAGGTAACTGTACTCAGGAAATTTTTTTTACTACAAAATGTTTTTCAATTTCTCCTGTTACCCCTGTGAAAATAAAATTGGGTCTAAAGTAAAATTTTTGTGAAAAAAGTGAAATGTTCATTTTTTCCTTCAAATTGTTTCAGTTCCTGAGAGACACTGATGGGTTAATAAACTTCTTTAATGTGATTGAGTACCTTAAGGGGTGTAGTTTTTAGAAATGTCATTTTTGGGTATTTTCTGTCCTAAAGACCCATCAAGTCACTTCAAATGTGATGTGGTCCCTAAAAATGGTTTTGCAAATTTTGTTTGAAACCCTGGTCAACATTTAACTTCCTAGCAAAAAGAAATTATGTTTCAAAAATTGTGCTGATGTAAAGTAGATAAGGTGGAAATGTTATTTATTATCTAGCTTGTGTGACACCTCTCTAGATTAAGGACAAGAAAATTTCAAAGTTTTCAAAAGTTTGGTAAAGTTAATGATATTTTCACAAATAAACACAAGTAGCATCGAAAAAAAAAAAAACAGTGTATGACCATCATGCAACAAAATATGTCATGAGAAAACTGTCTCAAAATCAGTGGGATCTGTTGAAGTGTTCCAGAGTTATTCCTCAAGAGATTACCTACAAATGGGGAAATACCGCAAGTATTTGATCCCTTGCTGATTTTGTAAGTATGTCCACTGACAAAGACAGGAACAAAAAGAAGCACATTACGGTCATGGAGTGGCCTAGCTAGTGTCCAGACCTTAATCCCATAGAAAGCTTATGGAAGGAGCTGAAGCTCCAAGTTGCCAAGCGACAGCCTCAAAATCTTAATGATTTAGAGATGATCTGCAAATAGGTGTGGACCAAAATTCCTCCTGACATGTGCACAAACCTAATCATCTGACTGCTGTGCTTGCCAATAAGGGTTTTGCCACCAAGTATTAAGTTTTGTTTGCCAGAGGGATCAAATACTTATTTCTCACTGCAAAATGCAAATAAATTTATATAATTTATACAATGTAATTTTCTGTATTTTATTTTTGATGGTCTATCTCAGTGTTAAAAATTAACCTACCCTTAAGATTATAGACTGTTCATGTCTTTGATTCCTTGCTGATTTTGTAAGTTTGACAAACACTTATTTCCCCCACTGAATGGCCTGGACAGGCTTCAGGTTAAGGATTGTTATGGAATTTCAGTGCAATGGAATAGCTTTTTTTTTTTTATTTAAAAAAAAAAAAAAAAAAGTTCCAACAAACAAAAAGCTGTAATGCTCTTAGGCCTCTTTCACACTTCAGTCTCTTGGCGTCAGTTAAGACCCCGTCTCACATAGCGAGATCGCTGCTAAATAGCGATCTCAGCAGCGATCAGGCCCCTGCTGTGAATCGCTGGTCGTGTCAGAAATGCCTGGACTTTTTTTGGTCACTGGTCTCCCACTGGCCAGCATGCATTGCTGCGTGTGGCAGGCAGGAGACCAGCGATCAGCTGGTAACAAAGGTACACTTCGGGTTTCCAGGCGTGGGGCTGTGCCTGGAAACCCGATGTGTACGTTGGATACCAGCACGCTGCTGCAGGGGAGCTGGTAACCAAGGTAGACATCGGGTTTCCAGGCACCGCGCAGCGCCTGGAAACCCAAAGTGTACCTTGGTTACCAGCTCCCTGCATCAGCGGGCTGGTATCCAACGTACACTGCGGGTAACTAGGCGACGTTACCCGCAGTGTCGCTGTCCTGATCGCTGCCTGAGCTGCCTGTTTGGCAGCTCAGCAGCGATCATGTAGCGACACACCAGTGATCCTGATCGTTGTCGGGATCGCTGGTGTGTTGCTATGTGAGATGGGGCCCTTAAAATCCGCCAAAGTGTGAAAATAGCGGATCCACCAGAAAAGGTGAAAAACGGATGCGTTTTTTTGACGGATCTGCTATGAACTTTTCAACCCGGAATATAACCCGGAAAATGCAGGTAAGCATGTCTGGCACGGAGAGAGAGAGATCTAACGGGCGACCATCCGTCAAAATCCGCCACTAATGCAAGTCAATGGGAAAAAAGCGATCCGCCAAAAAAAATGGCGGATCCGTTTTTTTTTTCACACTTTGGCGGATTTTGACTGACGTCGCACGACTGAAGTGTGAAAGAGGCCTTATAATGAGTCCATGACAGCACCTACTGGAGAGAGGGATCCGCCCCATAGGAACAGGAAACCAACAGAAAATAAAAGGGGGCGGTCCACCTCTCCTCAGTTGGATTTCAGAGTACCAGGAGGACAGAATCACGAGGGGCACCTTGTCCCGGTGGATCAGGAATGCAATCCAGCTGGCATACTCAGAGAAATGAAACTCCTCTGGAGGGCATTAGAGCGCATTCTACTAGAGCTATGGCATCCTTCTGGGCTGAAAGGGGAGACATTCCAATCAAATCCATATGTAAGGCTGCAACTTGGTCGGCTCCTTCTTCTTTCTATAATCACTATAGACTTGATCTATCGTCCTCTTCTGACCTAGACTTTGGCAGGTCTGTCCTCAGCACGGTGATCCCTCCCCGGTGATGGTCTCTAAAAATCTCTCCAGTGGGTGCTGTCGTGGCAAAGGGTTAAAAAGCCGGATTACTTACCGGTAATGCTCTTTTAATGAGTTCACGACCGCACCCACTCACTTCCCTCCCAAAAATTTAATAGAAGCAAATATTAGTAAATTAGATATAGTTAGACATAGGCAAACCCTTATTCTTTTAATAAGAACTCATTAAAAGCGCTCACCTTGTCTTCTCCAAATGAGGCGTTTTCCTGATGTCCCAAACAATCGAAAAGGGGATTCATCAGAGAAAATAACTTTACTCCAGTCCTCAGCAGTCCACTGCCTGTACCTTTTGCTGAATATCAGTCTGTCCATGATGTTTTTTCTGGAGAGAAGTGGCTTCTTTGCTGCCCTCCTTGAGACCAGGCCTTGCTCCAAGAGTCTCCGCCTCACAGTGCGTGCAGATGCACTCACCCTGCCTGCTGCCATTCCTGAGCAAGCTCTACACTGCTGGTAGCCCAATCCCGCAGCTGAAACACTTTTAAGAGACGGTCCTGGCGCTTGCTGGTCTTTCTTGGGCGCCCTGGAGCCTTTTTGGCAACAATGGAACCTCTCTCCTTGAAGTTCTTGATGATGCTATAGATTGTTGACTGAGGTGCAATCTTTCTAGCTGCGATACTCTTCCCTATTAGGTCATTTTTGTGCATTGCAATGATGACTGCACGTGTTTCTTTAGAGATAACCATGGTTAACAGAAGAGAAACAATGATGCCAAGCACCAGCCTCCTTTTAAAGTGTCCAGTGGTGTCATTCTTACTTAATCATGACAGATTGATCTTCAGCCATGTCCTCATCAACACCCACACCTGTGTTAATGGAGCAATCACTGAAAAGAGGTTAGCTGGTCCTTTTAAGGCAGGGCTGCAATGATGTTGAAATGTGTTTTGGGGGATAAAGTTCATTTTCTAGCCAAATATTGACTTTGCAAGTAATTGCTGTTAAGCTGATCACTCTTTATCACATTCTGGAGTATATGCAAATTGCCATTAGAAAAAGTGAAGCAGTAGACTTTGTAAAAATTAATATTTGTGTCATTCTCAAAACTTTTGTCTATGACTGTATTCTCCTGACATCCAGGGTGTGAAATTTCTCTTCTTCGGAGTGGAGGGGTCACTAAAGGAGGGGAGAAGTATTTCTTGTGCTCTATGAAATTCTCCTGCTAACTTTGGAAGGTACGAGGGGTCTGGCTTTAGAATCAACCTATCCTGAAACGTCAATAGGAAGGGTGGGTCTATAGACAGCGCTTGAATGTCACGGACTCTCCTAGCAGATGTCAGTGCCACCAAGAGGGCTGTTTTTAATGATCGGTATTTTGGAGATGCTGTATCTATTGGCTCAACGGGTGGTCCTGTTAGAGCATCCAGGACCAGATTCAAGTCCCAGGGGGAACTCTACATATGTGAACAGGGTTAATTCATTCACAAGCTGTGATAAATCGAGATACCCATCTATCCCCTGCTACATTATAGACATAAAGGGCTCCTAGAGCACATACCTGGACCTTTAGTGTATTTACAGAGTGCAGACTCTGCCTGTTAAGCTGACACTCTTCTCTCACTGTCTCCCCTTTCTCAGGCCAAGAAAAAGCAAAAATCGAAACATAAGCAGTTTGCCTTATGTAGACATACTCTCCCTGACTCCTACCCTAAAAGGCTATGTCAGGAATGCATCTGTGAGACCATGCAGGAGGCAGCAGTGTCAACTAGATTAGAGAGGAGCTGCAAGCCATGAGCCAGTTTAATACACCCAAAGAGTAGGACCAAAAGACTCATAATTTCCAACTCTGAATCTGATAATTCAGGTGATGGCCTTCCTTCGCCAGAAAGCAACCTTGATTGTACCTTACCTTGATGACTTTTTAGTCGTAGGAAATTCGGCTGTCCAATGTGCTAATCGTTTAGCTGATACGGTCTCGTCTTTTACATGCTGTAGGCTGGATCATCAACTTCAAGAAATCCAGACTTGTTCCACATACCTTCCAGACTTTTAGAGTTCCGTCTAGACTCTATAAGTCAAAGGTGTCTGCTCCCTAAGTTAAAAATGTCACTTATTAAAACAAAAGTTAGAGCAGCAATGGACAAACCATGCATGTTTGAGGGAAGCTATGTCTCTACTGGGATCCCTTACTCAGGTCGCAAAAGTGACACAGTGGACACCAGGTCCAGGACTGTACCTCGGCCTCTTGATCCGGTACCGTATAGCTTCATTTTGTGACTCATCTGTAGAACATCTACTGGAGCGGTCCCTGGATGTGCCCTCATCCGCTGAGTCCACTGCTGGTGGATGAGTATTCTGCCCTGGAGAAGACATCATTGCACCACTCCCTGCTAGCAATGCTAGAGCTTTGTAGAATTTTTTTTTTTTTGCTGCTCCTGTGTGCCCCAGAAGTCCTCCAAGTACCAGGGCAGGAGCGCCTGCGGTGTACTGCACATGCGCTGTCAGTGCCATCCCCCACCGCTTGTACCTTGCCTGATCCGTGTGCCCCGGAAGTACGATACTTACTTCCGGGGCAGGAGCGCTTGTGTCGGTCAGCGTCTGTGCAGCCTGGCTTCATGCTCGCAGATGCCAGCATTCCCTGGAGAAGCTCTTTCATCCATGTGCCCCGGAAGTCAGAATTACTGTCCAGGGCTGGAGCGCTTGTGTCGCTGATGCAGACTTTCCTGGAAAAAGTGTGTGCCCCGATCATTTCTGCGCTGCATTCCCCCACATGCCAGCCGACCCCAATGGTGCATCTCCTGAGAAACCGGGCGGCCTTTCCCGGATCCGGTCATCACTCAATCCATCAGACAAGGAGGGAAGAGTTAAACGGAACTCCCAACGCTGCTTCTGGACCGCAGCCCCTGCCGTTCCCATGGACACCGCACAGGCAGCATGCACTAGCTCATGTAAGATATTTCTTGTAGGAGATCTTCCTGCGGTTCCCATAGGAACAGGAAACCAACTGAGGAGGAGAGGCAGACCACCCCCTTTTATTTTCTGTAGGTTTCCTGTTGCTATGGGGCGGATCCCTCTCTTCAGTGGGTGCTGTCGTGGCAAAGGGTAAAAACCTAATTTAACGAAGGAAAGGGAGGCCATGAAAGATTTAAGAGACATCATCAAATCAATTTTTATTAATTTATTTAGTCCGTATTATCAAATTTATATTAAACATAACATGAAGTAACATTATTTTGCTTAATTTATGGTAATAAAGGATCAGCGAATCTCCCAATATTTGTTTGGGCAGATTTGTTCTGAATAAAATTCGGTCTAAGTCAAAGGTGCCCTGATTTCTGGTCGGATATTAACATTGCATAGAAAACCAGCACTACGCGAGTGGGCTAAAATCTGCAAATTTATTTCAGGTACATAAATATAGACAGGACAGCTCAGTCAGCAAAACAATCATTTCCATCAGAAAATCTTAATCACAGTTGATGGTTAAAAGCATGATTAAGACCTTCTGGTTGAAAAGTGTTGATTTTGCTGACTGAGCTGTCTATTCTATATTCTTATTTCTAAATAAATTTGATGATTTTAGTCCATTAGAAAATGTTGGCCAGCTGGCCACCGATTTTTAAGTGGAAAAAAAAAATAAAAAATAAAAAAAAGAGCCTGAACCTTTCAAAGTGAGATAAAACAAACACCAAAATACTATATACAATGTTGACCAGAAAAGTGACTACATGGGACTGCACATCTTCTGCTTCCTTCCACCTGGAGAATGCCAATTGGTATGAGGTATTTTGCTCTGATGACTTTTTGTAGGAGACCTTTTCTCAGCTGTTACTAGGTCATCTGGCTACAGGACATGCACAAACACATTCTTCTACTATATTGAGGATCTCTTTAATACATTCAGACATATTCAAAGAAAAAAGTTAATTTTAGATTAATAGACTTAAATTACAAAAATCTAATGAAGCAAAATACAATTGCTCCAAAGGAGAATCATACACTTGCTGAATTTTGAAAAGTTGACAAATTTCCATGTTGGCTACAAAACAATCTGTCTTGGTGCCAAACATCATTCAGATTTGCTGATCAACAGGCATTAACCCCTTTGAGACGAAGCCTGTTTTCTCCTTAATGACTAGGCCAATTTTTTACAATTCTCACCACTCACTTTATGAAGTAATTCTGGAACACTTCACAGGGTAACAGGAGAAAGTGGACCATATATTTTGTTGTGCAATTTCTCCTGAGCATGCCGATAGCCCATATGTGGGGAAAATCTACTGTATGGGTGCACGGCAGGGCTTAACAGGGAAGGAGCACCATTTCACTTTTTGAATGTGAAATTTGCTGGCATAATTAGTAGTTGCTTTGTCATGTTTAGAGAGCCTCTGATGTGCCTAAACAGTGGAAACCCCCTCTCAATGGTCAAGTGACTATTTTAGAAACTAGACCCCTTAGGCTGGAGTTACACTAGCGATGAATACAAACAAGTGCTATGTGATAAAACATCGCATAGCACTCGGACCAGTATTAATCTATGGGGCAGCTCCCATCAGTGTTTTTTTACCCCTCCGCCGTATTCTACATGCAAGTGAAATCGCAGCATGCTGCGATTGTCACCGACACTCGGCCGCGTCTCCGCGCACTCTCACCTATACGAGTCTATGGGTGTGAGTGACAGCGGACATTCCTTGGATATCATCCGAGTGCTGTGCGATATACGCCGACACTGGCAATGGAGGAGATAGAGAAATTAGTTTCTGTCTCCTCTGCAGCTGTGCTCTGATCCGCTCTGTGCGAGAGGGTCAGAGCACAGTGGCATGACACTTTGCTCCCACACGCAGCAGAGCAGGGGTCGAGGGTCATTAGCATATTGCATCAGATGCCATATTCAAATGTGACCCTGGCCTCCGGGAACTTATCTAGATGTGTATTGAGCACCATGAACCCCCCCAGGTGCTTCACACAAGTTTAACGTTAAGGCGTAAAAAAAAAAAAAAAAAAAAAAACTTTTCCCCACAAAAGTCCTTTAGCTACAAATTTTGTATTTTTACAAGGGCAAAAGGAGAAAAATGGACCCCAAAAGTTGTTGTGCATTTTCTCCTGAGCTCACCGATACCCCATATGTGATTGAAAACTACATTTGAGGCACAGTGCAAAGCTCAGAAGGGAAATCGCGCCACATTACAGTTCAAATTTTGCTGCACTTGTTTGAGGGTGCCATGTTACATTGACAGAGCCCCTGAGGTGCCAGAACAGCAGAGACCCCCATATGTGACTCCATTTTACCAGTTAAACCTCTCAATGAATTAATCTAGGGGTGCAATGATTATATTGACACCACAGGTGTTTAAGACTTTATACCATTGGGCAGTGAAGAAAAAAATAATTTACACTTTTACCACCAAGATTGTTTGTTAGCCCCAAGTTTTACATTTTCACATTGGGAAATGGGTAAAAATGGCACCAGAATTTGTCCCACAATTTCTGCTGAATGTAGAAAATCCCCATATGTGGCTGTACAGTACTACTTTGCCATATGGAGTGATGGAGCACTACTTGCCTCCTTGAAACCATATTCTCCTAGAATAGTTTGTGGATGTAAGGAGGAAGAACGGGCTGCGGGTACCTGTACCAAGCCAGGTCCACAACTGTTGAGACTGCCTTCCATGTTGTCTGGGGCAGGGGAAGAAATGAGGGACTGGACCAACATCATATAACAAGAGAAGCTCGGCACACCAAAGGATATGTTGATATCCAGAGTGATATTTAATCAGAAAGATAATTTTACTACATACACAACAACGTTTCGGTCTATGCTCAGACCTTCATCATGGTACTAATAGTGAAAAAATAACAGAATATACAAAAAATAAACAATACGTATATTGCATAAGCAAATAGAAAAATTGTCAAAAGAAAGTATATACAGATAGTAGCTAATAAAGGGCTTTACAAATAACATTTGTTTTGCTGAAATAGACGGAAATGACATATCTCCAGATATCTAGCTCCCATTCACTTATAGTATAATAACACAGGTAGCACCCATAAACGAAAGAATAAAGATCACATACCCATATATGTACTTTCACTTTAGTTATACAGATTCCTATGTGGTGAATAGCACCTAGTTGAATAGTGAATAATGTGTCCATTGGTGGTGAATAATATGTGCAAATATTCACAAACATTCAGTGCCATACATACCCCGTAGAAGAGAGCTGGATTCTTAAGCTAATTATTCTGTGGGGTGAGGGAGATTAAGCCATAGTTTAGCGTCTCATATAGTGAGGCTATTATGAGGTTGGTGCCAAGGAGGTGATAGACGATCTTACCAGTGACTGCGGAGCACTATCCCTGTGATGTGGACTCGGTATCCACCGCTTGTCCTGTGTGCTGCTATGCAGAACTCGTGTCTGGCGTTATGTAGAGGACCAAGATGGCGTCCAAAACCGGAAGCCACGTACCGGAAGTGGCAATGGTCACATGATGACTCAGACATTCTATACTACAGTGCTTGCGTTCCAGCGATGCTTGTTGTGCGTTTCATTGTGGATAACGGAGAACTGGGAGATCTTACTAGAGATGCTGTGCACATATATGTGTGGTGATAGCGCTAACTAGATATCGGTGAGCTATATTATAGTAGCCGATGTGGGTGAAAAGAGTCCCCAGATAAGAGTGCTCAGTATTGACGATTCTGCAAGAAAAGAAGACAATATCAATAATATATTCATAAAGTATAGCACTTAAATGGCACTGATTTAGATAGGTAAATATGCAGATAAATAAAACAATAGTCACTACTGAAATAGTAACAAAAAAGGCTAAAATCACCTCTATAATGACCGCCAGCATGATATATTATAGAGAGAAATAATAATATGCACAAATCAATCACATATTTGTCATATCACCTATATAATTACACTAAGTGGTATAAAATATAGCAATCCGTTTTTCATATATATGTGTACAGCGCATCCTAGAGTTCTACGTGTACCACTCCGTCCAACGCTCTTTAGTGATAGTCAGGATTTTTGCTCACGTTTTGAACAAATGTTCTTTTGATCTTATGACGCTTACGTTGGAGCACCTGCATCAGGAAATCACTCTGAGTAAAGAACAAAATTATAAACATCGAGAGTCAGTTGGTATCTTCAACCACTCCAGAGGAACTAAACACCCTCAAAACAAAGATTAATTCCACCATCGAACAACATCGTCGTGATACTGAATCCAGGAAAAGAAACAAATTTGCGAGAGATACAGAAGATTACGAGAACAACAGGGTATACAGATGGCGATACTCCGGCAACTCAGGGAACTTCGCCAACAGATCAAATTACAGGTCTTCTCCAGACGCTTCAACCTCGGGGTCAGACTACGAACATCAGGGCCCGTCTGGTCGTTTTTTAGGCCAAAGACGCCGTCCAACACGAGGAAGAAGATACGCAAGGGAAAGAGATCCCCGACACAACATGGACTTCAACCTAGTGACCCGCTCCCAGGTACGAACCCATTGGTTATAAACATTTCGTCAAAATCTCTGGGTATAGCGGAGTATGAACTATTACAGAAAGGACTATCTTTCTGTCCCAGTTACAAATATAATACTTTTAAACTAGATATGGACCTGCAGAGGTTCTATAGAACACTCAGGTTAAAACTATATTTCTCCAATGTAACAAAAGAAGAGGAAGACCCAGCCACACCACAAAATACACTACTCACGGCAGCCAAATTGGGCCTGAGGAATCGTAGCAATTTCCAACCACCCAGGGGCTCACATGCTCTAGAAACCTTTATCTCCTTTACTGTAATGACACCTTTCAGAAATTAAGACAGAGTATTGATAGGAAGATTGTACACTTCCCTTCTAATCTTACACCACTAAATCAGCAAGCTCTGAAAAACCTTCAGGATGATAAAGAGATTATAATCAAACCAGCTGATAAGGGTGGAGCCATAGTGGTGATGGACAAGTCTTCCTACTTCAATGAAGTTCTAAGACAACTTAGGGACAGAACCATTTATGAACCACTCTTGGGTGATCCTACATCCAACATAAAAACAATGATACAGTCTACATTAACAAAATATTTGCATCTAGGAATATTAGATGAAAAAACCTGTACTTACCTTACCAAACAATACCCGGTTACTCTGGTCTTTTATATACTCCCTAAAGTTCATAAGAGTCTAGAGAACCGCCGGGCAGACCTATAGTGGCCAGTACAGATTCCATCTTGTCCCCCATCTCAAAATATTTGGAAAAAATCCTTACTCCTCTAATTAGTCAGACTCCCTTCTTTATACGTGATACAGGAGCTTTTCTGGATGTGGTACACAATCTTGGTACAATCCCAGAAGAGGCTTTCCTGGTGACCTTCGATGTGAAGGATTTGTACATGTCTATACCTCATGAGTAAGGGATCGAGTCTGTACGTAGACTTCTGACACACTCACATTTTGAGCCAGAACAGATTAACCTCTGTTGTGATCTATTTTCAATTATCCTAACTAAAAACTTTTTTTTTTGAGGACAGATATTATTTCCAAAGAAGGGGCACAACCATGGGATCTAATGCCGCACCACCATATGCTAACAGCTATATGGCTCACTATGAGGATAGTGTTCTATATCTGGATGACCTCTTCCATACACATGCACTAGTATGGAAGAGGTACATTGATAACATTTTTTGTATCTGGACAGGACCTGAAATTACACTGAATGATTTCTTTTTACGTCTACGTACATCATGGCCGGGCCTGGACTTTACCATGTCCTTGAGTAAAAAAGAAATTAATTTTCTAGATACTCTAGTAATCAAAGACAGTACAGGTAAACTCTCCACAGATCTATACATCAAGCCTACAGACCGCAACAGTCTGTTACATTTTGGAAGCTTTCATCCAACTAAAATGAAAGAATCCATTCCAAAAACACAAGATGCTCAGGGTCCAGAGAATTGTATCCAATCAGGATACATGTACTGTACGTTTAAAGGAAATGAGGAAAAAATTCTCAGACAGGGGCTATCCAGAACATACCTTAGACTTACCCACAAATAGGACTTCTACCCGACGTAACCCGAATAAACGGATAGTGTTCGTACACGATTATCATCCTCTAGCCTATTTAATGCACAGAAGTATACGCCGTCATTGGCACTTACTGGGTACGGCACATCCAAACATAAATGAATTTAAAGAACCGTTTCTTCCCTGCTTCAGACGACCGCGCAATTTTAGGGATACACTCGTATGAGCCGATGTAGGTCCATCACAAACTCCTCTGATACAACATTTTTTGAGCAATCCGAAGTTTGGAACATTCCCCTGTTTACATTGTACTCAATGTAATAATGTTCAGAAGGGGAACTATTTTCATCACCCCTATACAGGAAAACGATACGATATCAAAGGCTACTACACATGTAATACACAGTTTGTGGTATATGTTATTAGATGCCCATGTGGGCTACTTTACATCGGTGAAACCACTCAGCCAATAAAAGACCGCATCTCAAAACATAAATCGACCATTAGATGCAAAAACTTACTACTTCCGATCCCACAACACTTCGTTTCAAGTGGCCATACGATAGCACAACTGAAATATCAAGTTATAGAGGAAATTAAGTCACCACGAAGAGGGGGCGACAGAATCAGCCTCCTAAAAAAACGAGAGTCTTTTTGGATACACGAACTACAAACCCTAAGCCCTAAGGGCTTAAACAGAGATTATGACATTCAGTCCTTCCTCACATAGAATAATGACGATCTAGTCCCTATATATAACTTATATCAATTAGTGCTTATAAAATCTATGCCATTATGGTGCATTCATGTATATATACACATATATATGAAAAACGGATTGCTATATTTTATACCACTTAGTGTAATTATATAGGTGATATGACAAATATGTGATTGATTTGTGCGTATTATTTCTCTCTATAATATATCATGCTGGCGGTCATTACAGCAGTGATTTTAGCCTTTTTTGTTACTATTTCAGTAGTGACTATTGTCTTATTTATCTGCATATTTACCTATCTAAATCAGTGCCATTTAAGTGCTGTACTTTATGAATATATTATTGATATTGTCTTTTCTTGCAGAATCGTCAATACTGAGCACTCTTATCTGGGGACTCTTTTCACCCACATCGGCTACTATAATATAGCTCACCGATATCTAGTTAGCGCTATCACCACACATATATGTGCACAGCATCTCTAGTAAGATCTCCCAGTTCTCCCGTTATCCACAATGAAATGCACAACAAGCACCGCTGGAACGCAAGCACTGTAGTATAGAATGTCTGAGTCATCATGTGACCATTGCCACTTCGGGTACGTGGCTTCCGGTTTTAGACGCCATCTTGGTCCTCTACATAACGCCAGACACGAGTTCTGCATAGCAGCACACAGGACAAGCGGTGGATACCGCATCCCACATCACAGGGATCGTGCTCCACAGTCACTGGTAAGATCGTCTATCACCTCCTTGGCACCAACCTCATAATAGCCTCACTATATGAGACGCTAAACTATGGCTTAATCTCCCTCACCCCACAGAATAATTAGCTTAAGAATCCAGCTCTCTTCTACGGGGTATGTATGGGACTGAATGTTTGTGAATATTTGCACATATTTTTCACCACCAATGGACACATTATTCACTATTCAACTAGGTGCTATTCACCACATAGGAATCTGTACAACTAAAGTGAAAGTACATATATGGGTATGTGATCTTTATTCTTTCGTTTATGGGTGCTACCTGTGTTATCATTATACTATAAGTGAATGGGAGCTAGATATCTGGAGATATGTCATTTCCGCCTATTTCAGCAAAACAAATGTTATTTGTAAAGCCCTTTATTAGCTACTATCTGTATATACTTTCTTTTGACAATTTTTCTATTTGCTTATGCAATATACGTATTGTTTATTTTTTGTATATTCTGTTATTTTTTCACTATTAGTACCATGATGAAGGTCTGAGCATAGACCGAAACGTTGTTGTGTATGTAGTAAAATTATCTTTCTGATTAAATATCACTCTGGATATCAACATATCCTTTGGTGTGCTGAGCTTCTCTTGTTATATATCACATGGGGTTATATCACATATCTATGCCAGCTATAATCAGTCGTTTTAAACGAATCTGGCCTTCATAAGGAACAAGTACATAGAGTCTTAGTAGATATCTATTGTTTACTTTTCTAGTCATGCATTCTTGCTGGGGCAAAGAGCAGTAAACAATAAATCTGCAACTTCAGCCCTTTTATCATAATTATCATAATTATCATACTTACACTAGAACAGCCAATAATCTAGCAGCTTTTAATTGTATGTTAATTGACTAACCAGCCCCTTTTTGTAAACGTATAAAACCTTGAATGAATAATAAATGAGAGGTCTTGACGAACTGCTATACTGACACTCCCATTGTGGACAGTTTCATTTCGTTCTGAGCGCTCAAAAAGACATTTAATAGAGAATTGGGAACGGCAATCAGCAAACACTAAAGGATAAATTTATCCTAATTAAATTTCCATAACAGTTGGCGCCCAACGTGGGGCATTGGACGAAACGCACGAGGACCCGGCCGACCGGAGAGACGGGGGTGTTGGCCCTGGCCTTGGCACACGGGACGGAGAATGCAGCTCCATAAGTAAGGTAAGAAAACTGTCATCTTACCTGAATATTCCCTGTGCCTAGTCCTAGCCTACACTTCTAGCCGGTCGGACATAGTCATCACCGCATTCCCAGGTTGTGTAAAAAGTCCATACCCTTATCCAAAAGCCCTGGGATATAAGCAGAGTTGTTTGCTGCTGTGCTGTATATGTTTCATGTTTTGTGTGAACCGGGAGAAATTTGGAATGGTGACTGTTTTTGCTTGCTGATTTCTGGGGGCTGTATAGCAAAAGCCAAATTGCTGGATAAGTTCCCGCAGTTATCTTTCACACACAGGAGGGAGGTCATCCCAGGAAAAATCCAGGTGTGAGGGGCGGGAGCTTTGTTTTGGATAAGTCCACGCAGTTATTCTTCACACATTGGAGGGAGGTTATCCCAGATCAATCCAGGTGTGAGGAGCGAGGGCTTTGAATCGGTTAAGTTTCTGCAGTTATCTTTCACACACAGGAGGGAGGTCATCCCAGATCAATCCAGGTGTGAGGGGCAGGAGCTTTGTTTGGATAAGTTCTCACAATAATAAGTTCTCACAATAATCGTCCACGCAAGGGGGAAGGTCATCCCAGTCAAATCAGACGTGGATGGTGAGAATTTTGATTAAGGCTATTACAGATTAATGTGACCGGCGCACCGGCCAGGGCGTACGGTTTTCAGAAAGCGATAGACCTTGAGCATCGCCGTGCTCAGTGCAATTGGTGAGTTATCAGTTACCAGAGCAGCTTGTATGTGTCACAGATCATCAAAAGAGGGATTCGTATTCTCCCGGGTGTCTGTCTCATTGTACATGTCACTGTCTGTCTTGCAGGTACTGTCACTTTAAATCTCATTCAGAGCAGCGTGCGCTCTGCCAGTATCTCATTCACTGCTGGCTGTAGCAGCGAGAAACCCCTTTGACACCCCCTCCTCTGCTAATCACGTTGTCACATCTGTTTCCTGGTTTTGATCTTTTTAAGCTAGTTTTTTTTTGGCTACAGGCTGAAGCGTGAAAATTCTTAGGCATTCAGACTGAACTATATTCATTTTTTGCTATTCTGAGGGATAATTTTTTTGATTTCAGTGCCTGTAGAGACAGCAAGCAGAGATATAAGGGAGGGGGGGGAAGTGCTGGCAGCAGCGAGGTGACATTCCAGAAGGCGGTAGGAAAAAGCCTACGCTACCAGACAAATGTTTTAAAGTACTTTTCTTTTTGTTTTTATCATTTTACAATCAGTTTTTCCACCTCTTTTCTGTTTTTAATTAGCTGTTTTAGTAACAAGGGTTGTTTGTCAGAGTTTTATGATTAATACGTTTTTTTCTCTCCCCTTTTTTGTCAATCTTTTTTTCTAAGAGTTTAACTAAACTGTGTAGGGTTTTCTTTCTGTTTTTTCTTTTTAAATCTAACTTTTTGTTTTTAAAGTTTTTCTTTTAAGTACATTTTTAAATGATTTTGGAGAGTTTTTTTTTTTCTCTAATCAACTTATTTTAGAGTTTTATTCTCCAACCATTTTTTTCTACTAGCTTGCTTTAGACCAAGGTCACTCCACAAGGAAACTGCTGGCTGAGGGAGAGCACACACACAAACTGCGCAGTGGTTTGACTTACCCCTCCCATCAGGCATTCAGCGAAGACACACAGAACCAGAATACAGCAGTTTTCAGATTTTTAATCACCTTTGTTGAATAGGTTTTTGGAATAGACACAGTACGTGAGAATCGAAGGGCTAGGCATGTGAATAGAAGGTCAGAGTACGTGAGAAGCAAATAGACAGGCAGTCTTTACCCTGCATAATGAAATGTTTTTTCTTATTTTTGTTGTTTGAAAGGCAACGGGAAAGTTTGTTAATAGATTACCATCTGCTATAAAAGAGCAGTGGTGCATCATGTAGAAGGTACAGAAAGTTAATTTGAATGGACCAGGAAGTGATTTATGTGAATAAGATTGAAAAGGTGTTAAATCGTCTGTGAGAAAAAGATCACTGACATGTCACAAGAGCAGAATTCAGAGTCACACACATCACATGTCCATCATGTGGAGACATGGGACAGGTGTAGGCTGCTCTCATTGAGTAAGGAGCCTTGTACAGGGAAAAACGCTCCCCGCCTCTCTCCACAGGGAGAAGGCATTTTTGTTTCAACCATCCCCTCTCAACAGTCACAGGGGGGACACCCTCTCCTTTTTCTTCTCTCAGTCCCTTTCTCCTTCAGACTTTTCTCCTCTTTCCTCGCTGCCATCACTCTCATTCCTTCTTTCCCCTCCCTCACATCTGACACATCCATTTTCTTCATCTTCCTCTTCTTCTATCTCTTCCTCTCCAACTCTCAAATCTTCTTCTTCATCTTCTTCTACTTCTCCCCCTCCATCTTTCTCCTCTCTCTCTCCTCCATCTTTCTCTCTTTTCCCCCTTTCACTCTTCTCTCCCTCCCCTCTTTCCTTTTCCTCCCTTTCTCCTCCCATACCACACCCACCTGCTCATGCTTGCTCTCCTCCTCTTAGGCACATCCCTGCTCTTCTTCACCCTCCCCTCATCTCTCTCCCCTCCTCTTTCTCTCGCTCCTCCCTCACACCGCCCTTCTCTTCCTTTTTTTTCTACTTCGTTATCAACTGGTCAACGCCCAATCAAAGCAATGTGGTGTCCCTGTATTCAGTGCCTCCAGCACAGGGCACCCTGTCTATCCCAAGCACAGTACAAACATTGCCAGTCATTATATCAGGGGAAGAAAGTGCAAATCTCCCTACACAAAACGCTGCATGTAGCCCCCAGACACAACAACTAGCAGAGCCCACAGCTAGGGCTTCACAGGGGGGTGGTATAGCTACAGACACAAATGAGGAACCTCAGTGCCGAGCAGGGCTGCCAGCATGGAACCATGACACTGATCCACCGCAGCCTCAGCAAGGAAGTGGGAAATCCCCATGCAGCAAGACAACTTTTAAGCCCAAATCTCACCCACTGTATGCACCAAGTACACCATGTCACTTCTTATCTGATGAAGATGAAGATGCAACGTCACACATGCTGCCCAATACTAGGGAAGAAAACATACAAGCACCAATAGAGCAGAGACAGGTAGAGGCACCATCCTATGAGCCCTTCATCCCAAGCCAGGTGATCAGTATGCTGCCAGACCCAGGGATACACCCCATGCCATTTTGCCAAAAAATGCAGCAGATCCAGCGAACGAATGCAGCAGCCTGGATTGATCTCTGGACCGTAATGGAAATAAAAGCAGGTGATGCATTCTGGCCAATTATGAGAGAACACTTCAAGCTTCCAGCAGAGTTAGATGCGTATGCCTGGGGGACAGGACCAAAGC
Organism: Oophaga sylvatica; assembly: GCA_033576555.1. NCBI lineage: Eukaryota > Metazoa > Chordata > Amphibia > Anura > Dendrobatidae > Oophaga > Oophaga sylvatica. The sequence continues at coordinate 507,195,603 of JARQOD010000001.1, forward strand.
TAATTGAGCAGCTCAGAGAGTGGGCCAAAAGCAGACTGACAGGACAAACTCTCAGCCTACATGACATGAGTCAAGACAAGAGAGTCTGTGGAGAAAAAAAAAAACAGCGAGAAGGTTGCAGTCTAAAAGATATGTTTTAACCTAATGGATTAAAGGTTATCTTTTAGACTGCAACCTTCTCGCTGTTTTTTTTTAATTTTTTTTATTTTTCTCTTCTCTTGGATTTTAGAAACTATGGTGTATTCATTATTCAAATGATGCTGATTGTCTGACCAATCATGTTTGACTTCCTAGCATATATTCTCACACTCTGTAATCAGAACATAGATCTTGATGAAGACTGCTAAGTCGAAACGCGTCATCTGTTTTTGAAGTGTTTTTTCCTATGCCCGACAATCCTGTGCCACTTATGTTTTAACCTAATGGATTAAAGGTTAAGTGGCACAGGATTGTCGGGCATAGGAAAAAACACTTCAAAAACAGATGACGCGTTTCGACTTAGCAGTCTTCATCAAGATCTATGTTCTGATTACAGAGTGTGAGAATATATGCTAGGAAGTCAAACATGATTGGTCAGACAATCAGCATCATTTGAATAATGAATACACCATAGTTTCTAAAATCCAAGAGAAGAGAAAAAAAAACAAAAAAAAAAAAACACAAAATAATAAAATCACAGAAGATCATATAAGGAAAACAATGTATATACAGAAAAATCCAAGCAATTCTGATCAGTTGTAATATTTTATCAAGTCCTGTCTATAATTCAACCCTGATGGTGTTCTCGTGTTTAATGTGAAAATCCAGAAGGATTCTCTATTGAACAGCTTGCGTTTGTGATTACCTCCTCTCAAAGGTTTGTGAACTTTCTCTATAGCATTAAACCTGAAAGAGTTAACACTGCCTTTGTGGTGTGTTAAGAAATGCTTTGAAGCTGCAGATGGAGAGATAGCATTAGGATTTACTGCATCGGCTAAATGTCTTCTGATACGCACTTTGAGAGGACATGTAGTGCAACCTATATATTGTAGCTTGCAAGTAATGCACTCTATTTGATAAATAACAAATGATGTGTTGCAGTTAACATAATCCTTGATGTAAAAAACTGAAGAGTCTTGAGCTGAAAAAAATTTCTCTGTTTTACGTGCAAACCTGCATGCTTTGCATATGTTAGCACCACATTTGTAGAAACCCCTCAGGTTTAGCCAATTATTTTGAGAACGAGACTTATCAGGATCAGTGAAAATACTGGGAGATAATAATGAGCCTAGTGTGGGAGCTTTTTTTGGAACAAACCTCACAGGATTTTTAAAACCTCTCTTAATTTTTTATCTTGATTTAAAAGAGGTAGATATTTTTTAATGATAGAGACTATATTAGTGTATTGAGAGCTATAATTTGTTGTGAAAGTAACACCAGAGAAACCTGCTGCATTTGTTGGTTGCAGTTTTTTATTTTTTAAAAGGCTTTCTCTGTTTATATTAGTGACTATTTCTGGCCCGAATTAAATCCTTTTCTTTATATCCCCTTTTGATTAATTTGTTGCAAGTTTTGTTTGATTCCTCTAAAAAGGTGGAGAAGTCGCTACAATTACGTCTCAATCTAATTAATTCTCCATAAGGAATATTTTTTACAACGTGTTTAGGATGACAGGAACTTGCCATGAGAGTGGAATTACTTGTTGTGGGTTTGTAAAAAGGAGAAATATTCACTAGATGTTTGTCAATGTCTGCTGACAAAGTTAAATCCAAAAAATTGATAGAAAAAAAATCATGAAAAAATGTAAATTTTAAATTGAACCCATTATCATTGATGTAATTAATAAACTCCTTTGCTTCATCCTGTGTACCCCCCACACTAACAGGAGGTCATCTATATAACGGCCATACCATATAATTTTGGTACTGTAAGGATTGTCATCGTTATATAGAAATAATTCCTCCCAATGGGCCATAACAATGTTAGCCAGTGAAGGGGAGAATTTAGCCCCCATGCTTACTCCACTCTTCTGTAAGAAAAAGCAATCATCAAATCTGAAATAATTATGTGATAACAGGAATTTCACTGCTAATAAAATGAATTCAGAAGTAGCGGTATCATAAAGACCGTATTTGTCCAAATAAAAGGATAGACTCTGGATAGCAATGTTGTGAGGAATGGATGGATAAAGCCCCACAACATCGCAAGAAAGCCATGAAAAATTATTATTCCAGGTAAATTTATTAAAGATAGTAGTAATAAATTTGGAGTCTCTAATGTATCCTGGAAGAGCCTGTACAAATGGTTGTAAATGTATATATAGGTTGCACTACATGTCCTCTCAAAGTGCGTATCAGAAGACATTTAGCCGATGCAGTAAATCCTAATGCTATCTCTCCATCTGCAGCTTCAAAGCATTTCTTAACACACCACAAAGACAGTGTTAACTCTTTCAGGTTTAATGCTATAGAGAAAGTTCACAAACCTTTGAGAGGAGGTAATCACAAACGCAAGCTGTTCAATAGAGAATCCTTCTGGATTTTCACATTAAACACGAGAACACCATCAGGGTTGAATTATAGACAGGACTTGATAAAATATTACAACTGATCAGAATTGCTTGGATTTTTCTGTATATACATTGTTTTCCTTATATGATCTTCTGTGATTTTATTATTTTGTGTTTTTTTTTTTTTTTTTTTTTCTCTTCTCTTGGATTTTAGAAACTATGGTGTATTCATTATTCAAATGATGCTGATTGTCTGACCAATCATGTTTGACTTCCTAGCATATATTCTCACACTCTGTAATCAGAACATAGATCTTGATGAAGACTGCTAAGTCGAAACGCGTCATCTGTTTTTGAAGTGTTTTTTCCTATGCCCGACAATCCTGTGCCACTTATGTTTTAACCTAATGGATTAAAGGTTATCTTTTAGACTGCAACCTTCTCGCTGGTTTTTTTTTTTTTTTTTTTCTCTTCCCAAGTACGTTTGCTTCATGGAACCGTGCTGAGCACCAGCTGTCTAATGAAGATTTCACAGAAGGGTGAGCTGACTATATATTTTTTGTTTCCCAGTCTGTGGAGAAGTTCCATGACAGAGTAATGCAAGTGTTTCAAGATTTGGGCCTCATTACCCATGATCAGACACACAGACGGATGTTGGCACAGGCTTTTGTGCATGGACTGAGAGAACCAATCAGGAAATCACTGGTAGTAGCCAGGCCTGAGTACACTTCAATAGCAATGGATACCCTGCTCGCAGTAGCAAAAAGGATTGAGTCCCGCCGGGACAGAAGGGATGTCCGGTGTTACAACTGTGGCGAGTTTGGTCATTTCCGGAACCGGTGTAGAACACCGACTTCACAAAGAAGAAGAAGAAGAAACACAGAAAGCAGTGAAGAACCCCGTCCATAGGACAGGAGCACACCAAGTCCACAGGGAACCCCACCAGTGGGACCAATATCCTGAGAGTGGATGGCGTAGTCAGATCTTTTCTTGTGGAACTCCACAACCTCACATATCTATCAGAATCTTCTGCTTCCTGCATGGGAATTGATGGTAAAGTCAGATATTTCCAGATTATGAAGCCCCTGAGCGTGTGGACTCAGCCAGAACACTCCATCATGTCCCAGTTTGTTGTGTCAAAGACCTGCACCCTCAACCTATTGGGAGTGGACTTACTGCAGAAGCTGAAAGTGACCAGAGTGTTCCAGGAAGACACTTTCTTCACCCCTGACCCAAGAAGAAACAGGAACAACCACACTGCAGACCTATCACAGGAGGTGCTGGACATAGTACCAGAAAAGCCACTCCATCACCCAGAGTCAAGATGTCTCTGACCAACTGAAGGTCTAAGTGAACTCGCCTAAGTAGACGGCCTGAGAACTTTGACATTGGCCAGGACATTCAACTCAAGAAGGACCCTACTCGCTTCATGGAATGGCAACACCTCATCCGGCTCCAACGCCAGAGGTTCATCTTTTGCAAGCACCAGGAGGTGCCCCCTGCAATCAACCAGTTCACCCAGGCCCTAGACCGGCAAAAGGCCACTCAGCTCTTCAAACTTGTGCACAAAAACTGACCTGAGACCGAGCTGGAGAAAAAGAAACTACTGATGGCCCGTGCTGAGAAAAAAGCAGCCGGTTAAGGAGACGTCCCAACAAGAAGACCCCCTGTGACCAGAGCAGGTGCTAACACAGTGACTGTCTTGGTGGAGAACAAGAAAGCCAGCTGGTCATCATCTCTCATGATGTGGATCCTAGTAGACGGCTTGTTTTCCCGCCAGCTCTGCGCTGGCAGATGGGAGTCCCCTGCCGCATACTGAAGGACAAGGCCAAACTGGGCTGCCTCGCCCATCGGAATCAATACCAGCTTTCCACAGTGAAGAAAAAGACTGTAAACCCCACTGAGTTCAGAATGGTGCAAGGCCTGGAGGCCGTGAAAGAGGCTACGGTATTTGAAACCCCAACAGTGCTGAACCGTCACACTCTGCTCTCAAAAGTCCCAGTCACCGCAACGGTATTCACGGTGATCAGCCTGGCCAGTACCTTCTTCAGTGTTTCCCCTCCACCTGGAGGCCTGCCTTCACGCACCAGTGCAGTGCATATGGACAGTGTTGCCTCAAGGTGCTCAAAACAAGCCCTTCAAGTTTCACCAAGACAATGTCCTCCATCCTCGTCAACTGGATTGCAGAATATGCAAGAGTCACTCTTCTACAACACCTGGACGACCTTCTCTTTTGTGTGGTTGACATCAACACCTGCACAGTCTATTTCTTGTCTCTCCTATTCTACCTGGAAGAACAGCAACGCAAGGTCTGGAAGAACAAAGTCCAGTGATGTCAGAAGCAAGTTACATCCCTAGGACACTGTATTGCCCACCAGACGAAACACATGTCAAAAGACTGGAAGACCACTGTGGAGAAGATGGCTCCCCAAACAACTCCAAAAATGCTGCAGGCCTTCCCTGGTCGTGTCGTATTGCAGAACCTGGATCCCTGATGCCTCAGTCCTAATGCAGCCTCTGTGCGCTTGCATCAACGCAACCCCGTTCCTTCTATCGGACGCAGCCTTCAACCCATTCAGGAGATTGGAAGAACTCCACAGTCTCAGCGGCAATACCAGGCCTACCCGACTACGAGAAGTCTTTCCGTCTACCTGATGGAAGAAAGAAGGTCATGCTACTGGAGTCCTGGCACGGATTCACGGGGAAAACAGAGACTTTTAGGCTGCCTCTCAGCCCGCTTGGATCCAGTTGCAAGAGGAGCACCCTCCTGCCTGATGGCAGTATCTGCAGCACACACCCTCCTGGACAAGGTTGCTGACATCATTCTTGGACAGCCACTGGAAACTCTCACTCCACACGACATCTTGGCAATCTTCAATCAAGCTCAACCAACAATAATCTCCCCACCGCCAGGCATCTTTGTGGCGCCTCTATCGCCTTTGTCTCATAATGTCACCGTCTCCAACCTACAGTCCTCATCCCGCTACTCTACTCCCACTCCCAAGGGGGGATACAATATGGATTTTCCAGAACAAAATTTACAGAATTACAGAATGGCTCCAGATTTGCAGATGATGAAGAAGTTTCCACACAGGAAGTGCAGTGACCAGCAATCAAGAAATCCTGTGGTCCAGAAGTCTGTCACCTAGCCTGTCAGCCCAGGAAGCAGAACTGATAGCGCTGACGAAGGCCTGCCAGATGGCAGAAGGCAAGACTGCAAACATCTACACCGACTACAGGTACTCGCATGGCATAGCACACGACTTTGGGCCCATCTGGGCTATAAGGGACTTCATCACAGCAAACGGGACAACCGTGAAGCATCATGGAGCCTTCAGGGACCTGCTGGGTGTACTCCAACTTCCAAAATGGTGGCAATTTGAAAAATCAAAGTGCATGAAAAACTGAGAACAGAAGAGGCGTGAGGCAACAACATTGCGGATATGACAGCCAAAGAAGCGGCCAAAGGAAGACAGCATGGAGAAGTGGGAGAGGTCGTAGAGCCAGACGGCTACTACATGACGACTGAAGGCAAGAAACCTGACAAAAAGACATCCTGGGATCTGCTCAAGAAGTTGCAAGACCAAGCTCCAAAAGGAGAAGAAGAGCTGAATGCGAAAAAAGCAACACGTGAAGAAGGAAGGCTATCAATAATAGACTTCAAACTCTGCCTACCACAAAGTATGCACCCTATGGTGGTCCAATGGGCACATGGACCCACACCCACATATCAAAGACACAGATGAATGATCTGATTGGTGCTTACTGGTTCGCTTCAGGGATCTCCACCCTAACAGCCAAATTCACCAGCAGCTGTCTGACCTGCGGCAAATGCAAGCCTGGACGTATGGAAGAAAGTCCCCCTCACCTCATCTGGAAAGACCACTCTACCAGCTTCAGAGCATCCAGATAGACCACATCCAGATATCGCAAAGTGAAGGATTCAAATACGCCATTGTGGTCAAAGAAGTATTTTCAAGATGGACAGAAGCCTTCCAAGTCAGCAAAGACTGCTGCAAAGAAGCTACTTTCAGAAAATAGTGTGCAGATATGGGGTTCCAGAAGTGATAGAGAGTAATCAGGGACCCGCATTCACAGCAAATCTGACACAAGAGATCTGGTTAGCAGTAGGGTCAGATTTAGGCCTACACACTCCTTACCACCCCCAGAGCAGCAGGAAGGTAGAAAAACTGAACGGAACACTTAAGAATAGGATGTTAAAAATTGCCCAAGAGACACGCAAACCATGGCATGACACACTCCCAATTGCACTGTTTAGCGTAAGGCACACTCCCAGAGACCCAGAAAAGCTGTCACCATACGAAATTTTGTTTGGGTCTAGTCCCAAGTTAGGTGCATTCTTCCCTCAGCAGCAGAATATGCAAAATGATATCTTGTTTGCTTATGTAATTGAATTGGTCAAAAACTAATGTCCATTCTCGAGTTTTTCTCTTCACTGCCAGATTTGATGGTCCTGTCCAAGAGCCCCAGAGGACACCAACCTCTGTGTAACTAGAGGGAAAGCCTGTTTGTATCCATGTATCGCATTGCAAGGAAGCTCCCGTACCAGGAGAGACACCTAAGCCATGAAGGATGTCGTGGATGCTCTGACTGACCAGACAGATGACCTACCTGATGAAGAATACACACGTTTTTTTCTGAACATGCAGTTAAATAAATAGACTATGATTGTGATAAACCCCTGACAGGGACAGTCCTCCTGACCGCCCATTTGCGAAAAGTCTGTATTCGGTGGGGGAGGCATGCGCTAGGCATATTCTCAACCCGCCGGCAGCACAAAAGAGTTGCAGCGCTTTGGGCCAGGAGCAGGTTTTTAGGGCAAGTGGTATCTAAGGGGGGACTGTCATGGAAATATATATGTATTCCATATATTCATATATATGCATTCACAGTTAGATAGATCTCACTTGCTAAAAATCCTGTGCTCACACATATCTATGCCAGCTATAATCAGTTGTTTTAAACGAATCTGGCCTTCATAAGGAACAAGTACATAGAGTCTTAGTAGATATCTATTGTTTACTTTTCTAGTCATGCATTCTTGCTGGGGCAAAGAGTAGTAAACAATAAATCTGCAACTTCAGCCCTTTTATCATAATTATCATAATTATACTTAAGGTACTGCCACACTAAGCTATCCTGCTAGCGATCTCGTTAGCGTTGCATACTAATGAGATCGCTAGCGGGATTGTTTCTATATCGCTAAATGCTGCCGCATTTAGCGATATAGTTAACGACGCTATCGCCGTTAGCGATCTTCTTAACGACTTTAGCAGTACAAAAGTACCGCTAAATCGCTAAGAAAAGGTGCCACACAGCGATAAGATACTTACCCAGCGGGAGCGCCAGCGATGAAATAGGGTCCGGAACGATTCCAGCGACGAGCGAGATCACAGCAGGAAGCTCGTCGCTGGAAGCTGCCGCACTGAACAATATCGCTAACGGGATCGCTAAATAGTGACGTTTTTTAGCGATCCCGTTAGCGATATTGTTTAGTGTGGCATACCCTTTACACTAGAACAGCCAATAATCTAGCAGCTTTTAATTGTATGTTAATTGACTAACCAGCCCCTTTTTGTAAACGTATAAAACCTTGAATGAATAATAAATGAGAGGTCTTGACGAACTGCTATACTGACACTTCCGTTGTGGACAGTTTCATTTCGTTCTGAGCGCTCAAAAAGACATTTAATAGAGAATTGGGAACGGCAAGCAGCAAACACTAAAGGATAAATTTATCCTAATTAAATTTCCATAACACTCGTGCACCCCCTTATTAGGTTGTGCTATAACGTGGCTATATAACCTATGGACCAACATCATGACCTGGGTAGGAGGAACCAGATAAAAACAAAAGAGTGTGCAGCAGCTGGCAGTTTGGTGCGAATCAGCAGCAGCCGGGTGAGCAGTGTGCTCCGTCCCCTGAGCACCAGTGCTGCGACTGTCTGCGGCTGTTGGCTGCTGCCATCTCCAGCAGGACCGCTGAGGAGAAAGGTGCCGTGCGCACGGAGACCATGAGTACCGTGCACATGCGGAGGAGAGAAAGCAGAGTATCGGACATACTCTTGCGGCCTTCCCTGCTGGTTACTGTGCGTCAGCCCACATTTGACTCTGGGAACGCTGCGGCCTTGTTTGCGTCGGCCGCACAAGTTCATGGACTAGAGGCTTAGCAGAAGATACCAGAGACCGACTGCTGCCGCCAGAAGATGGATCAACGTGACAAGCACTCCCTCTGGATATTCTCCCAGCTGCTGCTGGTACTACAACCCCCCACGGGACCATCTGTTGCAGAGGAGCATAAAGGACATGATAAGTTACTTAACTGGACTCCTATTTTGTATTTATTGTGTTTATCAACTATTCTTTAACCCATTACCTCCCTGCAAGGAGTTAATACCTTGTTAAATTGTTCAATTTTGTTAACCCTTGCTCTGCCTCCTGTGTCAGTGCATCCAGCAGCCTGCTTACATGGATTCCATATAAAGAGCCCTTAAGTGATAGAAAAGCAGAATCCCCCCTCAAGTGGACCCATTTTTGAAAATTATAGCCCTTTGGGAACTAATCACAGATGTAGTGATGATTTTCACTCCAGTGAAAATTGCAAACTGCTGTTGTAGGGACCATGAGAATTACAAATGGAAAGGTAAACTAAATACTGGCCTATCCAGATACCAAACCACACTGTGGAAGCCATGTAGACTGGACTACTGATGTGAACCCATCGTCAATTGAAATTGAACAAACAAAGTGATGTTCCCACCACAGAAAAAAACGATATAGGGTCCAAATTTATAAACAATATGTAGATCTTTATTGGAAAATTCTTTATTTGACAACATATAGCATGCACATATAGCAAAGGACAACTATAGGCCAGCGTTGGTGACCGCACAACCTGAGAGAAAAGGTAGACACACTGATCCCAGTCCTACTAATAAATAATAAGGAATAATGTCCTATAGCCAGCAGTGTACAAACTTATATCAACACACCTTTAATATAGCTGAACAAACTTATGCCCACCAGAATGATATCATGTGAACCAATACGGTTCCATGAAAAATGCCCACATGAAAAATGCCCACATGAAAATTGCCCACATGGACATTTGCCCATGACATTTGCCACACAGAATTTTCCCCATAAGGAAATTTGCCCACACAATTTTGCACCATTGCAGCATCACAAAGTTTTGGATCTGTGATATTTGAGGTGCAAGGATGTTCACCTGATATGCAATAATCTTGTGATTTTGGGTTGACCTAGTACAAAAATTTTAAGATCTGTGCTTTGCAAACACATTTGTACCAGTCTGTTATGATCATCAATAGATACAATGTGTCTCATCACTCACTGATTCTGCCTTACACCTCCCCCCAGCTCAGCACATGGAGCACATACTGAGCTCAAGAAAAACCAGCAAGCCGTGTGATCCAGGGGATATCTATTACTGCTATCTGTACTCACAGGTATCACGGTTATCTGTGGTGTTACATAGGACTGCAGAAACATCTACTACATTACCTGTACTCTGGAGTATCACTGTTATCTGGGGTGTTACATAGGACTGCAGAGGACATATACTACATTATCTGTCATCAGTTATCACTGTGTTTCTGTGGTGTTACATAGGACTGCAGAAACATCTACTACATTACCTGTACGCAGTTATCACTATTATCTGTGGTGTTACATAGGACTGCAGGGGACACATACTACATTATCTGTCTTCAGTTATCACTGTTTTTTCTGAGGTGTTACATAGGACTGCAGGGGACATCTACTGCATTATCTGTACTCAGTTATCACTGTTATATGTGGTGTTACAGAGGACTGAAGGGGACATCTACTACATTATCTGTCCTCCGTTATCACTGTGCTATCTGTGGTGTTACATAGGACTGCAGGGAACATCTACTGCTAGGGATGAGCTGATCTATCTGGGCGGATCCGTTATCCGCTTGGATAGTGAGGTGCACAGATACTCTCCGTCTGGATCGGGATTATTGCAGTATCTGCAGATATATCCATGGCGTCCTATAATGTATGTTTTATTCATTATGAAAAGGCACATTCATTGCACACCCGTCACATTGCTGACTGTGGGTGGGCAGGGGAGACCCGCAAAGCAAAAAGCACTACTCACCGGGTTGTCGATGAGCTGTGCTGGCCGCGTCCTCCTCTTCCTGGTCACATGCCGGAGGACGCCGCCGTCACGGCTCACATGACCAGGAACAGGAGGACGCAGCTGGTGCGGCTCATGAGAACCTGGACAGTAGAGCTTTTTTTTAGCAGTGACAGAGCAGGGGTCTGGCTGAGGGGTTGTCCTCACCCAGGTATGTCCCCCAGTGGGCAATGAGTCTCTGCCGTGATGGCATAGCAAGGATCAGACCCAGGTATGTCACTGGTGGGCGGGGTGTCCCACATGTCACTGCCGACGTAGGGGGGAATGTCACCGGCAGACGAGGAGTCCTCTCTGTTACTGGTGAAGGGATGTCCCCGCCCGCATATAGTGTTGTACCATAGATTTCTATGGGATCCGAATCCGATTGGATCCGGTACCTATACGGAGCAGATAACGGATATCCAGGTATCCGCTTAACACTATCTAATATATTATCTGCACTCAGAGACATATTACTGTATTATCTGTGGTGGTAGATAGCACTGATGACATGTCCGTTCTTTTTCACGGTCCGCAGAAATTGCGGACTGATTTTCCTATTGAAATCAATGGGTGAGTTTAAAAAAAAAAAGTATGTACAAAACACACATGCGAACTGCGCAAAGAAAAAGTGCAGGAAGAACTGCAGTAACGTGGACGGGAGTCCAGAGATTCCCCCTTCCATGTTACTGCAGACCTTTCATGGTGTACACGATCATGTGACGCATGTGATCACATGCGTCATCACAGGTCCTGCAGCAGGAAGACTCGGGAAAGACCAGAGGTAGCCGGATCAGGTAAGCTAAGCCTCCCTGCGACAGGACCTGCAGTCAGCTCTGGTTCGGATCACCTTCATCGGAATCGGAGCTGCCGATAACCATAATGTGACAATCGGTAAAATTGCTGATGTTCACATGATCAGATCACTCATCCCTACATTTTTTTCCTATCTCTTTATTCACAATGCAAAATATGCATGTGTGTTTTGCTTTGCAAATAAAAAAATAAATACATTTTCAAAGATTATGCGATTTTCAAAACACCCGTGTGTTTTCACCCTAAAAGTATATTTTTAGTTTATCTACACTGTTCCAAATTATTATGCAAATATTTTCTCAGATTTTCCCAAATTACCTATATGAATTGCAGTTATTTATAATTTTCCAGTCAAATAACTATTAGAGTACAATTGAAAGGTTTTTGTACAAACTGTCTATGATAACAATATATTTTTTAAAAAATCAAACACTCAAACTGCACTCAAAATGCATGTTCCAAATTATTATGCACAGCAGAGTTTTCAACCTTTTCATTTTAATAAAGAACAAAAAATGGTCATTTTTGAAATTATAAGCATTAGCAGGTTATTACAAACTGAAATCAAACAGTTTTCAACTCAAAACTTTATTCTAGGTGATGTTACATTTGCACATAGGACCCCTTGTTCGAAAGGAGCTTCTGAACTCTCTCGTCCATTGAATTTGTCAGGTTTTGGATGGTTTCTGCTTCAATTGTTTTGGATGAGGACAGAATACCTTCCCAGAGCTGTTGCTTAGATGTGAACTGCCTCCCGCCATCATAGACACTCCTTTTGATGATGCTCCAGAGGTTCTCAATGGGGTTGAGGTCAGGGGAGCATGGGGGCCACACCATAAGTTTGTCCCCTTTTATGCCCATAGCAGCCAGAGATGCAGATGTGTTATGTGCAGCATGAGACGGTGCATTATCATGCATGAAAATGATCTTGCTGCAGAATGCACGGTTCTTCTTCTTGAACCATGGCAGGAAGTGCTGTTTGAGAAACTCAACAAACACTATGGAGTTCATCTTTACCCCTTTAGGGATCCTAAAAGGGGCCGACAATCTTTCTCCCCATGATTCCAGCCCAAAACATTACTCCACCTCCTCCTTGTTGGCGCCGTAGCCGTGTTTGCATGGGGTGTCCATTAACCAGCCATCCTCCACTCCATCCATCTGGACCATTGAGCGTTGCACAGCACTCATCGGTGAACAAAACAGTTTTGAAGTCAGTCTTCATGTATTGTTTGGCCCACTGGAGCAGTTTCTGCTTGTGTGCAGTGGATAGAGGAGGTCGACAGGATGGCTTACGCACAGCTGTAAACCTCTGAAGGACCCTACATCTTGTTGTTTGGGGGACGTTGGAGGCACCAGCAGCTTCAAAAACTTGTCTGCTGCTATGACAAGGCTTTTTTGCCGCTGCTCTTTTAACCTGACGTAATTGCCTGTAGGAAAGAGTCCTCAATTTTCCCTTATCAGCACGCACACGTATGTACTGTGAATCAGCTACATACTTCTTGATTGTGCGATGATCACGATGAAGTGTCTTGGCAATGTTGATTGTAGTCATGCCTTGATCTAAACACTCCACAATTTGTTGCTTCTCAGCAGCCGACACATCCTTTTTCTTTCCCATTTTGGCAGAAAATGTAGGCTGCTTAATAATGTGGGACAGCCTTCTTAAGTAGTCTTGCCTTTCATTGGACACCTGCCAAACTAATTAGCACAGGTGTCTGCAATTGCTTACAGTGATATTAAGAACCCTGACACACATCACCATCAATGAGTTTAACTGACAAACAAAAAAATTCTTACCTCATCACTCCTAAACAATTTTTTGCATAATAATTTGGAAAACAGTGTAAACTATTCTATTTCTTCTTGTAGTGCAAGCAGTGGAGTTTTCAAGTAGCCAGAGAAACAACAAACTTCTGAATTACTTGGGGTTTGAATATCTGGCATTTCGCACTATCAATGCAGTGGTGACTTGGAGATGTAGGCTGCATCGCTCTATAAAATGCCATTCAATTATCAAAACAAAAGATGGCAACGTAGTTCAAGAACCAACAGAACATTGTCATGACTCCTGCCCTCAAAAAGCAGTAGCAAATGTTGCCAGAAGCAAAATGAGAGAAGACATGAGAGCTGTAAATGCTACTCCTCGCAATGTGATGGGAAAGGTGTTGTCTGGGTTGAGTAATGATGTCTTGGCTCATATGCCAAGACAATCATCTCTTGCGAGAAGCCTTCTCCATCATAGAACAGATGGTAATTTGCCTAACCCCAAAACTATAGAGTTTGATATCCTGGAAAAGTACAGTCAACTGCTCCTTCATGATTCCGGAAAGTATGATAGAAATAGAATTCTGGTTTTAGGCGATAGAGATCTTATGCTGAAACTGAACAAAGATACCATCTATGAAGATGGCACTTTTGATAAAGTGCCCAATATGTTTTACCAACTGTACACTTGGCATGCCAAGGTGGGTAACTCATATCCACCAGGTTTGTACATTTTACTACAAAGGATATGAGGACGTATAAGAGAATATTTGAAATAATGAAGCTATTGATTCCAAATCTGGCACCTCAAAAGGTTTTAGTTGATTTTGAGAAGGCTTGTATAACTGCAGTCAGGGTTGCCTTTCCACATGCTGAGGTCAAAGGTTGTTATTGCCATCTGTGTCAGAGCCTCATTAGAAATATAAAAAAATATTGGTTTGAAGACAGAATATGAAAGTATTATCGATGCAAAAATGACACTGAAGTCTCTTGCTGCACTGGCCTTTGTGCCAATAGACGATGTGAGTTGTGTTTTTGATCAGCTTGCTGCCACATTCCCAGATGAAGACTGCTATAATGAAGTTCTCATACTTTTTTTCTACATATATTGAGGGTGCAGCTGGTAGAGATCCACAATTTCCCATACGAATATGGAATCATTATGAAGCAGCCCTGAACAGTCACCAAAAACGACAAACTGCTGTGAAGGATTTCACAATGCACTTAACTCCTTGTTCCACTGCAGTCATCCCAGCTTGTGGTTTCTTTTTGATGGATTGCAGAGGGACCTGGCTTGCCACAAATTAACACTGGCTAATGCACAAGCAGGTCGCCTTGAGATAAAAAAGAGGAAGTATGAGGCACTGTATCAGACAGTTGCCACCTCTGTAGAGGACTACCCCAGGTTCAAGATAAACTTAAGTACTTAAAGCCCCCATCTCACATAGCGATATCGCTAGCAAGATCGCTGCTGAGTCACTAGTTTTGTGACGTAGCAGCAATGTCCCCAGCGATATCGCTGTGTGTGACATTCAGCGACGATCAGCGTCCCTGCTGGGTATCGCTGATCGTCGCTGAATGTCCTGGACATTTTTTTGATCGCTGGTCTCCCGCTGGCAGGCACGCATCGCTGCGTGTGACAGGCGGGAGATCAGCGATCCGCTGGTAACCAAGGTACACAGCGGGTTTCCAGGCGCGGGGCTGTGCCTGGAAACCCGCTGTGTACCTTGAATACCAGCGCCCTGATGCAGGGAGCTGGTAACCAAGGTACACATCGGGTTTCCAAGCACCGCGCAGCCCCTGGAAACCCGATGTGTACCTTGGTTACCAGCTTCCTGCATCAGGGCGCTGGTATCCAAGGTACACTGCAGGTAACTAAGCGATGTTACCCACAGTGTCGCTGTGCTGTCGCTGCCTGTTTGGCAGCTCAGCAGCGATCATGTAGCGATACACCAGCGATCCTGATCGTTGTCGGGATCGCTGGTGTATCGCTATGTGAGACCCAGGCTTAAGGCAGGGATCTCAAACTGCATTCCTCGAGGGCCGCAATCCGTGCGTGTTTTCAAGATTTCCTTAGCATTGCACTAGGTGCTGGAATCATTATCTGTGCAGGTGATTAAATTATCACCTGTGCAATACAAGGAAATCCTGAAAACGTGACCTGTTTGCAGCCCTTGAGGAATGCATTTTGAGACCTCTGAAGGAGATTGGCTAATTTGCAGTAAAATGGCTACTTTGCAGGTGTGCAGTGATTGTATAATAAAATAGAGTTATTGTTGATACTATACATTTTTAAAGGGGTATTATCGCCAAATGGCTCTTCAGCCCGTACTTACCTGCTCCCAGCGCTCCCGGGGTCCTCTCTGCACAGGCTGGAAGGCTGCAGTCTCAGTTTCACGCAGGCTGCAGGTGACCGCCCACAAGTCCCAGGCCTGGCAACCTGATGCCATCCGGGACACAGTCGCTGTACAGCTGTTTCCGCTCCGGCTGTCATGGCAGCAGGATGCTGGGGCCTGGGGAACTGAGCAGCTGGATGCAGCGCACCCCTCCCCCTCTCACGCCTGCTTGCTTCAACCACCCCTTCACTAGGCCTGCTCTGACCTGTGCCCAGAAACTCCTGTTTCTGGTGCTACCTGGTGCAGGGGAGAGAACAGCATGTTGAGGCAGACATGTGGCCCAGTATCTCTCTGCTGTGACGCATCCTCCTCTCCACCAGGTGGTGCCGCCTGAGGCGAGCGATTCACCTCGGCTCATTATAGGTGCACCCCTCGGATGTAGAAAGCAAGAGTGAAGAATGTGGGCAATCTCCCATGTGGCCAATTTTCCATATGGGATTGGCTAATTTGCAGTAAAATGTCAACCTTGCAGGTGTGCAATGAATGTTTAATTAAATGGAGTTATTGTTAATGTCATAATTAAATGGAGTTATTGTTAATGTCAACCTTGCAGGTGTGCAATGAATGTTTAATTAAATGGAGTTGTTATTATACATTTTTAATAAACTTATTTTGGCCATGTGTGCAATTTTCTTTTCCTTGTGGGCAATTTTCCTATGGGCAATCATAACTGGGCATTTTTCCGTGTGGGCAAATTTCCGTGTGGGCATTCATGACTGTGGGTTTTTTTCTGTGGGCATTTTTCCTGTGGGCATTTTTCTGGTCACCATTGCATTTATCGCATGGAATTTCTAGTGACAGCTACACCTTCCACATGTATTGGTTCACATGATATCATTCTGGTGGGCATAAGTTTGTTCAGCTATGTTAAAGGTGTGTTGATATAAGTTTGTACACTGCTGGCTATAGGACATTATTCCTTATTATTTATTAGTAGGACTGGGAGCAGTGTGTCTACCTTTTCTCTCAGGTTGTGCGGTCACAAACGCTGGCCTATAGTTGTCCTTTGCTATATGTGCATGCTATATGTTGTCAAAAAGAATTTTCCAATAAAGATCTACATATTGTTTATAAATTTGGACCCTATATTGTTTTTTCTGTGGTGGGAACATCACTTTGTTTGTTGTAGGGACCAGCACGTTGCAGTCAGCAGTACATTATGCCCAGCTCATGTTTCTGGAGATACGCACCTGTAAATTAGGCGGGCTCTCATCACTACAGAAATGTCAAACATGTGGGCGCTAAACGTTTTTTTTAGGTACACTGGGGCTCAGAAGGGAGAGGGGCATTTGGATTTGGGAGCAGAGCATCCTAGCAGTAATGTGGTAGCCCCCGTATTTCCGATGACAGATCTGAGTGAGGGCTTTTTTTGTGGATGGAGTGGAAGCTTTTATTGGGAACATTTTACATAACATTTAATCAGTTATCCAGCGCTCTACGCTGAACACCGACTTAGGGGTTTCCATCTAAATCCGAGTGACGCGATTCAGATGAAACCCCTGATGGATCCAGTCACTGTAGTGAGGTAGCAAAGTTACTCTGGACTCAGTCTGCCCTCTGTTCCACGCAGCGTCGGACTGGAACACCTTGGGCCCACCAGAGAAAATCATTCTTGGGGCCCACTATGTAGAAACATAGAAATAAATACAAGACCACTAATAGTGCAGTAAAACACACTAATATCAGGGTATAATACAAGGTAGTATATGTCTTAATTATGTATCAGGAGTTGTGGTAGCCTCCCTCAGATTAAAAAGCAGCCCCCTCATAGAGGATAATGAGAATATATTATAATATATATATATATATATATATAATATATATATATATATATATATATATATATATATATATATATATATATATATATACACACACACACACTATATATACTCGAGTATAAGCCGACCCCCCTAATAAACTTATCGACTCGAGTATAAGCCTAGGGTGGAAAATGAGATTATGCCCCATATGCTGCCCCATGTATTATGCGCCACAAGATGCTCCATAGATTGTGCCCCATATGCTGCCCATGTATTATGCCCCCATAGATTATGCCCCCATAGATGCTCCATAGATTGTGCCCCCTTAGATGCCCCCATAGATTATGTCCCCATAGATGGTGCCCCCTTAGATTAGCCCCCATAGATTATGCCCCCATAGATGCTGCATTTTATAGGCCCTTTTATGCTGCCGCAGCTGCTGCTGCTGCAAAAAAGACATACTCACCTCTCGTTGCTCGGGGCCAGGTGCCGCTGTCCTGAGCAGGCGGGGACACCGGCACGCTATGGGGGACAGGTGCCAGTGTCACCGCTGGCTCAGGGCCCCGGCACCTGAGAGATTTACCTGTCACCCGCTCCACCGCTGTCTTCGGGTCCTCCGGCAGTGAATGCTCAGGCAGAGGGCGCGGCGCCCTCTGCCTGAACATCGCAGCAAGAGGACCCGAGGACACAGCGGCAGAACGGGACAGGTAAGTAATGATATTCACTGCTTCCCATGCCCATGTGGGCGTGGGAAGCAGTGAATATTCATTTCTCTTTAGCAGCGGGGACAGGGGCTCCTGCCTCCTGTCACCCGCTGCTGCTCCGCTGGCACGGGGCCCCCATGGCAGCTGCGTGGTGTGCCACTATTAGCGACACGCCACCGGCTGGGGGCCCCTGGAGCAGTGGGGGCCCTAGGCAACTGGCCCCTGTATGCCAGGAGGTGCCAGGGCCCCCCAGATGCCAGGGCCCACCGGAGAATCCTCTGGTTCTCCGGTGGGCCAGTCCGACCCTGGTTCCGCAGTGTCCTTTTCAGAAGTGCACAAGACTGTGGCTGACAGCACTTTCATGCAATCCTAAGACACTGCTGGATCACCGGTTAGATGGCACTCAGTGTCTCCATCTGCCTCATTATAGGGAATTTTCAGCCAGAGGTTCTGTCTGAATCACATTTCAGAGATGTACACGGAAATCCCGGTGTAAGTGCTCAGCACAGGATACATGTGCGCAAAGCCTTACTGCGATCTTTGGGAGGCAGAATGAAAAAAAAGTGAACAACATATGAAGAATTTGTTTTATTTTTTATGCTATTTCTTGTGCGCTATAAGTGAATAGGCGACTATTCTTCGGGTCGGTGCAATTACAGCGATACCAGATTTATATTAGAAGCCAAATGTAAAACCCGTCACTCTAAAAGATGCTTTTTCTTGCAAACACTAGGTTTTCCCCATCACCACATTTTGAGAGCTATAATTTTATATAATTCAACCAACTGTCATGTGAGGGCTTGTTTTTTGCAGGACGAGCTGATGTGTCTATTGGTACCATTTTCAGGCACATTATATTTGAGCGCTTTCTATTCCGATTTTTGGGAGACAGAATGAACAAAAACCAGCAATTCAAGATTTATTTTTTTTTTTATATACCATTCCACGTGTGGTAAAATTGATAAGGCAGCTTTATTCTTTGGTGAGTACGATTACAGCGATACCTCATTTATATTTTAGCGCTTTTACACAATAACGACTATTTTATAGAAAAAATTGTTTTTGCATCGCTTTAGTTTGAGAGTTATAACTTTATTTTTCTGCTGATGGAGCTGTATGGCGGCTTGTTCTTCTGCGGGAAAAGATGACATTTAACGATACCATTTTTATTTACATCTGTCTTTTTGATTGTGTTTTATTGCACTTTGGCAGTCTGATAATAAAAAATGAGGCAAATGCTTTTTTTTTTTTTTTTTACGGTGTTCACTGAATGGGATAACTAGTGAGTCTTAGGCCTCTTTCACACATGCGGCGGGCGCCTGGCGGCGCCCCCGGCATTTTGCCGCAGCGCCGCATGTGAAAAGCTTTCACACTTCCGGCCCCCAAAATGCGTTTTTTTGCCGGATGGTTTCTGATGCTTGGAGAGATAAGAGACCATCCGGCAAAAAAAAAAAACGTTACATGCAGCGTTTTGTCCGGCCGCCGCAATGTACATTTGCGCCGCATCCGGACAAAACCGCATGCAACGCATTGACATGCGGCGCCATCCGGCGCTAATGCATGTCAATGCGAAAAAAGCCGCATGCGGCGCATCAGATTTTCAGATGCGGCGCTGCGGGAAAATGTCGGGGGCGCCGCAAGGCGCCCGCCGGATGTGTGAAAGAGGCCTTATAGAGCAGGTCGTTACGGATGCGGTGATACCAAATGTGTACTATTGTTTCTTTTTTTTTTTACATAAATTTATTGGAAAAATATTTCTTTATTTAGGGAAATTTTAAAAAATATCTATACATTGTACCAGTATGGGACATTACTATATTACATCAGATCGCTAATCTGATGCACTGCAGAATATCAGATCAGGATCTGACAGACAGGGAAGGAGGCATCAGCAGGAGCTCAGAGGCCACCTTCCCTGCAGGACCCGGAAGGGCCTCGTGGCTATCTGGGGTCTCCATGGAAACTATCAGGACATCACGATGCGATCATGATGTGCTGATGAAGCATGCATGGAGCCCCCTCTCTGCTCAATGCTTCTCTATGCTGCTGTCACTACTGACAAAGGGGTTAAAAGCCCACAATCGGTGCTAGCCCCGAACATGGACGTTGCTGTGGGGTGTCACAGCTGACACCCGTAGGCGATTACCACGGCACTCAGCATGAGGCCTCGCAATCGTGCCGCCGTACTAGTACTGCTCTGGGCACGAATGCACCTCCCACAGAGCAGTTCTAATGCGTTGCATGTGGCTAACTAGTTAAATCACTAGTTTGCTTCAAAATTTGTCACTGTACAAAAATACTATGCCTCCAATAGTTCATATTGAGGCAATTATGATTTATAACTATAGATGAGCAGATATTTCAATGTTTGGTTCTGATTACAATCGCCAAATTTGCAATATTAGCCGATTCATTTGTGGAATATTCGCCGAGCGCCATACAAGTCAATGGGAGGCAAAAACAAATGCATACACAACACCTTCAAACGGGCCCAAAAAGCTGCCAAAACATGAAATTAGGGACAGACACCAGGACAGTGGCATCAATTTACCACAGTACAAATTTTAGAATGACACGGCAGCAATCAGCCATACATGAGGTATCGGGGTCTGGGCCAGCATTTACAGCTTTCAATTGAACTTCAAATTAAGACGAGGTGGGTGAGGGATCAGTGTAGGCCTCCTGTGCTGGGAGCCCTGATACCACATGCAACAGCTCAATCCATTTTGATGCCTAGGCACACTCACGTGGCACAAGTGTCAGTTTTGTAGACTACGATTGTCAGAAAATCTAAGGCTATTGACACGGGGAAAACCTGTGTCCCTCAAATGTACCCTTTCAAATCCATGCTGTTAAATGTAAGTTTACTGCCTAAGCGTGAAATACCGGTCCCTGAGAAAGAAGGTCCGGGATTTCCGGTAATACCCAAGGATCGGTGGTAGACATCCTCAGCCAGGAGAATCAAGTTCTTCTTGGCCAAAAGGGGGCCATCAGTATCACTCTTACCCTGTCCTCCCTGATCTTACTTAGAACTACTGGGATGAGGTTGACAGGAGAAAGACATAGGGCAGGCTCTGATCCCATGGAATCATAAAGGCATCTAGAGCTTGAGGGTTCCCTCTGGGACCTAAGGAGCAAGAAGGAGTCTACATTTGTGTTGATGTTGGCAAAGATCCACGACTAGTAGACCCCACATTTCCACAATCTGTTTCAAAATGGAATCCTTTAGCACCCACGCACCCTGTCTGAACTGAGTGTGGCTCAAAAAAGTCTGCCTTGTGATTTTCTACTCCCCGAATGTGGAGCGCCGTCAGGGATAGGAGATTGCCTTCTGCCAACCTGAAAACCTGAGTTGTGTTCATCAAGGCCCGTGACCCAATTCCCCCCCTGGTGGTTCAGGTAGGCCACATCTACCTGATTGAAAATATTCACATGTGATGACCCCGAAGGGTATCTAAAGAACTTTAACATGGCATAACTTGCTGCCAATAGCTCCTTTTGGTTTGAGGATAACTCGAACTCTTGCCTCCTCCAGGCCCCCGGAGTAACCTTGTTGTCCAGGTGGGTAACTACTTGGGACACTTTGGTCACCCAAGAGACCCCTTTGGTTACATTGCTCAGCTCTTTCCACCAACTCAGGGAATGAATAGTTGCTGAAGATAGAGTCTATACGACCTGCCAAGTGACCCGTTAGGGAGACTTGATTTTTTTTTTTTAATTGAAAGTGTCCCACTGGAGGCCCATGGTGTGTATCTGGGCCCACAGAACTGCTGGCAGATGAGAGGTTAGGGAACCTTTCTCAAAGTCATGGATGGGTATTGTGCTGCCCTCAACACCTGGATTGCAATTTTTTCCTTTTTCTTACCTCTGGGAGGTGACACTTGTTTCTGGGACTCCAACATATGTCCTAGGAACTCTTTGCAGTCTTTGGCTTTATACTTGATTTTTTTTTTAGGTTCAATAGCCAGCCTAGGTTTACTAAAGAAGTCGCTACCCTGTCTAGTTGCGTTTTGCAACATAGGGCCCATCACCAAGAAGTCCTGTTCACTCAGGTGCACCATTGCCTCTGCCACCAATTTGATAAACACCCGAGGGGCAGGTCGTTACGGATGCAGCGATACCAAATGTGTACTATTGTTTCTTTTTTTTTTTACATAAATTTATTGGAAAAATATTTCTTTATTAAGGAAAATATTTAGACTTAAGAGTCCTCAGTGGTTGATACCTTTTAATGGCTAACTGAATAGATGGTAACAAATTGCAAGCTTTCGAGACTACTCAGGTCTCTTCATCAGGCATAGACTAATACAACATCTGAAGAATCACATATTTATACACAAAATAGCTCAGAAAAAATGCAATAGGTAGGACAAGTGACGTGAAGCAGAACTGTCATTATGGCAGAGGGATTAACATAAATATGACTAGTTCATAGATAAGGAGTGAAGGTTTTATTACCCTCTGATTGGGGTCTGGTATTGTGTTGTGATGACCCTAAAAGGTCAGGGAGGCAGATTCCTTAATTGTTGTAGAACGACATAAAACTCTGGGATATATTCATCCCAGCACTAAGAGTGTCAAAGGTCATCATAAGTTTATATTCCCAGACTTTTCTATCCTTCTCAGATTTGAAGTTAGATTTTAATACAAGTAATTCCATATCCGTCATGCTATGACCGGGCATACAAAAGTGTTTTGCCACAGGTAAATCCATTCTCCTTTCTCTTATTGTGTGGCGATGAGAATTCATCCTTGTTCTCAGTTTTTAATGTGGTGTTTTTAATGTGGTGTACCTAATTATATGTACTAAATGTCCAACTGGGGGTCTGTATGTGGGGGAGACCGGGCAAAAACTGAGAACAAGGATGAATTCTCATCGCCACACAATAAGAGAAAGGAGAATGGATTTACCTGTGGCAAAACATTTTGTATGCCCGGTCATAGCATGACGGATATGGAATTACTTGTATTAAAATCTAACTTCAAATCTGAGAAGGATAGAAAAGTCTGGGAATATAAACTTATGATGACCTTTGACACTCTTAGTGCTGGGATGAATATATCCCAGAGTTTTATGTCGTTCTACAACAATTAAGGAATCTGCCTCCCTGACCTTTTAGGGTCATCACAACACAATACCAGACCCCAATCAGAGGGTAATAAAACCTTCACTCCTTATCTATGAACTAGTCATATTTATGTTAATCCCTCTGCCATAATGACAGTTCTGCTTCACGTCACTTGTCCTACCTATTGCATTTTTTCTGTGCTATTTTGTGTATAAATATGTGATTCTTCAGATGTTGTATTAGTCTATGCCTGATGAAGAGACCTGAGTAGTCTCGAAAGCTTGCAATTTGTTACCATCTTTTCAGTTAGCCATTAAAAGGTATCAACCACTGAGGACTCTAAGTCTAAATATTTTTCTATCTACTGGCTAACACGGTACGAAGATACACATCTTTCCTATATCTTTATTAAGGGAAATTTTAAAAAATATCTTTACATTGTACTAGTATGGGACATTACTATATTACATCAGATCGCTAATCTGATGCACTGCAGAATATCAGATCAGGATCTGACAGACAGGGAAGGAGGCATCAGCAGGAGCTCAGAAGCCACTTTCCCTGCAGGACCCGGAAGGGCCTCGTGGCTATCTGGGGTCTCCATGGAAACTATCAGGACATCACGATGCGATCATGATGTGCTGATGAAGCATGCATGAAGCCCCCTCTCTGCGCAATGCTTCTCTATGCTGCTGTCACTACTGACAGCACCAAAGGGGTTAAACGCCCACAATCGGTGCTAGCCCCGAACATGGACGTTGCTGTGGGGTGTCACAGCTGACACCCGTAGGCGATCACCACGGCACTCAGCATGAGGCCTCGCAATCGTGCCGCCGTACTAGTACTGCTCTGGGCACGAATGTACCTCCCACAGAGCAGTTCTAGTGCGTTGCATGTGGCTAACTAGTTAAATCACTAGTTTGCTTAAAAAATTGTCACTGTACAAAAATACTATGCCTCCAATAGTTCATATTGAGGCAATTATGATTTATAACTATAGATGAGCAGATATTTCAATGTTTGGTTCTGATTACAATCGCCAAATTTGCAATATTAGCCGATTCATTTGTGGAATATTCGCCAAGCGCCATACAAGTCAATGGGAGGCAAAAACAAATGCATACACAACACCTTCAAACGGGCCCAAAAAGCTGCCAAATTAAGACGAGGTGGGTGAGGGATCAGTGTAGGCCTCCTGTGCTGGGAGCCCTGATACCACATGCAACAGCTCAACCCATTTTGATGCCTAGGCACACTCACGTGGCACAAGTGTCAGTTTCGTAGACTACTATTGTCAGAAAATCTAAAGCTATTGACACGGGTAGTTTACTCAAATGAGGTGGATGCCTGCTGGTCTGAGGCCTACTGCTACAGGCAACACACATGAAGGAGACCCAACCAGGAGTGTACACATTTACAAAAATTACACAATTAACAGAGAACGGCCATGGGGACTTGTCACATGGCCGGTAGCACCTGGTGAGGATCCCCCTTTCTTTCATACTCCGCTCCCTGATTTACCATTTCATTATTACATGATTGTCTATGGGATTGCGGTGTCCTCAGGTTATTCATTGTTACCAATGTTATGTGATCTCCAACTATGGAGTCCTTTTGAATAGCAATGGGGTTATCATTGATGGATTTTTTTATGGGTGTGTTCTCTCTGACATGTTAAATCAATATGCATTGTTATTGATTCTTATGGTGCTATTTTGTTGCCAGGTGTTTTGGTGTCTTTAACACACATCTGATGTATTTTAACCCCTCTCTGACATCAGACGTACTATCCCGTCCATAAAACCCGTGACAATCTGACCACGGACGGGATAGTACGTCATAGCGATCAGCTGCGCTCCTGGGGGGAGCGCAGCTGATCGCCGCCGGGTGTCAGCTGATTATCACAGCTGACACCCGGGACTGTGTGCCAGGAGCAGTCACGGACCGCTCCCGGCACATTAACCCCTTGCACACCGCGATCAAACATGATCGCGGTGTACTGGGAGCACAGGGGAGCATCGCGCAGGGAGAGGGCTCCCTGCGCGCCCCCCTGAGACCCTCAGAACAGCGCGATGTGATCGCGCTATTCTGAGGGCTTCCTCCCTCCCAGGACCCGGATCCAAGATGGCGCCGGGGTCCTGGAGGGAGGCGGCTTCCTCAGTGCCTGCCGAGAGCAGGCACTGAGAAGCCTGCAGCGCTGCCTGTGAGATCACTGGTCTCACAGAGTGCTGTGCACACTGAGACCAGCGATCTGACATTTTACAGTGATGTCCCACCCTGGGACAATGTAAAGAAGTAAAAAAAATAAAAATAAACGTGTAAAAAAAAAAATTCCAAAATAAATTAAAAAAAAAAAAAAATATTCCCCAATAAATTCATTTCTTCCTGTAAATAAAAAAAATAAAACAATAAAAGTACATATATTTGGTATCGCCGCGTCCGTAACGACCCCCCCTATAAAATTGTCCCACTAGTTAACCCCTTTTGTGAACCCCTTAAAAAAATAAATAAAAACAAAGCAAAAAAATCAGTGCTTTATCATCATACCGCTGAACAAAAAGTGGAATAACACGCGATCAAAAAGACCGATATAAATAAACATGGCACCACTGAAAACGTAATCTTGTCCCGCAAAAAACGAGCCATCACACAGCATCATGAGCGAAAAAATAAAAAAGTTATAGCTCGCAGAATAAAGCGATGCAAAAATAATTTTTTTTATATAAAATTGTTTTTATTCTATAAAAGCACCAAAACATGAAAAAATGATATAAATGAGGTATCGCCGTAATCGTACTGACCCGAAGAATAAAACTGCTTTATCAATTTTACCACACGCGGAACGGTATAAACGCCTCCCCCAAAAGAAATTCATGAATTGCTGATTTTTGTTCATTCTAACCTCCCAAAAATCGAAATAAAAAGCGATCAAAAATTTCACATGCTCAAAAATGGTACCAATAGAAACGTCAACTCGTACCGCAAAAAATAAGACCTCACATGACTCTGTGGGCCAAAATATGCAAAAATTATAGTTCTCAAAATGTGGTGATGCAAAAACAATTTTTTGCTATAAAAAGCGTCTTTTAGCGTGACAGCTGTCAATCATAAAAACCCGCTATAAATAGTAAATCAAACCCCCCTTTATCTCCCCCTTAGTTAGGGAAAAATAATAAAATTACAAAAATGTATTTATTTCCATTTTCCCATTAGGGTTATGGTTAAGGTTAGGGTTGCGGCTAAAGTTAGGGTTAGGGTTGGCGCTAAAGTTAGTATTAGGGTTATGGTTGGGATTAGGGATAGGGGTGTGTTAGGGTTAGGTTTGTGGTTAGGGTTGGGACTAGGGTTAGGGGTGTGTTGGGGTTAGGGTTGGAGTTAGAATTGGGGGGTTTCCACTGTTTAGGCACATCAGGGGCTCTCCAAATGTGAAATGACGTCTGATCTCAATTCCAGCTAATTCTGCGTTGAAAAAGTCAAATGGTGCTCCTTCCCTTCTGACCTCTGCCATGCGCCCAAACAGTAGTTTACTTCCACATGGGGTATCAGCGTACTCTGGACCCTAAGAGTTATTGTGCAATTTGTCCTATTTCTTCTGTTACCCTTGGGAAAATAAAAAACTGGGGGCAAAAATATCATTTTAAAAAAAAAAAAAAAATGATTTTTTTGGTTTTTACGGCTGTACGTTATAAACTTCTGTGAAGCACTTGGGGCTTCATAGCGCTCACCACACATCTAGATAAGTTCCTTGTGGGGTCTATTTTCCAAAATGGGGTCACTTGTGGGGGGTTTCCACTGTTTAGGCGCATCAGGGGCTCTCCAAATGCGACATTACGCCCCCAGACCATTCCATCAAAGTCTACAATCCAAAACGTCACTACTTCCCTTCCGAGCCCCAACGTGTACCCATACAGTAGTTTTCTCCCACATATTGGGTATCCGCGTACTCAGGACAAATTGGACAACAAATTTTTGTGTCCAATTTCTCCTGTTACCCTTGTGAAAATAAAATATTGGGGGCGAAAAAAATAATTTTTGTAAAAAAAAAAATATTTTTTATTTTACGGCTGTTCGTTATAAACTTCTGTGAAGCACTTAGGGGTTCGAAGTGCTCACCACACATCTAGATAAGTTCCTTGTGGGGTCTATTTTCCAAAATGGGGTCACTTGTGGGGGGTTTCCACTGTTTAGGTGCATCAGGGGCTCTCCAAATGCGACATGACGCCCCCAGACCATTCCATCAAAGTCTACAATCCAAAACGTCACTACTTCCCTTCCGAGTCCCAACGTGTACCCATACAGTAGTTTTCTCCCACATATTGGGTATCAGTGTACTCAGGACAAATTGGACAACACCTTTTGGGGTCCAATTTCTCCTGTTACCCTTGTGAAAATAAAATATTGGGGACGAAAAAAATCATTTTTGTAAAAAAAAAAAAAAAATTTATTTTACGGCTGTACGTTATAAACTTCTGTGAAGCACTTGGGGGTTCAAAGTGCTCACCACACATCTAGATAAGTTTCTTGAGGGGTCTAGTTTCCAAAATGGTGTCATTTGTGGGGGGTTTCCACTGTTTAGGCAGATCAGGAGCTCTCCAAACACGACATGGCATCCAGCCAATTCTGCGTTGAAAAAGTCAAACGGCACTCCTTCCCTTCCAAACTCTGCCATGCACCCAAACAGTGGTTTACCCCCACATATGGGGTATCAGCGTACTCAGGACAAATTGCACAATAACTTTTGGAGTCTTGATACCCTTGGGAAAATAAAAATTGGAGTGAAAAGATCATTTTTGTGGAAAAAATATGATTTTTTAATTTTACGGCTCTACGTTATAAACTTGTGTGAAGCACTTGGGGGTTCAAATTGCTCACCAAAGATCTGGATAAGTTCCTTAGGGGGTCTAGTTTCCCAAATGGGGTCACTTGTGGGGGGTTTCCACTGTTTAGGCACATCAGGGGCTCTCCAAATGCAACATGGCGTCCAATCTCAATTCCAGCCAATTTTGGTTGGAAAAAGTCAAATGGTGCTCCTTCCATTCCGAGCTCTGCCGTGCGCCCAAACAGTGGTTCCTCCCCACATATTGGGTATCAGCGTACTCAGGACAAATTGGACAACAACTTTTGTGGTCCAATTTCTCCTGTTACCCTCGGGAAAATAAAAAATTAGTGACTAAAAATAATTTTTGTGGGAAAAAAAATAGGATTTTTTATTTTCATGCCCGGGCATTATAAACTTGTGTGAAGCACTTGGGGGTTCAAAGCTATGGATAAGTTCCTTAGGGGGTCTAGTTTCCAAAATGTGGTCACTTGTGGGGGGTTTCTACTGTTTAGGCTCATCTGGGGCACTGCAAACGGAACATGACCCCCATCAACATCTGCATTCCAAAACGTTACTACTTCCTTTCCAAGCCCTGCCGTGCGCCCAAACAGTTTCCCCCCCCACATATTGGGTATCAGTGTACTCAGGACAAATTGGCCAACAACTTTTGGGGTCCAATTTCCTTGGGAAAAATCAAAAATTTGGGACTAAAATCATTTTTGTGGAAAATTGTTTCTTTTTTTTTTTCACACCCAGGCATTATAAACTTTTGTGAAACACTTGGTGATTCAAAGTGCTCACAACAGATCTAGATAAGTTCCTTAGGGGGTCTGGTTTCCAAAATGGTGTCACTTGTGGGGGGTTTCCACTGTTTAGGTGCATCAGGGGCTCTCCAAACGCGACATGGCGTCCGATCTCAATTTCAGCCAATTTTAGTTTGAAAAAGTCACTCCTTCCCTTATGAGCTCTGCTGTGCACACAGACAGTGGTTTTCCCCCACTTATGGGGTATTGGCGTACTCAGGAGAAATTGCACAACAACTTTGTCTATTTTCTTCTTTTACCCTTGTGAAAATAAAAAAAAAGTTTGTAAAAGATCATTTTTGTGGCTAAAAAGTTAAATATTCATTTTTTCCTTCCACGTTGCTTCAGCTCCTGTGAAGCACCTGAAGGGTTAATAAACTTTTTGAATGTGGTTTTGAGTACCTTGAGGGGTGCAGTTTGTAGAATAGTGTCACTTTTGGGTATTTTCTGCTATATAGACCCCTCAAAGTGACTTCAAATATGAGGTGGTCCCTAAAAAAAATGGCTTTGTAAATTTTGTTGTAAAAATGAGAAATCGCTGGTCAACTTTTAACCCTTATAATTTCCTAAGAAAAAAAAATTTTGATTCCAAAATTGTGCTGATGTAAAGTAAAGTAGACATGTGGGAAATGTTATTTCTTAACTATTTTGTGTGACATTTCTCTGTTTTAAGGGAATAAAAATTCAAAGTTTGAAAATTGCTAAATTTTCAAAATTTGCCATATTTGCATTTTTTTCAAAAATAAACGCAAGTTATATCGAAGAAATTTTACCAATAACGTCAAGTACAATATGTCACGAGAAAATCTCAGAATCGCGCAGATCCGTTGAAGCGTTCCAGAGTTATAACCTCATAAAAGAGACAGTGGTCAGAATTGTAAAAATTGGCCCGGTCATTAACGTGCAAACCACCCTTGGGGGTGAAGGGGTTAATGTTTATTAGTACATTGCCTTACTTGGGTTAATAAAATTTTCACACGTTTGTAAAAAAAACTCCATTTTTGGTCTCTGTTAATTGTGCATTTAGGATATGGAGATATGTGTAGCAATTTGGTGAACTGTGTTCACAGCTACAGAACTAAAAATCTGGATATGTGGTTATTATTTACAAAAATTAGTGGCAGACACCAAAGTGGCATCAATTTCACCAGAGTAGAAATAGTATAATAGGGACTAATACCTCTTCCACCACAGCCAACCCATCAGATGGAGACTCAAGCAAGAGTGTTCACATTTCCACGAATTAGTGTGGACATCTGCAGCAGCAGCAACAGCAGGCACAGAAGTCCCAGTAAAAATAGACTGCAGTTATGCAAGATCAATGCAGCATACTAAACTACAACATCGCCTAGTCTGTGCAGTCTGATTGGGGTGCAAAAGTCCTTGGAGATCCATGACTTGTTCAGCTTAATGAAAGTTAGGCGGTCTACACTTTCAGGGGACAGCTGGCTGCGGTTATCTGTCAGGACACCAGCAGCACTGGAGACACGTTCTGAGAGAACACTGGCTGCCAGGCACAATAAAACCTCCAAGGCATGTGAGGTGAGCTCAGGCCACTCATCCATTTTTGGAAGACCAAAATATGAAAGGGTCGAAACCCTCCCTGAAGGTATTGATATTCAGTTAGATACTCCTGCACCATCCTTTCCCTTCATTCACCACATGTAAGACTTGCTGTGTTGTACTGCTGCTGACGAATTGACGTGCTATTGGTGCTATTTTGGTGCCGACGAATTGACGTGCCGGAGGTTAAAAGTCCAGAGCTGCGATGCACACTGTGCCTCACTGCTGTCTTGGGGAAAACCTCTTAAGGTTGTGTAAAAGCGCGTTGCATTCGCAGGGCAGGAAGCATATGGCAAAATTTAGTCTTATCACATGGATCCAACAGAGTGGCAACCCAGTACTCAGCTATATTCCTAATTCTAACTAAACAGGGATCATGTTGCAGATAGTGCAGCAAGAAGGCACTCACATGTAGCCTCTTCCATGAGGTCCAAGCCCTTGCTGTGTAGTTGGCTGGGTAACTGATGCTTGTTTCCCCATGTCCCCTCCCACCAACCACGAACAAAGAGGGGATGATTATCCTCTTCATCTCCTGACAGTTCACCCATCACCTCTTCCTCCATTTGTACCTTGGATCTTGCAACTTCCCTATCCATTTGTTTGTTATTACCAGCCCACCTCGACACCCCGCCTGTGTGACGACAGTCTGGAAGTTTCAGGCAATGTTATCCCTATTGCATCCTCCTCTGCTTCCTCCTCTTCCTCTGGGACAACCAACTCCACCTGCAGGCTATTCAAAGTCTGCTCCAGCATATACACCATGTTCCAAATTGTTATGCAAATGATATTTTTCTCTGATTTTCCTAAGTGGTCGGTGCAAATGAGAGTCAATCTAAGGCTGTGTTTCCACCGTCCGGAAACACAGCGCTTTGGACGGAGCGGAAAGTCAGCTCCGCCCAAAGCCCCGCCCCCTTGTGAACGCACGGTGAATCCGGATGTGCTCATTGAACACATCCGGAATCACCGCAGTGCTGCATAGCCCTGTGTATTACCCTTGCGGCAACGCAGCGTCACCGCAAGGGAATAGGACATGCTGCGATCTGAAAAGACGTGCAGCATGTCCGTTAACGCAGGTCTGCCGTCTGCGTGTTTTTATGCATAGTGGAGACGGGATTTCTTGAAATCCCCTCCACTATGCTGTAACATCTCGACTCTGCGCCAGCGCACAGCGTCAAACACGCAGCAATTACTGACGGAATCCGGATGGTGGAAACACACCCTAATAAAAGTCATCACCTGTTAGAGTATACATCGAATTTTATTGACGAAACCTCCCAATGATAACAGTATAATCTCCAAAATGGAAAAAAAGAACTCAAAATGCACTGTTCCAAATTATTAGCACAGTAGAATTTCTGAACATTTGATCTGTTTTAAAAGAACTGAAAATGCTCATTTGTGGAATTTGCAGCATTAGGAGTAGGAAAGATGTGTATCTTCGTACCGTGTTAGCCAGTAGATAGAAAAATATTTAGACTTGAGAGTCCTCAGTGGTTGATGGTCCATTAAAAAGGTATCAACCACTGAGGACTCTCAAGTCTAAATATTTTTCAGCATTAGGAGGTCACATTCACTGAACAAAAAAGCTACTTAACTCCAAAACATCCTAACAGGCCAAGTTACATGTTAACATAGGAACCCTTCTTTCATATCACCTTCACAATTCTTTCATCCATTGAACTTGTGAGTTTTTGGAGAGTTTCTTCTTGTATTTCTTTGCATGAAGCCTCCCAGAGATGCTATTTTGAAGTGAACTGCCTCCCACCCTCAGATATTTTGCTTGATGATACTCCAAAGGTTCTCTATAGGGTTGAGGTCAAGGGAAGATGCTGGCCACACCATGAGTTTATCTCCTTTTATGCCCATAGCAGCCAATGACTCAGAGGTATTCTTTGCAGCATGAGATGGTGCATTGTCATGCATGAAGATGATTTTGCTCCTGAAGGCACGTTTCTGCTTTTTATACCATGGAAGAAAGTTGTCAGTCAGGAACTCCACATACTTTGCAGAGGTCATTTTCACATCTTCAGGATCCTTAAAGGACCCTACCAGCTGTTCCCTATGATTCCGGTCCAAAACATGACTCCTCCACCTTCTTGATTACGTCGCAGCCTTGTTGGGACATAGTGGCCATCCACCAACCATCCACTACTCCATCCATCTGGACCATCCAGGGTTGCTCGACACTCATCAGTAAACAAGACTGTTTGAAAATTAGTCTTCATGTATGTATGGGCCCACTGCAACCGTTTCTGCTTGTGAGCACTGTTTAGGGGTGGCCGAATAGTAGGTTTATGCACCACAGCAAGCCTTTGAAGGATCCCACACCTTGTGGTTCGAGGGACTCCAGAGGCATCAGCAGCTTCAAATATCTGTTTGCTGGTTTGTAATGGCTTTTTAGCAGCTGCTCTCTTAATCAAATGAACTTGCCTGGCAGAAACCTTCCTCATTCTTTATCAGCACGAACACGTCTGTGCTCAGAATCAGCCACAAATCTCTTAACAGTACCATGATCACGCTTAAGTTTTCGGGAAATATGTAATGTTTTCATCCCTTGACCAATGCATTGCACTATTTGATGCTTTTCAGCAGCAGAGAGATCCTTTTTCTTTCCCATTTTACTTGAAAACTCTGGCCTGCTTAATAGTGTGGAACATCTAGTTTTCCTTTTATTGGGCTCACATGGCAAACTAATTATCACAGGTATATGAGATTGATTTCAGTGGTACAAAGAACTCTGAGACACAATACCATCAATGGGTTTCATTTACAAAAAACAACAAAAAACGCTATGACACTTAAAACCAATTTGCATAATAATTTGGAACATAGTTTAGATGACCGGAATAGTGATGCTGATGGCATCGTCAGTGCTAACCACCCTAGTACCAATTTCAAAACTGCAGAGGTCCTTAATCTTTGCCCACTCCGTAAATGTAATTTGTTTCATGTCTGTACTGCACTGGCCAGGACTATAAGACATTACATATTGAATCAGGGCTCGTTGCTGCTGCCACAGTAGCTGCAACATGTGCAGAGAAGAATCGCTTATGAACCTGTTAACTGGCATAGAAAAAGCCCTCTACCGATGCAAGTTATTGACCTGAGGGCTGTGAACAGCAGAAATGAGCACACAGCTTAAATGCTTTCTGCAGCAGCTCATCCAGGCCAGGATAGTGGTGGCGAAAATGCTGTACCACCAGGTTAAGGGCGTGAGCCATGAAAGGTACGTGTGTGAGCTTGTCTCGGCGTAGGGCTACCACCAGGTTCACATTGTTATTGGACACGGCCTTCCTGGATGTACAGTCATGGCCAAAAGTTTTGAGAATGACACAAATATTAATTTTTACAAAGTCTACTGCTTCACTTTTTCTAATGGCAATTTGCATATACTCCAGAATGTTATAAAGAGTGATCAGCTTAACAGCAATTACTTGCAAAGTCAATATTTGGCTAGAAAATGAACTTTATCCCCAAAACACATTTCAACATCATTGCAGCCCTGCCTTAAAAGGACCAGCTAACCTCTTTTCAGTGATTGCTCCATTAACACTGGTGTGGGTGTTGATGAGGACATGGCTGGAGATCAATCTGTCATGATTAAGTAAGAATGACACCACTGGACACTTTAAAAGGAGGCTGGTGCTTGGCATCATTGTTTCTCTTCTGTTAACCATGGTTATCTCTAAAGAAACATGTGCAGTCATCATTGCAATGCACAAAATTGGCCTAACAGGGAAGAGTATCGCAGCTAGAAAGATTGCACCTCAGTCAACAATCTATCGCATCATCAAGAACTTCAAGGAGAGAGGTTCCATTGTTGCCAAAAAGGCTCCAGGGCGCCCAAGAAAGACCAGCAAGCGACAGGACCGTCTCTTAAAAGTGTTTCAGCTGTGGGATCGGGCTACCAGCAGTGCAGAGCTTGCTCATGAATGGCA
The DNA here is from genome assembly GCA_033576555.1 of Oophaga sylvatica. Taxonomy (NCBI): domain Eukaryota; kingdom Metazoa; phylum Chordata; class Amphibia; order Anura; family Dendrobatidae; genus Oophaga; species Oophaga sylvatica. The sequence goes on from JARQOD010000001.1 coordinate 507,229,911, forward strand.
GCAGGCAGGTGTGAGTGCATCTGCACGCACTGTGAGGCGGAGACTCTTGGAGCAAGGCCTGGTCTCAAGGAGGGCAGCAAAGAAGCCACTTCTCTCCAGAAAAATCATCATGGACAGACTGATATTCTGCAAAAGGTACAGGCAGTGGACTGGGTAAAGTTATTTTCTCTGATGAATCCCCTTTTCGATTGTTTGGGACATCAGGAAAACACCTCATTCGGAGAAGACAAGGTGAGCGCTACCACCAGTCTTGGCTCATGCCAACTGTTAAGCATCCTGAAACCATTCATGTGTGGGGTTGCTTCTCAGCCAAGGGAATCGGCTCTCTCACAGTCTTGCCTAAAAACACAGCCATGAATAAAGAATGGTACCAGAATGTCCTCCAAGAGCAACTTCTCCCAACCCTCAAAGAGCAGTTTGGCGATCAACAATGCCTTTTCCAGCATGATGGAGCACCTTGCCATAAAGCAAAGGTGATAACTAAATGGCTCAGGGAACAAAACAGAGATTTTGGGTCCATGGCCTGGAACCTCCCCAGATCTTAATCCCATTGAGAACTTGCGGTCAATCATCAAGAGACGGGTGGACAAAAAAAACCTAAAAATTCTGACAAAATGAAAGCATTGATTGTGCAAGAATGGACTGCTATTAGTCAGGATTTGGTCCAGAAGTTGATTGAGAGCATGCCAGGGAGAATTGCAGAGGTCCTGAAGAAGGGTCGACTCAACACTTCAAATATTGACTTGCTGCATTAACTCATTCTAACTGTCAATGTAAGCTTTTGTTACTCATATGTTTGCAATTATATTTCTGTCTGTGATAAAAACATCTATCAAACACACAAAAACCAGAGGGCAGCAGATCATGTGAAAATATAATATTTGTGTCATTCTCAAAACTTTTGGCCATGACTGTAGGTTCAGCGGAGACAGCCATTGCTCAAACTCGGCCTGGAGAGCTGTCCACAACTCTTCAGCTGTAGGACTGCGATATCCATGGCATATCAATTTTTAGGGTATGTTTCCACGGTCCGGAAACAGTCAGGATTAGCTGCGTGTTTGACGCTGTGCGTTGGCGCAGCGTCAAACACGCAGCGTCCAGATGTTACAGCATAGTGGAGGGGGATTTCAAGAAATCCCGTCTCCACTATGCTTCAAAACACGCAGGCGGAAGACCTGCGTTTCCGGACATGCGGCGCGTCTTTTTAGACCGCAGCATGTCCTAGTCCCTTGCGGCAACGCTGCGTCGCCGCAAGGGAAATTTGTAGCCCTGCGGTCATTCCGGATGTGTTCCGGAGGTGTTCCTGAACACATCCGGAATGAGCACGCGTTCAAAAGGGGGCAGGGCTTTGGGCGGAGCGGACTTTCCGCTCCGTCCAAAGCGCTGTGTTTCCGGACCATGGAAACACAGCCTAACACTGCCTGATTGCGGTGAGCCCTGGCTGCTCAGTACAGAGGTGGTGGGGATTCGCTCTACACTGTTGGAACATGTTTCTCATTAAGGTAGAGGCCGCAGGTGGAGGCCCTAGAGGTAGAGGCAGAAGTAGTGGAGGAAGTGTAAAATAGAGGTTTGTCCTGCAAGCTTTGGGCATTCCAAGACTTGGGGAGCAACACCATCCCCACAGCCACTCAGTGCCTAATCAGCAAGCTGTAATACCCTTGGCCATGCTTACTCATCCAAGTGTCTGGTGAAATGCACCCTGGCAGACTTCGATTTAGTAAAAGAACAGGTGATGTCTGACATGCTGGTGTAGCACAGGCACAGCTTTCTAAAGATTAAATATTTATCATAATACTTATAAGAAACTGTCTATATACAAGTCACACCACAAACAGTGAAAGCGTGCTCACCCACACATAGCAGGAGGGAATAGAAGGGTGCTGTCATGGGCTCTGAGAAATCCCATTACTGGACAGTAACTATGTCTTTCTCCTTCTCCCACGACAGCACCAAGGAGAGAATTACAGAGAATTGTATCTTTAGGGAGGGACCACAACCTGTAGAACCCTTCTCCCAAAAGGTTAGGTCAGAAGAGACTAGGTACCGCCGATCGTGTTTGAAAAAGGTAGAAGATGACCAAGTGGAAGCCTTAATAGAGCAGATATGTGATACCTCAGACCTTTCTGCCCAGGAGGTTGCCACTGCTCTCAGACCCTCCAGGGTGACACTCCCACTAGATGAGTAGGCCAATGAGATTGCATTTCTTATTCATCTTGCCAAGGTACTTTTGGAGGCCTCAAGTCCCTTCCTAGGCCCCTGAAAGCATATAAACAGATCCATCCTTCCTTCACCCCTGGGTGGACGCTAGGTACTGAACAAAACATCTTTTCACGTGTAAAAAAAAAAAAAAAAAAAAAATGTTGCATTTCCCTTTTTGGATTTTTGGGGTTGGAGCAAAAAAGGAAGGATTACCTCTTGGGACCTGTGGAAATGAGATGCTACCTTGGGCAAGTAAGCAGGGTCAGGTTTTAAAATAATTCTGTCTTCTAGGATTTTAGTGAAGGGAGGGCTTGCAGATAAGCCCTGTATGTCATTCACTCTCCAGGCTGATGTTAGAGCCACTAGATGGACCGTTTTAAGGGAAAGATCCTTGAGTGGGGCCAAATCTAAGGGTTCAGAAGGAGGACCTATTAGGACTGATAGGACTAAGTTTAGAGCTCAAGTTTAGAGCCCATGGCAGCAATTTTGGCTGATTATGGGCCTAGATCCTGCAGAAGCTCGAATATATCTTGATACCCATGGATTGCCTGCCATATCACAATTGTATAAGGCCCCCAGAGCTGCTACCTGTACCTTTAGGCCGGCGTCACTTGCGAGTGTGATGTGAGTAAGTCGCACGACTTTCTCGCATCAACACCCGGCAACGGCCGCCCGCTCTCGGACCCGAGTGTGCGGCTGCATAGAAATACATGCAGCCGCACACTCGGGTCCGAGAGCGGGCGGCCGTGCCGGGTGTTGATGTGAGATAGTCGTGCGACTTACTCGCATCACAATCGCAAGTGTGACGCCGGCCTTATGGTACTAGTAGCCAGGCCTATTTCCAACCCCTTTTGTAGAAACTCCAGGATTTCCGTGATTGGGATCCCATCCTGGACTCTCACCACTGAGGTGGATAGGAATTTCTTCCAGGTTTTACCATAGGCTTTGGTAGCGACGGTTTCCACCCTACTTCAGAGTAGGAAAGTTAAGTTTGGGGAAAACCTCTGTCCCTCAAATGTACCCTTTCAAATTCCATACTGCTAAATGTAAGTTCACTGCCTAAGGCTACTTTCACACTTGCGTTTTTTTGCGCAGCGCATCTTGCGCTATTGGACGCATGCGCAATGTTCCCCTATCTTTAACATGGCGGGCGCAGGGTCTAGCGCTTGCACGCGTTCATGTGCGTTTGTCGTGCGCTGCGCATTTTCCCGGTGTGCGCCCATACGCGCCAGACGCTACATGTTGCATTTTTTTTTCCGCCCAACCGCTTTAAAAAACGCGTGCGCACGTGTGCACATGCTATGCGCAAAAAATAACATTGCAGTCTATGGGGGCGCTGGCTTGCGCATGGCTTTGCGCTCGTCAGCGCTTTTGCACGCACGCGATTTTTTTGTAAATAATGGAGCCAGGATGATGGAGCCAGAGATGATGGAGCCAGATGATGGAGACAGAGATGATAGAGACAGATGATAGAGACAGAGATGATGGAGGCAGATGATAGAGACAGAGATGATGGAGGCAGATATGATGGAGACAGATGATAGAGCCAGAGATGATGGAGACAGATGATAGAGCCAGAGATGATGGAGACAGATGATAGAGCCAGAGATGGAGACAGAGATGATGGAGACAGAGATGGAGACAGCTGATGGAGGCAGAGATGATGGAGACAGAGATGGAGGCAGAGATGATAATGTGACAAATAGAAAACGCATGCGCCAAAAAAACGCAAACGCATGCAAAAACGCATGAAATCGCAGACAAACGCTGCGTTTTTTTGTCGAAATGCGCATGCTGATGCGAATAAATATTGCAGCGTTTACAAGCGTTTGCATGCGTTTTTTTAATGCGCTTCATGTGCGCTCGAAGCGCAGCGCAAAAAAACGCAAGTGTGAAAGTAGCCTAAGCGTGAAATACCAATCCCCGAGAAAGAAGGTCCGGGATTTCCGGTAATACCCAAGGATCGGTGGTAGACATCCTCAGCCAGGAGAATCAAGTTCTTCTTGGCCAAAAGGGGGCCATCAGTATCACTCTTACCCAGTCCTCCCTGATCTTCCTTAGAACTGCTGGGATGAGGTTGACAGGGGAAAGACATAGGGCAGGCTCTGATCCCATGGAATCATAAAGGCATCTAGAGCTTGAGGGTTCCCTCTGGGATCTAAGGAGCAAAAAGGAGTCTACATTTGTGTTGATGTTGGCAAAGATCCACGACTAGTAGACCCCACATTTCCACAATCTGTTTCAAAATGGAATCCTTTAGCACCCACGCACCCTGTCTGAACTAAGTGTGGCTCAAAAAAGTCTGCCTTGTGATTTTCTACTCCCCGAATGTGGAGCGCCGTCAGGGATAGGAGATGGCCTTCTGCCAACCTGAAAACCTGAGTTGTGTTCATCAAGGCCCGTGACCCAATTCCCCCCTGGTGGTTCAGGTAGGCCACCTCCAACTGATTGAAAATATTCACATGTGATGATGACCCCAAAGGGTATCTAAAGAACTTTAACATGGCATAACTTGCTGCCAATAGCTCCTTTTGGTTTGAGGATAACTCGAACTCTTGCCTCCTCCAGGCCCCCGGAGTAACCTTGTTGTCCAGGTGAGTAACTACTTAGGACACTTTGGTCACCCAAGAGACCCCTTTGGTTACATTGCTCAGCTCTTTCCACCAACTCAGGGAATGAATAGTTGCTGAAGATAGAGTCATACGACCTGCCAAGTGACCCGTTAGGGAGACTTGATTTTTTTTTTTTTTTTTTTTTTTAATTGAAAATGTCCCACTGGAGGCCCATGGTGTGTATCTGGACCACAGAACTGCTGGCAGATGAGAGGTTAGGGAACCTAACAGACATGGCCTTTCTCAAAGTCATGGATGGGTATTGTGCTGCCCTCAACACCTGGATTGCAATTTTTTCCTTTTTCTTACCTCTGGGAGGTGACACTTGTTTCTGGGACTCCAACATATGTCCTAGGAACTCTTTGCAGTCTTTGGCTTGATACTTGATTTTTTTTTTAGGTTCAATAGCCAGCCTAGGTTTACTAAAGAAGTCGCTACCCTGTCTAGTTGCGTTTTGCAACGTAGGGCCCATCACCAAGAAGTCCTGTTCACTCAGGTGCACCATTGCCTCTGCCACCAATTTGGTAAACACCTGAGGGGCTACGGACAAGCCGAATGGAAGGGCCTTGTATTGAGGGGGAAAAAGAAAAAAAATTGTTTTCCTTTTTATGGAGACCGCTACTCTGAGGAACCTCTGAGAGTTTGTATAAGAACATGGTAATATACATCGCTCAGATTCAGAACTGTCATGAAGCAGTTGGAATCCATAAAGTCAGCCATCAAAATACTGTTTCCCATCTTGAACATTTGTGTTAATACATACTTGTTCAATTTTTTTAATTTTATAATTGTCCGGTATGATCTATCTGGTTTGTTTACCAGGAATAATGGGGAGTAGAATCCTTCCATCCTTTCCTCAGGGACCTCCTGGAGAACAGCTTTGCTCACTAGGTCAAATACCTTGCACACAAAAGGCATTTTGCTCCTCTGGGGAGGATCGTAGGGGAGTCACAAAGTTCTGGGGAGGGAATGAAAGAACATCTATTCTCAGGCCTGACCTCAGAGTTTAGTATCCAGGGACTGTTGGAAATTTTTTCCCAGGCTGAAAGGAACGGTGTAGTCTGCCCCTCACCTGGGAGGGACTGTCACTTGGAGGGCTTCCTATCATGAGAGGAGTTTCAAAAGAAATCCCTTATTTTTCTTTCTCCCTCCCATTTACTTTGCTCTCTCAGGGGTCTCCCATGGAAAAATTTTATACTCCGAAAGGACCATTTGTAATTGGGAGTGGCCAGGTTAGGGAACCCTTTTCTTATCCCCTGCCTTCTGAAGGATGTCATCCAATGTCTCTCCAAATTAAAAAAAAAATTTCCTTCACAAGGAATCTAGCATAAATTTTAATTTAGGTTGCAGGTCTGCCGGCCAGAATTTAAGCCAAAGTGCTGTACGGGCTAAGTTGAGAGAGCTGCAGATTTGGCCACTAGCCTAACCGAGTCGGCTGATGAATCTGGCAAAAAAAGCTGCTGCCCCCCATATTAAAGGAATGGGCTCAAACACTTTATCACTGGGCACCCTATCCTGGAGCTGTTTTTCTAGTTTATCCAACCAGATCATGAGGGATCTAGAGGTGCAGGTTGCCGATATAGCGGCCCTAATACTAACCCCCTCCCCCCCATGCTCCTTTAAAGGAAGGAATCAGATTTTTTATCTAACTGGTCTTTTAAGGCTCCAATGTCTTCATAAGGGGAGGACAAATTTTTTGGAGGCCTTTGCTACCGCAACGTCTAGTTTTGGGGCTTTATCCCAGGATGTTGATCCTATATCCTTGAAATAATTCCTTTTTAAGGAGGGTATATCTGGTTTCTCCCACTCTTTTTAGAGGGCGCCCTCTGTAATGTTTCGGTAGCTGAGGACAGGAACAACAGCAGGGCAGCCGAACACCTGAGATGTTGGTAACTGATGGGTTGCAGATTCCTAAACTAACGACACAACTAGAGGTAGCCGTGGAGCGTTCCTACGTTGATCCTAGACGCCTCGTCACAGCCTGAGAGATAACTACACCTAAAGGCAGAAAGATGAAAGCTATCTGCCCCGGAGCAGATCCCCAAAGAAAATAGGAAGCCCCCAAACATATAATGGCGGTTAGACAAGATGAAAATACAAACATAGGCAGAAAATAGACTGAGCAAACGCAGGGGCCACAAGCTGACTAAATAGGATAGGACAGGATAGATTACTTTCTGCAACCCAGAAAACCCTACAAAAATCCAACAATTCTGAATACAAAAATACTGAGATCACACGATCTCGCCACCCACTAAATCAGATCTCAGTGTGAACAAAAACCAAGCCGCAGTCGCTGAAAAAACAGGAAAAAGCAAATGAGCAAATAACAGTGGCTGCAGATAAACTGAGGAGCACAGGCCCCAGGAGGGGACCTGGCTGACCTCCACAAAAGTGCAGAAAACAATGCAAAAAGCAAGCACAAAAAGAAAAGCAAAAAATATCTTATCTGAAAGCAGGAGATGCAGGCAAGACTCCAGCAAACTTCCAAATGAACCAGGAACCACAATTGAGACAAGAACAATTGATCACCGGCAACCATCATGGGAGGGAACCTCCCTTATATCAGACCAGTCAGTGAACCCAGATTGCCACTCCTCGCTGAAAGGTTCAGTACTGTCTGTAACCACCAGTGGGAGCCTCTGCTCAGAAACCATCTCTAGCACATCCACAACAGCGCTCTTTCCACAGCTTCCATCGGCATTTCCTTTTGGCGCGTTGCTATTACCCTGGGTCTTATTGGCATATGTTGTGCCGAAACAGGTTTTCTCTGATCCTTTTGTACAAAGTGACACACGGGGCCATTCAAATGGATAATTTGGTCTGAAGAAGGTCCAGATTGTGACCAAAACATTACATGTTATATAAACCATGTGGATTGCTTCTATGTGAAATAAAAAAAAAAAAAAAAAAAATCTACTTTTTTTCCTAACTGGTGGGTTCAGTCTCTCTGTCCTTGTTCACATTTGTCACTTGACAGGTGGAAAGGTTTTTAATACAAGAGTTAGGACTGTCCCACAAAGGGTTGCCTTGACGTGGCGGGATGGCTTGTACATTCTTTTGATCAAAATTATGTTTACCAAATACCCTTATTATTACAACCTCATTCATGTTTTGCAATATATTTTTTATTTTATTTTAGGATATTTGTTTCTTGTTTTCTCTGTATAATGGTCATGTGTTTAATATGCATTTACATTTTGCATACACATCAACTTACTTTTTCAGTTCAGTCCTAGTTTTTCATTTTTTTCCTAACTGGAGTGCCAGATTTATTTTTACGTCTGATTGGGATTAGTGTGCACCCCTCCAGTGTGATTTTCGGAGTGACATGTCTTGTTCTACTTTTTTTAATCAGGGCTTGTACGTTTTCGTTCATGGAAAATGATCACCGTCTTCTCTGCTCCAATCCCCCAAACATTATATCAGGTACAGTTTTTTTTTTTTCTGGGCGAGGCTCTATTATCCACATCATGGATCTCACCGCCATAACCAAGCTTTCTACCTCTTCTAAAGGGAAACAGTGGTGCCCCCCTACTTAGTCGTCTGAGGATGAGGAAGCAACTGATGAATCTGAGTCTCTGTCCTCGGAGCTAGACGACTTAGATTGGGGGTGCTTGCTGGCCTTCTGTTCCCTGACCGTATGCCCTCGTGTGAGGGATCTAAAGGTACTTTATACCGCAGACTTAATCACTGATCTCAACTCGAAGGTAAAATTTGGAGTTTCCTCACACAACATCTGTTCTCTGCATGAACCGCAAAGTCCCAGGTAAATCTTTGTTACACATGGGGCAACTACTGTGTTTGGTTTAAGCCATACTCTTTCCTCTCAGAATAATGAAAGAAAAGGGGACTCCAATTACAAGGTGAACTTTCACGAAGATCACTCACCAGACACTGACGTGGGTATCGGTTTTGGAGGAGGAATAGGGTCCATTGAAGGGCTTTTTGAGGACAGACTTGTCCAATGTGCCGAATCTTCTGCTGTGCTGAGAGGAATGGCTGCTGAAACGTCCACTCCGCTTGCTTGAAGAATCATGTTGTCTTGTTAGGCTGCTGCGGTTTGCTGTCCTCCATTCTACCAGGCACCGCTGGCTTCAGGGAGCATCTCACCACGCTCCCTCTATTTGAACAAGCCACCCAGCGTCCTCTATACTACTTCCGGCTTCACCCCGGAAGTTCCTCCTTGTCATGTGACCTCCTGGCCACGTCATCAGGGGGCGACTTCAGAGCGTCCCAGTGCATGCACCAACCAGATGCCTGGAAGCCCTCCACCAGAGTATGGTGTGGCGGCTGTGCTGTTCCCTGCTCACCCGGCAAGACCCCTTGGTCTCAGCTTCAGGACTCTACACCAGCCATGGCCTCCCTGCCGCCTGTACCATCTTCTATATTCAGGTAAGCCATACTGAAGGTTCCCCCATCAGAGATAAACCAACTGATTGGCGGGAGATGTACCACCTGTTTTATTTGTAGGTTTCCTGTCCCTGAAGGGCAAATACCCTCTGTGGTGCTGTCATGGAGGGGGGAATAACCAATCTTTTACGTGAACACAACTGCGGGACCGTGGGCTGGCTGCAGTGCTGAGAGAGGGCAGAGTAAGGTGAACCTGACAAACTGCTAGACCGTGAGGGAGGTGCAGGCAGAGAAGTTACGGTGGATTGAGAAAATTGTGGTGTGCTTGTTTTCTCAGATCGGTCAAAACTAGCAGGCATGACCGCTTCCGTTACAGCTGCTGCTGGCTCTCAGTCAGATTGACGGGAGCGGGTAAAGAACCCGAGATACTACGGTCGAAGACCTGCACCACAATACTTGGCATAGTAACAGAGGAGGAGTAAGCAGCAGATGTGATTGATTGGGCAGCTGATGGTTGTTGAGGTCCACATTTTAGTGCAATGGGATTCCCAGAGTAATGCATGATGATTGCGCATGTGAAGGTTCATTCATGTAGTCAAATTATTTCACTTTTTACCTCTACTCAGTTTTTTTTTTTGCAGAGTTAGCAGATTATGTAAGTTGGCTCATCCTTTGCGGTGTTAAAAAAAGGCCCAGGCTAGGCAATCTTTTCTGTCCCTGGAAGCTGCAGACCTGCAAATGCTGCTGACCACAGCTACAGTTGTGGCTGAGGATGCATTGCTCGTCGTGGCTGCATCACTATGTGTCTCCGACATACAGCGCAACACAACCTTAGTCTTCCTTCTCCATAATTTACTCAGCTGTGTCTGTTCACATCAACTGGGATTTACCACCTCATCATCATCCTCTTATCACATTCCTCGCCCTTGGAGTCACCCTCCTCCTTTTCCTGCCCTGACAGCACAGGACAGGCCAGGTGAGCCTCAGAAATCTGAGTCTCACCAGGATCATCTCCCCCCAGGGGTTAAAGTCTGGTGACGAGGGTCAGGATGCTACTCGGACCCCACTTCATCCTACCAAGGACACAAGCTAAGAATGCTGGGCATCAGTGCCAATGATTTCCTCCTCCTGACTCAAGCTTTGAAGTACACTTCTGGTGCCCATGGCATAGGATGTGTGAACAGCTCTGCATGTTCACCCATCTGTGGTTCCCTATAGTCAGTTGGAGAGTTGTGACCAGGGGGTAAGCAAGAGTAATTGGGGTGCAACCTCCATGGACTCTACTGGGTGTGTTGAGGTGGAATATGAGGAGGAGAAGCCATTTGAAGCTGCGTTTGCAATCCACTCGAACACATGCTCTTTCTGGGCCTCATCAACAAGGTGTACTTCTGTGCATCTGCCAAAGAAAGTAAGTGAATTAGCCCTTCCAGCAACAGAAGTCAGTTGTATTTGTATAGGATGTGACAATGTTGGTTCACTAGTACTTTCACAAACATTACCACCTATCCCACGTACAGCTTGAACACCAAGCAGAATCCCCACCTCCACCATGACCTCACTTTTTCCCAGTCATGTTGCTCAGATAGTGTGGTAGAAGAACAGTATTAACCCCTTCCCAAACCAGGACGCCTTCGTAGGCGTCATGAAAACCTGTGCCTTCCCGACCGACCTGTGACGCCTACGTAGGCGTCATGGTATAAATTCCATTCCTGCGGGTCGGGTGACCAAGGTCACTGAAACTTCACCCGACCTGCAGACAAGCCCTTTGTGCTTCACCACAGGGGGATGGCTTAACACCCCGTGGCTACTATCGCTCTGATTGGCTATTTCACTTTTAACAGCCAATCAGAGCAATTCGTAATATTTTACCAATTAAATTTGGTGAAATATTACAATCCAGCCATGGCCGATGCTGCAATAGCATCGGCCATGGCTGGAGACTGAGATCCGACCCCCCCACACCAAGTGACGGGGGCGATCGGTCGCGCCGGTCACTATCTGCTCCCCTCCCCCTCACCTCCCCCGGTATCTGCAAAGTCGCTGTGACCGTCCCGGTGTCCCTCCGGGATTCTTCATGGGCGACCGCCTTCTTGGAATATGGCAGGCGCATGCGCAGTGCGCCCACTGGCCGGCAGACTCCATTCATTTATTGTGATCACTGTGAAACGCTCAACGATCAAAAAAAAAATTTTTAAATAAACCCCCCCTTTATCACCCCCATAGGTAGGGACAAGTAATAAAATAAAGAAAATATTTTTTATTTCTCCATTAGGGTTAGAACTAGGGTTACGGATGGAATTAGGGTTAGGCTTGTGGTTAGGGTTGGGATTACGGTTAAGGGTGTGTTGGGGTTAGGGTTGGAATTAGAATTGAGGGGTTTCCACTCTTTAGGCACATCAGGGTGTCTCCAAACGCGACATGGCGCCACCATTTATTCCAGTCAATTTTGTGTTCAAAAAGTCAAACAGTGCTCCCTACATTCCGAGCCCCGACGTTTACCCATACAGTGGTGTACCTTCACATATGGGGTATCAGGGTACTCAGGAAAAATTGCACAACAATTTTGGGATCTATTTTCTCCTGTTTTCCTTGGGAAAATAAAAAAATTGGGGACTAAAAAAAATTATTTGTGGAAAAAAAAATGATTTTTTATTTTCACAGCTCTGCATTATAAACTTCTGTGAAGAACTTGGAGATTCAAAGTGCTCACCACACATCTAGATGAGTTCCTTGGGGGATCTAGTTTCCAAAATGGGGTCACTTGTGGGGGAGCCACAAAGTTTAGGCACACAGGGGCTCTCCAAACAAGACATGGTGTCTGCTAATGATTGGAGCTAATTTTCCATTCAAAAAGTCAAATGGCGCTCCTTCCCTTCTGAGCCCTGTCGTGCGCCCAAACAGTGGTTTATGACCACCACATATGAGGTATTGGTGTACTCAGGAGAAATTGCCCAACAAATTTTAGGATACATTTTATCCTGTTGCCCATGTGAAAATGATAAAACTGAGGCTAAAAGAAATTTTTTGTGATAAAAAAATTCTTTTTTTTTTTTACAGATCAATTTGTGAAGCACCTGGGGGTTCAAAGTGCTCACTATGCATCTAGATAAGTTCCTTGGGGGGGGTCTAGTTTCCAAAATGGGGTCACTTGTGTGTGAGCTCCAATGTTTAGGCACACAGGGACTCTCCAAATGCGACATGGCAGCCGCTAAATATTCCAGCATATTTTCCATTCAAAAAGTCAAATGGCGCTCCTTCCCTTCTGAGCCTTGCCGTGCGCCCAAACAGTGGTTTATGATCACATATGAGGTATCGGTGTACTCAGGAGAAATTGCCCAACAAATTTTAGGATCCATTTTATCCTGTTGCCCATGTAAAAATGAAAAAAAAATGATGCTAAAAGAAAAAATTGTTGGAAAAATTAAAATGTCCATTTTTTTCTTCCACGTTGCTTTAGTTCCTGTGAAGCACGTGAAGGATTAGTAATCTTCTTGAATGTAGTTTTGAGTAGCTTGAGGGGTGAAGTTTTTAGAATGGTGTCACTTTTGGGTATTTTCTGCCATATAGACCCTCAAAGTGACTTCAAAAGTGAGGTAGTCCCTAAAAAAAAAAAAAAATTAAAAAAAAAATGGTTTTGTAAATTTTGTTGTAAAAATAAGAAATTGCTGGTCAACTTTTAACCCTTATAACTTCCTAACAAAAAAAAAAAAAATTTGTTTCCAAAATTGTGCTGATGTAAAGTAGACATGTGGGAAATGTTATTTATTAACTATTTTGTGTCACGTAACTCTGTTTTAACAGGAAAAAAATTCAAAATTTGAAAATTGGCGAAAATTTTAAAAAATTTCACAAATTTTTATTTTTTTCACAAATAAACGCAAAAATTGACCTAAATTTACCACTAACATGAAACCCAATATGTCATGAAAAAAAAAATCTCAGAATCGCTAGGATCCGTTGAAGCGTTCCTGAGTTATTACCTCATAAAGGGACATTGGTCAGAATTGCAAAAAATGGCCAGGTCTTTAAGGTCAAAATAGGCTGGGTCATGAAGGGGGTTAAATTTTTATATATATATATATTTATATTTATTTTTTTTTTTTCTTTTTGTTCTGCAACAGTTGAATTTCAGCGGCACTAAATGACTAGGTGACATAGAATCATAGAATGGTGGAGTTGGAAGGGACCTCCTGGGCCATCTGGTCCAACCCCTGCTCAAGGCAGGATTCTCTAAATCATCCCAGACAGATGTCTGTCCAGCCTCGGTTTGAAGACTTCCATTGAACGAGAACTCACCACCTCTTGTGGCAGCCTGTTCCACTCATTGATCACCCCAACTGTCAAAAAGTTTTTTCTAATATCTAATCTGTGTCTCCTCCTATTCAGTTTCATCCCATTGCTTCTAGTCTTTCCTTGTGCAAATGAGAATAAAGATGATCCTTCTACAATGTGACAGCCCTTGAGATATTTGTAGACAGCTATTAAGTCTCCTCTCAGTCTTCTTTTTTGCAAGCTAAACATTCCCAAATCCTGTAACCGTTCCTCATAGGACATGGTTTGCAGACCGGTCACCATTCTGGTCGCTCTTCTCTGAACTTGCTCCAGTTTGTAGATGTCTTTTTTAAAATGTGGTGCCAAAAACTGGACACCGTATTCCAGATGAGGTCTGACCAAAGAGGAGTAGAGGGCAATAATGACCTCACGTGATCTAGACTGTATGCTTCTGTTGATACATCCTAGAATTGTGTTTGCCTTTTTTGCTACTGCATCACACTGTTGACTCATGTTAAGTATGTGATCAATTAGTATACCCAAGTCTTTTTCTCATGTGTTGTTACTTAGCCCTATTCCTCCCATTTTGTATATGCTTTTTTCATTTTTATTGCCCAGATGTAGTACTTTGCATTTTTCCCTGTTAAAACCATTCTGTTAGTTGCTGCCCACTGCTCCAGTTTATTTATATCTTTTTGTCCTCTCTCTCTCTCTTCTCTAGTATTAGCTACCCCTCCTAGCTTTGTGTCATCAGCAAATTTGATCAGTTTACTCTCAATTCCTTCATCTAAATCATTGATAAAGATGTTGAACAATACAGGGCCCAAAACAGGGCCTTGTGGTACCCCATTGAGACATTCTTCCAACTGGATGTGCAGCCATTTACGACCACTCTGAGTCCGATCACTAAGCCAGTTATGAATCCACCTAACAGTTGCCTTGTCCATTCCATACTTAGTCATTTTTTCAATAAGGATTGTGTGAGATACTTTGTCAAATGCTTTGCTGAAGTCAAGATATACTATATCTACAGCATTTCCCTGATCCACCCAGTCAGTGATTCTGTCATAGAAGGAAATTAAGTTAGTCTGACATGACTTATTAGTTACAAACCCATGCTGACTCTGTTTAATCACTTCATTCTTATCCAGGTATTTACATACATGTTCTTTAATAATTTGTTCAAAGATCTTTCCTGGTATAGAAGTCAGACTCACCGGCCTGTAGTTCCCTGGGTCCACCTTCTTCCCTTTTTGAAGATAGGAACAACATTTGCTCTTCTCCAGTCTTCTGAGACTTCTCCTGTTCTCCAAGAATTTTCAAAGATTATAGACAGTGGTTCAAGAATTTCTTCTGCTATCTCCTTCAGTACCCTGGGGTGTAATTCATCTGTACCTGGAGACTTGAATTCATTTATGTTAGCTAAGTGTTTCCTCACTGTCTTTCTGTTTATAGATATCCTGGATTCTTCTATTCCTTTAATAGGACAGTGAAGATCAGTTGATGTTACATTTCCTTTCTGAGAGAAAACAGATGCAAAATAGGAATTTAAAAGTTCAGCCTTCTCAACATCCTGTCTTACCATTTCATCATTTTCATTCTGTAAAAATCCTATAGCATTTTTGACTTTTTTTACTTTTGATGTATCCCCCAAATCCTTTTTTGTTGCTTTTGACATCTCTTGCAAGCCTTATTTCATTGTCAGCTTTAGATAATCTGATTTGTGCCCTGCAGGTTCTGCAGACGGCATTATATTCTTCTTTAGATAAGCCGCCCTCTTTCCATTTGATAACCATTTCTTTCTTCCTTTTTAGTATGGTGTGCTGTATCGTTAGTCACAGAAAAAAAAAAAAAAAAAAAGAATTGTTTAAGTGTGGATGAAGCCTGTATGACAAAGAATATACGCTCCAAACAATTTTAAACTGTGATCTCCCCTACTGTATTATGTTATTTTTTGGGACTTGTGGATGAAGCCTGTATAACAGATTAGATGCTCCAAACAAGAATAAATCACTTGGCCTAGATTTATGATACTTCCACAAAAACAAGGAAGCCTACACCAAGTAAAATTCTTAATCTAGATTTACCAAAATATGTACACAGAAATAAGACAAGAGTAAAAGGAGATCCAATTACAAAATACGGTACACTGAGGGAGCATATCACTACTAATAAGACAACTGTCCAAACGCAGAGGGTTATGCTAAGCCTGTATAATAGGACATAATCCAGAATACAGGATTATAAACAGCCTTAAGGTGAGTATACATATATAAAGCACGAGGGAGGTACCCCAAAAAAAAAAAAAAAAAGGGTAAATTCATATATTTGACATCCACAAGGAAGAAGACTAACTAAACTGCTAAAGCTTTCCAATATTTACGATAGCACATAAAAAAAAATAAAAAGTGTGTCTACTAATGATGGGCAAGCACTAATGCTCGTTGCTCAATGAGCCCAATGTAAGTCTATGGGAAACTCAAGCATTTTTCCAGTGGCCCCCTGGCAGTCTGCAGATGGACTAATAATTGCGGAAATCGATGGCGACAATGCTCAAATGACATGGGAACAGCATGGAGGAGACCCTGGAAGCATTTCTGACTCCTACGTCACTGCTGTGAATAATGTCAGAGTCTTATGCCACTTTTACATACTCACGATAAAACATACAAAAAAATGGATTTTCCTGGGAAATAATGTTAAAGGAATATATACAGTATACATACACACATATATACACACAGTGTATGTATACACACACACATACCGTATACACTCGAGTATAAGCCGACCCGAGTATAAGCTGACCCCCCTAATTTTGCCACAAAAAACTGGGAAATCTTATCGACTCGAGTATAAGCCTAGGGTGGAAACTGAGGCAGCTACTGGTAAATTTCAAAATTAAAAATAGATACCAATAAAAGTAAAATTAAAGTAGGTTAAATGTTTTTGAATACGCCATATTGAATCAGGAGCACCATATGCTGCCCCACATATGTCCCATATATTGTGCCCCATATGTTCCACAGATTATGCCCCATAGTATAGGTCCCTTATGCTACCGCTGCAACTAAAAAAAAAAAAAAAAAAAACGACACTCACCTCTCGTCGCTGGGGGCCAGGTGCCGGTGTCCTGAGCAGGCGGAAACACCGGCGCGCTATCGGGGACAGGTGCTGGTGTCACCGCTGGCTCAGGGCCCGGCACCTGCAATATTCAACTGTCCCCGTTCCACAGCTGAGCGCTGTCTTCCGGGTCCTCCAGCAGTGAATGCTCAGGCAGAGGGCGCGGCACACACTAAACACGTCATCGTGCCCTCTGACTTGAACATTCACAGCTAGAGGACGCAAAGACAAAGCGGCGAGCAGCGGTGGAACGGGGACAGGTGAATATGGAATATACTCACCGTCTCCTGGAGCGGTCTCTGCAGCCCCTGCTCTTCTCCCACCGTCTCCGGCGCTATGCCTAACTTCAGCGGTCACGTGGTACCGCTCATTAAAGTCATGAGTGCATACTCATGACTTTAATGAGCGGTACCACTGATGGCTGAACACAGGCGCCGGAGACCGTGGGAGAAGAGCAGGGGCTGCAGAGACCGCACCAGGAGGGGGTGAGTATATAGGAGAGCTGCGCTCGCCCGGTATAGGACTCGAGTACAAGCTGAGAGGGGGACTTTCAGCCCTAAAAAAAATGGGCTTAAAATCTCAGCTTATACACACATTTATTTTATATATATATATATATATATATATATATATATATATATATATATATATATATATATATATATATATATATATATATATACACACACACAACACACACACACACACACACATTACCCTGGAAAGTAAGGCAAAATAACCACAAAAAAAAAAATGTTATGTTCCTCCACACCTTGTGCCATGTTCACGTAGTGTTTTTGCTGCGTTTTTCAACTTTGCATTTGTCTTGGTTGAAAGCAATGCTATTCACTGGGAAATGTGATTTTAACATTTTACAAACCTTATCTGGCCATGTGGTGCGTGACAGACACATCCTCTTTCATTTATGAAGGAGGGACTCTGAAAGTCACAGATGTGATTTTTATAGGGCCATCAGGCAACCTTTACTATTCTTAAAAAGCCAGCAGTCAGCCCTCACTATTCTTAGAGAGCCATCAGCCGGCTAGACTTTGTTGTTCCCATTATTAAACAGTGGGTCTCCTATACTGTTATTGCGTATGCAGTGAGTGGCAGGGCAGACCAAAATTTGGACGCACCCCAATACTCATTTGAAGAGACGTACAGTAGGTGGTCCTCCTGAAATCAATGTTTGCATTATTAGGAATTTGGTACTCCCATACTGTTTGCCTATGCAGTGAACGCAAGGACTGCCAAAAATTGGGACGAACTCCAGTACCCTTGGAAGAGAAGTGAAGGAGGGCCTCAAAACAATGTTCTGTAGTATGGCTATAGGTCGCATAGTCAATGGGAGGTATGTGTCACAGAGATGGCTTGTCTCTGATGTAGGCCCAGTGTTTCTAGTGTGTGAAAGCTCTAAGGTTCGTTTGTTGCACCTGGGTCCGGGTAGCTATGAGACATGGGCGGGTCTGGCTACCCACATACCTCACATCTGGGTTTAGTTACAGCCTATGTAATGGAGTGTAATGGAGGCTGTTTGGCACATGGTCTGTGTGTTGGGAGGGAGAAGGCCTCCTGTGTGTGAGGCTCCAGACCGAGCCTGAAGTACTGGACATTATCTCAGCCTGTGTGCCCACAGGCCAGGAGGAGCAGAGCCCTGCTACGGCCATTTATACTTTGTTTTGCCTGAGCTAAAGGCTATTTAATTTTTGTTTTGTGCTTCTGGGGTTTAAGAAATAAACCCACATGAACTTTTAGAGGAATGTGCCTCCTGTTTACCTCCAATTGCACCTGAGAGAGTACAACCCCAACAATTTGTGGAGATGGTGGGCAGTGTTCACAGCAGAGACGCAAGACTACTATAGGAAGGACTGCATGTCCTGGGTCAAATCTGTCACAAGCATCACCAGACATAGTGGAGGACCTGCTGAAACAACTGGTTCAATCGCAGCATCAAGAAACAAAACATGCTGTTACAACAGATCCAGCAGGAGCAGTGGCAGCAGATGCAGCTTCGGGCGACCGCCATCCAGGGCAGGATGAGCACCCCAACTCCAGGTCCGGCTGATGATGCCCTCGTCCGGAAGGCGGCAAGACAGGCTTTGCAGAAAATGACTCCCGGGGATGATGTTGAGGCTGAAGAACCTGCAGTGGAGAACTGCATTGTTGAGGCTGAAGAATCTACAATAGAGAATTGCAATGTTGAGGCTTTCCCAACAGTGTTTGAAAAGGGTCGTTGAGATGGAGAAACTACCGCCAGAGCAGTGGACAGAGGTACTTGCGCCATACTTGACAGGGGAACCCCAGAAAACTTACTATGATTTAGCTTTGCAGGATTGTAAAGAGTATGGCAAGCTAAAAACTGAGGTTTTTGCACGCTTGGGGGTAACAATGAATCTCAGGGCACAGATTGTTCACTGTGGGGCTATCACCCAGACTAGCCACTGTGCTTCCAAAGGTTTGACCTAATGCACCTGGACCAGTTTATGCACTCCCTGCCGAGGCCCATACCGACTTTGATTGACCAGGGTGATCCTGTGCGAAAGCAGCCCACTCCATACTGAGGGTCCCAAGGTCCCTACGGGTGATGTTATTTGCTGGAAGCGCCTCGAGCCAGGGCATAAAGTCGCCTGTTGTCCCCTGACCACCAAGCAGATGGACTGCAGCATGGGATGCCGTAGTTCATATTATGCATATCCGGCCTGCAGTGTGAACTCTCCACCCAACATGGGGCTTCAAGTGTGTCCCGTGAACGGTCGAGCGGTAACAGCACTGCTAGACTCCAGGAGCTTAGTAACACTTGTGAGGGCCACTTATCCTCTCAAACTGATCCCGACAAAAAAGGTCGGTGTTTGGTGCATATATTGCGATGCAAAGGACTACCCCATGGCCAGAGTGGACATTGAAACAGCCCATGAGGTTGGCATCGTTCGGGACATGTTGCATCCTGTAATTATAGGTCGGGACTTGTTTATTTTGGGATCTGAGGTCACTAGAGCGAATAGGGAACCAGTGAAACCTAATAAAGGCATCACCACCACCAGAGGCAGATGGGTTTCCTCTTGTGTCCTTGTGGGGGAAGTGTCCCTTGCATCTGACATTCTGGAGTTAGGGGTGACCAGTGAGAATTTTGGGACCGCCCAACATAGGGACCCAACTCTGAAAGAAGCTTTTAACAATGTAACTGTCATTAATGGGGTTGCACAGGAGCCGGGGCCTGACCCAAGGCTTCCCTTTTTTTATGATGAGTGGGGCGTTGTACTGGGTCACGAAAATAAGAGAGGAGTTGGTGGAGCAGTTGATAGTGCCAGGCCCCTATAGACAGAAAGTGTTGGACATGGCCCATTCACACATCTTGGAGTAGAAAAAAAAAAAAAAAGATGCAGGAACAGATTGCGCAGAGGTTCTATTGGCCTGGGTGTCAACGGGAAAGATTAACCTGTTGCAGGTCCTGCCCCACATGTCCGTTAACTGCCCCCACCTCATTTTCTGACTCGCCTTGTGCCATTGCCCATTATTGAAGTGCTGTTCGAGCGAATTGCTACGGACTTGGTCGGTCCCCTGGTTAAATCACCTCGGGGCAACAGTATATATTGGTCATCCTGGACTGCCATATGCTATTCTGAGGCAATTCCCCTGATAAACTCTTGTGAAGTGTATAACCCGCGAATTGGTCCATGTGTTTTCCCGGACAGGTTTACCGAAGGAGATCCTGACCGACCAGGAAACACCTTTTATGAGCAAGGTGATGAGGGAGTTGTGCAAGGTCCTGCAAATCTCCCAGTTGAGGACTTTAGTGTACCATCCTCAGACATATGGCCTTGTCAAGAAACTTAAAAAGGCACTGAAGAGCATGCGGAGGAAAACCATAGAGAAAGATGTTAGAGACTGGGACTGTCTTACTGTATCTGCTGTTCACCATCTGTGAAGTTCCACAAGTCTCCACAGGGTTCTCGCCATTCAAGCTTCTGTATGGCAGACATCAGCAATGTTTCCTGCATATAGCCAAAGAAACCTGGGAAGCCGAAGCCACGCCCCACAGAAGAGTCAGTGAGCACATGGCAATGATGCAGCAGAGTATTGCTAAAGTGATGCCCATCTTAAAAAGGACATCTCCTTCAGGCACAAGAAGCTCAGGCAAGGGTCTACAACCGGTCAGAGTGAGGCAATTCAATCCGGGAGACAGTTCATGTGTTAATTCTGACGGTGGAGAGCAAATTTCTGGCCAAATAGCAAGGGCCGTATGAGGTGGAGAAGCTTAGTGATGTAAAATTATAAGATTTATCAACCAGGAAGATGGAAACCATATCAGGTCTGCCATGTCAACCTCATCAAGCCATGGCAACACAGAGCCGGCTGAAACTCCATGATTGCTGGGCAACCCAGAACGCGAGGTTGGAGGTGTTGCCATAGCGGAGACACTGTCGAAGGCCCAGAAACAGCAGTGGCAGGAGTTGCTCCAAAGAACAGGGACCTGTTCTTGGAGTTGCTAGGGTGCAGGAAGGGCATAAAGCACAAAGTTCTGACAGAGCCACATGTGCATGTAAACGTGAAGCCTTATTGGATTCCTGAGGCCCATCGAGAAGTGATCTCCAAGGAGGTGTAGTGCATGTTGAAACTCTGGGTCATTGAGGAGTCCAAGAGCCGTTGGTTGAGCCCGATTGTCCTGGTCCCAAAACCCGATGGTGAATGTAGGTTCTGCAACGACTATCGGAAGATGAATGAGGTCTCCAAATTCGATGCATATCCCATGCCACGTGTTGATGAGCTAAATCAAGAAACTTGGGCCCGCCAGGTACTTAACCACCTTGGATTTGACAAAGGTATATTGGTAGATCCCATGGCACAGGAAGCCAAGGAGCAGACTGCGCTTTCTACGCCGGACAGATGCTTCCAGTATGTCTGCTGGGGGTTCCAGTGACCTTCCATACAGCCATGGATAGAATCCTTGCACCCCATAAGCAATACGCTGCTGCATACCTGGATGATATCGTTATCTTTATCCCAGACTAGGAAAGCCATCTGGAAAAGGTCCAAGCAGTGTTTGATGCTCCAAGGAAGGCAGGGCTTACAATAAACCCAAAGAAGTGTGCCTTGGGGGGAAAGAAGAAGCCAAGTAACTGGGATATGTAGTGGGTCAAGGCGATAAAACCTTAAATCAGTAAAGTGGAGGCAATTCAAACACAGCCGAGACCATTGTTCAAAAAGCAAGTTAGAGCCTTCCTGGGGATCGTGGGATACTACAGGAGGTTCACCCCAAACTTCGCCACGATTCGTTACTAATTTCGTCTCCTTAAGGAGGTCAGTAATGGTCAGATGGTCTGAAGAGGCCGAGACAGCCTTTCAAGAAATGAAAGGGGTTCTGTGTAAGAAACCAGTCCTGGTGACACCTGACTTAAAGTTCATACTTCAAACAGACACCTCAGATGTCAGGGTAGGAGCAATTTCCCAGAAGATACACGAGGAAGAGCACCCTGTTCTGTACCTGAGTAGGAAGCTATCCTCATGTGAGAGGATCTACTCGGTCATAGAGAAGGAGTGCTTGGCCATAAAGTGGGCAGTGGACACATTACGGTACTATCTGGTAGGAATTAAGTTTAGGCTGGTATCTGACCATGCCCCACTCAGATGGTTGAGGTAAACAAAGTGGAAAAATGCTAGGGTCACCAGTTGGTTTTTAGCCCTGCAAGACTTCAACTTCCATGTAGAACACAGAGCAGAGAAGCTACATGGTAATGCCGATGCAATCAAGAATCCCTTGTCTGGTGGGAGAAAGTGCCAAGCCCCATGGCTATAGGCAGAGGTATGTAGTGTGGCTAAGGGTCGCATAGTCAATAGGAAGAATGTCAGATGGTTTGTCTGATGTAGCTGGGAGTGTTTCTCTAGAGTATGAAAGCACTAAGAGGTTTGTTTGTTTGTTGCACCTGGGTCTGGGCTACAGGTAGTCATGAGAGATGGGAGGGTCTGGCTACCTGCATACCTCAACTCTGGGTGTAGTTACAGCCTATATAATGGAGGCTTTTTGGCACATGGTCTGTGTGTTGGGAGGGAGAAGTCCTGTGTATGAGGCTCCAGACCGAGCCTGAAGTACTGGACATAATCCCAGCATGTGTTCACAGGCCTGGAGGAGCAGAGCCTGGCTACGGACATTTATACTTTGTTTTGCCTGAGCTAAAGGCTATTTATTTTCTGTTTGTGCATAAATAAACCCACATGAGCTTTTAAGAGAACATAGTAACAGTTAGCAAGGCTGAAAAGACATTTTGTCTATCCAATTTAGCCTATATTCCAGACTAAATCCCCAGATCTACATCCTTGAAAAGAATAACTAAGATGCAATATTGTTATGCTCCAGGAAGACATTCAGGCCTCTCTTCAACCCCTCGACTGAGTTGACCATCACCTCCTCAGGCAAAGAATTCCAGATTCTCACTGCCCTTACAGTAAAGAATCCTCTTCTATGTTGGAGGAAAAATGATAATTACTTACGGGTAATTTGATTTTCCAGAGCCATGACATCACCGACATGAGTATGGTATCTGCCCCCAGGAACAGGAAATCTGCAGCAGAGATAAAAGGGGGCGGTACCTCTCCCTCAGTTTGTTTCAGAGTAGGCAAGGTAACCGCCAAATTAGTCATTATATATACACATATACTACCATAGTTACGACATCTGCCTTCTTTATATATAAATTTATACGCTTTTTTTGTGAATCACACAACCATCACCAAGATAGGGCGGGAATTAATATGATGCTGTTATGGCTCTGGAAAATCAAATTACCGGTAAGTAATTATCATATTTTCCCTTCCTCATCACAGCACCGACATGAGAGGAAGAAATAGAAGAGACTCCTAGGGTGGGACAACAGCAGATAACACCTTCCTACCAAAGGCTAAATTCGAGAGACCTAAATCTAGCCTATAATGACGAAAAAAGGTGGAGGGTGACGACCATACCGCTGCTCTGCAAATCTGTTCTATTGATGCATTTGCCCGTTCGGCCCAGGATGTTGCAACAGCCCTTGTGGAGTGAGCCGTTACATCCAGTGGGGGAGTCTGACCTGACGAAGAATAGGAAAGTGAGATAGCCATGCGTAGCCACCGTGCAATTGGAGCTTTGGAAGCTTTTTTCCCCCTGTTTGTCCCCTGGAAGGAGACAAAGGGTCGATGACTGTCGCCAAGATTTTGAGACTTCTTTATATTGAAGTAGGCAACGTCTTACATCTAAACAATGAAAGGTTTGCTCTCCCTGGGATTTTGGGTTGGCACAAAATGAGGGTAAAATTATTTCTTGGTCCCTGTGAAATTTTGTATTAACCTTCGGGAGGAAGGCTGGGTCAGTTCTTATGATCACTCTGAATGGATCTACCTGTGGCAAAACATTTTTGTATGCCTGATCACAGCACCACACACATGAAATTACTGGTACTGAAAAGTAATTTCACTTCTCAGAGACACAGGAGAGTCTCTGAATATAAACTCATGTTGACCTTTGACACTCAGTGCAGGAATGAATGTGTCGCATGGATTTATGTCTTTCTACATCAATTAAGGAATTTGCTCCAAAGAACCTTGTGGGGGCATCAATAAACATTACCAGACCCCAATCAGAGGGCAATAAAACTTTCACACTCCTTATCTATGAACTGTTCCAATATTTATGTTCATCTCTATCTCCCATAATGACAGTTCTGCTTCACGTCACTTGTCTTATCTATTGCACTGTGCTGTGTATAAATGTGATTCTTCAGATTTTGTATTAGTCTTCGCCTGATGAAGAGACCTGAGTAGTCTCGAAAGCTTGCAATTTGTTACCATCTTTTCAGTTAGCCATTAAAAGGTATCAACCACTGAGGACTCAATTCTAAAAATATTTTTCTACCTACTGGCTAACACGGTACAAAGATATACATCTTTACTGTATGATCACTCTGTCATCCATAAAGGTAGTATATGGGGGATTTACAGAGATAGCTTGCAGCTCGCTGACTCGCCGAGCTGACGTCAGGGCAACAAAGAGCACTGTTTTTAGTGTTTGAGCCTGTCTCATCCATTTCGGTAAAAGCTCTAACGGGGCCGTAGTTAAACAATTCAATACTAGATTGAGATCCCAGGGAGCCACCTTTGGTACTAATTTTGAGGTTCTGGCTGTAAAGGAGGCTCGAATGAACCTATAGACCCAAGGGTGGTCAGCCTGTTTTTGTCAAATAACGCCTCTAGTGCAGAGACTTGCACCTTTAGGGTGCTTGTAGACAATCCTCTTTCCAGGCCTTTCTGTAGGAATTCTAGGATCTCCGTCATCGGGACCTTCTGGACTGTTTCCGATAATCGTCGTCCTGAGAAGTCTAGGAACTTTTGCCAGATCTGATGATATTTGGCAGAGGTGACTTTTTTCCTACTAGTGAGCAAGGTGTTCACCAAGGGCCCTGAGAATCCTTTCGCTAATAGGAGTCCCCTCTCAAGTTCCAGGCAGTGAGATGTAGTGTGTGCACCTGAGGATGTTCCACTGGTCCCTGGTGTAGTAGATTCGGAACATCGGGTAAGATCCATGGTCCGAGGCAGACATGCGTGTGAGCCATGTGAACCACGCTCTCTTCGGCCAGAAGGGCGCGATAAGAATTACACGGGCTTTGTCCTCCCGTATTTTTTTCAGGACTACTGGTATTAGGATAAACAGGGGAAAGGCATAAGCCAGTTTGAACCTCCAGCGGTTGTAGCAGCGCATCTACTCCTTCTGGGTGTTCTCTTGGATTCAGGGAGTAGAACCGGTTTACTTTCTGGTTCTCTTTTGTAGCAAACAGGTTTACTTCTGGCCAGCCCCAGCTGACACAAATCTTTCCAAATATGTTCTGATTTAGGGACCATTCTCCTTGGTGCAGCACATGTCGACTTAAGAAATCTGCCACTATATTGTCTGTCCCTTTTAAGTGTGTGCTCGATAGGGATAACAGATTGTCTTCCGCCCATGTGAACAGCTCTCTTGCTTCCGCCATCAGGGATGGTGATCTTGTACCCCCCTGTCAATTTATGTAGGCTACTGTCGTGTTGTTGTCTGACAGTATTTTGACATGTCTCCCCCGTACCTTTTCTTCAACCTGATGAAGTGCCCGCTTCACCGCTGTTAGCTCTTTCAAATTGGAGGATGTTTCCCTCATTGAGGGTTCCCATTGGCCCTGCACAAGCCGGCCCGTTAGATGTGCTCCCCATCCTGACGGACTCATATCCGTGGTTAATACCACTTGGTTGTGACTTGACCAGGGTACTGCTCTTTTTAGGTTTTCGGGTTCTAGCCACCATTCCAATGAGCTGTGGACCTGTGCCGTTAGGGTGAACCGTCGATTCAAGCTGGCCGGGTCTTTTGCCTGCTTGGCCAAGATTTGCCACCGCAGTTCTCTTGTGTGGCTTTGTGCCCACTTGGCCGCTGGCATTGTTGCCGTCAATGTACCCAACAGCGACATTGCTTGTCGGATTGTTATGGCCTGGCTCGGTCTCAACTGTCGTATCTTGTGCTTTTTTTTAGCATATTTTTCTGTTTGGAGGACACATTGCTGTTTGCAAGAGTCTAACAGTATTCCCAAAAATTCTTGTTTTTGGGCTGGGATTAGTTTTGATTTTTTCTCGTTTATTATCCAGACTAAGCTGGTTAAGACTTCCAGTACCCTTGTTACTGCTTTCCTGCATTCTCCTTCGGTATTTGCTATCACAAGGAAGTCGTCCAAGTAGGGTACTAGTAATATGTCTTCTTTTCTCACAAAAGATGCCACTTCCGAAATTAGTTTTGTGAATATACGAGGTGCCACTGACACCCCGAAGGGAAGACATTGATACTGCAGATTAGTAGGGACCTGCGCAATCTCTACCACCAGTCTTAGATATTTTTGGTGTTCTTCCCAGATCGGTACATGGTAGTATGCATCTGTTAGATCGATCACCGCCATGTAGCAGCCTGGTTTGAGCAGCTTCACTGTCGATCTTAACGTCTCCATTTTGAATCTTTCCACTCGAATGTACTGGTTCAGTGCTTTCAAGTTGAATATCGCTCTTAGTGAGCCATCTGGTTTTGGAGTAAGGAACAGGGTACTGTAGAACCCTTCTCCTACTTGGTGATTTGGTACTTCCACTAACACTTTTTTCAGCATGAGGAGAGTGACTTTCTCCATTGTGGCTTGGTTCTTTTTGGCGATTTGAGTTATCTTTAGTTGTTGCGGCGGGAGGCTGAGGAAACTTAATCGCAGGCCTTCGGATAATAGATTGGTTACCCACCATGAGGCAGGCAACGCTGACCACTGATGTACAAATTTTCGCAGTCTTTCTCCCACCGGTGTCTTGGCGTCATTGACGTTTAGTATCCGATCTGGGAGGACCTTTACTGAAGAGGAATCCTTTTTCTTTCCTCTCTCCCCAAGGTCTGCCCAGCATAGGTCTATCATCTGGTCGACTTCTGCCCCCTCTATTCCTTGCTCCACGAAAGGACGAGCAAGCATCACTCCAACGGCATCTTGACACGGGCGGTGGCGGAATAGTTTCTTCTTATCCGACACTTTCTCCAATATCTCGTCTAGTGTTTTTCCAAACAGGTATTGTCCCTCACAAGGAATTGCGCAGAGTTTTACCTTCGATTGGAAATCTGCCGCCCAATTCTTCAACCACAGTGCTGTGCGACCTGAATTAGAGAGCACATGCACGGGCAGCACCTTGCACGGAATCCACCGCCTCATCTGCCAAGAACCCTGTCGCTTTTTGTATTGACAGTATTGCTTCCAATAGCTTCTTCCTTGGGCACTTATCTTTTATTTGTTCACTGAGCTCTTCCAACCACTTGACCATGGCCCGAGCGGTGCAAGTGGCAGCTACCCCAGGCTTAATTGACCATGCCAATGCTTCCCAGGCTGATTTTAGAAAGGCATCCGCTTTTTTATCAAGGGGGTCTTTTAAGGCATCCATATCTTCGAATGGTAATGCTATTCCTTTGGATGGGCTAGCAATGGCGGCATCCAGTTTAGGCGCCTTTTCCCATTCCCCACAAATTTCCTCATCGAAAGGGTATTTTAGTTTTAATGCTTGAGGAATGGACATCTTTTTATTGGGTTTCTTCCACTATCTTTTTATCAAGTTTAGTAGATTATCATGGAAGGGAAAAACTTTACGTTTTTCCCTTCCAGATTACTGAACATAGAGTCCTGTACTGACCGATGTTCTCTTGGGGTCTCAACCCTATGGTAGATCTGACCAGTTTCAATAACTTTCCGATGTCCTCGGATAAGAAATAAGGGCGGCCATATTCCTCATCCGAGGAATCCATGTCTGAGCTTCCAGAGGGCCTTAACTCCATCGGTTCGCCATCCGACTCTACATCACTTTGTCTCATAGGAGGGGGGGAGGGGTGGGCCCCGAACTGACTGGAGTGTGCTGCTTTAATTCCTGTTTTACTGCTGTCTTTACTTCCTGACGGATGATGGCTTTAATATTTTGTAACCGGGATGGTGATTCCTCTGCCATAGTTTTCTGCACACATGAGCGACACAGTCGCTTGTCGTATCCTCTGGGAAGCGTTTTCTTGCACAAAGCACATGCTTTGTTTTTTTGTTTGACCGTGGCTTTCCTACCCTAGGGAGAGGGGAACAGGGTAAAGGCCATCATTATCTATGTTTTTTTCCCCTTACAGAGGCACTCACCCACCAGCCCCCTGGTACCGCAGCGGTCTGCTGGCCTTTGTCCTCCGGCACGTGCTCCTCATCTGCGGGGTCCATCTTTACTCTGGTAGCTGTCGCCGCCGTTTTCCTGCCCTCAGGCAGTTTATATGTGCGAGGGGGGGTTCAGGGGGAGAGCGGTGTGCGCGTCTCTGGAGCGGCTTCCTCCCGGAAGTGTCCAGCACACCGCTTCTCCTGGCGTGTAGCGTCGCTTCCACTCAGTCGGCGCCAGCGTCATGGTAGACACGCCTCCCCCGGCTCTGCCTCCTGCCCAGAGCGACTTCCGGGAAGTCCATGAGGAGCGAGACGCGGCCAGGCAGCCCCCATGTGCCGGGATGAAGAGCGCATGCCGCTGCGCTCAGCTGCAATGCCCCTCACAGACCTCGGTCTCCTGGACCGGCCATCCAGGGGGAGATCCCCCTACAGGTACTCCGTACGCTACAGGCATCCACCTGCAGGAACAGGAAACCAAACAAACTGAGGGAGAGGTACTGCCCCCCTTCTTTTATCTCTGCTGCAGGTTTCCTGTTCCTGGGGGCGGATACCATACTCATGTCGGTGCTGTCATGGGGAAGGGAAAAAAAACATCTCTTCTCCACAGAGAATGCCCCTTGTGACCGTCACCTCCCTTGGTATAAACAGATCTTCGGAGAGATATTTGTATTGTCCCCTTATACACTTCTACATAGTTATTAGATTGCCCCTCAGTTCTTCTTTCTAGACTAAATAGTCCTAAATTTTGCTAATTTCTCTGGGTAGTGTAGTTGCCCCATCCCCTTTATTAATTTTGTTGCCCTCCTTTGTACTCGCTCTAGTTCCATTTTATCGTTCCTGAGCACTGGTGCCCAAAACTGTACACAGTACTCCATGTGCGGTCTAACCAGGGATTTGTACAGAGGCAGTATAATGCTCTTGTGTATCCAGACCACTTTTAATGCACCCCATGATCCAGTTTGCCTTGGCAGCCACTAAATGGCACTAGCTGCTCCAGGTAAGTTGCCTCCCGTTTTACTCCCGTCGCACCTGAGCGAGTATGTAAGGAAGACCAGGGGTACCTGTTCTGCTCCGGGTCCAGAACTGTCAGGGTAGTCTCCTCTGTTGTCCAGGGGAAAACAAGGGACCGGACGGACCTTTGCACCCAGAATCAGGGTGTGTGGCTAAGCTGCATGGGGAAGCAGTCAGTATTGGCGGGAACGGCAGCAGAGAGAAAAAGTGCTCTGTCTTTTGAGCACCGGTACTGCGCAGACCCGCGTCCATGTATCCCGGCCACCACTAACGGGGACCAGATAGAGACGTGCAGGCTGCCCGGTGGTTACCATAGAACAAGGTGTCATACGTGAGTACATACGTGAGTCATACGTGAGCCCATGAGTACAGCTCCCATGTCACCAAAGAGACCAGGTGTGGGACAGACATTTGTGCCACGATTCGCCAGCATACATTTACAGGTCTGTGTTTGACCCAGACAGTGCTGTGGCCTGCACAATCTCAGCTGCATCAATTAATGGACTAGGGGCTCAGCGGATGGTACAGAAGACAGACCGCTGCTGCCAGAAGATGGATCATCGTTACCTACAGGTTCTCACAAAACAAGCATCGTGCCAACCGTTAGTGCCATCGTCTGTTCAGCAACACCCACTGCCTGAGAAACTACTGACAGGATAAGTTAACCCAAACGAACTGATGTATCCTTATCCATTGTTCTTTAACCTTACATATCCCTTTGCATTTGAACTGTTCATTCTGCCATTTAACTGTTTATTTTCCTCATTTAATTGCTTACCTCCCTGTGTGGAGTGTCATTGTTAAATTAAAGTTAACCCTTGCTCTGCCTTCTGTCTGTCACTGTATCCAGCAACCTGCTCAGAAGTACAACCCCTACAGTTAACATTATTAAGAAGGATTATTAAGGGCTGACAAATTTGGAGGCACTCCAATGCTCCTTGGTAGAGAGATGTAGAAGGGTCTATAACAAAGTGTTCCCATTAGAAAAGAGCGGGTTGCCTATACTTGTAATGCCCATACACTTAGTGTATGGGCTGACAATCATTTACCCCTGGGGGGGGTATACATTAACATACCGTATAAAATTTTGTCTACAGGCATAAAAAAACACCCTTTAGAAAAATTGTGGGTGTTGCATCACAGACCACGGTCGGTCACCCTGGTGATCTAGTGGTATGAGGACAATAGCAAATAGCCAAAATCAGGAAGCGTAAACCAGTGTGTGGGTGTGAAGAGGTGCATGGGAATAGTCCTCCAAAAAAAAAAAAAAAAAAAAAAAAAAAAACAACCTCACTGGATTTGAGTTTATCATATGCTGCTATCATTCGGTGGTGTAGAGAAGTCTGGCCCAATCCAGCCCTTGTTCATTTTTATAAGAATCAGCCTGTCAGAATTTTCAGTTGACAGGCGGATGCACTTATTTATAATACCACCAGTGGCACTAAAAACCTCCTCTGACAAAATGCTAGCGGCAGGGAAGGCCAGGACCTCCAAGGTGTAGAGAGCCAGTTCATGCCACGTGTCCATCTTGGATACCCAATAATTTTAAGGCACAAAGGAGTCAGAGCATACCTCCCAACCGTCCCAGTTCAGTGGGACAGTCCCGATTTCGGGTCCCTGTCCCGCTGTCCCGGCCGGGAGGTTTACTTTCCCGCAATAGAATCGTACATGCGGAAACCCCGGGGACCTCCCACACGTTCTCGCAGCCACACGTCACGTTCCTCCGGAAGTGACGTTCAGAGGAAGTTGGTACGGTCAGTAAGGTACTTCAACATCTTCCCAAACTTTGCACTACTTGTGAGAGTACCCCATGCCTCAGGGCCTGTGCGATGGGAGGGACCAAGAAAAGTCTCCCTGAGCTTGACAGTGTTCCCCTGCCTCTGCTGGACTGGAGTTGTGTCTCTTGCCTGTACTCCTTATTTGCCCAAAGAACTGTGACCTCTGCCGCCAGTGCTTTCAGATGTGGAATAAAAAAAAAAAAAAAAAAAAAATTCCCAACAGCCTTCTGGTACTGCCCCATTTTAGTAGACCTGTCCACCTCAGGAATAAGCGATAGAAAGTTCACCTTGCAGCGTGGGTCCAGAAGTGTCACCAACCAGTAATGACTGTTACCCAAAATTTGGAAGACGTGAGGGTCACGGGAAAGGCAGTGTAACAAACTCAGCCATGTGTGCCAGACTGCTAACAGGCAAGACTTCCGTGCCATCACCAAGAGGACAACTGACCATGCTCTTCTCTTTATCCCGTCCTCAAGACATCCATGCTGAACAGACTGTATGACAGATGTGCAGGTAGTACCATCTAGAACGCATGAGACTAGCTCCTGTTCCTCATTGTCATCCAATCCACGTTGGGATGAGATGAGGCTAGGCTGTGTGTAACCACCCTGTATGGTTCCTTGCTCCATCTCATGGTGCTCTGCCTGCAATATATCCTCTGAGCAGAGATAGTTTCAGAAGACAGAAGCGGGATGGTGGCGCCAATAATGGAGTCATCACCATGCACCATCTTGGTGGAGTCTTCAAAGTTTTGGAGGATGGTACATATGTCTAACATCCATGCCCACTCCTGAGATCTTATGTGTGGACTCTGAACTGGATACCAACAACCTTGTTGATGCTGGTACTCTACACTGCAGATGTTGGGAAGGATTTGTAAGCAGAAGAGGGCAGTTGTAGAGTTCCAACGCGTGGGGACATTACACACCAGTCAGTGAGCCAGAAGCTGCAAACGCTGCTGAAGAACAGCAGAAGTTGTAGCTGACTTTCTAAAATGAGCACACAGGCAGATCTGGCAGCTTCAGGTAGATTTTGAGAAGCTGCGGAACCACAAGGTTAACCCCTTTATCCCATCAGACGTACTATTCCGTCCATGTGACCCTGGGCCTAATTCCCAAGGACGGAATAGTATGTTATATGCGATCAGCTGCGCTCCCGGGGAGACGCAGCTGATCGCGGCCGAGTGTCAGCTGATTATCATAGCTGACACCTGGCACTATGTGCCAGGAGCTGTCACGGACCGCTCCCGGCATATTGACCCCTGGCACACTGCAATCAAAGATGATCGCAGTGTTCCAGCGGTATAGGGAAGCATCGCACAGGGAGGGGGCTCCCTGCCTGCTCCCCTGAGACCCTCAGAACTGTTCCGAGGAACCCGCCTCACTGCAGGACCCCGGATCCAAGATAGCCGCGGGGTCCTTCTGGCTCCTGCAGGGAGGCGGCTTCCTCAGTGCCTTCTGAGAGCAGGCGCTGAGAAAGCCTGCAGCAGTACCTGTCACATCGTCGATCTGACAGAGTGCTGTGCACACTCTCAGACCAGCGATCTGACCATATACAGTGAAAAAGTAAAAAAAAATAAAAATAGCAAGTGTAAAAAAAATTCATAAAAAGAAAAAAAAATATTCCCCAATAAATTCCTTTCTTCATGTAAATAAAAAAAACAAAAACAAAAATAATAAAAGTACACATTTAGTATCGCCGCGTCTAACGACCCGCCCTATAAAACGGTCCCATTAGTTAACCGCTTTAGTGAACCCCCTAAAAAAAAAAAAAAAAAAAACAATGATTTATCATCATACCGCCGAACAAAAAGTGGAATAACACGCGATCAAAAAGACGGATATAAACAAACATGGTACCGCTGAAAAAGTCATCTTGTCCCGCAAAAAAAGCCACCATACAGCATCATCAGCAAAACAATAAAAAAAAGTTATAGCTCGCAGAATAAAGCGATGCAAAAATAATTACATTTTATATGTAATCGTTTTTATTGTATAAAAGCACCAAAACATAAAAAAAGATACAAATGAGGCATCACTGTAATCGTACTGACCCGAAGAATAAAACTGCATTATCAATTTTACCACACGCGGAATGGTATAAACGCCCCCCCCCAAAAGAAATTCATGAATTGCTGGTTTTTGTTCATTCTGCCTCCCAAAAATCATAATAAAAAGCGATCAAAAAATGTCATGTTCCCAAAAATGGTACCAATAATAAGGTCACCTCGTCCCACAAAAAATAAAACCTCACATGACTGTGGGCCAAAATATAGAAAAATTGTAGCTCTCAAAATGTGATGATGCAAAAAACTATTTTTTGCAATAAAAAGCATCTTTTAGCGTGTGACAGCTGCCAATCAAAAATCAGCTATAAATCTTAAATCAAACCCCCCCTTTATCAACCCCCTTAGTTAAGGAAAAATAAAATAAAAAAAAAAAAAAAGTATTTATTTCCATTTTTCCATTAGGGTTAGGGCTAAAGTTAGGGTTGGGACTAGGGTTACGGGTGTGTTAGGGTTAGGTTTGTAGTTAGGGTTGGAGTTAGAATTGGGGGGTTTCCACTGTTTAGGCACATTAGGGGCTCTCCAAATGTGACATGGCGTCTGATCTCAATTCCAGCCAATTCGGCGTTGAAAGAGTCAAACAGTGCTCCTTCCCTTCTGAGCTCTGCCATGCACCCAAACAGTAGTTTACCACCACATATCGGATATCAGCATACTCAGTACAAATTGCACAATAACTCTTGGGGTCCAATTTCTTCTGTTACCCTTGGGAAAATAAACTGGGGGCGAAAATACAATTTTTTTGTGGAAAAATATGATTTATTATTTTTATGGCTCTACGTTATAAACTTCTGTGAAGCACTTGGGCGTTCAAAGTGCTCACCACACATCTAGATAAGCTCCTTTTTTGCGGTCTAGTTTACAAATGGGGTCACTTGTGGGGGTTTCCACTGTTTAGGCGCATGAGGGGCTCTGCAAACGAGACATGACACCCACAGACCATTCCATCAAAGTCTGCATTACTGAACGTCACTACTTCTATTCCGAGCCCCGACATGTGCCCACACAGTAGTTTTCTCCCAGTGCATCAGCGTACTCAGGACAAATTGGACAACTTTTGGGGTCCAATTTCTCCTGTTACCCTTGGGAACATAAAAAATTGGTGACTAAAAGATCATTTTTGTGGGAAAAAAATAGGATTTTTTATTTTCATGCCCGGGCATTATAAACTTGTGTGAAGCACTTGGGGGTTCAAAGTGCTCACCACAGATCTAGATAAGTTCCTTAGGGGGTCTAGTTTCCAAAATGGGGTCACTTGTGGGGGATTACACTGTTTAGGCACATCTGGGGCACTGCAAACGGAACATGACACCCATCAACGTCTGCATTGCAAAACGTTATTACTTCCTTTCCAAGCCCTGCGCCCAAACTCCCCCCACATATGGGGTATCAGCGTACTCGGGAAAAATTGGACAACAACTTTTGGGGTCCAATTTCCTTGGGAAAAATCAAAAATTGGGGAAATTTTTTTTTTCTTCACACCCAGTCATTATAAACTTTAGTGAAACACTTGGGGGTTCAAAGTGCTCACAACAGATCTAGACAAGTTCCTTAGGGGGATCTAGTTTCCAAAATGGTGTCACTTGTGGGGGGTCCACTGTTTAGGCACATCAGGGTCTGTCCAAACGAAACATGGCATACAATCTCAATTCCAGCCAATTTTGGTTTGAAAAAGTCAAACAAAGGTTTTCCCCCACATATGGGGTATCGGCGTACTCAAGAGAAATTGCACAACAACTTTTTCTGTCCATTTTCTCCTTTTACCCTTGTTGAAATAAAAAAAATTGTTTGTAAAAGAATTTTTGTAACTAAAAAAAGTTAAATGTTCTTTTTTCCATCCAAGTTGTTTCAGCTCCTGTGAAGCACCTGAAGGGTTAATAAACTTCTTGAATGTGGTTTTGAGCACCTTGAGGGGTGCAGATTTTAGAATGGTGTTACTTTTGGGTATTTTCTGCCATATAGACCCCTCAAAGTGACTTCAAATGTGAGGTGGTCCCTAAAAAAAAAAAATTTGTTGTAAAAATGAGAAATCGCTGGTCAACTTTTAACCCTTATAACTTCGTAACAAAAAAAAATTTTGTTTCAAAATTGTGCGGATGTAAAGTAGACATGTGGGAAATTTATTTAGTAACTATTGTGTGACATATTTCTCTGTTTTAGGGGAATAAAAATTCAAAGTTTGAAAACAGCAAAATTTTCGCCATATTTCCATTTTTTTCATAAATAACCACAAGTTATATCGAAGAAATTTTACCACTATCATGAAGTACAATATGTCACGAGAAAACAATCTCAGAATCACTAAGATCCGTTGAAGCGTTCCAGAGTTATAACCTCATAAAGAGACAGTGGTCAGAATCGTAAAAATTGGCCCATCATTAACGTGCAAACAACCCTCGGGGGTAAAGGGGTTAAGCACATGGGCCAGGCATGGTACGTGTGTGAGCTCACCTCAGAGCCGCCACCAGGTTCCGGCTATTGTCACACACGACCATGCATGGCTGTTGGTTCAGCGCTGTCAGCCACAATCTGCCTGCTCTTTCAGAGCTGTCCACAACTCTTCAGCATTGTGCTGTTTGTCACCTAAGCATATCAGCTTCAGGATAGCTTCTTGCCGCTTGGCTGAGACAGTGCTTCCAGCTTGTGACTGATGTGGTCATTTCAGAAATGGAGACAGGAGGAGATGCAGGAGCTGTAGATTGTGGGGGCAACCCTGATTTAACTAGGGCCCGGAATCCTCGGCGTCTGGAGGATGTGTTGCATCCCAAGGGCCGACTAGGTCCCGTCTTCCACTATGTTAACTCAGTGCCATTAGCGAGATGTACCATCCCTGCCCACAAGCACTTGTCCATGTGTCTGTGAGGTGGGCTTTCCCAGTAACTGCATTGTTGAGAGCACAGCTAATGTTGTGGGACACTTGCTTGTGTAATGCGGGGATGGCATACCATGAGAAATAGTGGCGGCTGGGGACAGAGTACCGAGGGACTGCCACCGCCATCAGGTTGGGGATAGCTTCCATCTCCACGAGCCTAAAAAGGCAACATTTTGAGCGCAAGCAGTCGAGAAATATGTGAATTTAGTAGCATGGCCTGTGGGGTGTTGGCTGCATATTTGCGCTTGCGTTCCAAGGACTGGGGTATAGACAACTGAATGCTGTGCTGGCTGATGGTGCGAGTTGAGTGTGCAATGACAGGTGCAGGGCAGAAGGCATCTTCGCATGCACCATGGACAGGGGATTGGCTTGCAGACAACAGTGGAAGAAGCCGTGGTGTCACCCGCAGACACTGTTCCTGGACCCTGGCTTCTGACCTACAAAGTCAGGTGCTTTGCTGCCATGTGTCTGATCATGCTGCTGGTGCGTAGGCTGGTAGTTTTGCTAGCCCTGCTGATGCTGGCATAGCAGGTGGTGCAAATGGCCTTTTTGGGGTTATCAGCAGAGTCTTTATAAAAATAAAAAAAAACACAGACGAGAAGACCTAACACTTGTACTGGCAACTTCCGCGTGTTGGTGTTACAGGGGAACAGTTGCCCACCATCTGTCTGTGGCTACCACACGGATTTTTCCTGCCTGCTGGGGTGCTATGCCTCCCTCCCCCTGTGTTCTGCTGTCCTTGCTCTGCATGTCCTCCTGCCAGGTTGAGTCAGTTACTATATCATCCACCATCTCGTCTCCCACTTCCGCTCCCTGGTCCTCCTCTAGACTTTCTGGCAATTGTGTCTCATCGTCCACCTCTTGTGACTCGTTCTAACTGTTGCCTTCATGTGACTGCTCAAATATTTGGACAACGCTACATGCGATCTCCTCTTGCCCCGTTTCAAGTGGACCGGGCGAGAGACCCAAATCTATGAATGTAAAAGTGTAAATGTAAAACAGCTCTTCGGAGTGTCCAAATATGGAATCAGTTGTCTACAGGCACTTGGCATGGTGGGAGAAAGGAGAAATATGCCGTCCAGACTCACAGCTACTGATACTTGACTATGTGGAGGACCGGGTGGTGGCAAAGTGACTGGAAGCATTATCCACTATCCAACCAACAACCTTTTGACACTGCTCTGGGTTCAATAGTGGTGTGCTGCTGTAGTCCCCTAGTAATTGGGACAGGAAGGTCAGGCTAGAAGATGTGGGTGTTTGTGCCACAACAATTTGAGCTTGCACACAGCCTCTGCATGCACCATCACGTCCAGTTCCCCATTTTAAATGGAGGACAATGTCTGAATTTGGAGTGAACTTGTGATCCACGTGACAGACAAAACCCTGTTTAAAACAGCTGGCCTGTAGGTAACTTTTCAGCAAACTTTTGTCAATAACTTATCTAAGATACTACAACAAAATTTAACAGTACACCAGAAATGGCAGAATTTTCAGCACATTGAGATGTGATCCGTGTGACAGCCAAATCCCTATTTAAAATAGCTAGATTGTTATGCTGTACTATGAAAAGGATCTGTCTGTATTCTGCAGTGCCAACAAGCAAATTGAGCAGAAAAAAAGTGTTCTCTGGATTGCTTTTCAACAAATAATCAGGATTAAAAAAAAAAAAAAAAAAAAAAAAAAGTTTAGTCTTAAACATGACGGCAACTTTTTTTTTCCCACTTTCAATAGATCCTTCTACCTACAGCTCCAGGGTATAGCCATGGGTACAGCCTAAGCGCTGTCCTATGCCAACCTGTTCCTGGTGCTGTGGGAGAGGGATCCATTTTTCATTAGATTTGTAAACACATTTCATATCTCCCACATTTCATTGTCTTATTCACAGCCAGTATTCTTTGCATTTTCCCAACAACCCCACTAGAAATGGCCGGAGCTGAGCCTCCAAGACCCCGTCCCCACGGAGGCGTGGATGGAGGCCAGCATGACGGGGGTTTGCGGCATCACATGGGGCAGTATGTTAATGTGGGGGCGTTTAGGGCAATATATAGGAAGGTAGGGGGAGGTACCGGGCAGGTCCCACTGCAAAGTAGTGAAGTGCACACTCACCATGGCCAGTGTGGACCAAGTGCTGGAGCGGCTGAGGGCAGCAGCGTCATCACAGCCCCCAGGCTGGCTGGAGTCTCAAGTGGCGGCTATCGTTGGCGGGGGAGCAGGAGATCAGGATCACTCCGTGCTGCAGGAGCGGCGGTCGGGGCGGGTAAGGCCTCCCGCCCGACTTTCTCCAGATGCGGCTCCTCAGGCATGGCGCAGGAGCCCCTCTGCGGCGGTAACCAGTCCTTCACCTCGCGCTGCTGAGGGGGCGGACACGCGCAGAGCGGCAGTTGAGGCCTAGTTCGGCGGGGGGGCTGTGCCAGTGACATCCATGCCGGGCAGCCTGCCTCCATCGTTGGAGTCGGCCACAGTCATCGCGGAACGGGGAGAGCGGCCTGCGGTGTTGCAGGGCCTTCAGCAGTGGCCGATACTGCAGCGTCCGGGGATTTCTGGGGCACTGCGGGGGAATCCCAGTGGGGGGCCACAAGGGCTACGAGTGCCGCACAAGTGTCTGTGGATGCAGACGTGGGGAGCGTGGCGGCCCGGCCATCTTCTTCATCACCAGCTCGGCGGTCGGGAGCTACGACATCTGTGCAGGCCCAGGATGGGGGCACAGGGACCGCAGATGTTACTCCTAGATCGGGACGGCTGTTCGTGGGGGACTCCCAGGTCGATGGTGTCGTGTCTGGGGATCCAGGATTTCCGGCTGGAGGGGTCACAGCACCCTCGTAGCCTGGTGAGTATGCATTTATGTCAAGTCCAGGTCATCCAATATTGTTTTCTTCGTCAGTGGGGGAAGTTGCACTGGTGGAGGGGAACCGGGAAAGGGGGTCGTTGGGGGGCGCCGAGGTAGTTACTGCGGGAGTTAGGGACATGTTGGCGGATGTGAGGAATTTACTAGTGCCGTTAGATCGGGTATAGTTCCCCCAGCGCAGGTGGGGGTGGGTTAGTCCACAGGGGATGGGAGGCGCGTAGCCGATTAGAGCAGATCTGTCTGGGAGGATGTCCGAACCAGTTTCGGTATCCGTACAGACGGAGAGGGAGCGTGAACGTCGTGTGCATCTGGATGATAGGGCGCACGGGGAGGTATATGTATGTTTTGAAGGTCCTTTGGGTGCGCACTTAAAAAAAGGAAGTTCGGGAGCGCATATGAAAGGATAAGTATGTCGAGATATTTTCCCTGCTTCCTCTTGAGAAATTTAATTTAGATAAAAGCAAGAAGGAGGATAGCAAAAAAGAGGAGGAGAAGCGTAGGTGGCGTTTGATTCAGCAGACGTTTGTAAATTGGCTACAAGCCTTTGAAATTTTAGCAAGCGTTCTAGGGGAAATGGTGGCGGACAATTGCTCTGCGTTGTTTTGCTATTTGGATGCCATAGGGGAAACTCACAGGGTATACGGCGGGCAAGCGTGGCTTAGATATGACGAGCAATTCCGTCAGAGAAAGGCAGTTCGGCCCGCAATCCGCTGGGATCAAAAAGACATTGGTTTGTGGATGCGGGTCATAGCTCAGAATAAATTCGGTCATTCCTTTCACGGAGTGGCTGGGAGCACCAGCCAGAGTAGAGGCAACACCAATTCAGATGGGGCTGGAGGTCAGGGCCAGTCAGGAGGGCACAAATTGGGGGTTTGTTGGCAGTTCAATGACGGCCGATGCAAATTTGGAGCCAATTGTAAATTTAAGCACCTCTGCTCACATTGTAGCGGCTCCTCTCACGGCGCCTCTAAGTGTTTTAAGAAAGGCAAGTCTAAGTCAGGTGCTGGAAGTTCGCAAGGGGGAGACACCAGTGAGGCTGGAAAAGATGGTCCCCTATCTAAATAAATATGGAGATAAAGGAAAAGAGTCTTAATTGTTGGCTGGTTTTCGGGATGGTTTCGTTATTCCCCCTCCCCTTATGCTATACCACAAGTGTTGAAGAACTTGCCTTTGGCATTGTTGCATAGGGAGGTTGTCTCGGAAAAGCTGAGGAAAGAAGTTTTGTTGGGACACATGGCTGGCCTGTTTGTTGATCCTCCATTTCAGGATTTGGTGGTTTCCCCTTTGGGTGTGGTGCCCAAAAAAAAAAAAAAAAAAAAAAAAAAGTCGAACAAATTTCAGCTTATTCAACATCTGTCTTACCCTCATGGGAGGTCTGTAAATGGCATAGACCCGGAGCTTTGCTCAGTTCTTTATTCGTCTTTTGATGAAGCAGCTAGGTGGGTGCGGAAGTGTGGTCGTAGCGCTCTCATGGCGAAGATGGATATTGAATCTGCATTTCGGTTGTTACCAGTTGTGATACCTGGACTGGAAGCTCCCTTTCTTGTGCTGTTCTAGAACTCTCCACATAGAACTACGACCCCCATCGTTTTGCCAGCACAGAGCAAAGCCACCCCCTCTTCACCCTTGTGCCTGCAGCCTCGCTGCAATTCACTGTTTGAACGTACAGCTCACTCTATCCTTTAGCCCCCACCTCAGGAATTCCTTTGTCTACAAAATCCCGCAGGATGATCCCATAGCCATTATGGGAATTCATTCTTTTGGTCATAACTCGCAGGGAGCTTACGTTAGAGACACTAAAGCTGCTGTTCTGTAGCGTGATTCCATCAGGCGTCATTATCGTGCTACTGATGAGTAGCAACGGAACCAGAGATATGGAATACTCTGTTGCACAGGGGACTATCTCGTCTGAGTTTGGTCTCATTAGAACAAGCATTTCAGAATAAGATTACTGCCATTATTCTGCTAGGTTCCCAGGATGAGGTATGGTCCTTATGATCTTCCAGAACTTAAA
The DNA here is from genome assembly GCA_033576555.1 of Oophaga sylvatica. Classification (NCBI taxonomy): domain Eukaryota; kingdom Metazoa; phylum Chordata; class Amphibia; order Anura; family Dendrobatidae; genus Oophaga; species Oophaga sylvatica. The sequence goes on from JARQOD010000001.1 coordinate 507,270,739, forward strand.
ACTAGAACTTCTAGCCCTGGGAGGTGGCCAGAAAACCATCCCCTTTTGTGAGGTCACCAGCCCACATGTATAAGTCTTGCAGCTAGCCCCCCTGGTCATTCCAGGCTGTGATGACGTGACAAACAGATCTGCAAATGAACTATGACGTGTGGCTCTTCCCCAGCCTGTCTTGCCTGTAACTACCTAAGTACCATGTAAGTTTTTCACCTTTAACCCGGTTTTGTTTTAACTGTATTGTACATACTGGTATTGTCTCAGCTTGTTACATCTTTTCAAACAGTATAAACACTGCCTGCAATTTTAGGAATAAACCTATAAAATTATTAGTTTGTTTCTCCTGCTGTATAATCGAATTTGCACGTGCCTGAAGTACTACTCTACTGATTTGGGATTGCTACGGACCCTCTTGATAAATTGATCATTAAGTAAATCGTAGCTGGTGGCAGCTAAAAAGAAGGGGTGTAGAGTGTTAACCTATTGGGTGGCGTTGGCAGTGACGGAGCGGGTTTTATAAGTGTATTAATTGGCTGCGGCCCGGAGTAATTATAATTCCCTCACTGCAGCATGCCCAATAGCCAGCACTCATCCAAGCGGCCTGTCTGGCGACTAATTATCCTAGGTGCAGTTCCCTGACTGACCTGAGGGTAAGGGGGCGCCAGAGAGCTGCAAGTTCCTAAGTGGAAGTGGGATAATTATAAATCCCTGCAGATTATTCCTGACACATTGGGTCGGACGGCAGCAGCCGTCGTGTGTGTGCCGCGTTTTCGTCACATTTGTGGCAACGGAGGGATCACAAGCCGTGATACCCCGGGCTACCGTGTGGCAGACCGTGTGCCATTCATCACATTGGTGGCAGAGCGGTGGGATTATAGAGCATTAGTGATCTGGTCTGAGCAATCATCCCTCTCACTAAAAAACTTGCACAGTTCTTCCAGGGACCCTACAGCAAAAGTTTTGGAGAACAGACTCAGTGCTTACTAGTCCTGAGACAATTTAAGTGTGTACTTGAGGTTACCCCTCCCTTCCTCTTTGTTTTTCTATCCTATCTTATTTGGCAATCATGGCTACAAGAGGAGAAAGTTGGTACGAAAAGAAGAGCAAGGACACTCTTGTGGGAATCTGCAGGTACCACGGCCTTGACCACACGAACCAAACCAAAGCCCAACTGGTCCAGGCCCTGAAGGCACTGGACGAGACTCAGAGCGCGGCGGGTGCAGGAGCCAGCCCAAGCCAAGGTGGTGCTGCAGCAGAGGCCCAACCCCTGAATGCTTACACCCAGGGCGGGTTGGACCCTTACCTGCAGGCGGTCTTGGATCAACTCCCCACCGAAGACCATGCTGGACGTCTGCAGCTGATTGAACAAGCTCAAGAGAGCCGACGAGTGAGCCGAGCGCCAAGCCCAGCAGGAGGCTGAGAGGGTCCAAGCCCAGCGAGAGGCTGAGAGCCCAGCGAGAGGCTGAGTGTAAGGTTCTTTGTACATGTTTCTTGAAACTCAGTTTTTCCGTCGGCCATTTTGCTTTCTGTCTTGCTGCAGCTATCTTGCCCTCAGTCAATATGGAGTTTCCAGTTTTCATGTTCCCGCCCTGATTCTCTCCCTCTTGCTTCTTAAGCAGCCTCAGCTGAGCAATCAGTGCTTCAGAATCAAGCCTGCAGTGAGCCTGTGACCTGACTCCTGGAAACCTTAGACTTTTTACTCCAGCTATTTCCTACTGAGGAACTTTGGAACACTTGTGGACTCTGGAAACCTGCTATTTGATAAATCCACGTTTGCATGGAATTACGGTAACAGAGAAGAGATCCTGAACCTGTTGTGGAGAGTTATTGCTGAGCTTAAGTTACTCTGGCCTGCTGTGTCTCCTGCTTCTGTACCTGCAAACTGTGTGACCCTTTTTGCCACTTGTATGAAGTAATACAAGTCCTTCTATATCAAACCTGTGTCTCATGTGTTTTCCTCGCACCCAAGCACAAGACGCTATATGAACTGTACACCATACATTACAAGATTCTGAAGCCAAACGTTAGTGTCTGCTGGGTCTGGGAAGGCTGTGTCTGCTGTGACTGTGGATATCAGATGTCCGATTATACTTTCTGTGATGACAGTGGTTGTGACTTCTCACAACCATTCCAGGTGAGCACATTCCCTTAATTTTACTCTGCAGTGTTACCACAGGTAAACACTATTGTTTTTTTTTTTTTTTTTCTCTTCTCCTTCCAGTACTCCTGTCTTAAAAGATCTGGAAGATGGAGGCTCGCATAAAGGAGCTTTGCGGAGTGACTGATACAATCCTTGCAGATATACAGACTATAAAGACCCGTTTTGCAAACCTACAGGACCTCACTAATCACAATTTGCAAGTGTTTGGACAAACTACCCAGGATTTACGAGCCAGGATTGAGGTTCTAGAGGAACGAGTCCAGGCTCCTGCCATAACCCCGAGTTCTGGGATTCCCAAGTTACCCCCTTTTCATTTTGGCGGTGAACGTGAGAAATTCAGGGGATTTATTAACCAATGCAGTCTTTTATTTCTGCACATGCTTCACAATTTCCCACTGAACGATCTAAAGTGCTTACTATAATCATGTTGCTTACCAACAAGGCTTTGATGTGGGCAAACCCTCTGATTGAGACTGAGGATGAATGTTTGGATCATCTTGATGCTTTCATTTCAGCCATGGGGCAGGTGTTTGATGACCCCAATCGAGGTGCAACAGCTGAAGCAGCCATGTTAACTTTGCGCCAAGGTAAGCGCTCAGTAGCCGAATATGCCTTGGATTTCAGGAGATGGGCCCTCGATACCACTTGGGACAGTTCCGCCAAAAAATCTATTTTTCGAAAAGGGTTGTCTCCACTGATTAAGGATGAACTTGCTCGTGCCGACCCTCCCACTGCGTTAGGTGACTTTATTAACTACTGCATCCGTATTGATGCTCGTCTGACTGAACGCAGGCAAGAGAGATGGTTCGAAAGTAATCGCACTAACCTTTTCCTACCTTCCTCCCCAGCTAAGGAACCTTTGAGTAGGATCACACGGGAACCTGAACCTGAACCCATGCAGGTGGACTCTTTACAAAGATGGGTTAGTGATGCACGCAAAGAACATCGTTTAAAGGAAAATCTATGTTTTTACTGTGGTAAGTCAGGGCACTTCATTATAAACTGCCCCAGCCGTTCTCATAAGACTACTGCAGCAGTCATTCACTGTGAGTGTTGCGAGAGGAGATCTGTCAGGTCCGAGCCTCAGGCTCCAGAGAGATCTGCAGCAACAGATATTGATTTCTCGGACTTAAACTCCGTCACTTCTGAGGACGATAACTGTGTAAACGCTGCAATTTTTCAAGTTTCCTCAGCGGTGTCCCAGCTGAGTTGTAAGAAAAACAATTCTCATTGCTTCCTTTCCATCAAACTCTGGGTTGACTCAGTCTGGGTGTCTACCTCTGCTATGATCGACTCAGGGGCAAGTGGAAATTTTATGGATATCTCCTTTGCTCTGAAACGGGGGATACGTTCAGTGAAGAAGACTACTCCAGTACATATGGAGACTGTGGATGGCTCCCTGCTGACCTCTGGACCAGTGGATCAGGAAACGGAGCCTTTGAGGGTCCTTATGGGTAAAGATCATCAAGAGAAACTGTCCTTTATGCTTATCTCTTCTCCCCACTTTCCCATTATTCTAGGGCTACCATGGCTGCAGGCTCAGAACCCTACCATTAACTGGGAGACCAAGGAATTACACTTTCCAGAGAAACAGATGAGTCCAGAAGTTTCAGCTTGCTCTGTTCCTAAAGGAACCATGTCAGTCCCTGAACTACCAGCTGTATACCAGGACTATGTGGATTTATGTGACAAGAAGAACGCTGACCAGCTTCCCCTCACCGTCCATATGATTGTCCAATTGAATTATTGCCTGGAGCAGAGATACCTTTTGGTAAGATCTACCCCCTGGCGGGGCCCGAGCTGAAGGCTTTAAAGGATTACATAGACGAAAATCTAGCCAAGGGCTTCATACGCCCCTCTTCATCTCCTGCAGGTGCACCCATCTTCTTTGTGAAGAAGAAAGATGGATCTCTGAGACCCTGCGTAGACTATAGGGAACTCAATAAGGTTACTATTAGAAACCGTTATCCATTGCCTTTAATCCCTGAGTTATTGGAGAGAGTGTGGCATGCCAAAATTTTCTCTAAACTGGATCTCCGTGGGGCCTATAACTTGGTCCGTATTAGACCTGGGGATGAATGGAAGACTGCATTCAGGTCACGCTATGGACACTTTGAATATCTGGTTATGCCTTTTGGTCTGAGTACCGCCCCAGCCACTTTCCAACACTTGGTGAATGACATCTTCAGGGATCTCCTAGATACATTCGTGGTGATTTATCTGGATGATATTCTAATTTTTTCTAACTCCACAGAGGAACATCATGGACATGTGAGAATGGTCTTAGAACGTCTAAGACAAAACCATCTTTACATCAAACTTGAAAAGTGTGAATTCCATAGGACCGAAATTCAATTTCTGGGGTATGTACTGTCTACACAAGGAATTAGTATGGATGGAAGCAAAACCCAAGCCATCAAGCATTGGCCAATTCCTAGAAATGTGAAGGAGGTGCAGCGCTTCATCGGGTTTGCCAACTTCTATAGACGTTTCATTAGGAATTTCTCTGAGGTAGTGTCACCTATCACCCAACTTACCCGGAAAGAGTCTAGGTTCTCCTGGACCCCCCAAGCCCAGGAAGCATTTTCCTGTCTAAAGGATAAATTTACCACCGCACCTATCTTAGTACATCCCAACCCCGAACTTGCCTTCATAATAGAGGTGGATGCTTCAGACTGTGCCGTTGGAGCTATACTCTCTCAGAGAACAGGTGAGAAGAATGTCTTGCATCCCTGTGCCTTCTTTTCCCAGCAGTTGTCTTCGGCTGAGAGGAACTACGATGTGGGCAATAGAGAGTTGTTGGCCATTATTGCCGCCTTCAAAGAATGGAGACACCTTCTTCAGGGAGCTGCACAGCAAATAGTCGTCCTGACAGACCATCGTAACCTTGAATTTATCAGGTCGGCTAAGTGCCTGACTCCTCGCCAGGCTCGCTGGAATCTTTTCCTAAACCAATTTAATTTTGTAATTTCTTATAGGCCAGGATCGCGCAATGGAAAGGCTGATGCACTCTCTAGGATTCATTCAGCAGAGACCCATCCACTTACTCCTCCTAAGACTATTCTTCCTGACTCTAGATTCCTGGGAGTGATTCATAATCAAGACCTACTTAAGGACATCAAGGAAGCATACCATGCGGATTCCTTGTTGGCACAACCCCCAAGGGACGTAAGTCTTGTCTTTAAAAATGGTGTGTGGATTCAGGGACAACGTCTGTATATACCTGAAACAATCAGATTGAGAGTATTGCAACTCATCCACGATTCCAAGATAGCTGGGCATAGAGGAATTCTAAAGACACAGGAATTTCTTTCTCGTTTCTTTTGGTGGCCCACTTACAGGAAAGCTGTTTTAAACTATGTCACTTCATGTGAAGTCTGTGCAAGATGCAAAACACCTCGCTCCTCACCAACTGGTCTGTTGCAACCCCTTCCCACCCCGTCCCGCCCGTGGGGATCCATTTCTATGGACTTCATTGTGGAGTTACCAACCTCTCAAGGGAAGAACACCATTCTAGTGGTGGTTGATCGTTTAACAAAGACAGCTCATTTTATCCCTTGTGTCGGCTTACCCACTGCAAAACAGACATCAGATTTGATGATTAAAGATGTGTTTCGCTTACATGGAGTACCGGATGAGGTTATTTCGGATCGAGGGGTGCAATTCACTTCTAGGTTTTGGCAAAATTTCTGTGCCGCATTGGACATTAAAGTAAACCTTTCTTCTGCTTTTCATCCCCAGACTAATGGACAGACAGAACGAACCAATCAGACCCTGGAGCAGTATCTCCGCTGCTTTATCTGCCACCTACAGGATGATTGGGTGGATCTACTTCCATTGGCTGAGTTTTCTTATAATAACTCTCAGAGCGCCTCCACTAAGCAGTCTCCTTTTTACTCCAATTTAGGTTAACATTCTTCCTCGATTTCCCATAGAAACGCCCTTGCCAGCAGTGGCTGAAAGAATCACGTCTTTACAAAAGAATATGGATCTTCTAAAGGAAAATCTGGAATTGGCTCAGGAAAGGTACAAGAAAGCAGCAGATAAATTTCGTAAACCTGCACCAGCTTTCAAGGTAGGAGACTTGGTCTGGCTGTCAACCAGAAATCTTAAGTTAAGGATTCCATCGTCTAAGTTGGGACATAAGTACATTGGACCCTATAAAATCAGTAAAATTATAAGTGCCGTTGCTTGTCGTCTTCAACTGCCCAGAACTATGAGAATCCACCCTGTCTTTCATGTATCCCTACTAAAGGCTGCAACACCCAATACGTTTCCTGGACGTTCTTCTCCTTGCCCTGACCCAGTGCTAGTCGATGGTCAGGAAGAATTTGTGGTGGAAAGGATTCTAGATTCCAGGTTGCACAGAAATCAGTTACAATATTTGATTAAATGGCAGGGCTACCCAGTGGAGGACAACTCATGGGAACCAGTCAATAACGTTAATGCTCCTCGCTTGCTCCGCCAGTTTCATCAGAGGTACCCACACAAGCCTGGTCTGAGGTCATCCAGAGGTTGTCCCTAAGGGGGGAGTAATGTAAGGTTCTTTGTACATGTTTCTTGAAACTCAGTTTTTCCGTCGGCCATTTTGCTTTCTGTCTTGCTGCAGCTATCTTGCCCTCAGTCAATATGGAGTTTCCAGCTTTCATGTTCCCGCCCTGATTCTCTCCCTCTTGCTTCTTAAGCAGCCTCAGCTGAGCAATCAGTGCTTCAGAATCAAGCCTGCAGTGAGCCTGTGACCTGACTCCTGGAAACCTTAGACTTTGTACTCCAGCTATTTCCTACTGAGGAACTTTGGAACACTTGTGGACTCTGGAAACCTGCTATTTGATAAATCCACGTTTGCATGGAATTACGGTAACAGAGAAGAGATCCTGAACCTGTTGTGGAGAGTTATTGCTGAGCTTAAGTTACTCTGGCCTGCTGTGTCTCCTGCTTCTGTACCTGCAAACTGTGTGACCCTTTTTGCCACTTGTATGAAGTAATACAAGTCCTTCTATATCAAACCTGTGTCTCATGTGTTTTCCTCGCACCCAAGCACAAGACGCTATATGAACTGTACACCATACATTACACTGAGAGAGCCCAAGCTGAGCAGGAGGCCCAAGCGCAGAGAGCCCATGAGCTGGAGATGGTCCAGCGAGGGGGGATACTCCCCACAGCCCGGGGTGAGCCCAGCAGCGCTCAGAGGCTGAAGCCCCGGCCAGAGCACTTTCCCGTGATGGAAAAGGACAGAGATTTGGACACTTCTGCGGGCATTTGAGAAAGTCTGCAGACAGTACCAGCTGCCTGAGGACCAATGGGCAAGGTACTTAACCCCCGGGCTAAAGGGAAAAGCTCTGGAGGCATTTGTATCACTTCCGCCAGGCCAAGATGGTGACTATGAGGCCATCAAGCAGGCACTGATCGCCAAGTACCTGCTAACCCGAGGTATACCGAAAGAAGTTACGGAACCTCCAACGTGGCCCACACGACAGTTATGTGGTGCAAGGACTCAGGACCCACTTTGACCAGTGGATCCATGGACTGTCAGTTAACACCTTTGAAAAGCTGAGGGACCTGATGATCAAAGACCAGTTCCTGCATCTGTGCCCAACTGAGGTCCGACAGTTCATCATGGACCGAGAACCAGAGGATGCGGTCAAAACAGTGCGGATCGCTGACAGCTATGAGGCCAACCGGAAACCCGAGGTGTGGAAGCCCGTCACCGCCCGCTGGGGAGGGGGTAAGCCTGCAACCAACCCCAGTGCCCCTGCCAGCCGTCCCTCTGGAGGCACTATCCCCTTTGCCAGCGCCAGGCCTACATCAGACCCCCGCCAGTGTTTCTACTGTAAACGGACTGGACACATCAGTGCCACCTGTCCGGAAAGGCAGAAGAACCCCCCAGCCAAGGTCTTCGGGCCCAACGCCTCTGTTCTTTTGGTGGGTGGTGTGGAGGGTTGATGACAACGTGCAGCCCGTCCGCGTGGGGGCCCGTCTTGCTACAGGCCTCAAGGACACCGGGACTGAACGAACCCTCATCCGACCCGAACTGGCGGCCCCTGAAGAGTTGATTCCGGGGAAAAGCCTAACTGTCACTGGGATTGGGGCTTCCGCTGCCCCTTGCCGATGGCCCGGGTTTTCATTGACTGGGGTGCCGGGAGCGGGGTGAAGGAAGTGGGGGTGTCCGAAAATCTGCCCACTGATGTTTTATTGGGGACTGATCTGGGGAGGATGGTGGCGTACTATGTCCCTGACACCCCTCCCCAATCTGATAAGGTTAATGTTAACCATGATGTTGATGATGGGAAACTGAATGTGTTACCTGCCAATGCTTTGCGAAGTGATTATGCAACTGAACCTTTCTTTCCCTAGGAATGATGCTGATAGTGATGTATCTGTGCCATCTGAACCTGTTAACCCTTTCTCTGAAGTGGTAGATGTGTCCACAGGTACAGGAGCGTTCAGCCACGTCGCTCTGCGGAGTGAGACGGCTGAGGAACCCCTAGCAGGAGCAAGCGACAGTGCTCAAGGAAATGGGGAGGTGCATGGGAACCGTGAGGAAGGTGATGCCATGACACTGACCAGTGCCACCGAGGCAGGTAACCGGCCCATAAGTAGCACTGCTCCTGAAATGTGGGGGGTGGATGGGGAGGTAGAGCCCATAGCAGCGCAGGCTTATGGGTCTGTAGAAATCCCCAGGGCAACTGCATATGTAGCTGCTGTCACCCACAGTCAGAGTGCCCGGATCGCAGGTAGCACCCTGCCATCTGGACCCTCCTCTGCTACAGGAGAGACTGAACCAGAGGTGGACCCAGAGCTGGTCCCAGAGGGTCCCAGTGAGGAAGGAACCCTGACGTCACTTCTGGCTGCCTCCAGCCAGGAGTTCCAGGCCGCTCTGCACTCAGATGCGAGCCTGGAGAATTTGAGGCACCTCGCCGAGACGCCCACCTTCGTGACTGATAAGGAGAGGGTGTTCTGGGAACGAGGAAGGTTGTACCGGGAGACAGTACCCGGAGATTCCCAAAAGGAGTGGTTGAGGGAAAAAACAGCTGGTCATCCCGCACCAGTTCCGAGGTGAGTTGTTGTGGATTGCCCATGAGATTCCACACGCTGGACACTTGGGGATCAGCAAAACTAAGGCAGGGCTGTCTCAACACTTCTATTGGCCCAAGATGGGGACAGATGTGACTAAGTACTGCCGCTCCTGTATCACCTGTCAAAGGGTGGGGAAGTCGGGGCCTGCTCTTAAGGCTCCCCTGATCCCGTTGCCAGTGATAGAGGAGCCTTTCCAGAGGATCGCGGTGGACATTGTGGGCCCGCTGGCCGTCCCCAGCAGCTCTGGAAAGCGATACATTCTTACTGTGGTAGAGTACGCTACCCGGAGGCAGTAGCTCTGTCCTCAACTAGGGCAGATAAGGTGGCGGATGCACTGGTGACCATCTTTTCACGGGTAGGATTTCCCAGGGAGATGCTTACCGATCGAGGGACCCAATTTATGTCTCGCCTAATGGAGGCTCTCTGCAGGAAAATGCAGGTGATGCGTATCACCCACAGACCAATGGTTTGTGTGAGCGCTTTAATGGTACCCTCAAACAGATGCTCCGCATGCTGGTTGAGACCCAGAGACGTGATTGGGAGCGGTACCTCCCACACCTGCTATTTGCCTGCAGAGAAGTCCCGCAGGCCTCGACGGGGTTCTCCCCCTTCGAGCTCCTGTACGGCAGGCGAGTCCGGGGACCCCTTAGGTTGATAAGAGAATCCTGGGAAGATGAGCCAAACCCCACAGAAGTGTCCATCGTGGATTATGTCATGCGCTTCCGCGACAAGATGCAGACCTTGACGCAGTTGGTGCATGACAACATGATGCAGGCTCAGGCTGACCACAAGCACTGGTATGACCAGAACGCCCGGGAGCGGACCTACCAGGTGGGTCAAAAGGTGTGGGTGCTGGTCCCCGTACAAAAGGATAAGCTTCAGGCCACCTGGGAAGGCCCGTACGTCGTGCACCAACAGCTCAACCCAGTCACCTACGTGGTCACGCTTGACCACACTCGGGGTAGGCGCAAGGCCTTTCACGTCAACATGATGAAGGCCCATCACGAACGTGAAGCCTGCGTCCTACCGGTCTGCAACCTGCCTGAGGACGGGGAGGAAGACCCACTCCTGGACATGCTGGCCCAAGCCAAGGCCAATGGGTCCATTGAGGACATGGAAGTAAATGCCTCGCTGACCGTTCCCCAGCAGTCGCAGTTGCTGGCCACACTGGAACCCTTCCGGGCTGTGTTCTCCAACCGACCCGGACAGACAAAGTTCGTAGTTCACGAGGTGGACACCGGGAATCATGCCCCACTACAACAGACACCTTATCGGATCTCTGAGGAAGTGCAGCAGATTATGCGCCAGGAGATCGATGAGATGTTGCAGCTGGGGGTGATCCGATGGTCCAAAAGCGCGTGGGCCTCACCTGTAGTTCTCGTGCCTAAAAAGGATCGGACCACCCGATTCTGCGTGGACTACATGGGGCTCAACACCATCACTACCTCTGATGCACACCCAATGCCACGCATCGAGAATCTGCTGGAACGGTTGGCGAATGCCCAGTACATATCCATCATGGATTTAAGCCGGGGATACTGGCAGATTCCCCTGAGCCCTGAGGCGCAGGAGAGATCCGCCTTTATCACCCCTTTTGGACTGTACGAGTCCACGGTCATGCCTTTCGGCATGAAGAAAGCCCCTGCCACTTTTCAGCGGATGGTCAACCACCTGCTTCAGGTACTTGAGGAGTACGCCGTGGCGTACCTGGATGACATTGCCGTCTTCAGTTCCACCTGGGAGCAACACCTTCAGCATCTCCAGGAGGTGCTCAAGCGTATTCACCAGGCAGGTCTGACCATCAAGCCAGGAAAATGCCAGATGGGCATGAGGGAGGTCCACTACCTGGGGCACCGGGTAGGCGGGGGTTCCATGAGTCCGGAGCCAGAGAAAGTGGACGCGATCGTGTCCTGGCCCACCCCCAGAACCAAAAAGCCGGTGAAGTCCTTCCTGGGCACTGCAGGGTACTATAGGCGTTTCGTACAGAACTATAGCGCCATTGCAAAATCCTTGACGGACCTCACCAAGGGCGGTCTACCCCAAACAGTCAACTGGACAGATGGCTGTGAGGCGGCATTCCGAGCTTTGAAAACAGCCCTGTGCAGCTCTCCAGTGTTGAAAGCCGTCGACAGAAGTCGGCCGTTCCTGGTACAGACCGACGCCAGCAAATTTGGCCTCTGTGCTGTACTCAGCCAGGTTGATTTGAGGAACCAGGAGCACCCCGTGTTGTACCTGAGCCGGAAACTTCTGCCGAGGGAAGTGGCATACTTCACCATCGAGAAGGAGTGCCTGGCCATGGTCTGGGCCCTGCAACATTTGCAGCCCTACCTGTATGGGCGCACCTTCAAGGTGGTCACTGACCACAACCCTCTGAGCTGGCTGCACACAGTGTCCGGAACCAATGGTAGGTTGCTACGCTGGAGCCTTGCCCTACAGCAGTATGATTTTGCCGTACAACACAAGGCAGCGATCATGGGAATGCTGATGGGTTGTCACGGCGTGGCAAACTCGCTGAGGTGCGCATGGCGGATTACTGACAGGTCATGCCTCCTTAGCACACTCTAAGAGGGGGAGGTGTGATCATATCTGGACTGGAAGCTCCCTTTCTTGTGCTGTTCTAGAACTTTCCACATAGAACTACGACCCCCATCGTTTTGCCAGCACAGAGCAAAGCCACCCCCCTCTTCACCCTTGTGCCTGCAGCCTCACTGCAATTCACTGTTTGAACGTACAGGTCACTCTATCCTTTAGCCCCCACCTCAGGAATTCCTTTGTCTCCAAAACCCTGCAGGATGATCCCATAGCCATTATGGGAATTCATTCTTTTGGTCATAACTCGCAGGGAGCTTACGTTAGAGACACTAAAGCTGCTGTTCTGTAACTTGATTCCATCAGGCGTCGTTATCGTGCTACTGATGAGTAGCAACGGAACCAGAGATATGGAATACTCTGTTGCACAGGGGACTATCTCGTCCGAGTTTGGTCTCATTAGAACAGGCATTTCAGAATAAGATCACTGATAGATCTGCCATTATTCTGCTAGGTTCCCAGGATGAGGTATGGTCCTTATGATCTTCCAGAACTTAAAACTAGAACTTCTAGCCCTGGGAGGTGGCCAGAAAACCATCCCCTTTTGTGAGGTCACCAGCCCACATGTATAAGTCTTGCAGCTAGCCCCCCTGGTCATTCCAGGCTGTGATGACGTGACTAACAGATCTGCAAATGAACTATGACGTGTGGCTCCTCCCCCAGCCTGTCTTCCCTGTAACTACCTAAGTACCATGTAAGTTCTTCACCTTTAACCCAGTTTTGTTTTAACTGTATTGTACATACTGGTATTGTCTCAGCTTGTTACATCTTTTTAAACTGTATAAACACTGCCTGCAATTTCAGGAATAAACCTATAAAATTATTAGTTTGTTTCTCCTGCTCTATAAACGATTTTGCACGTGCCTGAAGTACTACGCTACTGATCTGGGATTGCTACGGACCCTCTTGATAAATTGTTCATTAAGTAAATCGTAGCTGGTGGCAGCTAAAAAAAGGGTGTAGAGCATTAACCTATTGGGTGGCGTTGGCAGTGACGGAGTGGGTTTTATAAGTGTATTACCTGGCTGCGGCCTGGAGTAATTATAATTCCCTCACTGCAGCATGCCCAATAGCCAGCACTCATCCAAGCGGCCCGTCTGGCGACTAATTATCCTAGGTGCAGTTCCCTGACTGACCTGAGGGTAAGGGAGCACCAGAGAGCTGCAAGTTCCTAAGTGGAAGTGGGATAATTATAAATCCCTGCAGATTATTCCTGACACATTGGGTCGGACGGCAGCAGCCGTCGTGTGTGTGCTGCGTTTTCGTCACATTTGTGGCAACGGAGGGATCACAAGCCAGGCTACCGTGTGGCAGACCGTGTGCCATTCATCACACCAGTTCACCCTGATAGTCTGAAGTTGTTGGGTTGTTATTGGGAGGGCAGGTTTTTTGTGGACAGGTGTTTGCCAATGGGTTGCTCGTTGTCTTGCCTCAAAATAAGCGCGTTTAGTTCTTTTCTGGAATGGGTGGTACGGGACGTTTCGGGTTGGGATTCCATCATTCATTATTTGGATGATTTCTTGTGTTGGGCCCAGCTGATTCGTTGTATTCTCGCGGGATTTTAAGAAGCATTGAGTGTGTGGCGAAGCAGTTCGGTGTGCCGTTAGCGCCGGGAAAAACAGAGGGCCCTAGCACATGCTTGTGTTTTTTGGGTATCGTGATCGATACTGTGGAATGTGAATTCAGGCTTCCTCAGGAGAAGGTTTTGGCCATGCGGGCGGAAGTGTCAAAGGTGCGCCAGTTGAAAAAATTGTCGTTGCGGGATTTATAGTCGCTGCTGGGGAAGCTTAATTTTGCTTGTCGGGTGATGCTGATGGGGGGGGGTGAGTTTTTTTGCGCAGGTTGGCTAGCGCTACGGCGGGAGTTCGGGCCCCTCACCATTTCATTAGATTGTCGGCCGAGCTCATGGCGGATTTGGCAGTATGGGATTCTTTTTTGGAGGGGTATAATGGTCGTTCTCTGGTAATGGATGAAGTTGTAGAAAACGGAACTCTGGATTTGTACATGGATGCAGCTGGCGGTGCGGGATTTGGGGCCTACTTCAGGGGGCGATGGTGTGCGGCGTGTTGGCCTGACAGATGGGTGTCAACGGGCCTTGTCCGGAACATGACATTCTAGGAGATTTTTCCGATCTTGGTGGCGGTGCATTTGTGGGAGGAAGAATTCCGGGACAAGCGGGTCCGTTTTAATTGCGATATCGGAGTTGTGTGCTCGATTAATGGTTTCACCGCATCGTCCCTCCCGGTTGTCAAGGTTTTACAGCAGTTGGTGTTGGCGTGCTTGTCTCTGAATGCACATGTGACAGCTACTCACATTCCCGGTGTTAAGAATGACATTGCTGATTCTCTCTTGTTCACAGTGGGATCGTTTTCGATCTTTGGCTCTAGAAGCAGAGGAAGAGGGTTTGGCATGTCCGGAGGAACTATGGACTGTGGTTTAACGATTGCAGAGTCGTTAATAAGATCTTCGCTTGCTCCAAAGACTTGGGAAGCGCATCATGCAGTGTGGCATACATGGGAGGAGTTTTTGGAGGGGGTGGAAGGGGGTTTTAGCGTTGATCGGGTGGGGTTGTTACTCAGTTGGTTGGGGCAGGGTGAGGTTGCGGGTTGGTCGCACGCAAAGGTGACTAGAGTGATGGCGGCTTGGTCTTTCGGTTTTCACCTTAGGGGCTTGGAGGATTTAACTAAATCATCTTTGGTGAAACAGGCGGTAAAGGTTTTCGCCTGTCTTACGGGCGGGGAGTGGAAGGGTGACTTTGGTTTATTGGAGCAATTTGGATCAGTTTTGGAATCTTTGTGTTAATCTTCTTTTGAGGTCCACTTTCAGTTAGCTTTCTCTTTTGCGGCGCATTACGCGTTGGGGAGCTTGTTTCGCCTAGCCGGGGTACGGTTGGGGGAATTTTGGCAAGAGATGTTGTGTCTTCCCCTCGGGGGGTGGAATTCTGGTTGCGGAGGTCTAAGAGATCAAGTTGGCAGGGGCCGGCGCGTGGTGCTAGAACTGGTCGCAGGATCCGCAATGTGTCCAGCATTGTGTCTGCGGCGTTTTCGGGAGCTTAATCCCAGTTTTGAGGGGTCTTTGTTGTGTCACACTGATGGGGCAAGTCTGTCTAGATTTCAGTTTTGCGCGATTTTTAAGCGGGCTTTGAGGTCTTTAGGCGTGGATGAAACCAGTTTTTCCCCCCTCACTCTTTTCGCATATGAGCGGCGACAGAGGCGTCGGCGTGCGGTTTGGATGCTGCATTCAGTGGATAGGGGGATACCAGTCAAACCGCTATCGTGGTTATATTTGGCCACAATAATGTGGGGTGAGGAGTGATCAGGGTCTGGGGCTGTCAGTTTATCCTGTATGATGCTATTTTTTGTGGTATGTATTTGTGCTTGTTTTATTTCATGTGCAGATCCTTTTCTGGTTTGGATTTTCGGCCACGCCTTCGTGCATTGGGGAGCCTTGCGAGCTGATGTCAGGCATGAGGGTAGACAACTCGGCTTTTCCAGGAGCTTGGCGGTGGTTCGGCTTTAAGGGCATGCAGTGGAGGAAGGTGTTGCAGGAAATTCATAAGTGTGCTCGTTTGGATCGTGCTCCTGATATACCCTTTCTTCATGTGGGGGGGGGGGGTAACGACCCCGGGGTCCGGCCTTTCAGAGTTGATTGAGGACATCAAGCAGGATTTTTTACGGTTATGTTTGTTATATGCTGGAGTTACCATTGTGTGGTTAGAAATTATTCCCCGGAAGTGGTGGCAGGGTATGCGGTCACTTGGAAAAAAAAAAAACGGTAAGTATCAAGGTGAACAGGGCCGTGTGGTATCCCGGGGGGAGGGGGGGCAGTGCGGCACTTTGAGCTCGAAAAGGGGGAGGGTGATTTTTTGTTGGCTGATGGAGTTCATCTTCATGCCGTGGGTTCTGACATGTAGGCGCTCAGTTTACAAGAGGGGATTGAGAGGGCCATAGCTTTGCGTGTTGGTGGGGTCTTGGGCGTTTGAGATGTTCAAAGTCCCTCATTGTGGCGGTTTGGGGGGGGGGGGAATCCTTGAAGTTGTTTGGTAATTGGATTTGGGGGACCCAGTGGATAGGGTCTCGCTTCATCAATGTAAGTTGTGGTGATCTGGTGAAATGTGGATATGGGCCACTTTTTTCACCGCTGTGATATCTCTTTAACAATAAGAGCATGGAAGAGGCTAGGAGCCATGTGGTGAGTTGCATTTCTTGCTACATGTTCACAGATTTACCAGTGGAAAAGCCAAATTTCACATGCCACAAATGCAAGCTTGTGTCCACGTTGGAGGAAAAGTTGCGAAATCTAGAAGAGAGGTTAGCTACATTAAAGATCATTAAGGAAGATGAAGAGTTCTTAGACAAAGCAGAATTATCTCTTCATGGTGCAGAAAGAGAAGAAATTCGACCTGCACCTGAAGAAACAGAGGAATGGAAGCATGTGACCCAGAGAAGCAGGAGGATCGTGAAGCAGTCAGCACCCATACTGCTCAGGAACCAGTACCAGGCTCTCACACAGGAGAATGTTGAAGAAATACCTCAGGATAAGACTTTACCCACAAAGAGCAACCTTGTAAGCCCTCAGAGTCCTCCCGAATGGAGAAAGAAATCTGTTGTGATGAAGAAACGGAGAGTTGTTGTCATGGGGGATTCCCTGTTGAGAGGAACAGAGGCCGCTATCTGCAGACTGGATATAACCTCAAGAGAAATGTGCTGTCTTCCAGGTGCAAAAATTAAAGATGTGTCTGACAGGATATCAGGACTCTTCAGACCTAAAGATGACTACCCATTCCTGCTAATACATGTGGGGACAAATGACACCACAAGAAGTGACCTGGAAACCATCTGCAGGGACTTTGAAAACTTAGGCAAGAAAGTGAAAGAACTGGGTGCGCAGGTGGTCTTCTCTTCCATCCTTCCAGTGGATGGCCATGGAACAAGGAGGTGGAATAAGATTCTGCAGGTGAACAACTGGCTACGTCGATGGTGCCGTCAGCAAGGATTTGGATTTCTGGATCACGGAGTGAATTACCTATACGATGGACTACTTGCTAGAGATGGGGTGCACCTTACGAAGACTGGAAAACATGTATTTGGAAGTCGCCTTGCTACACTCATCAGGAGAGCTTTAAACTAGAACAATGTGGGAAGGGAAGCAAAACGCCAGCAAAAGCCATACACCTGACAAATACTATTGAGAACTCGGCTATTAGAAGTGGAAAGGAAGAACGAAGACAAAATCTAAATAATAAAAATATTGGAGGAAGAGAAACCAATCACAAACTAAAATGTTTTTATACAAATGCACAAAGCATGGGCAACAAACAAGGAGAATTGGAACTACTAACGCAGGAGAAGTATGATGTCGTTGGAATCACTGAAACTTGGGACGGTACACATGATTGGAATACAAGGCTAGAAGGATACAACTTATTTGCAAGAAACAGACTTGATAAACGAGGAGGAGGTGTCGCATTGTATGTTATAAAAGCGTATATCTGCACAGAGATTGACGCTTCAGAGACTGGGAGTTCTGTGGAAACTGTTTGGGTAAGAATACAAGGACAGAACAATGGAAAGGACACCATTGTAGGCATTTACTACAGGCCGCCTATGCAAGCTGAAGATATGGATGAACTCTTTATGCATCAAATGGCCAAGTTCTCCAAAAAATATGACATAGTGGTCATGGGAGATTTCAACTATCCAGACATTTGTTGGGAATCTCTCTCAGGCAAAACTAACAGGTCAGGGAAATTCTTATCCTCTCTTGCTGACAACTTTATCTTCCAAAAGGTAGGGGAGAAAACAAGGGGATCTGCTACCTTGGATCTAATCCTTATAAAACAGGGAAGAAATGGTTGAGGAGGTAAGAGTGGCTGGGACCCTAGGAGGTAGTGACCATGCTATTTTAGAATTTTGGATAACAAGAGGAGGAAGACCTGTGAAGACTCAGACGTCAAGGTTAGATTTCAGAAAGGCAGATTTTAAGGGACTCAGAAAGAGAATTGGAGGGATCCAATGGCAGGATATCCTTAAGGACAAAAATGTCCAGGAAGGATGGGACATCTTGAAAAATGAGATTCTCAAAGCACAATCGTTAACAATTCCAAAAAGAGGGAAGAATGGGAAGCATTTAAGGAAACCAGGATGGATGAACACAGAACTTAAACACATGCTAAAAAGGAAGAAAGAAATGTTTATCAAATGGAAAGAGGGAGGCTTATCTAAAGAAGAATATAATGCCATCTGCAGAACCTGCAGGGCACAAATATGATTATCTAAAGCTGACAATGAATTAAGGCTTGCAAGAGATGTCAAAAGCAACAAAAAAGGATTTTGGGGATACGTCAAAAGTAAAAAAAAAAAGTCAAAGATGCTATAGGATTTTTACAGGATGAAAATGATGAAATGGTAATAAAGGTATTGAGAAGGCTGAACTTTTAAATTCCTATTTTGCATCTGTTTTTCTCAGAAAGGAAATGTAACATCAACTGATCTTCATTGTCCTATTAAAGGAATAGAAGAATCCAGGATATCTATAAACAGAAAGACAGTGAGGAAACACTTAGCCAACGTAAATGAATTCAAGTCTCCAGGTCCAGATGAATTACACCCCAGAGTACTGAAGGAGATAGCAGAAGAAATTCTTGAACCACTGTCCATAATCTTTGAAAATTCTTGGAGAACAGGAGAAGTTCCAGAAGACTGGAGAAGAGCAAATGTTGTTCCTATCTTCAAAAAGGGGAAGAAGGTGGACCCAGGAAACTACAGGCCGGTGAGTCTGACTTCTATACCAGGAAAAATCTTTGAACAAATTATTAAAGAACATGTATGTAAGTACCTGGATAAGAATGAAGTGATTAAACAGAGTCAGCATGGGTTTGTAACTAATAAGTCATGTCAGACTAACTTAATTTCCTTCTATGACAGAATCACTGACTGGGTGGATCAGGGAAATGCTGTAGATATAGTATATCTTGACTTCAGCAAAGCATTTGACAAAGTATCTCACACAATCCTTATTGAAAAAATGACTAAGTATGGAATGGACAAGGCAACTGTTAGGTGGATTCATAACTGGCTTAGTGATCGGACTCAAAGAGTGGTCGTAAATGGCTGCACATCCAGTTGGAAGAATGTCTCAAGTGGGGTACCACAAGGCTCTGTTTTGGGCCCTGTATTGTTCAACATCTTTATCAATGATTTAGATGAAGGAATTGAGGGTAAACTGATCAAATTTGCTGATGACACAAAGCTAGGAGGGGTAGCTAATACTAGAGAAGAGAGAGAGAGGATTCAAAAAGATATACATAAACTGGAGCAGTGGGCAGCAACTAACAGAATGGTTTTTAACAGGGAAAAATGCAAAGTACTACATCTGGGCAATAAAAATGAAAAAAGCATATACAAAATGGGAGGAATAGGGCTAAGTAACAGCACATGTGAAAAAGACTTGGGTATACTAATTGATCACAGACTGAACATGAGTCAGTGTGATGCAGCAGCAAAAAAGGCAAATACAATTCAAGGATGTATCAACAGAAGCATACAGTCTAGATCACGTGAGGTCATTATTGCCCTCTACTCCTTTGGTCAGACCTCATCTGGAATACTGTGTCCAGTTTTGGGCACCACATTTTAAAAAAGACATCAACAAACTGGAGCAAGTTCAAAAGGAGAGCCACCAGAATGATGACCGGTCTGCAAACCATGTCCTATGAGGAACGGTTGCAGGATTTGGGAATGTTTAGCTTGCAAAAAAGAAGACTGAGAGGAGACTTAATAGCTGTCTACAAATATCTCAAGGGCTGTCACATTGTAGAAGGATCATCTTTATTCTCATTTGCACAAGGAAAGACTAGAAGTAATGGGATGAAACTGAATAGGAGGAGACACAGATTAGATATTAGAAAAAACTTCTTGGCAGTTAGGGTGATTAAGGAGTGGAACAGGCTGCCACAAGAGGTGGTAAGTTCTCCTTCAATGGAAGTCTTCAAACAGAGGCTGGACAGACATCTGTCTGGGATGATTTAGAGAATCCTGCTTTGAGCAGGGGGTTGGACCAGATGGCCCAGGATGTCCCTTCCAACTCTACCATTCTATGATTCTATGGGAGTTTCCGACAGGAGTGGTCAGATACTCAAGTTATTTTAGTGAACAGTACGTCCTGGTGTTCGGTGCTCCCGAGCCCGTTTGGTAACGGCTGGGAGTAAGGTGTTTGGCGTCTGTTCACGGTAAGTGGGTGTCACCAAGATCTCGTGGCTTCAAGGACTCCTCCTCCGCTCTTATGTCACTTTATGATGTTATTTATAACATTTATGGTGTACAATAATAAATTATATTGTGGTACCGTGTTAGCCAGAAAAATCGATGTGAATACTTTTCCATCCAATTATGACAAGAGCATTCTTAAGGTGATACCTTTATTGGCTAACCAGAAAATTATATGTTCGCTAGCTTTCAGAGCTCAAGGCTCCTTCTTCAGGCAAGATTACATTTGGAATAATAAGAAAGACACATTAGATGCTTACTATAGTAGGAAATTTGTTCAAGACCTGGGAGGTGTGATGCCTTCAAAAGATATCTTTTGAAGGCATCACACCTCCCAGGTCTTGAACAAATTTCCTACTATAGTAAGCATCTAATGTGTCTTTCTTATTATTCCAAATGTAATCTTGCCTGAAGAAGGAGCCTTGAGCTCTGAAAGCTAGCGAACATATAATTTTCTGGTTAGCCAATAAAGGTATCACCTTAAGAATGCTCTTGTCATAATTGGATGGAAAAGTATTCACATCGATAACATTTATGGTAAAATGTTTATAATTGTTTGTTAATAAAAAGGCTGCTGTGGCCATTAAAATCCAAGTGTGTAGTCTGGTCTATGTTTTAAGCGCGGTGGGAATGGGGAGGTTAAATAGGGGTGTGGGATAGTTTAGCTGGCTCATTCCCTCCACAACATAGCAGGACAATACCAACGTCATGCATAACACTTGCAGTCCTTCTCTCAGTCACCCATCTTTTGCACATCTCCACTTGTCACTATTTTTGCATATTGCAATTCTAAAGAATGTTTCTTCAATAAATTCTCACAATATGCATTTCACTATTGGAACAGGAAAGATGTATATCTTAGTACCGTGTTAGCCAGTAGATAGAAAAATATTTAGACTTGAGAGTCCTCAGTGGTTGATACCATCTTTTCAGTTAGCCATTAAAAGGTAACAAATTGCAAGCTTTCGAGACTACTCAGGTCTCTTCATCAGGCAAAGACTTTGCCTGATGAAGAGACCTGAGTAGTCTCGAAAGCTTGCAATTTGTTACCATCTTTTCAGTTAGCCATTAAAAGGTATCAACCACTGAGGACTCTCAACTCTAAATATTTTACTATTGGAACAGTCACTAACCATGCTTTGCACTTTATGCATCATACATTACTGTTGAATCAGGTTTTAGGTCTTGCAGTGACACTATGTTCATCCGTAATACCCATATTCAGCTAACGGTTTAAGGACTATCACTTGTGTATACAATTATGGCATCTCCCTGTGAACATTTATTACTATGGTTATTTATGCGTAGTATCTTATTCTTCATGCACCAGTGGAGCGCATGTGGGTCCATCTTCCCCTCAGTGATGCGCTGATGGATGGGAGCGATGGGCAGGCAGTGGGCGTCCACAAGCACTAATCCACACTGGCGACATATCCCTCCTATAAACCCTTGTGGTTCATTTAACCTCATCGGCCACATGCAGATATATAATGATGCTGGTCCCACATGTCAATCACTCCCCCAGAAGAAGGCTTGTATGTAGAAACGTACATAGGGACACCTGGTGCCGCACTACACTCTTGGTAAATACCTGATATCTTTTGACATCTCTTGTCACTTCTCTTTTATGTCTACTTTTAGTCTGTGATACTATGTATGGCTAATACCCTACCTCATCTTTATTCTATACGATTGCTTATACCATTTGCCACATTCCTGTAACGACCCGGTCGGCAGGACCAATCTCCAGGATACTGCGAGATCGGGCCCCATCTGGCTACAGGTATTCCCCTGTTCCCCGCAATCTTACTTACCCTGTCTGTGCTGCTGCGATGTTTTCTTGAGCTGCGGTGTCATCCCAACGCGTCCCTTTGCCTCCTCACTTCAGGGTTGTGGGGGAGCGAGCATAGGGCGTGCCGCTGTCAAATGATTTTAAGGTCCAGTGCCCCTTTTCCTTTAATCACCTTCCAGCCAATCACTGAGAGGCCTGCCTATACTCAAGGTCCTCACTTCCTTTAGGAGGTGCCTGGGCAACTTTGCGCATTGTTCTAAGCTGCCGGTTTCAGGTCCCAGACCAGCACCTGCTTGTTCAGCCTTGTACCAAGACCCAATGTTTTTCCCTCTAGTACAGGTGCCCTGCCTACCTACCATCTACCTGTGGACTCTGTCTGTACCCTCTGGTTCACCTTCTCTAGTTCCCTGGACCTCACGCGCTCCTCCCCTCAGTTCCACGGTTCCTCTTGGGTCTGGCCCTCTGGTCTTGAAGCTGTTGCACTTGAGCCTCCTCGATTGTGCCGGGTCAATTCCTGTTAAGGGGTTTGCTCGCTGGAGCTCCCTCGGGGTAATTTGACGTTTCTGCCCAGGGCGTTCTCCTTGTCCGGCTGTATCCTAGGGTTCAGCTTCCAGTGTCCTCTGTGGTCAAGTGGACTCACTAACTTCGCTCCACCTGAATTGGCGTGGCAACTCCTCTTGTAGCTACTAGTGACAGCATTATTCTTTGTGCTTCCATTGTTAAAGGGAACCCGTCACCCCCCCCAGGGCCTTTTTAAGTAAAAGAGCCACCTTCAGCAGCACTAAGGGCCCCGTCACACATAGCAACTCACCAGCGATCCCAACAACGATGTGAACTTGTCAGGATTGCTGGTGTGTCATTACATGCTCGCTGGTGAGCTGCCAAACAGGCAGATCTCAGCAGTGATCAGGACAGTGACTATGCAGGTAACAAGTGATGCACGTACACTGCGGGTAACTGAGCGACGTTAGATACAAGCGTGCTGGTGCAGGGAGCTGGTAACCAAGGTAAGCAGCGGGTTTCTAAGCGCCTCCCAGCGCTTAGAAACCCACTATTTACCGTGTTACCAGCTCCCCTGCACCAGCGCGCTTGTATCCAACGTACACATCGGGTTTCTAGGCACCGTGCGGTGCCTAGAAACCCGATGTTTACATTGGTTACCAGCTCCAGCTTGCTGATCACTGGTCTCCTGTCTGTCACATGCAGCGATGCGTGCTGGCCAGCGGGAGACCAACGATCAAAAAAAATGTCCAGGACATTCAGCGATACCCAGCAGGGGGCTGATTGTCGCTGCATGTCACACAGAGATATCGCTGGGGAGATCGCTGTTGCGTCACAAAACTTGTGACTCAGCAGCGATCTCGCTATGTGAGACGGGGGCTTAATGCTGCATTCTGTGAAGGTGTCTTAGGTTTCTGATTGCTAGGAACGCTGAAATAGACAGTTTTATAATTTGTCCTCCATACCGCTATTGTGTCAGGGAGGTACGTCTTCTCCCCCTGTGTCAATCATCCCCCTCTCGTTTCCAGCCCCCGCCTCCTCCTTGCGACATAACCCACGCTGCATGTAGTGGAGGCCAGATTCTGCCCTGCAGAGTGTTATGATGTATTCACACTGCGGGGCTGGCAGTCTGGTGCCTGTACAGTGAGGAAAGATGTGGAGGAAAGCTGTGGAGGGAGATTGGCGACAGGCACAGGTCCTCACTGCGCAAGCGCCAGATTCTCAGCCCTGCAGTGTGAATACATCATAACACTGCAGGGCAAGATCTGGGCAGCCGCTACACGCGATGGCAATGTCGCATGAAGGAGAGGAGGTGGGGGCTGGAAAAAAAAAAGGGGATGATTGACACCTCTTAGGCACTTGACACAGAGGGAGAAGACATACCTCCCTGACACAATAGCGGTATGTCAGACAAATTATAAAGCTGTCTATTTCAGCATTCAGAAACCCGAGAGACACCTTCACAGAATGCAGCCTTAGTGCTGCTGAAGGTGGCTCTCACTTAAAAATGACAGGAT
>JARQOD010000001.1:507299636-507332193 GCA_033576555.1 Oophaga sylvatica
ATGGCCTTTTTTTCTTTTTTTCCACAGCAGAAGCCATCCCTCAACTCCTGCAGCAGCACAGCAGGACACTTCTGGGAGCCCTCCCACGCATCGTCAGCGTTTACAGGTAAAAAGTTTTGTTTGTTTTTTTTCACAGTCCATCTCTGTGATCTATATATTAATTGCATTACTTTTTATTTATACCAGGAAATTGAAGCTGATGAAGAGCTTCCAGAGGAACGAAGGGGTGGAGAGATACCCGGAGTGGGCTTGCAATTCGTAAGTTTCCTGCATGCCTCGCTGAAACACAACATCACACTACACACAACACATAGAAAACAATTTAGTACAGACATCACACTGCACCCAAATACATAAGCCTACATCCAAGCACATGACTATAAAAAAAAAAATAATAATTTTCTGCATCTGGTGCTCGGCAAAGAGGTCCTCGCAGTGCCTCCCAGGGTCGTCGGCATGAGCGACGCAGCGGTCACCATCATGTAAGTTTGTTTTTGTTTTTTAAGTTTTTTTTTTCCTTGGTAGTTTGGAGACTAATATATTTTTTTCTCTTTAACAGGCTTCACAGCGTGCTCCCAACTCGGACAGTGAGAAGGGGGTTCTGAACGTGGACCTCCTCATCGATCTGGTCAGAGAAAGTGAGCCGCTGTGGAACATGGGGGACTGCCCCCCATGCTGATGTCATAGTGACCCGTCAGCTCTGGGAGGAAATCTTTAATCAACTTGTGGATGGCTGGGAGGACCTCGATGCTCAGGCTCAGAGTAAAATGCGTAATTATACACAGTTCAGGTTGCTGGATGTAAAGCAGTGTTTCCCAAACTCCAGTCCTCGTGGCCCCACAGGTCATGTTTTCAGGATTTCCTTTTGTGCAACACTATGGAAATCCTGAAAACATAACAGTGGGGGCTGTGAGGACTTGAGTTTGGGAAACACGGATGTTGTATACTAACCAATTTGTGCTCTCTTTTTAGTGGAGAGAATCGTGAAGCGGTGGCTGTCTGAGGGATCGCTTCAAGAAGGAGTTCAACAAGGAGATGTGGGCCAGAGTGGATCTGGAGGACACAGGAGCAAGTACAAGTACGCAGAAGCCCTGTCGTTCCTCTGGGTAACAATTGTCACCAGAAAGTAAATATTACACACCCCATGTAAAAAAAAAATGCTAACATGTCTAATTTTTTTCAGGGCCATTCAATATCAGTATATTAATTGTATTTTTTCTCTTTATTCCACATAAGGGTGACCAGCACTCAGGATCCTGCAGAGTTGTAACCTTCTGGAGCAACCCCTCAGGAGTCCATCGAGTGACACTTTGACCTCCCCAGCCCATCTGCACCTTCCCAGACACGTGAGCCCTCTGTCCCCTCCACCAGCGCTGGGGCATCGTGGCCAAGTGCATTGCATGAGGCTACTGGTCAGGAGATAGATTTCCCCTTACCCCACCCTTCTGCCGCTGCCACCTATAGTACACCTGTGGCTACTGGGCGGCTGCAGCAGAGGGGGTCAGGAAAGGAGCTATGTGCCCGAATTCTTGCATCCTAATGCATCATTTCAGAACTGTCTTAAAGTCTTGTCAGAGCAAATGGCTGCAGGCTTTAATCAGCTCAACTCCAGCATTCTGGAGGTTAAGACACTTCTGCAAACCATGCATTCAGAAGCAAGAAGTTCACCAAACCACAGTTTCTTCTGGTCTGTAACCAAGCGCATGGATATGCTATCTCCTAGCCAGCAGATGCTTGTAATGCATACTTGCCATGCTGCTCTAGCGCAGGTTACCTCCCAACCTCCTACACCCACAACAGTAGTTCCTCCCACTGTCCCTCCTCCCCCTCCTATTCAATACCAGCAACCTCCCCAGTACCAACAACCTCCCCCTTCCAACAACCTGCCCCATACCAACATCCTTCCCTGTACCAGTTCCCAACCACATCTGCTCCTCTACTCCCTGCCCAATCCTCCTGTCCACCACCCACCTGTTCTGCCTCCCACCTCTCCACCCATTCCATTTCTTTTTCCACCCCTTCACCTTTTACCTGATCCTTCCCCACCACCATCCCAGTCCACTCTCCACACTCCCACTGTTGAAGGGTCCCACAGCCCCTTCAGTATTATCTCCACCCCACACAAATTTGTAGATGTTATTTATTTCTAAAATGTTCTTTATTATGAAAAAAATAAAAATTTCACATTGAAAAAAAAAGTTGTTAAACATTTCAAAACAATAAATGTAAAATTGTTTGATTAAAATTGTTGTCTGTCCTTTATTTCTAAGGTACAATAAAGGTAAAATGTATTGGGTATACAAAACCAGGTACATAACTTTGGGGAAAAGGTAAATTTATTTTACCTTTTGGCCAAAGTTGTGTCCCTGGTTGTGTAATACCCAAAGTATTTCACCTGTTACCCAAAGTTGTGTACATTGTTAGGTAATCCCAAACAAGGTACCCAACTTTGGTTAAAAGGTGAAATACTTTGGTTAATACACAACCAGGGGCACAACTTTGTCAAAAGGTAAAATACTGTACATAATACACAAGGTACACCACTTTGGTTGGCAAAGGTATACTGTGGGTACACAAGGTACAAAGGTCACAGAGCAATTTATTAAACTGTCATCCTGCCAGTCTAGTCTTCCTTCAGGGGACAAAGTATTCAGCAAATTTGTCCCTCATTTGGGAAACAGTCACAGAACTTCTATTGGTAATGTTCTGGTAATCATGCAAGGTGGTTTCTTTAGAGTGTTCCTCAATGGAAATCTGTTCCTTGCCGATAACAAAATTGTGTAGAACCACACGCTTTGATAACCTAAAAACTGAAACTGTGGACAAGGTTGATTGCAATCAATAGAACACACCATTTGGCTGTCAGAATCCCAAAAGCGCACTCCACCATTCTTCTGGCTCTTTTGAGGCGGTAATTGAAAATTCTTTTTGTGTGTCAATCTTCTGCTGGAGTATGGTTTTAGCAGGTGTTCTGACAGCTGGAAGGCTTCATCCCCCTACACAAACGGCATCGGTGGGCCAGATGTTTGAGGCAGTGGTCTAGGGGGTGGGAACTGGAAGGTGTTTCCATACAGCCGACGGCCCATTGCTGACAGTTTGAGCACTTGAGAGTTATTGAGTGGCCATAGGCCCCAATATCTACAGCAATAAATTTGTATTCCGCATCAGCGATGGCCATGAGGACAATTGAAAAATATTTTTTGTAATTAAAATATTCAGATCCAGATCCTGCTGGCTTGACAATCCAGATAGGTTTCCTGTCCACAGCGCCTAGGCAATTAGGAAACTGACATTTGTTCAAACTTTTCTGCAATTGCAATCCAACTCTGTTGTGGGCTCTGGTAGAAATTCCGCAACTAGACAGTCCCACAATGCATGGCATGTGTGCTTCACAATTCCAGAGATGGTGGAAATCCCAAGTCTGTACTGGAAATGGAGTGAGGAAAGATTCTCCAGTTGCCAGGAATCTGAATAAAAACAAAAAACAAAAATGAGTTTCAAATCACAGCATTACATAACAGACCTCAGCTATAACAATTGGAGATGCTATAAAAAAATATATATATATTTTTATAGTATCTCCAATTGTTAAAGCTGAGTCAGATGGCCGTATACAAACTACCAGCAACAACATTCCAGGACAAGTGTGCTCTGAAGCAAGCAGATCCAATAAATATGGCTTACCGAAGAGTCACCATCAGACTCTCTGCTGCTGAAATGGAGAAGTGGCAATATGTGTCTGATCTTCTTATGAGGTCTCCAATACGCTCCACCAAGAAATCAAAGTTCTCCATTTTCATGTGAACATATGCAAAAAATTTCTGAGGGTTTCCTCGTAGCTCCACGTATAGTGTAGAATACACCCCACGCGTCATTCTCTGGGCTGTGATGGGGAGGATCCAGAAACGGCACTGAAGCAAGATGCGCTGCTGTATCTTTCTCTCCTCCTGAACAATCGCTTTCAGACGATTCACCTCCACTGTGAAATCCACCAAATTCTTCATAATGTTTCCTATCACAACATCCATCTTCACCAGCTCTTCTCTCCAACCTGCACTTGCTCCTCTATAACCTGTCAAAGATGGGCTGTAGGAACAGTGTATATATGTTTTCAGTAGCCAATCACGTTTGGAAGCCCAAAATTGGAGTTTTAAAAAAACTGATCCACTCGAAAACTGGATCCGTCTCATCCGGTTTTGCATAAAAAAAAACGGATCTGGCGTGACGCCGCATTGCGCTTGACGCCGAAAACCTGATGTGTGAAAGAGGCCTAAAAGAGTACCTGGAAGTCTGGGTGACCTCCTCAAATATCACCCAGACTTAATGTATTCTGACAGCTTGCTGGCATGAAGGAATATCAAGCAGTCTTTGAGAAAGTTCAGTAAGACCACAATAAAGGCAAAGTCCAAAATCACACTGACTCCTCCTCTCCAAGTCCAAAGAGTGAGCTGCTCCAATCTCTATTGGTCTGTCTCTGGCAAGTGAACAGGTTTGGGCAGGACAGCCAAAACACCCTGTCGTTCACCAGGTCTCACATATTTGGCAATCCATTGGAATTGAATGGGTCATGGCCTCCCCTGGGGAACAGCGTTGAGAATGCAAAGCCATAGCATCCTTTAGAGTATCCAAAAGCCCACAATGAAACTGACACCTGAGAGCTGCATCATTCCACCAAGCCTCAGAGGACCATTGCTGAAACTCATCTATAGTCCTCTTCGATGTTTGCCCCCCTGCATCAGGTCCATGATCTTAGCTTCTGCAACCTGGGCCCTGTTGGGTTCATTCTGTATCATCCCCAAGGCATCAAAAAAAAAAAAAAAACACAACACATCAATTGAAGACAACACCCAAGACTGAGGACCCACTTGTAATAGGGACATGATTATTCCCACCCACTGGGACACATCCCCTGAAGACTTGGGTCATAAGATAAGGGAAAGTTGTAATCTATTTTAACACCCTAATCTGCTCATTCTCCCCAGAAAATTTGTCAGGAAGTTCCACTACAGGTACAGGAGTCAATGCTACTGTCGATGGAGAGCTTTGGGACGCATCCATAGTTCTAGAAAACTGACCATGCAGCTGGGACTGAAGATTCTAGCTTATGGTGTTCCCTTGCCAGATCCTGAACCATATTGGTCAGATTCACCACCTGAACACAGAGTGAATAAATGGGATCCATTGGTGGAGAAGGGAATAGAAAAAGAAAGAAAAAAAAAAAAAAAAAGGACTTGTGGCCAGTCAAAATGTGACTAGTCACAACTAAAGATAAGCAAAATATTTCAACGTTTGGTTTGGATTACGATGGCCAAATTTGCAATACTTGCCCATTTATTCTTTGATTATTCACCAAATGCCATTTGAGTGAATGGGAGGCAAGAACAAATGCATACACCACACTTGCAAATGTTCTCATTCAAACATTCAACTTATGGGCAGACACCAGGAAAATGGCCTCAATTCACCCACAGTACAAATTTTAGAATGGCACGGCAGCAGTCAGCCATGCATTAGGTATCAGGGCCTGTGCCAGCATTTACAGCTTTCAATTTAACTTCAAATTAAGATGAGGTGGGTGAGGGATTGGTGTAGGCCAGCTGTGCTGGGAGCCCTGATATCACATGCAACAGCTCAACATTTCATGCTCAGCTGCACTCAGGTGGCACAAATATCAGTTTCGTAGACTATTGTCAGAAAAAGCTAAGGCTAGTAGTAACTCGGGTAGCTGACTCAAAGGAAGTGGAGGCCTGCTGGTCTAAAAGGTCTACGGATACAGGCCACACACATGGAGACCCAACCAGGAGTCTACACATTTCCAAAAGTTAGTGGCAGACACCAAATTGGCATCATTTGCAATAGATTAGAACTAGCATAATGGGTACCAACACCTCTTCCACTACAGTCAACAGGCAAGGTTTCTGAACCACTGTGCCATAGTGTCAAAAAGCCTTGAGGAGGACTGGAAGGACTAGAAAATCTGACCTTGGATAAGCAGTAGCAGGTGAAAACTACAACCCAAGGAGGTGGCACCAGGAACTATTCCAGGGATGATCTACAGAGGGTGGTAGATTACCCCCTAGAGCAGGTAGACTGCTACAGCCAGAAGGAGGGATGAAGAATGCAGGCTGGCACTGTATATACACTGGAACCATGGGTGCAGATGGGACCAACTGAAGAACAGAAAAGCACAGACAGGTGCAAGCAGAAAGGTACAGGGTAGACAAGCAGATATGTGGATCTGGGGAACCTGACAACTAGCAAACATGTAAAGCAAACCAACATTGTAGCTCAGGCACCTCAATATTGGAGGACGAGCCTTAAATAGGTGTTGCCCATCTATTAACTGGGAACACCTTAGGGCAATGTGCACGGTCTGTTTCAGAGGGAGCATTCGCAAAATAAGCATAATGACCAGGCCTACAACTGAACCTTGGTGGATACAGACAGATAGCAAGCAAGATTAGGAGGTGGTGTGTGAGTGTTTGACACTGAATGTCATGTCTGTTAGGTGAGAGGAGACCCAACAAAAAGCCAAGTCTAATGGAAGTAGAGCTGAAAAATCTGTAGTAAGAGGGAATGGTCCACTGTGTCAAAGGCAGATGGCAGGTCCAGGAGAAGGAGGACAAACTAGCATCGCTTTGAATTGGTGTTTAATAGGTTGGTGTCAGTGACTGTAGTCAGGGCAGTTAACGTGGAATGGTGTGGTCAGAAGACATTCTTAGCAGTCAAACAGGAAAAGTGGGAGGACCGTTTAAGATGGACATGTTCCAGTAGTTTGGAGGCATAGGGGAGAAGCAGGATGGGGTGATAGCTAGACAGAGGATGGGTCAAGGGAGGACTTTTTGAGGATGGGTGTGATCAATGCATGTTTGAGCCAGGAGGGGAAGACACCAGTTAATGACAGGTTGAAGAGGTGGGTTAGGCTTGGAATAAAGACTGTGGTAAGGTTTGGAATGAGGTGGGATGTTATTGGGTCAAGGTCATAGGTGGTGAGGCTAAGTATTCAGGTGAGAGGGAGGGGGAACTGGTGGACACAGGAAAGAATTTAAAGTACTGAATAGCTGCTTAGGGTTGTGAGACAGGCATGATATGATAGACGATAAGTAGGCTTGTTTTGCTGCAGTGAGCAATTGTGCAGCATTTTTACAACTGTTACTGGAGGAGCTACTCCACTACTTTCTTTGGCAACCGAACAGCAATATGCTTTGTAGATGAGGACCAGAAAGAATGTGATCCAGTAGATGGCAAGCACTGCATCTAATGTCCTCTGCTCCTCTTCCCCACCTTAACAGCACTCAGAGGTGGCACCCCAATTACCCTTGTTTTACCCACATCACAACTCTCCAATCGCCCATCTGACTGTAGGGAACCACAGATGGCCGAGTCTGCAGATATGTTCACACATTCTATGCCATGGCCATCAGAAGTGTACTCCAAAGATTCACAGCATCAAGAGGAGGAAATCTGCACAGATACCCCAATTTTTTTTGTTTGATCCAGGGTTGGACAAAGTAGGGTCCAAGCAGAATCCAAACCCTTGTCAAACATTAACCCCGTGGGATGGAGGTGATCCTGATAAGGCTCAGATACTTGAGGCACTCACTGACTGTACTGTGCTGTCAGCAGGGGCTGGCTGGCACTTTTCAGCCTGGGGGGGCAATCACAAGGCAGTGGCCCTCCTTATCTCTGGCCATTGCTTTAAAACAGTAGAGATAGCAGGCTTTAAAAATAGGCTGGTACATAGAACTGAGCTTACTCCAGAGATATGGGAGCAGAACAGAGCTTACTATAGAGATATGGTAGATACACTGCTCAAAAAAAAAAAAATATATATAATTGAATGAAACACTCAAATAACACATCCTAGATCTAAATGAATTAAATATTCTCATTGAGTACTTTGTTGTGTACAAAGTTGAATGTGCCATCAACATAATCACACAAAAAAATCTGTGTAAACCAAATTTTTGAACCAATGGAGGCCTGGATTTGGAGAGATCCCCAAAATGAAAGTGGAAAAAAGTCAAAATGATGCTCAGTATTGTGTGTGGCCTCCCTACAACGCCTGGGCATGCTCCTGATGAGGTTGCGGATGTTCTCCTAAGGGATCTCCTCCCAGACCCAGACTTGAGCGGCCGTCTCACATAGCGAGATTGTTGCTGAGTCACAAGTTTTGTGACGCAACAGTGATCTCCACAGCGATATCGCTGTGTGACACAGCGACGATCAGCCCCCCTGCTGGGTATCGCTTATCGTCGTCGCTAAATGTCCTGGACATTTTTTTGATCGTTGGTCTCCCACTGGCCAGCACGCATCGCTGTGTGTGACAGGCAGGAGACCAGTGATCAGCGAGCTGGTAACCAAGGTAAACATCGGGTTTCTAGGCACCGCCTAGAAACCCGATGTGTACGTTAGATACCAGCACGCTGGTGCAGAGGAGCAGGTAATCAAGGTAAACAGCAGGTTTCTAAGTGCCGGGAGGCGCTTAGAAACCCGCTGCTTACCTTGGTTACCAGCTTCCTGCTCCAGCACACTGGTATCTAACGTACACTGCGGGTAACTAAGCTATGTGCATCACTTGTTACCCGCATAGTCGCTGTCCTGATCGCTGCTGAGATATGCCTGTTTGGCAGCTCACCAGCGATCATGTAGCGACACCAGCGATCCTAACAAGTACATATCGTTGTTGGGATCGCTGGTGAGTCGCTATGTGTGACGGGGCCCTAAAGCATCCATCAACTCCTGGACAGTCTATGGTGCAACGTGACGTTGGTGGATGGAGTGAGACATGATTTCCCAGATTTGCTCAATTGGATTCAGGTCTGGGGAACGGGTAGGCCAGTCCATAGCGTCAATGCCGTCATCTTGCAGGAACTGCTGACACTCCAGCCACATGAGGTCTGGCATTGTCCCTCATTATAAGGAACCCAAGCCAACTGCACCGGCATATGGCCTCACAAGGGGTCTGAGGATCTCATCTCGGTACCTAATGGCAGTCAGGCTACCTCTGGTGAGCACATGGAGGGCTGTGTGGCCCTCCAAAGAAATGCCACCCCACACCATTACTGACCCACTGCTAAACCAGTCAGGCTGAATGATGTTGCAGGCAGCAGATCGCTCTCCGTGGCATCTCCAGACTGTCACATGTGCTGAGCGTGAACCTGCTGCCTGCAACATCTATATCTACCTATAGCAGCGCCTCTCCTGGCGCGCGTGCAATGATGTCATACCGCACGCCTGACACGGAACTACAGAGGAGAGAACACGGAGAGAGCAGGAGCTGAGCAGCCATCAAGGTAGATGGCCATGCACAGCTCCCGGCCCTGGCGTGATACACTGATGAGGGCGCTTTGTCTGCTGCTGGCCATGTCACAGTACAGTGGGCACGGCCGCGCACAATTTGTTGTGTGGCCAGCCCTGTACAGGTGCTGGGGGAGCATTTGCCTCTGCCAAAAGCCCAACCCGCCCTTGGCTGTCAGGGCAGGAAAAAGGAGGAGTGTGACTCTCAGGGCAAAGAGTGAGAACAGAGAGGATGAGGTAGTAGATCTCTTAATGCAAACCCAGAGGCATGCAGCTGAGTAACTCAGCAGAGGAGGACAACAAGTAGGTTTTGTTGCAGTTTCGTGCAGACAGCTACGCAACCATGACAAGCAATGCATCCTCAGCCCCAACTCTGTCAGTGGTCAAAAGCATTCAGAGGACTGCAGTTGCCTAGCTTAGGTCTTATATTCAGGCTGCAAAAAAAAAAACACAATAATTTGACTACTACATGTGTGACCAAAATGTGTTAATCTGGGAATCTCACTGTGCTAAAATGTAGACTAGTTGGCCTCACCAGCCACATCTTCTGGTTCTTCCTCCTCCCTCACCGTGGCAAGTGTTGTCACACAGGTCTCCATGTGCAGAACCTTCACTTATTTACTCGCTACAGTCAGGGGTGAGTGAGAGCCCATCAGCTGATATGGAAGTGGACACACCTGCTTTTTGACTAATCTTACATACCTAGCACACCCCATCTTAATCCACCATAACATCACCACCTCCACCTCTCAGTCCAGCAGCTTGTCGTGTCCACCCTACTCCACTGTCAGCACAGCATCCAGCACTCGTTTGTGCAGTTGTGCTCATGTAAAAGATAGTTTTTTTCTACATATGGCAAAGCCAAGAGCCTGAACTTCACCATCTTCAATCTAATATGACCTTTATTTATATAGCACAACCATATTCCTCAGAGCTTTAATGAGCAGTTTGTATAAAAAAAATAAAAAAAAAGTAAAAAAAAGTGACTGTTTACGATAATCCAACAAAGCTTAAATGATGACCCTGCTCTTCAGAGCTTACAATCTTCAAAGATGTGGGGGTGACAAAGTACAGGTGCTTATTTATAATAATGGTCAACCATCTTGAGGAATTGGGTGGTAGATAAAAGCTGCATGAGGCTTTTGGGTATGGTGGAGCTTGATAGCGAATTATGTTCAGAGAAGTAGAGAATATGGTACCGTATTTTTCAGACTACAAGACGTACCTAGGTTTTAGAAGAGGAAATTAGGGGGAAAAAAAAACTAAAGCAAAAAATGTGGTCAATGCTGTACGTAATAGCCCCTATCCTGGTATATGGCCCCCCTGAACCTTACCCTGGTATGCAAACAGGGCTGGCGTCAGCACCTGGTGCACCCAGGCAAGTGCCGAGACCCTGAGCAGGCAGGGGGCCCACTCGCCGTTGGAGACACTGGCGTCCTATGAGGGGCCCTGTGCCAGTGCCCATGAGGGGGCCCCCGCTTGCTCAAGGCCCCAGCACTTGCGATACTTACCTCTCCCTACTCCACCGCTGTGACGTCTTCTGCGTTTCCCGACAGGGACATTCAGGTCAGAGAGCGCGATGACATCACGTCTGTGCACCCTCTGCCTGAATAGTCAATGCAGAGAGCTGGAAGATGGCAATGCTGAGGAGTCCTGAGAAGAGGCGAATTTAATATTAATTAATATTATATATATATATATTAATATATATATATATATATTATATATATATATATATTATATAATATATATATTATTATATATATTTTAGTGTTTGGAGCAATATGGGGCCCATTATACACTGGAGCATCATATACAGGGCCCATTATACACTGGAGCATCATATACGGGGCCCGTTATACACTGGAGCATCATATACGGGGCCCATTATACACTGGAGCATCATATACGGGGCCCATTATGCACTGGAGCATCATATACGGGGCCCATCATACACTGGAGCATCATATACAGGGCCCATCATACACTGGAGCATCATATACGGGGCCCATTATACACTGGAGCATCATATATGGGGCCCATCATACACTGGAGCATCATATGGGGCCCCTTATATATGGCGCATCACATGGAGCCCATTATATATGGAGCATTATATGTGGCTCATCATACACTGGAGCATCATATATGGGGACCATCATATACTAGAGCATCATATGGGGTTCGTTATATATGGGGCATCATATGGGGCCCATCATATAGGGTCCATTATATATGGAGCATTATATGGGGCCTATTCTGTATGGAGCATTATATGTGACACATACTATATGGAGCAATATGTGGTTCTCATTACACTCTGAGGCCTGTCCTATACTGTATGGAGCATTATATGGGAACCATCATATACTGAAGCATTATGTGGAGCTCATCATATACTGTATGGAACATTATATGGGACCTATTATGTATGGAGCAATATATGGGGCTCATTATTCTGTATGGAGCGCTATGTGGTGCCCATAATACTGTATGGAGGACTGTACTGTCCGGTTTCTGAGCTATTGCAGAATTTACAATAGATATCACTCATGTAATGTAAGAAGTGAAGTATTTGGCATTGTACTATTCCTATATTTCTCTGCTGTATCTGATCATCATGAATTGTGGTATGTGTTAGAGGGGCCCATTGAGACTTTTGCCCAGGGCCTACAAAAATCCTGGAGCCATCCCTGTATGCATGCCCCCCTTATCCCTATCCTGGCAGGAATGGTCCCCCACAACCCTATCCTGGTATACAGGGACTCCATGTCATCCTAGTATGCATGGCTCCATGCTTAACCTGGTATGATTGGCCCCATTAGAAAGCATTAAAAAAAAAAAAAAAAAAGTTTGTTTTTTAATCTGCATGACCTCTGCAGACATTAATTTCACCACAAAACAAGCATGGTGAATTACAGAAGCAACTATTTTTTTTTCCTGGCCATAAGCTCAAATCACAGAACAGTGTGACAAGGAGGGATATAGCAAGCTGTTCCATATTTAGCAAGGGAAAAAAAAAAAATAAGATTTAGAACACTATATTCTTGCATGGAGCACAACAGAAGCAGTGCACAACACACTTGTAGGGCTTGCACCCTGCTGGCTTTGTCTGTGGACCTCAGTAATAGCAAAAAAAAAAAAAAAAGTTTACAAGCACACAGTGTCTGAGTTCTCCCACCCCCACCCCTCAAATACATGCCCTACGCCCATCATAGGCCACCATTATCCTAGCCAAAGTGATAAAAGTACTTTAGTGGCAACACATTTTCCCTGCACTTTTTACCAAATGTTTCTGATTTTATAAAATTTTGCTTGTGTTTCCAATCATGAATCTGAATGTGCCATATTCATGCAGATTTTATATTTGGAGATAGTTTTTAAACAAATTCACTCATCTCTAGTGACAACCCACAGTCAAGCTGAGGCAGCAAAGTCATAAGATCCAGTGGGGTAAATACCAAAAGCGCACAAAGTAAACCAGGAAATGCAAAGTCATAAGTCAGGTCACATTCCAGGGTCAGAATACCAAAAAAATAGCAGATAAGCAAAGGGCAATAACAGGTAGTCAAAATACAGTCCAAAGGTCAGCAGCAGCAGACTATTAGAACTTACAGCACATGGATCAGGCAGACTCACACCAGAGAGCACTGGCTTAGAAAAAGCTTTGACTGGCAGTGAACTGTCCCAGACAGCTCACCTAAGTAGCAGGGCAATTACCAAGAACAGGGAGCACCTGTGGAAATCTCTGCACCTTCCAGTCTCAGATAGGTCAACTGAGCTGTCAATCAAAGCACTGTCAGCTCAGCACGCCCCAGCACAGGTTAGGATTACAGAGCTGTCCATCACCAAGTCCCAGACACTCTGAGCAGAGGAATCGTGACAAAGCCTTTATGAGTGTAGCAGTACCACTCATGGGCGTACCCACCATGGGGCAGGGGGGGCAGTTGCCCCCCCTAGGAGCAGGGGCGCGCCGTGCCAAGATGAGGGCATCAGCATCAGCCGCCCCTTTAAAAGGAGCTTCTGGGCTGGCTGCGACGCACATACTAGACTGTATGGGCTCTTTCAAGGTGTGACATCGTTCCCGGGGGCGTGTCATACCAGGAGGGGGCGTGTTCTGCAAAGCCAGGAAGAGAAGCAGACATTATACATTGGGCTCTGTAGTCTGTTGCCGGCGTCTGTTTGCTGCAGGAGGGAAATCTGAGGTCAGAGTCCTCAGTGACACATAGGAGGATTTATTAATTAATGGGTTCATGTCTCCTTAGATTTTTGGTTGACTGGGTCTAATACTTGGGGCTGTGTAGTGGGGTTTGAGGGGGTGAATGCACGCTTGTGCGGTCTGATTGTGCCCCGAGGGGTTAATGCACACTTGTGGGGTCTGTGTGTGCTCCTAGGGGGTTTAATGCACGCTTGTGGGGTCTGTGTGTGCTCCTAGGGGGTTAATGCACGCTTGTGGGGTCTGTGTGTGCTCCTATGGGGTTTAATGCACGCTTGTGGGGTTTGGGTGTGCTCCTAGAGGGTTAATGCACAGCTGTGGGTCTGTGTGTGCTCCTAGGGGGTTATGCATGGAGCCCATACAGTATATATACCTGACAGCGGCCCATACAGTCTATACCTACAGTAATGTATACCTGACAGGAGCCCGTACAGTCTATATCTACAATAATACTGTATATACCTGACAGGAGCCCATACAGTCTATATCTACAGTAATATATACCTGACAGGAGCCCGTACAGTCTATATCTACAATAATATATACCTATAATTCACAATAAAGTCCTTATACCGTATAAGCCCCTAATCACATGGGGATCACTTATCCTTATGAATAGACACAGATCACAAAATCTTTACCTATATATTGGTAAATGAGCTAAGGATAACCAGATTAGCAAAAAATATATTTTTTATTGAAAAAGTTATAAAATCCTTAATATTTGTGCTGAGACTGTGCAAAAATACAAAAAACCAGGAACATACACCATAGACTTCACAAAAAACGTGGATTCAGCCCTAACTGCAATTAATCACAGTATATGCAGAAAAATACAAAATTTATAATCTGATGAAAGACTGAAACAGTAAAAATTCAGAATATAAATGTCAGCATTCATGAGTGTATTTATGATCTACAATCATCAACAGCGGGTGTCACAAAAATGTAAAATCATCCTACTAATATCCAGCATGCCAGCACACCATACATTCAAGCTGCCAGAATTTAATCTGTGACATCGTGAGATGAATCAATTGCTGGTACTCATGGATATATATAGAGTATACAACCATTGATTTCGGGTGTTACAAGATGCAACATACTCCCACCACTGTTCAGAATGCTGACACAATATGTCTAATTCTATCAAAATTTGCAAGTGGCAATATAAGAGGTAAAACAGTTGTTATTACCTTAGGGCTGTTTGCGAAAGTCCTGGCGTCCCTGCTGCCCCGACGCGCGTTTCGAAAACCTTCTTCGGGAGGCGTGTCAGGGAAGGGGAGACGCCAGGTTAAATACGTAATAGTGATGGTCTGAATGGACCGGTAATTACATTCAAAATACTGCCATTGGTGACCGGCACTGCACCAGCTGTTTAAGCTTAACATTAAAGAGGTATTTTTAAAACGAAAGTAAACCTGTTACCGGAACGCCCAAAATATGTGAGCAACCAATAGAAAAGTTCAACCAGACGTGACATGTCATCTCGTAATCCAATGCTCGACGCATGCGCATTGGAATATCAACATCATCCGGAGTAGTAATGTCCACACCCACAATAAACAATATCCAATCGGAAGAGAGGAGTCGATCCATCACGTGATTGGCCGTCCGGCGCATGCGCTGTTTCACCACCCATGTAGCTAAAGGAGAACAGCGGGCGCAGTCAGTGGGAAAAATGGTAAGCGTCAGTTTTGACACGCACCACTTATTTACCCAATAGACAGCAGCCACCTTTCCAAATGGGCCTGTAAACAGCCAATGCGCTCAGCCATAAACGTGGGATGTACCACTACAGCAAAAACAGATAAAATATAAACACATGTTAATAATATTAATACAGCCGAAATGGCAGTTGTAT
This sequence comes from Oophaga sylvatica, assembly GCA_033576555.1. Taxonomy (NCBI): domain Eukaryota; kingdom Metazoa; phylum Chordata; class Amphibia; order Anura; family Dendrobatidae; genus Oophaga; species Oophaga sylvatica. The sequence goes on from JARQOD010000001.1 coordinate 507,315,017, forward strand.
CTTCACAAGAATTATAAGAAGAAAATTAGTCTTGTGGTAGATGTAATTCTTCAGTCCTCTCTTAATATCGATATGTCCGTTCAATAGATGATTCAGTTTTCACTTCAATAAGCCAGGCTTCAGGAAAACGCAATAATGTGAACCTCGATACCTCCGATTTATTAAAATTACCACGAATGAGATGCATTTCTAAAAACTAAGAAAAAATAATAAATGAATAACAAAAATACAAAACAACTAAAAACATAAGGAATGGCTATATACCCCTGCCCATCCCTATCTACTTCCAATGCCATCTACACATGCCTATATCAACAAGGAAAATTGGACAAAAAATGAAAAATAAAAATCAATGGAACCAAAGGACTAAAGAAATGCTCCAAAGCCAAAACTTTCATTTAGGCCTTGTGGGGCCATAGTGCCCAATCGGTATATCCACTGGCATTCTTTCTTAGCCAGTCTTTTGTGGATGTCCCACCCCTGAAACCCAAATTGACAATGTCAATTCCTTTGACTGACAACAAATTGGGATTACAAGAATGGAATTTCTTAAAATGCCTAGGTAGGGTTTTTAAGGCGGTGGTATCCTGGGAATTTTTGGCTTTGGCTATGTCAATACAATGTTCGCGAACTCTTATTTTCAACTCACGACTCGTGAGGCCTATATAAATCTTACGACAAGGGCATTCACCATAGTAGATCACTCCCTTGCTGGAACAGGTAATATGTGCTCTAATTTGAAATTTTTTTGTATCATCCTGATTGTTAAATGAGAAGCTCTTTTTCATGTTCGAACAATTTTAAGAAATTCCATTCTTGTAATCCCAATTTGTTGTCAGTCAAAGGAATTGACATTGTCAATTTGGGTTTCAGGGGTGGGGACATCCACAAAAGACTGGCTAAGAAAGAATGCCAGTGGATATACCGATTGGGGACTATGGCCCCACAAGGCCTAAATGAAAGTTTTGGCTTTGGAGCATTTCTTTAGTCCTTTGGTTCCATTGATTTTTATTTTTCATTTTTTGTCCAATTTTCCTTGTTGATATAGGCATGTGTAGATGGCATTGGAAGTAGATAGGGATGGGCAGGGGTATATAGCCATTCCTTATGTTTTTAGTTGTTTTGTATTTTTGTTATTCATTTATTATTTTTTCTTAGTTTTTAGAAATGCATCTCATTCGTGGTAATTTTAATAAATCGGAGGTATCGAGGTTCACATTATTGCGTTTTCCTGAAGCCTGGCTTATTGAAGTGAATACTGAATCATCTATTGAACGGACATATCGATATTAAGAGAGGACTGAAGAATTACATCTACCACAAGACTAATTTTCTTCTTATAATTCTTGTGAAGATACAACTGCCATTTCGGCTGTATTAATATTATTAACATGTGTTTATATTTTATCTGTTTTTGCTGTAGTGGTACATCCCACGTTTATGGCTGAGCGCATTGGCTGTTTACAGGCCCATTTGGAAAGGTGGCTGCTGTCTATTGGGTAAATAAGTGGTGCGTGTCAAAACTGACGCTTACCATTTTTCCCACTGACTGCGCCCGCTGTTCTCCTTTAGCTACATGGGTGGTGAAACAGCGCATGCGCCGGACGGCCAATCACGTGATGGATCGACTCCTCTCTTCCGATTGGATATTGTTTATTGTGGGTGTGGACATTACTACTCCGGATGATGTTGATATTCCAATGCGCATGCGTCGAGCATTGGATTACGAGATGACATGTCACGTCTGGTTGAACTTTTCTATTGGTTGCTCACATATTTTGGGCGTTCCGGTAACAGGTTTACTTTCGTTTTAAAAATACCTCTTTAATGTTAAGCTTAAACAGCTGGTGCAGTGCCGGTCACCAATGGCAGTATTTTGAATGTAATTACCGGTCCAATCAGACCATCACTATTACGTATTTAACCTGGCGTCTCCCCTTCCCTGACACGCCTCCCGAAGAAGGTTTTCGAAACGCGCGTCGGGGCAGCAGGGACGCCAGGACTTTTGCAAACAGCCCTAAGGTAATAACAACTGTTTTACCTCTTATATTGCCACTTGCAAATTTTGATAGAATTAGACATATTGTGTCAGCATTCTGAACAGTGGTGGGAGTATGTTGCATCTTGTAACACCCGAAATCAATGGTTGTATACTCTATATATATCCATGAGTACAAGCAATTGATTCATCTCACGTTGTCACAGATTAAATTCTGGCAGCTTGAATGTATGGTGTGCTGGCATGCTGGATATTAGTAGGATGATTTTACATTTTTGTGACACCCGCTGTTGATGATTGTAGATCATAAATACACTCATGAATGCTGACATTTATATTCTGAATTTTTACTGTTTCAGTCTTTCATCAGATTATAAATTTTGTATTTTTCTGCATATACTGTGATTAATTGCAGTTAGGGCTGAATCCACGTTTTTTGTGAAGTCTATGGTGTATGTTCCTGGTTTTTTCTATTTTTGCACAGTCTCAGCACAAATATTAAGGATTTTATAACTTTTTCAATAAAAAATATATTTTTTGCTAATCTGGTTATCCTTAGCTCATTTACCAATATATAGGTAAAGATTTCGTGATCTGTAATAATATATACCTGACAGGAGCCCGTACAGTCTATATCTACAATAATATATACCTGACAGGAGCCTGTACAGTCTATATCTACAGTAATATATACCTGACAGGAGCCGTACAGTCTATATCTACAATAATATATACCTGACAGGAGCCCGTACAGTCTATATCTACAGTAATATATACCTGACAGGAGCCCGTACAGTCTATATCTACAGTAATATATACCTGACAGGAGTCCATACAGTCTATATCTACAGTAATATATACCTGACAGGAGCCTGTACAGTCTATATCTACAGTAATATATACCTGACAGGAGCCTGTACAGTCTATATCTACAGTAATATATACCTGACAGGAGCCCGTACAGTCTATATCTACAGTAATATATACCTGACAGGAGCCTGTACAGTCTATATCTACAATAATATATACCTGACAGGAGCCCGTACAGTCTATATCTACAGTAATATATACCTGACAGGAGCCTGTACAGTCTATATCTACAGTAATATATACCTGACAGGAGCCCTACAGTCTATATCTACAGTAATATATACCTGACAGGAGCCCGTACAGTCTATATCTAAAATAATATATACCTGACAGGAGCCCGTACAGTCTATATCTACAGTAATATATACCTGACAGGAGCCCATACAGTCTATATCTACAGTAATATATACCTGACAGGAGCCCATACAGTCTATATCTACAGTAATATATACCTGACAGGAGCCCGTACAGTCTATATCTACAGTAATATATACCTGACAGGAGCCCGTACAGTCTATATCTACAGTAATATATACCTGACAGGAGTCCATACAGTCTATATCTACAATAATATATACCTGACAGGAGCCCATACAGTCTATATCTACAGTAATATATACCTGACAGGAGCCGTACAGTCTATATCTACAGTAATATATACCTGACTGGAGCCCGTACAGTCTATATCTACAGTATTATATACCTGACAGGAGCCCGTACAGTCTATATCTACAATAATATATACCTGACAGGAGCCCGTACAGTCTATATCTACAGTAATATATACCTGACAGGAGCCCGTACAGTCTATATCTACAGTAATATATACCTGACAGGAGCCCGTACAGTCTATATCTACAATAATATATACCTGACAGGAGCCATACAGTCTATATCTACAGTAATATATACCTGACAGGAGCCCATACAGTCTATATCTACAATAATATGTACCTGACAGGAGCCTGTACAGTCTATATCTACAGTAATATATACCTGACAGGAGCACGTACAGTCTATATCTACAATAATATATACCTGACAGGAGCATGTACAGTCTATATCTACAATAATATATACCTGACAGGAGTCCATACAGTCTATATCTACAGTAATATATACCTGACAGGAGCCTCAGTCTATTACAGTAATTATATGACAGGAGCGTACAGTCATATACAGTAATATCCTGACAGGAGCCCGTACAGTCTATATCTACAATAATATATACCTGACAGGAGCCCGTACAGTCTATATCTACAATAATATATACCTGACAGGAGCCCATATAGTCTATATCTACAGTAATATATACCTGACAGGAGTCCATACAGTCTATATCTACAGTAATATATACCTGACAGGAGCCCGTACAGTCTATATCTACAATAATATATACCTGACAGGAGTCCATACAGTCTATATCTACAGTATTATATACCTGACAGGAGCCCATACAGTCTATATCTACAGTAATATATACCTGACAGGAGCCCGTACAGTCTATATCTACAATAATATATACCTGACAGGAGCTTGTACAGTCTATATCTACAATAATATATACCTGACAGGAGCCTGTACAGTCTATATCTACAGTAATATATACCTGACAGAAGCCCGTACAGTCTGTATCTACAGTAATATATACCTGACAGGAGCCCGTACAGTCTATATCTACAATAATATATACCTGACAGGAGCCCGTACAGTCTATATCTACAATAATATATACCTGACAGGAGCCTGTACAGTCTATATCTACAGTAATATATACCTGACAGGAGCCCATACAGTCTATATCTACAGTAATATATACCTGACAGGAGCCCGTACAGTCTATATCTACAGTAATATATACCTGACAGGACCCCATACAGTGTAAGGTTCTGTGTACATGTTCCTGAAACTCAGTTTGTTCGTCAGCCATTTTACTTTCTGTCTTGCTGCAGCTACTTGCCCTCAGTCAAAATGGAGTTTCCAGCTTGCATGTTCCCGCCCTGATTCTCTCCTTTTGCTTCTTAAGCAGCCACAGGTGAGCAATCAGTGCTTCAGAATCTAGCCTGCAGTGAACCTGTGACCTGACTCCTAAAGCCTTGGACCTTGTACTCCAGCTATTCCTACTGAGGAACTCTGAAGCACTTGTGGACTCTGAACCCTGCTCTTTGAAAGACCCACGTTTGCATGGACTTACGGTAACAGAGAAGAAGATCCTGAACCTGTTGTGGAGAGTGATTGCTGAGCTTAGATTACTCTGGCCTGCTGTGTCTCCTGCTTCTGTGTCTGCAAACTGTGTGACTATTTTTGCCAACTTGTATGAAGTAATACAAGACTTTCTATATCAAACCTGTGTCTCATGTATTTTCATAAAGCACTCAAGCACAAGACGCTATATGAACTGTACTACATACATTACAAGATTCTGAAGCCAAAACGTTAGTGTCTGCTGGGTCTGGAAAGGCTGTGTCTTCTGTAACTGTGGATATCGGATGTCCGGTTGTACTTTCTGTGATGACAGTGGTTGTGACTTCTCACAACCATTCCAGGTGAGCAATTCCCTTAAGTGTTTTTTTTTCTGCAGTGTTACCACAGGTAAACACTATTGTTTTTTTTTTTTTTTTTTTTCTCTTTTTTGTCTGCTGTAACTGTGGATATCAGATGTCCGGGTGAACTTTCTGTGATGATAGTGGTTGTGACTTCTCACAACCATTCCAGGTGAGCAGTTCCCTTAATTTTTTTTTCTCTCTGCAGTGTTACCACAGGTAAACACTATTGTTTTTTTTTTCTCCTCTCCTCTTCTTCCAGTACTCCTGTCTTAAAAGATCTGGAAAATGGAGGCCCGCATAAAGGAACTTTGCGGAGTGACTGATAATATCCTTGCAGATTTGCAGAATATAAAGACCCGTTTTTCAAGCCTACAGGACCTCACTAATCACAATTTGCAAGTGTTTGGACAGACTGCCCAGGATTTGCGAGCCAGGATTGAGGTTCTAGAAGAGCGAGTCCAGGCTCCTGCCATAGCCCGAGTTCTGGGATTCCCAAGTTGCCCCCTTTTCGTTTTGGCGGTGAACGTGAGAAATTCAGGGGATTTATTAATCAATGCAATCTTTTTTTTTCTGCACATGCTTCACAATTTCCCACTGAACGATCTAAGGTGCTTACTATAATTATGTTGCTTACCAACAAGGCTTTGATGTGGGCAAACCCTCTGATTGAGACTGAGGATGATTGTTTGAATCACCTTGATGCTTTTATTTCAGCCATGGGGCAGGTGTTTGATGACCCCAATCGAGGTGCAACAGCTGAAGCAGCCATGTTAGCTTTGCGCCAAGGTAAGCACTCGGTAGCTGAATATGCCTTGGATTTCAGGAGATGGGCCCTTGATACCACCTGGGACAGTTCCGCCAAAAAATCTATTTTTCGAAAGGGGTTATCTCCACTGATTAAGGATGAACTTGCTCGTGCCGACCCTCCCACTGCGTTAGGTGACTTTATTAACTACTGCATCCGTATTGATACTCGTCTGACTGAACGCAGGCAAGAGAGATGGTTTGAAAGCAATCGCACTAACCTTTTCCTACCTTCCTCTCCAGCTAAGGAACCTTTGAGTAGGATTACACGGGAACCTGAACCTGAACCCATGCAGGTAGACTCTTTACAACGACGGGTTAGTGATGCACGCAAGGAACATCGTTTTAAGGAGAATCTATGTTTCTATTGTGGTAAGTCAGGGCACTTCATTATAAACTGCCCCAGCCGTTCTCGTAAGACTACTGCAGCACTCATTCATTGTGAGTGTTGCCGAGAGGGGATCTGTCAGTGTCCCGAGCTCTAGGCTCCAGAGAGATCTGCAAGCAACAGATCTATGATTTCTTCTTGGACTTAAACTCCGTTACCGTTCGATCAGGAAACAGAGCCTTTGAGGGTTCTTATGGGTAAAGATCATCAAGAGAAACTGTCCTTTATGCTTATCTCTTCTCCCCACTTTCCCATTATTCTAGGGCTACCATGGCTGCAGGCTCAGAATCCTACCATTAACTGGGAGACCAAGGAATTACACTTTCCAGAGAAACAGATGAGTCCAAAAGTTTCAGCTTGCTCGGTTCCTAAAGGAACCATGTCAGTCCCTGAACTACCAGCTGTATACCAGGACTATGTGGATTTATGTGACAAGAAGAACGCTGACCAGCTTCCTCCTCACCGTCCATATGATTGTCCAATTGAATTATTGCCTGGAGCAGAGATACCTTTTGGTAAGATCTACCCCCTGGCGGGGCCCGAGCTAAAGGCTTTAAAGGATTACATAGACGAAAATCTAGCCAAGGGCTTCATACGCCCCTCTTCATCTCCTGCAGGTGCACCCATCTTCTTTGTAAAGAAGAAAGATGGATCTCTGAGACCATGCGTAGACTATAGGGAACTCAATAAGGTTACTATTAGAAACCGTTATCCATTGCCTTTAATCCCTGAGTTATTGGAGAGAGTGCGACATGCCAAAATTTTCTCTAAACTAGATCTTCGTGGGGCCTATAACTTAGTCCGTATTAGACCTGGGGGTGAATGGAAGACTGCATTCAGGTCACGCTATGGACACTTTGAATATCTAGTTATGCCTTTTGGTCTGAGTACCGCCCCAGCCACTTTCCAACACTTGGTGAATGACATCTTCAGGGATCTCCTAGATACATTCGTGGTAATTTATTTGGATGATATTCTAATTTTTTCTAACTCCACAGAGGAACATCATGGACATGTGAGAATGGTCTTGGAACGTCTAAGACAAAATCATCTTTACATCAAACTTGAAAAGTGTGAATTCCATAGGACCGAAATTCAATTTCTGGGGTATGTACTGTCTACACAAGGAATTAGTATGGATGGAAGCAAAACCCAAGCCATCAAGGATTGGCCAAGTCCTAGAAATGTGAAGGAGGTACAGCGCTTCATCGGGTTTGCCAACTTCTATAGACGTTTCATTAGAAATTTCTCTGAGGTAGTGTCACCTATCACCCAACTTACCCGGAAAGAGTCTAGGTTCTCCTGGACTCCCCAAGCCCAGGAAGCATTTACCCGTCTAAAAGATAAATTTACCACCGCACCTATCTTAGTACATCCCAACCCCGAGCTTGCCTTCATAATAGAGGTGGATGCTTCAGACTGTGCCGTTGGAGCTATACTCTCTCAGAGAACAGGTGAGAAGAATGTCTTGCATCCCTGTGCCTTCTTTTCCCAGCAGTTGTCTTCGGCTGAGAGGAACTACGATGTGGGCAATAGAGAGTTGTTGGCCATTATTGCCGCCTTCAAAGAATGGAGACACCTTCTTCAGGGAGCTGCACAGCAAATAGTCGTCCTGACAGACCATCGTAACCTTGAGTTTATCAGGTCGGCTAAGTGCCTAACTCCTCGCCAGGCTCGCTGGAATCTTTTCTTAAACCAATTTAATTTTATCATTTCTTATAGACCAGGATCGCGCAATGGAAAGGCTGATGCACTCTCTAGGATTTATTCAGCAGAGACACGTCCAATTACTCCTCCTAAGACTATTCTTCCTGACTCTAGATTCCTAGGAGTAATTCATAATCAAGACCTACTTAAGGACATCAAGGAAGCATACCATGCGGATTCCTTTTTGGCACAACCCCCAAGGGACGTAAGTCTTGTCTTTAAGAATGGTGTGTGGATTCAGGGACAACGCCTGTATATTCCTGAAACAGTCAGATTGAGAGTATTGCAACTCATTCACGATTCCAAGATAGCTGGGCATAGAGGAATTCTAAAGACACAGGAATTTCTCTCTCGTTTCTTTTGGTGGCCCACTTGCAGGAAGGATGTTTTAAACTATGTCACTTCATGTGAAGTCTGTGCAAGATGCAAAACACCTCGCTCCTCACCAACTGGTCTGTTACAGCCTCTTCCCACCCCGTCCCGCCCGTGGGGATCCATTTCTATGGACTTCATTGTGGAGTTACCAACCTCTCAAGGGAAGAACACCATTCTAGTGGTGGTTGACCGTCCAACAAAGGCAGCTCATTTTATCCCTTGTGTAGGCTTACCCACTGCAAAACAGACATCAGATTTGATGATTAAAGATGTGTTTCGCTTACATGGAGTACCGGATGAGGTTATTTCGGATCGAGGGGTGCAATTCACTTCTAGGTTTTGGCAAAATTTCTGTGCAGCATTGGACATTAAAGTAAACCTTTCTTCTGCTTTTCATCCCCAGACTAATGGACAGACCGAACGAACCAATCAAACCCTGGAGCAGTATCTCCGCTGCTTTATCTGCCACCTACAGGATGATTGGGTGGATCTACTTCCATTAGCTGAGTTCTCGTATAACAACTCTCAGAGTGCCTCCACTAAGCAGTCTCCTTTTTACTCTAATCTAGGTTATCATCCTAACATTCTACCACGATTTCCCATAGAAACGCCTTTACCAGCAGTGGCTGAAAGAATCACGTCTTTACAGAAGAATATGGATCTTCTAAAGGAGAATCTGGAATCGGCTCAGGAAAGGTACAAGAAAGCAGCAGATAAATTTCGTAAACCTGCACCAGCTTTCAAGGTAGGAGACTTGGTCTGGCTGTCAACCAGAAATCTTAAGTTAAGGATTCCATCGTCTAAGTTGGGACATAAGTACATTGGACCCTATAAAATCAGTAAAATTATAATTGCCGTTGCTTGTCGTCTTCAACTGCCCAGAACTATGAGAATTCACCCTGTCTTTCATGTATCCCTACTAAAGGCTGCGACACCCAATACGTTTCCTGGACTTTCTTCTCCTTGCCCTGACCCAGTGCTAGTCGATGGTCAGGAAGAATTTGTGGTGGAAAGGATTTTAGATTCCAGGTTGTATAGAAATCAGTTACAATATCTGATTAAATGGCAGGGCTACCCAGTGGAGGACAACTCATGGGAACCAGTCAATAACGTTAATGCTCCTCGCTTGCTCCGTCAGTTTCATCAGAGGTACCCACACAAGCCTGGCCTGAGGTCATCCGGAGGTTGTCCCTAAGGGGGGAGTAATGTAAGGTTCTGTGTACATGTTCCTGAAACTCAGTTTGTTCGTCAGCCATTTTACTTTCTGTCTTGCTGCAGCTATCTTGCCCTCAGTCAAAATGGAGTTTCCAGCTTGCATGTTCCCGCCCTGATTCTCTCCTTTTGCTTCTTAAGCAGCCACAGCTGAGCAATCAGTGCTTCAGAATCTAGCCTGCAGTGAACCTGTGACCTGACTCCTAAAGCCTTGGACCTTGTACTCCAGCTATTCCTACTGAGGAACTCTGAAGCACTTGTGGACTCTGAACCCTGCTCTTTGAAAGACCCACGTTTGCATGGACTTACGGTAACAGAGAAGAAGATCCTGAACCTGTTGTGGAGAGTGATTGCTGAGCTTAGATTACTCTGGCCTGCTGTGTCTCCTGCTTCTGTGTCTGCAAACTGTGTGACTATTTTTGCCAACTTGTATGAAGTAATACAAGACTTTCTATATCAAACCTGTGTCTCATGTATTTTCATCGCACTCAAGCACAAGACGCTATATGAACTGTACTACATACATTACATACAGTCTATATCTACAATAATATATACCTGACAGGAGCCCGTACAGTCTATATCTACAGTAATATATACCTGACAGGAGCCCGTACAGTCTATATCTACAATAATATATACCTGACAGGAGCCCGTACAGTCTATATCTACAGTAATATATACCTGACAGGAGCCCATACAGTCTATATATACAATAATATATACCTGACAGGAGCCCGTACAGTCTATATCTACAGTAATATATACCTGACAGGAGCCCGTACATTCTATATCTTCAGTAATATATATCTGACGTACAGGTGCTGGGCTGGGGCTGATGTATATACAGGGGCTGGGCTGGGTCTGGTGACGTATACAGGGGCTGGGCTGGGGCTGATGTATATACAGGGGCTGGGCTGGGCCTGGTGACGTATACAGGGGCTGGGCTGGGACTGATGTATATACAGGTCATGGGCTGGTGTCGGTGACGTATACAGGGGCTGGCCTGGTGGTGATGTATATACAGGTGCTGGGGCTGATGTATGTACAGGTGCTGGGCTGGTGATGTATATACAGGTCCGACCGTCCTACCGTCCTGGGCTGGGGCTAGTGACGTATACAGAGACTGGCCTGGTGGTGATGTATATACAGGGGCTGGCCTGGTAGTGATGTATATACAGGGGCTGGGCTGGGGCTGATGTATATACAGGTGCTGGTCTGGGGCACATTATTAAAAGAAGGAGACAATGATGGGGCATATAACTACAAGAAGGAGACAATGATGGGGCATATTACTACAAGAAGGAGACAATGATTGGGCATATTACTACAAGAAGGGGACAATGATGGGGCATATTTCAGGGTGGAATCTGCTTGCATTCCATGCTTAAATCTATCTATCTATCTATCTATCTAAAAAGAAGAAAATTAGAGCAGCACAAAGAAAGAGTCCGGGTGCAGAGCCCCCCCAGGCAAATACCAAACATCAATTATAGAAATCCAGACAAATTGAAGGCAGCACACCGTCTGTAGTGAAAAAAAAGCTATTTAATAAGGCCAAAAGGCGACGTTTTGGTCCAAACAACAAGAACCTTTCTCAAGGCTTGAGAAAGGTTCCTGTTGTTTGGACCGAAATGTCGCCTTTTGACCTTATTAAATAGCTTTTTTTTCCACTACAAACTATGTGCTGCCTCCAATTTGTCTGGTTTTCTATCTATCTATCTATCTATCTATCTATCTATCTATCTATCTATCTATTATTTATCTATCTATCTAATATTCATTTTTTTTCCCATAAAGATCAATCCAATTGCTGTGTTTAGAAAGGGCAGTGTGAATGGCTCAGTGTCAGTGTGTGATAAACACGCATGAGCTTGAAGTCCACCTGCTGAACAGAAGAGAAAACTGCAAAGGTAAGCCTAAAATCAATGAATTGTTTACATAATAGGATTAATCATGGTGGTATTTCTCCTTGTATGTGATATTATTGGTCTTGGTATAAGGAATTATGTTGTGTATGGCGGTCATTTGTTTTCGTTTCGTTTTATTCACATTTTTCGTTCTATAATTTTACAACCTGAACGACCATGGCTTGCCCCCCCCTAGTTTTGATCCTGGGTACGCCCATGGTACCACTACACTTTCTTCACAATATTTGAATGAGGCAGTACAGTTGATGCATTCAAGGGTGTATGGATGACCCTACTTATAATTTTTGGCAAGATTTGCACATAATGCATAGTCTTTATGTGTCTAGCAGTACCACTACATGAGAATTTGAACCGAATGTGTATGAGGCAATGCTTTATGTCTAAGGCTGGAGTCACACGGCCGTAAAACTCTTCCGATAATCGCATCGCACTGCACAGACTGGCCTGACACCTCTCCTGACCTGAGCAAGACAGCTTGATGGATTACTATGCAGAGGTCAAGCTCAGGTCAGGAGAGCCGACAGCCAGGACGAGTTTTCCGATGCGATTCTCGCACGTGAAATATGGCAGTGTGTCTCTGCCCTAATACAAGGTGTATCTGAGTCCCTAATTTTTGGCAGTTCTTGCTTCTTTCATAAATTAAACTGAAACTTCCTAATTTTTAATGAAAAAAATATTTTGTTTTACTGAAATTATATTTTTTTAATCCTTTTTAACTGTTGCCTTTTATACAAGTCATTATACAGGAAAAAAATTCTTAACATTTTTTCCTTTAAAATGCAATTTCTCGTCGGTTTGGAATGTTTTATTGTGAGTCCTTAAAGTGGAGTAAAAGTGTGATCCCACTGTTCTCAGCAGCGATCAGGGAGTCAGAGATGCTTCCAGGGGTCTTCCACATGCTGTTTTCCTTCCATTCTGCACTTTTCCCATCCATTGAACATTTTCACCGCCCCCCAGACCGCTTTGTAGGGTCTTCCGGTATAAAGCTTGGCTTTCCCATTGACTCCCATTATACTCATTACTTGCAAGTATTAGAGTCTTTGCCTGATGAAGAGACCTGAGTAGTCTCGAAAGCTTGCAATTTGTTACCATCTTTTCAGTTAGGCTGGGATCACACATGCGACGAAAACGTCCGACGCTCGCATGTGAAATCCCTGATCTGGCGCCGGCACTCGGAGTGGAGTGCCCGGCTGCATGTATTTATATGCAGCCGCTCGCTCCACTCCCGAGTGCCTTAGCCATTAAAAGGTATCAACCACTAAGGACTCTCAATTCTAAATATTTTTCTATCTACTGGCTAACAGGGTACTAAGATATACATCTTTCTTGTATCTACATGGATCCACTAATATACCCCCATCTAGTGGCCCTTTGTGAAACTACACTTGCCCCGACTATGAGTACTATATTACAAGTGCCCTCCTCTAATGTTCCCAAAGGATGCACTACCTTACCTAAATCTATGTGGAATACTATACAACAGACCAATACGTCACAATAAGATACATAACAATTATAAACATATACATAGCAGCATAAACATTTAAAGGGCTAAAACCTGACCCTCTTTACATGTGGATAGGAAAGAAAATGAGTCCTTGCTAAGGAATGAGTCATTTTTGGAGGCGTTTATCATGTGGCATCAATATTGCGTCATCTTTATTCTGCGCTCAGTATCATTACAGCAGAAAAATTTATGCAGAATTTATTTTACTTTTTTGTATGTTTATGTACACACGTCCTCAAGTGATGTAATGAGGCCAGACGATATATTGCAATGTGTAAAGATAAAATACAAATCCTTTTTTAAGATTATAAAAAATAAAAACAATAAGGAATTAAAAATATATATCAAGCTTATGGAACATGAAGAAACACATGAGCATGGGAGTAAATCATAAAAACTAATTATACTAGTATGCACAAATAATATTCCATTACAGGTTCTAATGAAAGATTTGTTTTAGCACTCAAATGAAGAAATCAAGTGATGTATTAATGCTATTTGAATATGCATATGTAGAAGGTTATTCATCCACAATGAAATATAAAGTGCATAGTGCAGGTGTTTCAATGTGGATTAATGAAATGCCATTGTGAACATCAAAGGGTTTTGCAGAGTCAAATGCTCAGAAAATGACTGGTGCATTAGAAAAGTGATCAGTGCAAATCCTTACAAAAGATGTTGTTCAAAATAAACATGAGAATCATGAAGCTTGATCAGCGTGTAGAGATGGTACAGTACTTACAAAGTGTAAGTGTCATGTGCATAACTCCTGGCTGCACTGTGTTCCTACCCCGTGAGTCCTCCGAGCTTCCTTGAAATACCTACCTCGTAACTATCCTCTCGCCATTTTTAATTTACTCCTCAACCCCACATACCTAATCCAACCCCCCAAATAAAGACATAGTCAAGATTGGATTAAATGGCCACAGCAGCCGTTTTATTAACATAAATACATAACAAGATTCTTAAACATTTTATCCAAGAAGGGGAAGGTGTCACGCTGTCTCTGTATACAGGAGAACCGGGGTCTATGCTGACCCTAAGCTGGGGGCCTGACTAATCCCTCTACCTGGAGGTACTGTTGATGGTACAGAGGTCCAGGCCGCCAGCCTATCTCCTGTGAATCCCTAACCACTGTAATCTAGTCCTGAGAAGGACCCTGATTACCACCACAGGGATAAGGAAGGTATCTGCCTTCACACACAGTATAAAAGACAAACGAGACAGTACAAGGGGTAAATAAAAGAACACCTTGCATACAAAACTACCAATACAGAGGGAACACAAATGGGTAGGGAGATAACTAATAAAGCGAGGACAGGAGAAAACCACAACAGGTATTCTTAGCTTAGACTTCTCAATACGATCCGCTCTGCTGGTCTGCATGAAAGCTTTCACCGACACTTCCCCAGCAGACAGGCAGGTATTTGAAGGAAACCAATTAACAAAACATTAATTGCAGCTGAGCGAGGCTGGTCAGTCCAGCACAGAGAGAGAAAGAATTAACTCCCTCAGTGCCGAAAAACACCCAGCACCAGAAACTCAGCTGTGAGAAGTCAGGGTGTGCAATCGCGACGATCTTCGCAGCGGCACACCCGTGACAGTACCCCCCCTTCTACGAGGGGCCTCCGGACCCTCAGGGCCGGGTTTATCTGGGTGAGTAGTGTGGAAGGCCCGAACCAATTGGTCTGCGTTAATATCCGACGCAGAAACCCACGTCCTCTCCTCAGGACCATACCCCCTCCAATGAACAAGGTACTGAAGGGACCGGCGATTCAGACGTGAATCGATGACTCTCGACACCTGGAACTCCAAGTTATCATTGACCACCACAGGAGGAGGAGGTAAAGGTGACGGTATCACCGGCGCCACATACTTCTTAAGTAACGATCTGTGGAACACATTATGAATTTTAAATGTAGGAGGGAGGTCAAGACGGAATGCAACTGGATTAATTATAGAACTGATCTTGTATGGCCCGATGAACCTGGGACCCAGTTTCCAGGAGGGAACCTTAAGTTTTATATTTTTGGTAGACAACCATACCAGATCGTTCACACTTAGGTCCGGACCAGACACTCTCCTCCTATCAGCCATACGTTTGTATCGGTTCCCCATAGTACTCAAATTATTCAGCACTCCTCTCCACACTGAAGCAAGTGACGACGAAAATCGTTCCTCCTCAGGAACCCCAGAAGAGCCCCCCCTATTGAAAGTACAAAACTGGGGGTGAAAACCATATGCCCCAAAAAACGGGGACTTACCAGTGGACTCGCTCCCCTATTATTTAGAGCAAACTCCGCCAAAGGCAAGAAAGAAGCCCAGTCCTCCTGGTTCTCTGACACAAAACACCGGAGATATGTCTCCAAGCTCTGGTTCAGACGCTCTGTCTGACCATTGGTCTGCGGGTGAAAAGCCGATGAAAATGACAACTGCATCCCCCGCCGTGTACAAAATGCTTTCCAGAATTTGGACACGAACTGAGACCCCCGATCCGACACCACATCGGAGGGTACCCCGTGAAGCCTTACAATCTCCCCAATAAACACCTGCGCAAGAGTTTTAGCATTAGGAAGAGCAGGAAGAGCGATAAAATGTGCCATCTTGCTGAACCTGTCCACCACAACGAGTATGACTGTTTTACCCGAAGATGGCGGGAGATCCGTAATGAAGTCCATAGACAGATGAGTCCACGGACGCTCCGGGATCTTCAAAGGTAAGAGGGCCCCAGACGGACGGGTATGTGGGGTCTTAGAGCGCGCACAAACCTCGCAGGACGCGACAAAAGTTACTGTCATGTGTGCTTTGCCACGAAGATCGTCGCGGTTGCACATTTTGACTTCTCACAGCTGAGCTGCTGTTTCTTTGTGTTTGGCAGCTAGGGAGTTAATTCTGTCTGTGCTCGGTGCTGGGACTGGGTGCAGTTTCTCCCGGCTGCAATTGATTATTTGTTGATTGGTTTCCTTTAAATTCCTGGTTGTCTGCTTGGGGAGTTGCCAGTGAAACCTTCATGCAGACCACAGATAGGAATGAATCTGTATAGACTTTAGTTGTGAGCTCCTTAGTTGTTCTAAGCTCAACTTGGTTAGAGTTTATTTCCCAGACCATTTATGTTCCTTTGGTGTTTGAGTGTGTATGCAAGCGAGTGTTATCCTGTCTGTCTTATATGTCTAATCTGTGTATTTAGCTGAGATCAGCCCATATCCCTTTGGTGGTAGTCAGGATCCTTCTTAGGACTGATTACAGGGTTCAGGGTCTGATAGGAGACAGGGTTAGGTTGGAGACTTGGACCTCTGAACCATTATCAGTACCTCCAAGGTGAGGGATTAGTTAGGACCCCAGTTTAGGGTCAGGTTAGATCCCGGTCCACCTCTTTCCTGTTTCAGCTCATCAAGTCCTCAAGATTAACCCTGAGTTCAGCAGATATCGTGTCAGGTAAATCTATTCTATACTTACATGCTGATGTTGCTATACTAGTTGTTGTATAGAGTGTTGTTCCTGTATTAATAGTTTACTGACATTGTATACATATCATTAGACAGCGTGACATTTTCACTGGCCATAAAAATTATCTCCAGTTACCATGGATCCAGTAGCCCAGCTGGCTCTGCAGTTGCAGGGATTATCCATGGAGCTGACGGACATTAAGTCCAAAGTTTTGTCTCCCCTGGAGCAAACCAGAGTTGAACCTAAAGTAGCTCCCCCGGACAGGTTCACTGGTGGGCGAGACAAATTTTTCACCTTCCGGGAGGCATGTAAATTGTATTTTCGGCTTCGGCCTCGATCATCAGGGAGTGAGGAGCAGAGAGTGGGAATTGTTATCTCACTTCTGCAAGGG
>JARQOD010000001.1:507332293-507360230 GCA_033576555.1 Oophaga sylvatica
TTCTAAAATTCCCCCTTTTTGGTGTAGTTTTTTATGGGTGGTTTGGGCTTTCGCTATGTAAAAAGGTGTTGATTAATGCCTCAGAAAACCCCCCTTGTTCTCAGTTTTTCCCCCCTAAAGTTCCACGCCGTCAAGGGAGACTTCCCACTTGGGGTGGAAAAAAGGCCTTTTGGAGAGAAGCCGGGATTTAAAGGAAGTATCAGGGTCTGTCAAGGACATCATTTGAAGGCATGAGAACCAAGGTCTCTTGGGCGGGAATGGGCTATAATTTTCCGTGCCCTGTCTGCCTGATCTTCCTGATGACTTGCGGTAGCATATGATCAGGGGAAAGGCATTGCTAGCCTGAATGCCACAGACTTGAAGGGCATCCAGAATTTCTGGCTGACTGCCTTTTCCAGGGGGAAAATTTGGATTTGTCTGTTCTGTCGAGTGGAAAAAAGGCTATTGTGGAAGGCCCATAGTGACCAAGTTTCTGAATATTTTTTTGTTTAGGCACCTCTCCTTGTGCAGGGGTGGCGATTAGGAAGTCCGCTTCTGAATTCTACCCTCTGTTGTAAAGAGTGCAGAGAAAAAATTTTTCCGGCTAAAGAAAAAATTTCTTTGGGAAAGAATTAATTTGTCGACCTTTTTCCCCTCCTTGTTGTTGATAATGCCATATTTTGGTGTTGTCGAGAGGATTCTCACATGTTCTCCCTTGGGAAATGCGAAGGAAATATATAGGGATGACCACCGTTTTAATTCTTTTTAAAATTTTAGGAATCGTTTTTTGTTTTTTTCCCACGGCCCCGGGAAAAAATTTTCCATTTGAGCTCCCATCCTGTAGGGTGGCTCGTGGTAATGTACGGGGAAGGTGTTATTACCCCGTTATCCTTTGTAATTTTTTTATCTAAACCACCAGTATAATGAATGTATTACTATGTGGGATAAGAAAAATATTTAGACTTGAGAGTCCTCAGTGGTTGATACCTTTTAATGGCTAACTGAAAAGATGGTAACAAATTGCAAGCTTTCGAGACTACTCAGGTCTCTTCATCAGGCATAGACTAATACAACATCTGAAGAATCACATATTTATACACAAAATAGCACAGAAAAAATGCAATAGGTAGGACAAGTGACATGAAGCAGAACTGTCATTATGGCAGAGGGATTAACATAAATATGACTAGTTCATAGATAAGGAGTGAAGGTTTTATTACCCTCTGATTGGGGTCTGGTATTGTGTTGTGATGACCCTAAAAGGTCAGGAGGCAGATTCCTTAATTGTTGTAGAACGACATAAAACTCTGGGATATATTCATCCCAGCACTAAGAGTGTCAAAGGTCATCATAAGTTTATATTCCCAGACTTTTCTATCCTTCTCAGATTTGAAGTTAGATTTTAATACAAGTAATTCCATATCTGTCATGCTATGACCGGGCATACAAAAGTGTTTGGCCACAGGTAAATCCATTCTTTTTTCTCTTATCGTGTGGCGATGAGAATTCATCCTTGTTCTCAGTTTTTGCCCGGTCTCCCCCACATACAGACCCCCAGTTGGACATTTAGTACATATAATTAGGTACACCACATTAGATGTGATGCAGCTGAAAGTACCTGGTATCTTGTAGTCCTGATGGGAGTTGGGGATCTTTATCCTGTCCGTGGTCATTATAGATGTACAGGTCTTTTTTCTATCTACTGGCTAACACGGTACGAAGATACACATCTTTCCTATATCAAAATGGAGGATACCAGAATGTACCGCATCTTTATGGAACTGAAACCACTTCTGAAGAAACGTGCACAAATGGACAGCGACATTTTTTTCTTATCTAAATGCAAAAAGGAGAATCTAATTCCCAAAGGACTCTGGATTACAAACCCAATTCTTCACACCTACAATACCCATTATGCACAAAACCTTTGTCACAGACTTCTGAAAGACTAAGGAACCATCTTTTGCATGTCTGCTACAGCATAAGGAGTAAAGTCCAAGGACAATTGGAAACTCTGAGGAAAACACTTACAGAAAGCACAGAGCAAAAATTACAACAATACTACAACAAACTACGGACCTTTCTGATTCAAAACAAGGAAAAGAAACTACACAGATTGCGCCTCCATTCCGGACTCTATACAAACAGATACAAAACAAAACCAAAACCTGACAACTCTGACAACCACTCCATTCCAGACACAAAAGCATCTAACTGTGTCATCAATCTCTCAGATTACAAACCCAGCAAAGTGGAGCTTGCCGTGCTTTCTAGAGGACTCTCATTTTGTCCTACTAAGGCCCTGGATAAAACCGAACTCTGCAGTGATATGGAACATTTTTTCAGGAGACTGCGCCTGAGGGAATACTTCAATGATACAGAAGATTCAGATAACACTCGGACTGAAGGAAGAGGGATCCCAATAACCAAGAAGAGGTCAGACTGGACACCTCCACCTGGACGTAACCCTCATTTGGATAAATATATAGACTCATTCAGACATTTGATAAAATCCACCATCATAGCCACCCAAAAAGAGACAAGCCTCCAACATCAGTGCCCAGGAGAGAAAGGCCATACAGTCTCTGAAAACCAACAAAGAAATCATCATTAAACCTGCTGACAAGGGAGGTGCAATAGTCATGATGAACACATCAGACTATATGAAGGAAGCAAACAGACAACTTACGGACACACGCTACTACAGAAAACTGGAGTCGGACCCTACACAGGACTATTACAAGGAACTAAGCAAGTTGGTATCTTGTCTGTCTGACAAATCCATAAGAGCTGATGACCTGATACCAGAAAGTCCAAGAACAGGGACATTCTACATGCTTCCCAAAATCCACAAAGCCGGAAATCCAGGGAGGCCGATTATTTCATGTGTGGACACCCTTACTGAGCAAGTATCTGGATGGGTAGAGGGTGTTCTTAAACCCCTGGTAAAGGATACACCCAGCTACATTCAGGACACAACTGACCTACTGAATAAACTAGCAGCAATAGGTTCTCTACCAGAAGGAACCATCCTGGCCACCATGGATGTGGAATCTTTGTACTCTAATATCCCACACCAGGATGGATTAAATGCCTGCAAAGTCTTCATGGGAAACACCGGGAATGATGCTGATTCTGTGGTGAAACTCACAAAATTCATCCTCACCCACAATTACTTCGAATTTGACAACAAGATCTATCTTCAGGAGACTGGCACAGCTATGGGAAGTAAAATGGCTCCACAGTATGCAAATCTTTTCATGGCCAAGCTTGAAAGCGAATTTTTGTCCTCCTGCCCCATCAGGCCTCGGGCCTACTACCGCTACATTGATGACATTTTAATCATCTGGACGGAGTCTGAACAACAGCTAAAGACGTTCCATGAACAGTTCAATCAATTTCATCCCACCATCAACTTAACACTTAACTACTCCAGCACTGAAATTAACTTTTTAGACACCACCATTAAGCTAAAGAACAATGAAATAGAGACATCCCTGTATCAGAAGCCAATCGACCGTCCAACATATCTTAAATGGGACAGTTTCCATCCTAAACACATAAAAAACTCTATTGTCTACAGCCAAGCCATCAGATACAACCGTATATGTTCCAACCCCATGGATAGAGATGAACACCTTGGTCGCCTCAGAAAGACTTTTTTGAACCAGGGCTACCATCCAAGAACAATTGAAAACCAAATTACAAGAGCCACCAGAATATCAAGGAATCACCTGCTACATTACAAAGCTAAAGAAGAAAATAACCGGGTGCCTCTAGTGGTCACCTACAATCCAAGTCTGGAGATGCTAAGGGGAGCTGCACGGAAACTACAACCTTTACTACAAAAAGATGCCCGATTACAATCCATATTTCCAGACCCCCCACTACTATGTTTTAGGCAGCCCCCAAATCTAAGAAGCATCATTGTCAGAAGCTCCCTGTCCTCCCCAACAGCTGCAGGAACCTTTCCTTGCAGACAAAAGAAATGCAAGACCTGTACATCTATAATGACCACGGACAGGATAAAGATCCCCAACTCCCATCAGGACTACAAGATACCAGGTACTTTCAGCTGCATCACATCTAATGTGGTGTACCTAATTATATGTACTAAATGTCCAACTGGGGGTCTGTATGTGGGGGAGACCGGGCAAAAACTGAGAACAAGGATGAATTCTCATCGCCACACGATAAGAGAAAAAAGAATGGATTTACCTGTGGCCAAACACTTTTGTATGCCCGGTCATAGCATGACAGATATGGAATTACTTGTATTAAAATCTAACTTCAAATCTGAGAAGGATAGAAAAGTCTGGGAATATAAACTTATGATGACCTTTGACACTCTTAGTGCTGGGATGAATATATCCCAGAGTTTTATGTCGTTCTACAACAATTAAGGAATCTGCCTCCCTGACCTTTTAGGGTCATCACAACACAATACCAGACCCCAATCAGAGGGTAATAAAACCTTCACTCCTTATCTATGAACTAGTCATATTTATGTTAATCCCTCTGCCATAATGACAGTTCTGCTTCATGTCACTTGTCCTACCTATTGCATTTTTTCTGTGCTATTTTGTGTATAAATATGTGATTCTTCAGATGTTGTATTAGTCTATGCCTGATGAAGAGACCTGAGTAGTCTCGAAAGCTTGCAATTTGTTACCATCTTTTCAGTTAGCCATTAAAAGGTATCAACCACTGAGGACTCTCAAGTCTAAATATTTTTCTATCTACTGGCTAACACGGTACGAAGATACACATCTTTCCTATATGTGGGATAAGGTGATTTTGTTTGTTAGATGACCTCTAGCATAGGCTTCTTCTGATATTATTTGGTGCTGTAGATCTCGGGTGTGAAATTGCGCCCACTTAACCGCCAGAATACATGAAGTGAGGGACCCCAATAGGGACATTGCTTCTCTCAGAGTCATGCGAGGTTTCCTTATTGCTGCACTGACTTTTGTTTTTATCGCTGATATTTTTACCTGTGGCAGTAGACATTTCTGCACTGTTGAATCTAATTGGAGGCCTAGAAAGGACTGGACGGATTGCGGCTCGAACCTGGATTTCTTGCTGTTTATGAGCCAGCCTAGAGCCTGTAGGGATAAGATTGCGTCATTAACCCGTGTGGTACATTGTGCTACTGAATTTCCCACTATCAAAAAGTCATCCAGATACGGTATTATTAGGGTATTTTTTTGCCGTAGGAAGGCCATTACTTCCAGCATCACCTTTGTAAACACTCTTGGTGCGATCAAAAGTCCAAATGGCATCGCTGCAAACTGGAAATGATGTATGCTGCCGTCTAAGGAAACTGCCACTCTGAGATATTTTTGGTATCTGGAATGGATTGGAAGATGATAATAAGCATCTTTTAGATCTAAACCTGCCATCATGCAGTTGGGAAAAAGCAGTTTAATTGCCGATCTAATGGATTCCATTTTAAATTTTTCATTCCTGATGTACGAGTTTAATCTTTTCAGATTGATAATTGTTCTGAATGAGCCATCAGGTTTTGAAACTAGGAAGAGCGGGGAGTAAAATCCTTTCCCTTCTTGCTCTACAGGCACCGAGATCAATACGTTTTTAATTATGAGATTTCTTATCTCATTTTCAAGGGCCTGTTGTTGTACCGGGCAGCCTAAGGATGTTAGTATAAATGTATTTTGGGGAATTTGATGAAATCTTATTTTTAACCCATGTTTAACTATGTCCAGGACCCATATATTGGTAGATATATTTCCCCATTCCTTGAAGAATGATTTTAGTCTTCCCCCTACTGGGGGGACTGGTTGGTGCATTTTATCTTTCCTACGGAAGGTATGTCCTCTGAACATAGCACCTTTATTTTTTCCTTCCTTTGATGACCAGCGGTTTTGGTTTTCAGTTGTTCTTCCTTTACCAAATGATCTCCTCTTAAATGCCCTCCTAAAGGATGGAAGAGGGGGGTTAGGGAAGGCCTTCTTTCTTTCTAATGCCTTTTTGAGGATGTTATCCAATTCTTTCCCAAATAAAAACTCACCATCACACGGAATAGTACAGAGTTTTGATTTGGATTGTGTGTCTCCTCTCCAACTCTTAAGCCATAGACTACGTCTGGCATTATTTAATATAGTAGAAAAAGGCGTGCACTCTGTAGTAACGAATAGGTGCAGGCTGAACCTGGAACTAGGCTAGATACTCATGTAATTGGCATTATTTAATAGGCCTGTTGTTCTGGCCACCAGGCGTAGTGAGTCGGCCGAGGCGTCGGCTATGAAGGCGGCCGTTCCTCGAATAAGGGGAATAGCAGCTCGTAACTTGTCCTGGAAATTTTCTTCTCTATTTGTTGGTCAAGTTGATCAATCCAGACCAGCATAGAACGGGCCGTACAAGTACTGGCTATCGTAGGTTTGAATGTGCCAATAGCTGCTTCCCACGCTCTTTTAAGTGAGGCTTCGGCTCTGCGGTCAAGGGGATCTTTTAATAATCCTGCATCTTCCACCGGTAATGATGACTGTTTTGAGGAAGAGGCGACCGCTGCATCAACTTTTGGAACTTTAGACCAGTTTGATAATTCCTCGTCGCTGAAGGGGTACCTTCTTTTTGAGGCGGAGGGAAGATAAGCCCTCTGATGCTGTTTTTCCCACTCCTTTTAATTAAGGCTTTAATGGCCGGAATCACTGGGAACGCTCTTCTTTTCCTATCTGTTAGGCCTGCGAACATGACCTCTTGAGTGGTTTGAGGTCCCTTTACATCTGGACAGCCCATGGTGTTTCTGACAGATTTCACTAGACTGTCCATGTCCTCTAAGGGAAAACATGAACGCCCCCCCATATTTGAGGAGGATGAGGACGCAGAGGATGCAGATGATTCTGCTGTATCGGATGCTATCCCTTCCTCTGGATCTGAGTCAGAACTGGAAATTATTGCTTTTTTCTTTTTCTCCCGTATGGGTGCTTTTTTGGGCTGATTAAGGGCCTGCAGTTCTGCTCTTATTATAGCCCTTATGTCCGATTCTGATACGGACGCTTGTTGCACTGTATCTTTTATGCATATTTTACATAACCTTTTTGTGTATGTTTGAGCTAGTGGGCACCTACAGAGGCCACACTCTGTTTTTTGTTTTCCCTTTTTTCTTAGCCTGAATGATTATCCAAAAGAGGGAGAGAGGGAGAGGGAGAGGGAGAGAGGGAGAGAGGGAGAGAGGGAGAGAGGGAGAGAGGGAGAGGGGAAAGGGAGAGAGAGAGAGGGAAGAGGAAGAGGGGGGAGAGAGAGAGACACCTGTCAGCTTTTTATAGGCAGATAGTGATAACTCACCCAGTGAAGCTGTCGGTACCGATTGGGAAGGCGGTGATAAACAGGTCTCGTGGCGTGGGTTCTGTGGCTTACGTCCGAGGATTTGTGGTCTCTGGACGGAGCTTCAGTATCCTCTGCCGGGGGATGCGTGCTTTGTCCTGGGGAAGACATGCTTGCACGCTGCTACCTCTTAGCAGGGCTTTTTATCTGCCACTTCCTGTTGCCTTCTAGTACCTTTTTTTTTTTTTTTTTCGCTCCTCACTTTTTTTTTTTTTTTGGTATTTTATACAACTATGCACCATTATATATATACACACACACACATACATATAAATATATACATATATATTTATACACACACACATCTATCATGCATCCCTTGGGGATACATGATGTTATGCTGAACTGGGCTGCTTTGCCATTTGTGCAGCAGCCGCAGCATATATCACTGAATCAATCCTCTTTTTTTTTTTTTTTACTCGTGGGTGGAGCTGGGTGGAGGGTGGGGGTGGAGCTGGGTGGAGGGGGCGGGCGAGTGGGCGGGGCGGCGTCTCTGCTTCCTCAGCCCTCTGAATGTGTCTGCGTCATCGCTGGGGAACTTCCAGTGACCCGGAAGTTCCCCCTTACCGCTTCCTGTCGGCCCAACGCTGACGCCAGCCCTTCTGTGCCACGCTTTCTCCGTGTGCTGGGGCTGCTATCCTGGACCCCACACATGGCGCACCTCGCAAAATCGCGGTCGGCCTGACCCGGACCCACCATTTTGGATCCCACATGCGTGTCAGACGAGGGGGGAGCCGGATTACAGCACTCCCCCGACGCTGCTTCCGATATGGAGCTCCTGCCGTTCCCAAAGAGACCGCACAGGCAGCTGTAATATCAGGTATTTCTTCCCTGTAGGGATATCCTGCGGTTTCCCATAGGAACAGGAAACCAACTGAGGAGGAGAGGCGGACCGCCCTCTTTTATCTCTGTAGGTTTCCTGTTCCTATGGGCGGATCCCTCTCTCAAGTGGGTGCTGTCGTGGCGAAGGGTAAAATACACATGCACACTCACACAGGAAAATACACATGCAGGTTACACACAGAAAAATACACATGCACACTCACAAAGGAAAATCACATGCCGCTCACACAAACAGGAAAATGCACATGCACGCTCACACAAACAGGAAAATGTGCATGCACTATCACACACACAGGAAATACACATGCACGTTCATACACAGTAAAATACACATGCACGCTCACACAAACAGGAAAATACATATGCACAATCACACAAACAGGAAAATACACATGCACACTCACACATGAAAATTCACATGTACGTTTACACACAGGAAAATACACATGCAGGTTCACACACAGGAAAATACACATGCACTCACACAGGAAAATACACATGCACACTCACACACACAGGAAAATACACATGCACACTCACACAAACAGGAAAATACACATGCACACTCACACAGGAAAATACACATGAACGTTTACACACAGGAAAATACACATGCAGGTTCACACACAGGAAAATACACATGCACTCATACAGGAAAATACACATGCACACTCACACAGGAAAATACACATGAATATACACATGCACACTCACACAGGAAAATACACATGCACACTCACACAAACAGGAAAATACACATGCAGGTTCACACAAAGGAAAATACACATGCACGCTCACACACAGGAAAATACACATGCACATTCACACAAACAGGAAAATGCACATGCCACGCTCACACAAACAGGAAAATGTGCATGCACTATCACACACACAGGAAAATACACATGCACGTTCATACACAGTAAAATACACATGCACGCTCACACAAACAGGAAAATACATATGCACGATCACACAAACAGGAAAATACACATGCACACTCACACATGAAAATATCACATGTACGTTTACACACAGGAAAATACACATGCAGGTTCACACACAGGAAAATACACATGCACTCACACAGGAAAATACACATGCACACTCACACAGGAAAATACACATGCACACTCACACAAACAGGAAAATACACATGCACACTCACACAGGAAAATACACATGAACGTTTACACACAGGAAAATACACATGCAGGTTCACACACAGGAAAATACACATGCACTCATACAGGAAAATACACATGCACACTCACACAGGAAAATACACATGAATATACACATGCACACTCACACAGAAAATACACATGCACACTCACACAAACAGGAAAATACACATGCAGGTTCACACAAAGGAAAATACACATGCACGCTCACACACAGGAAAATACACATGCACATTCACACAAAAGAAAATACACATGCACGCTCACACAAACAGGAAAATACACATGCACGCTCACACAACAGAAAATGTGCATGCACTATCACACACACAGGAAAATACACATGCACGTTCATACACAGTAAAATACACATGCACGCTCACACAAACAGGAAAATACATATGCACACTCACACAAACAGGAAAATACACATGCACGATCACACACAGGAAAATACACATGTACGTTCACACACACAGGAAAATACACATGCATGTTCATACACACAGGAAAATACACATGCACGATCACACACACACAGAAAATACACATGCAGGTTCACACAGGAAAATACACATACACGCTCAAAGGAAAATACACATGCACGCTCACAGGAAAATACACATGTACTTTTACACACAGGAAAATACACATGCACTCACACAGGAAAATACACATGCACGCTCAAAGGAAAATACACATGCACGCTCACAGGAAAATACACATGTACTTTTACACACAGGAAAATACACATGCACTCACACAGGAAAATACACATGCACACTCACAGAAACAGGAAAATACACATGCACTCACAGAAACAGGAAAATACACATGCACACTCACACAAACAGGAAAATACACATGCACACTCACACAAACAGGAAAATACACATGCATGTACACACACACAGGAAAATACACATGCAGGTTCACACCCAAGAAAATACACATGCACGCTCACACAAACAGGAAAATACACATGCACGCTCACACAAACAGGAAAATACACATGCACGCTCACACAAACAGGAAAATACATATGCACACTCACACAAACAGGAAAATACACATGCACGATCACACACAGGAAAATACACATGCACGATCACACACACAGGAAAATACACATGCAGGTTCACACAGGAAAATACACATTGTAAGGTTTCACTCACTCGGCTGCTTCAGAGGTAATTCAGGAGACACTTTCTTATGCAAAAAGTCTTTAGGTTTATTGCATCATAAACCATATGGTAACATACAATACACTCTTCAATGCTTCAGCTCCTGCCTGGAGCCTCACTCTTCAGTCACAGAGACCTCTCTGTAATGTCCTGCCTTGGACACATGGAAGCCTGTCCACACTGGCAGACTCCCACACACTCCCCCACAGGTGCAAAACAAACTCCATTACATAGGTGTAACACCACCCATAGGTGAGGTCAGGATCACATGGTTAGGTCACCTGATCATGACCTCATCACAGGTCCTTTTGATACACATAACATAGGTGAGGTCAGGATCACATGGTTAGGTCACCTGATCATGACCTCATCACAGGTCCTTCACCACAACACAAACCATGCTTCCATGCATACCTCGAGGAGCACACACAGTGCCCCCTAGCTGCATCAGGTGTCACTACACCACAACATGCACGCTCACAGGAAAATACACATGTACTTTTACACACAGGAAAATACACATGCACTCACACAGG
Organism: Oophaga sylvatica; assembly: GCA_033576555.1. NCBI lineage: Eukaryota > Metazoa > Chordata > Amphibia > Anura > Dendrobatidae > Oophaga > Oophaga sylvatica. The sequence goes on from JARQOD010000001.1 coordinate 507,343,367, forward strand.
AAAATACACATGCACGCTCAAAGGAAAATACACATGCACTCTCACAGGAAAATACACATGTACTTTTACACACAGGAAAATACACATGCACTCACAGGAAAATACACATGCACACTCACACAAACAGGAAAATACACATGCACACTCACACAAACAGGAAAATACACATGCACACTCACACAAACAGGAAAATACACATGCACACTCACACAAACAGGAAAATACACATGCACACTCACACAAACAGGAAAATACACATGCATGTACACACACACACACACAGGAAAATACACATGCAGGTTCACACACAGGAAAATACACATGCACGCTCTCACACACACAGGAAAATACACATGCACGCTCACAGGAAAATACACATGTACTTTTACAGACAGGAAAATACACATGCACTCACAGGAAATACACATGCACACTCACACAAACAGGAAAATACACATGCACACTCACACAAACAGGAAAATACCATGCATGTAAACCACACACCACACACAACACACACAGGAAATACACATGCAGGTTCACCACAGAAAATACACATGCCGCTCACACACACACAGGAAAATTACACATGCATGCTCACAAACTGAAATACACATGCACGCTCATACAATTGGAAATACACATGCACCTCATAAACAGGAAAATACACATGCACATTCACCACACAGGAAAATACACATGTACGTTCACAACAGGAAAATACACATGCATGTACACACCACACACACAGGAAAATACACATGCTTTCACACACAGGAAAATACACATGCACGCTTCACACAACAGGAAAATACACATGCACCTCACAGGAAAATACACATGTACTTTTACACACAGGAAAATACACATGCACATCACAGGAAAATACACATGCACACTCACACAAACAGGAAAATACACATGCACACTCACACAAACAGGAAAATACACATGCATGTACACACACACACACACACACACACACACACACAGGAAAATACACATGCACGTTCACACACAGGAAAATACACATGCACGCTCACACAACACACACAGGAAAATACACATGCACGCTCACAATGGAAAATACACATGCACCTCATACAAATGGAAAATACACATGCACACTCATATAAACAGGAAAATACACATGCAGATCACACACACACAGGAAAATACACATGCACACTCACAGGAAAATACACATGTCACGTCACAAACAGGAAAATACACATGCCAGGTCCCACAACAAATGGAAAATACACATGCACACTCACATGGAATATACACATGCACGCTCACACACAAACAGGAAAATACACATGTACGTTCACAAACAGGAAAATACACATGCAGGTCCACACAAAGGAAAATACACATGCACACTCACATGAATATACACATGCACGCTCACACAAACAGGAAAATACACATGCACGCTCACACAAACAGGAAAATGTACATGCACGATCACACACACAGGAAAATACACATGCAGATTCACACAGGAAAATACACATGTACGTTTACACACAGGAAAATACACATGCAGGTTCACACACAGGAAAATACACATGCACACTCACACAAACAGGAAAATACACATGCATGTACACACAGGAAAATACATGCAGGTTCACACACAGGAAAATACACATGCACGCTCACAAACAGGAAATACACATGCACGCTCATACAAATTGGAAAATACACATGTACGTTCACAAACGGGAAAATACACATGCAGGTCCACACAAAGGAAAATACACATGCACACTCACATGAATATACACATGCACGCTCACACAAACAGGAAAATGCACATGCACACTCAAACAGTAAAATGCACATGCACGATCACACACACAGGAAAATATACATGCACGCTCACACGCACAGGATAATACACATGCACGCTCACACACACGATAATACACAAGCATACTCAAACTGCGTGTTCAGAGCACAACAGTGTGATGATCTCCCTGCTGTACTCTTAACAGGTCGGCGGGGAGAGGTGCAGCCTGTACTGTACTACTAATTACAGGCTGCAATTACTCCCATCATCGCAGTGCGTGCGATGACAGGGGAAAATGAAGCCCACAGCATATGCTCCGGGCTACAACAGAATGGCCGCGATCTCCTCCGACAGTTGTGACCTGGATAGCCCAGGGTGCGTGCCCAGATCACAGCTAAGTGGCAGGCGAAGCAGCCTCAATGCTAGAGATGTGGTCGGTGTCCGATCGCAGGTTCTTTTAATGCCCATGGCTGCCGTGAGGTGTGCAAGTGTCGTGCTTAGACATTTGCACCCCAAACAATGACAATGTGGGCAGATAATAATAGCCTAGGGAGGGTACATTTTTTTGTGCCCCCCCTGGCTACTAACATCTGCCCCAGACACCCCAGAAAGGGCAAATCTCTAATTAGATTAGCCCTTTCTGGCACTTTGCCCGTCTATTCCCATTGCCCTGTAGCGGTGGCGAATGGGTTAATAAGGGGTTAAAGCCACCTTGCAATTGAAAGGTCACTTTAAGCCAGGTTAATAATTGAGAGCTGTCAATTAGACAACTATCAATTATTAATCCTATTGAAGGAAATAAAAAAAAAAACACACTTTAAGAATAAATAATTTTAATGAAATAAAAACGCATTTTTTTGACCATCTTTTATTTAACTCTTAATCCCTCGAAGCCCTTGATCTCCTATAATAAAGAAAAAATAATAAAACAACATTATTCTTACCTATCCGGCGATCTGTCACGTCCCACGCTGTAATCCTTCACAAAGGGTTAACTAGCTTTGAGCCAAGCAGCGCAAGTAATACTGAAAGCTCCTGAATGAATGAGCTTATCTCCTGCCGACAGGAGAGGATGTGAATAATGAATGAAGCTTAATTGATTGCGTCCCACTTTCACTTTAGGTCAGATTAACCTGACCTGAAGTGAAAGTGGCAATAAATCAATTAAGCTCCACTAATTAATCACTTCCTCTCCTTTCACTGGTAGAGGAACTTATTCATTCGGGGGGGGGGGGGGGTAACAGCTCAGCAGGCAGCATTAGCTCCCTGCTAGCTGTAACCTGTTAACCCTTTCTGATGGATTACAGCATGGGACCTGACTGTGCATCGGATTGGTAAGAATAATTTTGCTTTTTTATTTTATTTTTATTACAGGAAATGGTTTTAGCAGGAAAATAAAATATGGTCAAAAACTGTTTGATTATTTCATTAAACTTCTTTTTTATTAAAGTGTGTGTGTTTGATTTTTCTTTCATACAATAGGATTAATAATTGTTAGTTGTCTAATTGACAGCTCTCAATTATTAACCTGGCTTAAAGTCACCTTTCAATTGCAAGGTGGTTTTAACCCCTTATTAACCCATTCGCCACTGCTACAGGGCAATGGGAATAGATGGGCAAAGTGCCAGAAAGAGCTAATCTAATTAGAGATTTGCCCTTTCTGGGGTGTCTGGGGGCAGATGTTAGTAGCCAGGGGGGCCACAAAAAAAATGTACCCTCCCTAGGCCAGTGATTTTCAACCTTTTTTTGAGCCGCGGCACACTTTTTATACTTAGAAAATCCTGGGGCACACCACCAACCAAAATAGCACAAAATGACACTAAAACAGTCATATTATACATATAGTTAATATAGATTTTTTCCCCACGGCACACCCGACCACTAGTGTGCCGCGGAACACTGGTTGAAAATCACTGCCCTAGGCTATTATTATATGCCCCCACTCGCTTGCTTTGTCTGTCTGGTGGAGAAAATACAGCGGGAGCCCACGCATTTTTTTTCAACGAATTTACACCTTTAATTAACCCCTACATGTCTGAAATTTTGCACACATACACTTATGTAATTGTAAGTTAAAACCATATATCAAAATACATGAAATGACATGGTTAACTGTGTGTAAACAATGTATCATTTCATGTCGGCTTCTGTGATTTCACAAAAGCCGGCAATTGAATTAGCGGCTATTACAGTATGTAGAAGTGTATGAACTATAAATATATATATATGTATGTGTCACAATGACATGTGTATATATATATATATATATATATATATATATATATATATATATGTATTCTATGTGTATGTATCTAGTGTTTTGTGAGCTGTCAGTGTGATTTTACAGTAGCCGGGGATGAATTGCTGGCTTTTCAAAGGAGACTGGTGCGTATAAATCGGACAGCACTTGCATGGTGCGAGTGCTGTGCGATGATTTCTCGCACCCATTGACTTGCATTGGCGATTATCATGCCAAAATCGCATCAAATCGCAGCATGCTGCGATTTTTTTCTCACACCAATTTCTGATGAGAAAAAAAATCGCAAATGAGAACTCACCTATTGAATAACATTGGTCAGATTTGAATCCGATTTTTTTTAGGCTGAATATCATCCGTTTTCGGCGCCAGTGAGTATGAGCCCTTTTTGTGACTTTCCCTTAGGGGTTGTAATGGGACCCCCATTCACCTGAATTACTCTGTAATGTACCATAGTAACAGCACATAGTGATTTTTGGCCGTGCGACATGTGTCACGGCTAAAGTCATTGTAGCCCAGGTCTTACAAGGTCAGGCACCCTAACAGAACAGCGAGGCTGAAGTTGGTTTCTTATTCGTTCAGTTTCTTATTTGGAGATGAAGTTGGTTTCTTATTCGTCAAATTTTTTTTTCTGTTTTTTATAGGTTTAACAACAAAAAAATAAGCATCACAATAATAACATACAATGCGAGGAGCCTGATGTGAATACACTTAAAATCAGCGCCAAAAGTGATAAAACTGACACAAAAATGGGCATCAAAGTGGGCACCAATGGGCGTTAATGAAAGAGTTAAATGACTGTGCAGATGTATATCACACTGCAGATGTATAGAACAGGGAGCCCCACAGTAAAAACAGGTCTCTCAGATGGCCCAAATGGGTTCTGAGCATTAGAATCGGCATCAAAGTGGGCACACAGTCGATTTTCACAGGTTTGAATAAGTAACTGATGTTTTTAAGGGGTTAAAGGGAATCTGTCACCCCAATTTTGCCATATCAACTAAAGATATGGCTGCATAGTGCGTCCCATAACAAAGCCAACGGTAGGTATCATATATCCTGATACCCCAGTTTTCATATCAAAATACCTTTGTAAAGTTGGTTATTTTCGCTGTCAATCATGGCAGTCAGATCAGGAGGGCGGCGGTTTCCATGTCCTCACCCCCCACCCCCGCTCCTCGGCATCCGTTGCGTATCGCCGTCTGTGAATCCCACAGACGGCGTTCGGCTGCCCGCAATTGCGCAATTCAAATTCGGGCCGGTGCATGCACAGTGTGCTTTGCCCAACAGTGGGCAAAGCATACAATCATTGCAACGCATGCGCTACTCTTTCCTTGCCCCGGAAGTCGTCCAAGGCAAGCAGTCATTTCCGAGGCAAGGAAAGAGTAGCGCATGCGTTGTAATAATTGTATGCTTTGCCCACTGTTGGGCAAAGCACACTGCGCATGCGACGGCCAAAATTTGAATTGCGCAATTGCGGGAAGCTGAACGCCGTCTGTGGGATTCACAGACGCCGATACGCAACGGATGCCAAGGAGCGGGGGTGGGGAGGACAGGGAAACGCCGCCCTCCTGACCTTACTGCCATGATTGACAGCGAAAAATACCAACTTTACAAAGGTATTTTGATATGAAAACGGGGGTATCAGGATATATTCACTATTCAGCCATATCTTTAGTTGATATGGCAAAATTGGGGTGACAGATTCCCTTTAAACGACTTTGGCCCACTGATCTCACACTATAAGTACACAGATAGTGATGCTCCGCATCAAACCCAGGTCCCTCCATCCTGGCCCAAATGGGTTATGGTTATCACAATTGGCATCAAAGTGGGCAAACAGCCAATTTTCACAAATTTGAATAAGTAACTGATGTTTTTAAGGGGTTTAAACGACTTTGGGCTACTGATCTCACACTAAGAATACAGATAGTGATGCCCCGCATCAAACCCAGGTCCATAAAGCCTGCCCCAAATGGGTTCTGGGCATCAGAATTGGCATCAAAGTAGCAAACAGTCAAATTTCACAGATTTCAATAAGGGGTTAAACAACTTTGGGCCACTGATCTCACAATAAGTATACACAGGTAGTGATGCCCTACATCAAACCCAAGTCCATAAATCCTTCCCCAAATGGGTTCTGGGCATCAGAATTGACATCAAAGTGGGCAAACAGCCAATTTTCACAGATTTCAATAAATAACTTATGTTTTTAAGGGCTTTATAAACAACTTTGGGCCACTGATTTCACACTATGAGTACACAGATAGTGATGCCCCGCATCAAAACCAGGTCCTTCCAGCCTGGCCCAAATGGGTTCTGGGCATCAGAATTGGCATCAAAGTGGGCAAACAGCCATTTTCACAGATTTCAATAAGTAACTTATGTTTTTAAGGGGTTAAACGACTTTGGGCCACTGATCTCACAATAAGCATGCACAGGTAGTGATGCCCTGCATCAAATCCAGGTCCCTCCTGCCTGGCCCAAATGGGTTCTGGGCATCAGAATTGGCATCAAAGTGGGCAAACAGACAATTTTCACAGATTTGAATAAGTAAATTATGTTTTTCAGGTGTTAGATGACTTTGGGCCACTGATCTCACACTACCATTACATGCACAGTAAGGCTGGATACACACTAGCCATTTAAAAATCGATCCAATTTTGATGCAGGAGAGTCGGACGAGTGTAATGCAATTATCATGCGAGTGTCATGCATTTTTTACACGAGTACAATACGATTTTTCACACCTAGCATCCGATTGCATCCAAATGCAGTGCGATTGTAACATGAGCTCTTACATAGAGAAATGTTCTAAATGAAATACACATAGCTTTAAAACGAAATATTCTTCAAATCATATATGCAGTATATATATATTTTAGATAAATTTAAATCCGGCACATGATCTGCCGCGTACATTTTAACCACAGAGTGACAGGATAGATTACAATAGAATTGAGATATACACATAGAATACATGTGTGTGTATATATATTATATATTATATATATATATATATATATATATATATATATATATATATATATACATATATATACATACACACACACACACACCACACACACACACACACACAGTACAGACCAAAAGTTTGGACACAACTTCTCATTCAAATGACTATGAAAATTGTACATTCACACTGAAGGCATCAAAACTATGAATTAACACATGTGAAATTATATACTTAACAAAAAAGTGTGAAACAACTGAAATTATGTCTTATATTCTAGGTTCTTCAAAGTAGCCACCTTTTGCTTTGATTACTGCTTTGCACACTCTTGGCAAAGCAGTGTTAACATGTGTTAATTCATAGTTTTGATGCCTTCAGTGTGATTCTACAATTTTCATAGTCATGAAAATACAGAAAAATTTTTGAATGAGAAGGTGTGTCCAAACTTTTGGTCTGTACTGTATATACTGTATATATATATGTATATATCAGTGGCGCACACATATATATATATTGCAGAGATAGATAGAAGATTAGCCGGTAATTCATTTGTCGGCTTTTGTAAAATCACTGCAGGAGCCGACAGGATACAAGAAATGGTTTACAAACAGTAAATAGATGCAAAATAGATATGTATATGTCAGTATTTGTGTGTGCAAATTACGGGACATGTATGTAATTAAAGGGAATCTGTCACCCTAAATTGGCGAGATATTTAAATGATGGCAGTCAGGTCAGATGGGCGGTGTTTTGGGTACTTGCCTTAACATGTTGTTCGCCGCTGTCTCCATTATTTCTGGGAATTGTAGTCGTTGCCCTCCATATAACGCGCCTGCGCATTGCAATCTGCGGGCAAAGCATACTGCACGTGCGCAATTCAAGATTGCAATGCGCAGGTTCGTTATATGGAGGGAAACGACTGCAATTCCCAGAAATAATGGAGACAGCGGCGAACAACATGTTAAGGCAAGTACCCAAAACACCGCCCATCTGACCTGACTACCATCATTTAAATATCCCGCCAATTTAGGGTGACAGATTCCCTTTAATAAAAGATTCTTTTAGTGGGAAAAAATGGCGCTCCCACGCAAATTTCCAATCTAGAGGGGAAGCCAATGACTGGGGGCCGATAATTATAGCATAGGAAAGGGTTAATACCCATGGATCTCCCCAGGCTATGAATATCAGCCTGCAGCTGTATATTTAGCCTTTACTGGCTATTAAAGTAGGGGGGCCCAAAAAAAAAGACGTCGGGTCTCCTTATAATAACCAGAAAATCCTATGCAGACAGCTGCGGGCTGATATTCATACCCTAGAAAGGGGCCATGGATATTAACACTCCCTGGCGGCAGCTACAAACACCAGCTCTCAGCCCCCCAAGAAATGGCTCATCTGTAAGATGCGTCAATTCCGGCACTTAGCCTCTCTCTTCCCACTGTCCTGTAGTGGTGGCAAGTGGGGTAATAGTTTGGGGGTTGATGTGACCTTTCTATTGTAAGGTCACATCAAGCCTGGCTTAGTAATGGAGAGGTATCAATAAGACGCCTATCCATTACTAATCCTATAGTTGTTACAGGTTCAATAAAGACACAGCAAGAATAAAGTCTTTTAATGAAATAACATGAAACACAATTTCCATCTTTTTTATCCAGCTAATCCATGCGGCACCCTCGATCTCCTGTAATAAATTTAATAAAAAAACAACAATATACCATACCTGTCCTGCTTTCTGTCCCACGCAGTAATCCATATGTGGGGAGAATACAGTTTGCAACCAGGAGTGGTGCTAAAATGCGTTGCCTGTGCATAGTAACTAACTGTGGTTAGTAATAACAAATTATAATGATTATCCTCCATCCCATAGTCCAGTGCCCGTATACCCATCACACATCCTCCATCCCATAGTCCAGTGCCCATATACTCATACATATCCTCCATCCCATAGTCCCATGCCCATATACCCATCATACAAATCCTCCATCCCATAGTGCAGTGCCATATACCCATCACACATCCTCCATCCCATAGTCCAGTGCTCATATACCCATCACACAACCTCCATCTCATAGTCCAGTGCCCATATACTATCACACATCCTCTTTCTCATAATCCCGAGCTGGGTGGCGCTGAGCAGGGAGTTCCTGGAGATTTGCTGTTATGTAACCTGGCAGTGCGGCTCTTTGTGTGTGGCAGCTAATGATGCGATTTTCTACGCCGGTAATAGAGCCCGTCAGTAATGGAGGAGGGGGTGATTCATTTCTGTCATGTGCTCTCTGCTCCTTTTTGGGGGCAGACAACGACTGGGAGCTTATGTTCCCCGGGATGCTAGATTTCTCCCACCCGGTCAGTGTCTGCTGAGGTGTTGTGGAGTGGGGAAACTGTTGCTCATAGCAACCAATCACAACTGAGCTTCTTTTAAACAACTCTGGTGAAATGAAAGATGCTTCGCGATTGGTCGCTATGTGGAGTTGCCATGGCTGATACACACAAACTCAGTATATATATATATATATATATATATATATATATATATATATATATATATATATATATATATATATATATGGTACAGACCAAAAGTTTGGACACACCTCATTCAAAGATTTTTCTGTATTTTCATGACTATAAAAATTGTACATTCACACTGAAGGCATCAAAACAATGAATTAACACATGTGGAATTATATACTTAACAATTAAGTGTGAAACAACTGAAAATATGTCTTAGGCTGTGTTTCCACCATCAGGAAACACAGCGTATATGACGGAGCGGAAATTCCGCTCCGTCTAAGTCCCGCCCCTTTCTGACGCGCGTTATTTCCGGAGGTGTTCAGGACACCTCCGGAACACCTCCGGAAATAACGCAGGGCTACATAGCCCTGTGTAAATTCTGTTGCGGCGACGCACGTCGCCGCAAGACGCTAGGACATGCTGCGGTCTGAAAAGACGCGCCGCATGTCCGTAAACGCAGGTGTGCCGCCTGCGTAATTTTGCGCATAGTGGAGATGGGATTTCTTGAAATCCCTCCACTATGCTGTAACATCTGGACGCTGCGTGTTTGGCGCTGCGCAGCGCACAGCGCCAAACACGCAGCGTTTCCTGACCGTGGAAACTCACCCTTATATTCTGGGTTCTTCAAGTAGCCACCTTTTGCTTTGATTACGCTTTGCACACTCTTGGCATTCTCTTGATGAGCTTTAAGAGGTAGTCCGGGAAATGGTCTTCCAACAGTCTTGAAGGAGTTCCCAGAGATGCTTAGCACTTGTTGGCCCTTTTGCCTTCACTCTGCGGTCCAGCTCACCCAAACCATCTCGATTGGGTTCAGGTCTGGTGACTGTGGAGGCCAGGTCATCTGGCGTAGCACCCCATCACTCTCCTTCTTGGTCAAATAGCGCTTACACAGCCTGGAGGTGTGTTTGGGGTCATTGTCCTGTTGAAAAAAAATTATGGTCCAACTAAACGTAAACCGGATGGAATAGCATGCCGCTGCAAGATGCTGTGGTAGCCATGCTGGTTCAGTATGCCTTGAATTTTGAATAAATCCCCAACAGTGACACCAGCAAAGCACCCCCACACCATCACACCTCCTCCTCCATGCTTCACGGTGGGAACCAAACATGTAGAGTCCATCCGTTAACCTTTTCTGCGTGCACAAAGACACGGTGGTTGGAATCAAAGATCTCAAATTTGGACTCATCAGACCAAAGCTCAGATTTCCACTGGTCTAATGTCTATTCCTTGTGTTCTTTAGCCCAAACAAGTCTTTTCTGCTTGTTGCCTGTCTCTAACAGTGGTTTCCTAGCAGCTATTTTACCTTGAAGGCCTGCTGCACAAAGTCTCCTCTTAACAGTTGTTGTAGAGATGTGTCTGTTGCTAGAACTCTGTGTGGCATTGACCTGGTCTCTAATCGGAGCTGCTGTAAACCTGCGATTTCTGAGGCTGGTGACTGGGATAAACTTATCCTCAGAAGCAGAGGTGACTCTTGGTCTTCCTTTCCTGGGGCGATCCTCATGTGAGCCAGTTTCTTTGTAGCGCTTGATGGTTTTTGCAACTGCACTTGGGGACACTTTCAAAGTTTTCCCAATTTTTCAGACTGACTGACCTTCATTTCTTAAAGTAATGATGGCCACTCGTTTTTCTTTACTTAGCTGCTTTTTTCTTGCCATAATACACATTCTAACAGTCTATTCAGTAGGACTATCAGCTGTGTATCCACCAGACTTCTGCACAACACAAGTGATGGTCCCAACCCCATTTATAAGGCCAGAAATCCCACTTATTAAACCTGAGAGGGCACGCCCGTGAAGTGAAAACCATTTCTGATGACTACCTCTTGAAGCTCATCAAGAGAATGGCAAGTGTGCAAAGCAGTAATCAAAGCAAAAGGTGGCTACGTTGAAGAACCTAGAATATAAGACATATTTTCAGTTGTTTCACACTTTTTTGTTAAGTATATAATTCCACATGTATCAATTCATAGTTTTGATGCCTTCAGTGTGAATGTAATTTTCATAGTCATGAAAATACAGAAAAATCTTTGAATGAGGTGTCCAAACTTTTGGTCTGTACTGTATGTGTGTGTTTTCAAGAATATTTCATTTTAAAACTGGGTAAATGATTTAGAACATTTCTCTATGTAAAAGCTCATCGCACAATCGCACTGCATTCGGATGTAAATCAGATGCTAGGTGTGAAAAATCATATTGTACTCGCGTAAAAAACGCATGACACTAGCATGAATTGCATTACACTCGTCCGACTCTCCTGCATCAAAATTAGACCGATTTTTAAATCGCTCTGTGTGTCTCCAGCCTTACTGTGTATGTAATGGAGGTATGAGATCAGTGGCCCAAAGTCATTTAACACCTTAAAAACATAAGTTACTTGTTCAAATCTGTGAAAATTGGCTGTTTGCCCACTTTGATGCCAATTCTGATGCCCAGAACCCAATAGGGCCAGGCTGGAAGGACCTGGGTTTCATGCGGAGCATCACTACCTGTGTATACTTAGTGTGAGATCAGTGGCCCAAAGTCATTTAACCCATGAAAAACATAAGTTACTTATTCAAATCTGTGAAAATTGGCTGTTTGCCCACTTTGATGCCAATTCTGATGCCCAGAACCCAATAGGGCCAGGCTGGAAGGACATTGGTTTCATGCGGAGCATCACTACCTGTGTATACTTAGTGTGAGATCAGTGGCCCAAAGTCATTTAACCCCTTAAAAACATAAGTTACTTATTGAAATCTGTGAAAATGGGCTGTTTGCCCACTTTGATGCCAATTCTGATGCCCAGAACCCATTTGGGCCAGGCTGGGGAGAGCTGTTTATAATGTGGGGCTCCCTGTTCTATACGTCTGCAGTGTGATATCAGTGGCTCAAAGTCATTTAACCTTTCATTAACGCCCTTTGGTGCCCAATTTGATGCCCATTTTTGTGTCAGTTTTATAATTTTTGGCACTGATTTTAAGTGTATTCACATCAGGGCACCTCGCTGCATTTTTTTATTATTATTTTGATGCTTATTTTTTGTTGCTAAACCTATAAAAAACAGAAAAGAAAAATTTGCCGAATAAGAAAACAACTTCAGCTCCGAATAAGAAACTGGACGAATAAGAAACCAACTTCAGCCTCGTAACAGAACACGCCACTGCTAAATTTCTTGCATACTAATACATAAAAAATAAAATTACAAAATTGTTATTGCAGTAATGGTACAGATCTGGAGAATCCTGTTTCCAGGTTTTCTTTATCACACTAACTGCTCTATAAACAAAATTTAAAAAAATGATGGCAGAATAATTTTTTCACACTTGAGACATTTTTTACCAATTTTTCATTACATTATATGGTAAAATAGATGGTGCGATTCAAAACTACAACTCGTCCTGCAAAATAACTAACTCCTTAGGCCTCTTTCACACTTCAGTCGTGCGACGTCAGTTAAAATCCACCAAAGTGTGAAAATAGCGGATCCGCCAGAAAATTGCAAAAACGGATCCGTTTTCTGACGGATCCGCCATGAACTTTTGAACCCGGAAAATGCATGGTACGCATGTCTGGCACGGGGGGAGAGAGAGAGAGAGAGACCCCGGACAGTGTTCTGGGCATTTTCTATGGGAGGAACGGATCCGCTGGCGGATTACGTCAAAGCCACCTATGGGCGGCCATTATACAAAATGGCGGACGAGGCAGATCCATCATAGTCCGCCATTTTGGCGGACAAAAAACGTTGCATTGGATGTTTTTTAAAAAAAGCGGATGCAACATTTATGGCGGATTCGTCAAAAAAACGGATCCCATGGACGACTATCTGTCAAGATCCGTCACTAATGCAAGTCAATGGGAAAAAAGAGGATTCGCCAAAAAAAAATGGCGGATCCGTTTTTTTCACACTTTGGCGGATTTTGACGGACGTTGCATGACTGAAGTGTGAAAGAGGCCTTACAGCTTATGTCGGAAAATAAAAAATAAAAATGACTCTTGGAAGAAGAGAAGGAAAAAGCGAAAGCGCAAACAAATAATCACCAGGTCGGGAAAGGGGTTACATGCTACATGTAAACACTAATCAAAATCCTGTCAGGTGAAAGTGACCCAAAAGGCTTTCCACAATTTCCAGCTGCAGTGACCTCTGCACAGGGGCTGACAAGGAGGCAGATAAGGATCTTTGCTCATCTACTGGGCCACACTACAGGGACTTCTCTCATGTTTTATTTCCATTTTTTTTTTTTTAAATGGAGCAAGTAAAATAATGCAATAAATCTACATATTTACCAATAACAGAGCTTGAAATGGGCTAAACAAAAACTTTCCTAAGTCTTACAGTAACTGTTCTAATCTGTGGACAGTAGTAAGTTTAGCATACGCCACTTACCAGGATGGTTGCGCATTAATTTGCCCCTCTTTATATGGATACCCTTTACAAGTGCAATATAAAAACCTGCCATTAGGCATTAAAGTACTGAACATTAGCTCCATGCTATTTATTCAGCTACTTTCACAATTTGTCGGATTTGCTGCTCGTTTCTTTACATAGAACAATTATGAGGTGCAGTGCAGCCAATTTGTGCCCGCTCTTCGCCAATTTGTGCCCGCTCTTCCGCCAATTTGTGCCCGCTCTTCCCGCCATTTACTGCGCTTGGGTAGTCTAACGTTTTCCCGCCGAAATTGCCCGCAGTCAGGCTATGGGTCAGCTGCAGTTGCAGCATAACTGCGTAGTTATTTCACCGGCATAACAGATTTCTATTGCGCAGGTTTTATTTCTGCCATAATAGAACCTTTATCGTGCAAACAGCTACTAGGAGGACCTAACTATACTAAGTCTCTACCCCCGCGCTGTAACGAGCTAATAGTCATATCCCCGCACATTGCCCCGCTCCTCACCAGTTCCTGCAGGCTCCTTCCTGAGGTCTTCCAGACATGGTGAGGAGTTATGAGGTAAAACTCCTCAGTCAGTACTCCCAGCACTCATCTTCCTCTGCGCAGGCTGTAATGATGATGGCCGCCTCACAGCTCCAGACTTATCACAGGGGGCGGGCTGTACAATGACACGTGTGAGGAGGGGAAGGCTGGCCTCATGTGCTGTCATCTCTGTGTAATGGCACCACCCCCGGGTTAGCCCCCCTTAGTGAGAATTTGGGTAAAAAATGATTACATTCGTTAGATCTTTGTTAGATCCGGATTGATCAACCAAAACTAATGTTAGATCACCCCTACAAAATGAGATATTTACGATCTTTTCCAGGATGGGCTAACCCGTAGCTAGCCCCCCTAATTTGAAATTTGCCATTTTTTGGATGAATTCTGATAGATATTCGTTAGATCCGGTTTGATCAGCAAAAATTAACGTTAGATCTCCTTTCGTTCCGAGATATTGGGGGTGTCAGGTGGGGGGTTAGGTACAGGTTAGCCCCCCCTAATTTGAAATTTGCCATTTTTTGGATGGATTCTGATAAGTTATTCATTAGATCCGTTTCAGATTCGGTCCTGAGGTGTAGATGAAGAAGTGAGGGGGTCTGTTATGTTTGGTAGCTGAGGAGAGGCAGGCAAAAACGGCAATACACCAGAGAGGTTGGAATCTACTGGATTGCAGTACCCTGACTAACCACCACAACTAAAGGCAGCCGTGGAGTGTTCCTACATTGGTCCTAGACGCCTCGTCACAGCCTGAGAGACTAACTACACCTAAAGATAGAAAGAGGAAAGCTATCTGCCCCGGAGCAAATCCCCAAAGAACATAGGAAGCCCCCAAACATGTAATGGCGGTTAGACAAGAGGAAATACAGACACAGACAGAAAATAGTATGAGCAAACGCTGGGGCCCAATCTGCCTAGACAGAAAAGGATAGGAAGGATACTTACTGCAATCCAAAAAAACCCTAAAAAAATCCAACGCTACAATTGCAAAAACACCTGAGATCACACGACCTCTACCACCTAAATTAGTTCTCTGGTGTAACGAAACTAAGCCGCAGCCACTGAAAAAAAACTGGAAAAGGCAAATGAACAAACAACAGTGGCTCCAGAGGAACAGAGAGGAGCCCAAGCCCCCGGGGAGGGGAACCTGGCCAACCTCACAGAAATGCAGAGAAATATGCAAATGGCAAGCACAAAAACAAAAAACAGAAAATATCTTATCTGAGAGCAGGAGAAGAGGCAAGACTCAGCAAGCTTCCAAGTGAACCAGGAAATAACGTTGAGACAAGAACAATTGACCACCGGCAACCATGATGGGGGGAAACCTCCCTTATATCCAGCCAGTCTGTGATTCCTGATTGCCAATCCTCATTGAATGGTTCAGTACTGTTTGTAACCACCAGAGGGAGCTTCTGCTCAGAATTCATTTCTAAAACATTCACAACAGGGGTCCATTTGGGGGAGACCAACAGAGAGAGAGTGAAGTGAGGAGGTGGTGAGTGAGTGGGACAATCTGAAAGTTCAGTAAGTGAGTCATTCTCGTCCCCCATGATGCCTACAGGCCCGCCTCTTCGCAATCATCGCAGCACACTGCCCCCCTTCCTCGCCGCGACACTTCGCCAATGAAGTCCGGATGCTGCCCACAACTGGCCCCCGCCGAAGTCGCCGCTGCTCAAACGGATCTAACGAATACAGTATCTATCAGAATCCATATAAAAACAGGCAAATTTCAAAGTACAGGGGGCTTGTTTTTGCGTAGCAAGTTGTATTTTTCCTTGGCACCACTTTGGAGTGCATATGTTTTGTAGAAAAATATTTAGAGTTGAGAGTCCTCAGTGGTTGATATCTTTTAATGGCTAACTGAAAAGATGGTAACAAACTGCAAGCTCTCGAGACTACTCAGGTCTCTTCATCAGGCAAGGACTAATACAAAATCTGAAGAATCACATATTTGTACACAACACAGCACAGAAAAAAAAGGCAATAGATGAGACAAGTGACGTGAAGCAGAACTGTCATTATGGGAGAGGAATGAACAGTTGTGGCATTAACCCCTTCCTGACCTGTGACACAGCGTATGTGTCATGAAAGGATCGCGTTCCTGCGGGTCAGGTGACCGGGGTCACTGAAAGGTCACCCAACACGCAGGCACAAGACCCTTTGTGCTTCACCACAGGGGGGTTGGTTTAACCCCCACGTGGCTACGATCACTCTGATTGGCTGTTAAAAGTGAAACAGTGCTCCCTTTATTCCGAGCCCCGACGTGTGCCCAAACAGTGGTTTACCCCCACATATGGGGTATCAGCGTACTCAGTAAAAATTGCACAACAACTTTGGGGGTCTAATTTCTCCTGTTACCCTTGGTAAAAAAAAAATTGGGGACTAAAAAAATGATTTTTGTGGAAAAAAAAAATGATTTT
>JARQOD010000001.1:507360330-507386279 GCA_033576555.1 Oophaga sylvatica
CCGGGTGGAGGCTCCATTCCCCGGGATCCATCCTTCTGCGAATGAGAAAGTCCGCTGTAATATTCTGAACCCCTGGAATGTGAATCGCCGAATGGCTGGCCACTGGCCTCTGCCCAAATCAGAATTCGGGACACCTCTACCTGATCTGGAACCCTTGTCCCACCTTGGTGATTGATAAAACGCGACAGCCGTCGCATTGTCTGTCTGCACTCGGACTGGCAGACCGCTCAAAGGGACCGTCCAATGTTGGAGGCAAAGGAAAATCGCCCTCAATTCCAGGATGTTGATCGGAAGAACAGACTCTTCCGATGACCATACTCTCTGAATCCAGAGATTGTTCCAAACCCCCCCCCCCAGCCCGTCAGGCTGGCATCGGTGGTTATGACCGACCACTTCGGAGGGAGGAAAAGCTTTCCCAGGGATAACGCTCCTGGACATAAACACCACCCTAGGGATTCTCGCACCCTGTGAGAGATGATGACGCTGCAATCCAGCGAACCTTGCGATTAATCCCAACGACTCAGAATGAGCCTATGGAGAGCTCTGGAATGAAATTGGACAAACGGAAAAAACCTCATGGACGCCACCGTCAGACCCAGAAGGCGCATACCTTCCGAAGGGACACTGCTGTCGCAGACTTCATAGTCTGTACATGCTGGAGCAGACATGCCTGCTTGTCTGGAGGTAGGGACAACACCGCCCGTACCATGTCGAAATGCATCCTCAAAAACAGGATTGCCTGCGACGATTCCAGAGACGACTTCTCCTTTGAAGCCACAACCGAAAAGGCCGTCCAAATAGGGACGAATCGTAAGTCCCCGTCTTTGAAGGATTGCCATGAGATTTCTGGCGTCAGAATCGTTGTAAAAATTCTGGGCGTTAAAGCCAAACCGAATGGTCGAGCCACAACCTGGGTGAGGTCTTCCGATGGGAACATGCCAAAAAGCGTCGCGAATGTCGATTGATCGTTCTGCGACAGGGCTGCCATAACTGAGCGAAGCGACTTCATGCTCGGCTCTGACGGAATGTCAGAAGTCAGTCCGCCTTAGCGGATTTTTTTTTTTTTTTTTTTTGCCAGCTTCTGCCTTAACAGAAGTTCTGTTTCCAGGGTATGCGGAATTTCTGAGAATTCCCCTTTTTTTTTTTTTTTTTTTAAAAGAGAGAGACGACACAAACCCCCAGAGGGTTGGTCAGATCATCCCTTGAACCGAAAAGGACTGCCGATAACTATCGGCACAAGTCCTGCCAGACGCAGAAGTCACAGCTCTGCGCTGCGGTAAAGCTGCTTCTTTGCCTTTGCCTTGGCATCAGCTCCGTGAGGTCAGTCAAATAGCTGACCACTTTCTAAGCTAAAGATAGCAAACCCTGTTGGAAAACTGCGTTCCATCCAAGTCACAGTGCTCTTCTGACTGTAACTGCCGAGGATTGCGCCCTGGATAGCAGTGACGCATTATCCTTCAACTAGAAAAGCCCATCTACCTTGATAGAGGGAAACTTGCCACGCCGTCCTTAGACGGTCCAACCGGCTCAGGGGAACTTAACAAGTACACCTAGATCCTTAATACCGAATCTATGATCCACGGCCTCGCAGATGGAAATTGTTGCCATCTCCGTTTTTCTGTCCAGCGTGTCCTGCAGACTCGTCTTCCCTTTTACTAGGAAGATTTGCTAAGCTGGAATGAAGGAACATTCACTTCAGGAGAAGGGGTCCAATTAACAAATAACTCCGTAGAAAAACGGATACAGTTTGTAAGGTCATCGCGACCCATGCGACCCTTGCAACATCCGGGCCGACTTACCAGGACGACTAGTTACCTCCTCTGGTAACTGTAACGTCCACATGGCTTCCACAGAAATTTTAGTACGGCCCCTGAGAGAGAGGCAGGGTGTCCCTGCCGATCCTCCTTAACCGAATCGGACTTCTTCGCTAAGCGAGAAGGAAAAACACCGATTTGTGTCGCTCCCTTGAGAGGATCTAGTTGACACTCCATAACCTAAAAGGTCATCAATAGAAACCAGTGAAGGCCTTCATTTTGACACCATTGGAACCTCTGACCGTGTATGAGTCGAGGTCTGCGTGTCAGATACGCGAGGCTGATCCGTAACGGATCTGGGAGAGGGTCTCTGACATACCCTTGCTAGTATATGGCAGGATATAACCTGTCAGTAACCAGAGCAGTTTCTTAAATAAAAAACAAACGCTGAAGGGTTAAAGCTCAAAAGAAAGAGCTACCCCAGCTGTCTCCCATTAAGAGTTAACCTCCTAAGAAGGGGTTAAAGTAGCTGACTCCCCACAACCTTGATAGTGAAAAAGGGTGTGCGAATCTCAGGCGCCTCTTATAAGGTCGCAGCTGCAGGACAGCCATGCCACACTAAACAGAAAACGTTCCACAAGATCGCTAAAAAATTGCGCTGTTTTTTATAACGCAATGACCGCCAAAGTTGTCAAGGAGATCGCTAATCGCTATGCGATGCTAATGAGATCGCCCAGATTGGCAGCTAATAGCGACATTAAAAATGACACACAAACGATCGCAATATTATGCGACGCCATCAGGATCGTCAGCGGAAACGGTATAGTGGCAGCATTAATGTCGCAGACTCCCCACAGCCTCTTTATTAATATTAAAGAGTGTGCGAGCCCCTTATGCGAGAACAGCCGCAGGACAGCGCAATCTGTCACTCAGAAGTGCCCCAGACGGCGCCCGCGCTGTGGAGGTGAAGGGGTTAAGCTTCTGCCCGGCGGGCTAGAAGCGACTCACCAAGCTGGACACGTATTCTAGCCGGGAGGGGAGGAGAACGATCCGGGGAGCTTTCAACCTACAGCGCTTTATCAGCAATAGCCACGCTGTGGAGGTGAAGGGGTTAAGCTTCTGTCCGGCCGGCTCGCTTGTCAGCAATGCCGCCGCGCTCTGCCTCCGTGTGCTCCATGTAGAGGAGCCGGAAATGGAGGCTGCAGTAAAGCGCGCGCTCAGAAGCGGCGCGAAATTCAAAAAATAAAAAGAGCGCGTACTCCCCTCCTTTCCCTCGTCCTGCAGGCATCCTCCTGCGGACATAGAAAAACTAGTCATCGGCATATATTTTTTACAGCGGCTGCCGCAGCAGTCGCTAAAACACTCACACACATTTTACCAAAATGTGGAGTACTCACCAGCCGAAACGCCACAGGGACCCCCAGGGGTTTCTGGCGCTATGCCCATGCTTCCCCCCAGGGCGGGAAGCGCAGTGACCCCAGCGTGTGGTTTGCGCCCCCGCCAGGGAAACTCTCCTCATCCCCCAGGGCCGGCAAGATTCTGCAGGGACCATAATGTAGTTTACAGATCCGCCAAGGGAGAGGCTGGTGAAATACTTGATAAACATGTAATAGCGCTGTAAACCGCAGTGCTGAAGCATACTGATATACATGTAATAGCGCTGCCATCAGACGCTCTCACACATTAATAATAAAATTTTGTGTGGAGTACTCACCAGCCAAGGCGCCACAGGGACCCTCAGGGGTTTCTGGCGCTGTGCCCATGCTTCCCCCCAGGGCGAGGGACGCAGTGACCGCACGTGTGGTTTTCGTCCCCGCCAGGGAAGCTCTCCTCATCCCCCAGGGCCGGCAAGGATTCTGCAGGGACTTTGAGAAAATACAGATCCGCCAAGGGAGAGGTTGGGGTACAGCAGCGCTGGTACCCCTGAGACCTCTAGACCAACTAGTGATCCAAGTCTCTTGTCCGAATGTAAAATAATAAAATCTTCTGAGGAGCTGCATTAGCAGCGACCATCCTCTGGACCTCAAATCTTAGACTGGAGCTGAGTAGGAGGAGCCCGAGCTGGAGGGGCCAGCCAGTCATCACTCTTTTGATCTGAGGTAACATCCTGATCTGGGGCTCCGCCTACCCATCAGTAATGAATACTGTGGCTCTCTTCCTTCCATCTGCAGCTGAAAAATCATTTTTGTGGAATTTTTTTTTTTTTTTTCACACTCAGGCATTATAAACTTTTGTGAAACACTTGGGGGTTCAAAGTGCTCACAACAGATCTAGATAAGTACCTTAGGGGGTCTAGTTTCCAAAATGGTGTCACTTGTGGGGGGTTTCCACTGTTTAGGCGCATCAGAGGTTCTCCAAGCGCGACATGGCGTCCAATCTCAACTCCAGCCAATTTTAGTTTGAAAAAGTCAAACGGCGCTCCTTCCCTTACGAGCTCTGCCGTGTGCCCAAACAGTGGTTTTCCCCCACATATGGGGTATTGGCGTACTCAGGAGAAATTGCATAACAACCTTATCTGTCCATTTTCTCCTTTTACCCTTGTGAAAATAAAAAAAAAAGTTTGTAAAAGATCATTTTTGTGGCTAAAAAGTTAAATATTCATTTTTTCCTTCCACGTTGCTTTAGTTCCTGTGAAGCACCTGAAGGGTTAATAAACTTCTTGAATGTGGTTTTGAGTACCTTGAGGGGTGCAGTTTTTAGAATGGTGTCACTTTTGGGTATTTTCTGTCATGTAGACCCCTCAAAGTGACTTCAAATGTGAGGTGGTCCCAAAAAAAATGGCTTTGTAAATTTTGTTGTAAAAATGAGAAATCGCTGGTCAACTTTTAACCCTTATAACTTCCTAACAAAAAAAAATTTTGATTCCAAAATTGTGCTGATGTAAAAATTGTGCTGATGTAAAGTAGACATGTGGGAAATGTTATTTCTTAACTATTTTGTGTTACATATTTCTCTGTTTTAAGGGAATAAAAATTCAAAGTTTGAAAATTGCTAAATTTTCAAAATTTTCGCCATATTTGCGTTTTTTTCAAAAATAAACGCAAGTTATATGGAAGAAATTTTACCACTAACATGAAGTACAATATGTCACGAGAAAACAATCTCAGAATCGCGAAGATCCGTTGAAGCGTTCCGGAGTTATAACCTCATAAAGAGACAGTGGTCAGAATTGTAAAAATTGTCCCGGTCATTAACGTGCAAACCACCCTTGGGGGTGAAGGGGTTAATCCTATTGTATGAAAGAAAAACACGGATTTTGGTAAAAAATCCTTTTCAGCGAAGGAAGGGAGGGAGACACAGGAATTCATTACTGATGGGTAGAGGAGCCCCAGATCAGGATGTCACCTCAGATCAAAAGCGTGCTGACTGGCTGGCCCCTCCAGCTCAGGCTCCTCCTACTCAGCTCGTCGTACCAAAGCTTTAGGGAAGAACCAAGATCACCAGCGGCGCAACATAACCCCTTCTGAAGAAACTTCAGAGCAAAACATAAGGATACAGGTTATGCATGCAAAGTAAGCCAAAAACCACAGAGTTCCAGGTACTATTCACTGAACCTGACTACTGCAATGAGCTGGCGATGCTGGAACAGAGCCTTAGCGCGCTGACCTCAGCCCAGATATCGCAATCAGACAAGGGTCGCGCTGCATCTGAAAACATCAACACACTTCTGCCTTGGGAGGGTGCTGTGTCTCCCTCCCTTCCTTCGCTGAAAAGGATTTTACCGGTAAGTTCTTACCAAAATCCGTGTTTCAGCAGCAGATGGAAGGGAGGGAGACACAGGAATTCATTACTGATGGGACGTCCCAAAGCAGTTCAAAAATAAGGGTGGGAAAACCAACAAAAGGCAGAAACCCAACAACCTTACAACAAAGCGCAACCAGCGCTAAACACAAGTTCATCCAGAACTTTAAACTACAGCTGCCTGCAGGACCCTACGTCCGAGGGCTGCATCAGCGGAAGCACTGACGTCCACTTTATAAAACTTTGTAAACGTGTGGACAGAGCGCCAAGTTGCCGCCCGGCAGAGCTGCACTGCCGAAGCACCTTGATGAAAAGCCCACGATGAAGCCACAGCCCTCGTGGAATGGGCCTGAATCATAATCGGGCAAGATTCACCCTGAAGACGGTAAGCTTCCAATATAGCTGACCGGATCCAACGAGCTATTGAATCCTTGGAAGCTCGTTGACCACGCCGACGACCAACTGGAACCACAAATAGGGAGTCCGTCTTACGAAAACCTTGAGTAATAGATAGATAAAACTTCAAGGCCCGCACTAAATCCAATGTGTGCAAAGCTCGCTCTTTCACATTCTTCGGATGCGGGCAGAATGAAGGCAAAACAATATCCTGGTTGACATGAAATTGTGACACCACTTTAGGTAAAAAATCACCCCGAGTGCGAAGCACTACACGATCCGGAAAAAACTCCAGAAAAGGAGGCGAACAAGAAAGAGCTGCCAACTCAGAAACTCTCCTCAAAGAAGTGACTGCAACAAGGAAAGCCACCTTCCAAGAAAGTAAAGAAAGGCTAGCAGAAATCATAGGCTCAAAAGGTTTATGCTGAAGAGCCTCCAAAACAAGGTTGAGCGCCAAGGAGACACGGGTGCCTTCCGCGGCGGAAATTTACGAGATATACCTCGGAAAAAGGAGAGCACGTCTCTATTCGAAGCAATGGTTCTCCGGAACAATAAGGACAGAGCAGAAATCTGACCTTTCAGGGTGCTGACTGCCAAACCCTTGTCTAGCCCATGCTGCAGAAAAGCCAACAGATTGGGAATGGAAAACTTTCTCGGGTTCCGAGAGGTCCCCAAACACCACGAAAAGAAGGTTTCCCAAGTTTTGTGGTAAATCCTAGTAGTAGCCGGACTTCTTGCAGCACGAAGGGTAGCAATGACCTCGGCTGAGAAACCTCTACGGGTCAAGATTTCGGTCTCAAGAGCCACGCCGTCAAACGCAGGGACATCAAGTCCGGATGACAAACGGGCCCCTGAGTCAACAAGTCCGGCTGAAGAGGGAGTGGAAAAGGAGGTGCCGCCAACAGCGACATTATTGTCGAGAACCACACCCTTCTTGGCCAGTCTGGAGCTATCAAAATAGCTGGAATTCTCTCTAGTCTGATCCGACGCAGTACTAGAGGAAGTAAGGATATCGGCGGGAATACATAGATCAGCTCGAACTGATCCCACTGAGCCACTAGAGCATCCACCGCCACAGCCTTCGGGTCCTTGTACCTGGACATGAACGTCGGTAACTTGGCATTGGACCTGGATGCCATCAAATCCACTTGGGGAGTTCCCCAACGAGAGCACAGTAGTGCAAAAACTTCCGGGTGGAGGCTCCATTCCCCGGGATCCATCCTTCTGCGACTGAGAAAGTCCGCTGTAATATTCTGAACCCCTGGAATGTGAATCGCCGAAATGGCTGGTACACTGGCCTCGGCCCAAATCAGGATTCGGGACACCTCTACCATGAGTCTGGAACTCCTTGTCCCGCCTTGGTGATTGATATACGCGACAGCCGTCGCATTGTCTGTCTGCACTCGGACTGGCAGACCGCTCAAAGGGACCGTCCAATGTTGGAGGCAAAGGAAAATCGCCCTCAATTCCAGGATGTTGATCGGAAGAACAGACTCTTCCGATGACCATACCCCCTGAATCCAGAGATTGTTCCAAACACCCCCCCAGCCCGTCAGGCTGGCATCGGTGGTTATGACTGACCACTTCGGAGGGAGGAAAGACTTCCCTAGGGAGAATGCCCCTGGACGTAACCACCATTCTAGAGAATCCCGCACCGCGCGAGAAATGGTGACACTGCAATCCAGCGATTGCGACCGGTTCCATCGACTCAAGATGAACCTTTGGAGAGTCCTGGAATGGAACTGGGCAAAAGGAATTGCCTCCATGGACGCCACCATCAGTCCCAAAAGACGCATACACTCCCGCAGGGACATTGCTGTTGAGGATTTCATAATCTGCACATGTCGAAGAAGACATGATTGTTTGGTGGTAGAGAAACTACCGACCGAATCGTGTCGAGCTGCATCCCCAGAAAGAGGATTGCCCTCGATGGTTCCAGAAACGACTTCTCCCAATTGACCAGCCAACCAAAGTCCTTCAGAAGCTGAAGAGACAAGTCTCGAGCCGTCACTGCCTCTTCTTCCGAGGAGGCCACTATCAAAAGATCGTCCAGATAAGGCAGAATCGTAATCCCCTGTCTTCGAAGGATTGCCATGAGGGGCGCCAGAATTTTTGTAAAGACTCTGGGCGCTGAGGCTAAGCCGAACAGCAGAGCCACGAACTGATAGTGATCCTGACCTATGGCAAACCGAAGAAAACGCTGATGAGACCTTCCGATGGGAACATGCAAATAGGCGTCGCGAATGTCGATTGACACCAGAAAATCGTTCTGTGACAGAGCTGCTACGACGGAGCGGAGTGACCATGCGAAACTTCCGGGCGTGGACATGCCGGTTTAATCGCTTGAGATCCAGAATCGGGCGAAATTTGTTCTCCTTTTTGGGAACTACGAAAAGGTTGGAATAAAAACCTTTTCCTCGGTCCTCTGACGGAACCGGTATTACTACACCCTTTTGTAGCAGAAATTCGACCTCTCGCTGTAGCGCGACAAAAAGCTCGGGTTCTGACGGAACGCGAGACTGACAAAAAACATTTGGGGGTCGAGAAGCAAACTCTATGAATTAGCCTGCCGACACTACCCGCGTTACCCAGAAATCTGGAACGCGAGCCGTCCAAGTCGCCTTGAAATGAAGTAGGCGACCCCCCACTCGAGAGTCCTCGAGTGGACCCCTGGCGTCAATCTGACTTGGCGGGCTTCTTGTCGGATTCCCGCTTGTCCTGGCGGAAATTCTGCTTCCAAGGAGTACGGGTTTTTTGAGAGGACTTTTTTCCTGAGAAAGAGGAACGACCCGATCCCCACGAGGAGTGACTAAGTCGTCCTCGGCCCCGAAAGGACCGCCGACCGCTATAGCCACCAGGCTTACCGGATACCGAAGCCATGGCCCTACGCTGTGGCAATGCTGCTTCCTTCGCCTTAGCCTTGGAAATCAGCTCTGTGAGGTCGGATCCAAAAAGGAGGCCACCCTTGTAAGGTAAAGCCAATAAACCCTGTTTGGAAACTGCGTCCCCGGCCCACTGTCTGAGCCATAAAGCTCTTCTGACTGTGACCGCTAAAGCCTGCGCTCTCGCCAGCAGGGATGCCGTATCCAGACCGGCATCAAAGATATAACGGGCTGCAGTTTCTAACAATTCGTAAGTTTCCCGTATATCAGGTAACGGAGATCCGTTCTGCAACTCCGTCTTTAAACGTGCCAACCAGCCTAGAGAAGCTCTAGCAGCACACATGGATCCCAGCACCGCTCGGAATCCATGCCCCGCAGCCTCATAGCTTGCTTTTGCCGCCATTTCCGTTTTTCTGTCCAACGGCTCCTGCAAACTCGCTTTCCCCTTAACAGGGAGTAGAGAGGATTTACTAAGCTGGGATAAGGAAACATCCACTTCAGGAGCAGAAATCCAATTATCCTTTAACTCCGCAGAGCAAGGATAAAGTGCATCAAAGAAATGCGTTCCGTAAAAAACGCTTATCTGGGCACAGACGTTCCTCTTCTATTACACTATTAAGCTCCCTCAGAGCTGGTAATGTGTCCGAGCGGATGAATACGTGCTGATTTACCAGGACGACTAGTTACCTCCTCTGGTAACTGTAACATCTCTCTCATGGCTTCAATCAATGCCTCCGTACGTTTCGCCAGAGAAGAACGCCCTTGCGGTTCGTCCTCATCTGAATCGGATATTTCTTCCGATTTAAAGGGGAACTCTGTCCAAAATCGGATACATCTGACTCGCTCCGTGTAGAGGCCGGTAACGGCCTGCGTCGCTTCCTCTGAGAGGAATTAGCAGACACATATTGACCTAAAAGGTCAGACAAGTTGTTAATCGAGCGAGCGATATCATCCAATTTTGCCCCACTGTCGACCGCAGTGCTAGACGCTGTTGAGGTCTGCGTATCTGATTGCCGCAGTGATACTGGGACATGGTCCGCGCTTCTGAACTCTGTTCAGACATGCTTCACCTGTGTTTGCAGGTCAAAGAGGCAGTACCAGCAAAAAATATGCGTTTTTTTTTTTTGTAAACGCTGAAGGGTTAACGCTCCCACAGGAAGGGTTACCCCAGCGCATTTGGTCAAAAACGCTGGCAGAAATAACCCTCAGAAGGGTTAATGTTGCAATCTCTCCACAATATATATATACTGTGTGAGCCCAGCGAATTTTCAAGTCTCTAATAAAGACTGCAGCAGCAGGATAGTGATCGCTGCGCTGCGGGGTGAGAATTCAG
Organism: Oophaga sylvatica; assembly: GCA_033576555.1. NCBI lineage: Eukaryota > Metazoa > Chordata > Amphibia > Anura > Dendrobatidae > Oophaga > Oophaga sylvatica. Next base: position 507,370,437 of record JARQOD010000001.1, read on the forward strand.
CACTCACCCAGCTGGCCGTGGTGTCTATGCGGAGAGGAGCGGTCTGAGGAGCCCTGGAGCCTGTGTAATGGCCGCCACAGTAGGGGAGTCGGAGAAGCGCCAGAGCGCGCGTCTTCCTGCTCAAAGACCGGGAAGCGATAGGCCACGCCCCCTGCCAGCTCAAATATTGAGCGCGAACTCCCTGGCTCCTGCTCCCTCCCTGTCCTGCAGGCATCTGCCTGCGGACAAAAAATCACCACTTCTACATGTACCGGCGCTGTCACCGCAGCGCTGAAGCATACTGACATACATGTAATAGCGCTGCCACTCAGACGCTAAAGCACTCACATTAATAATAAAATTTTGTGTGGAGTACTCACCAGCTTAGCGCCACAGGGACCCTCAGGATTTGTGGCGCTTGTGCCCATGCTTCCCCCCAGGGCGAGGAACGCAGTGACCGCACATGTGGTTTGCGTCCCCGCCAGGGAAGCTCTCCTCATCCCCCAGGGCCGGCAAGATTCTGCAGGGACCATAGTGTAAATACAGATCCGCCGAGGGAGAGGGTGGGGTACAGCAGCGCTGGTACCCCTGAGACCTCTAGACCAACTGGTGATCCAAGTCTCTTGTCCGAAATAAAATAATAAAATCTTCTGAGGAGCTGCATTAGCAGCGACCATCCTCTGGGACCTCAAATCTTAGACTGGAGCTGAGTAGGAGGAGCCCAAGCTGGAGGGGCCAGCCAGTCAGCACGCTTTTGATCTGAGGTGACATCCTGATCTGGGGCTCCGCCTACCCATCAGTAATGAATTCCTGTGTCTCCCTCCCTTCCATCTGCAGCTGAAATAAAACACACACACTTTAATAAAAAATCATTTTAATTAAATAAGCAAACAGTTTTTGACCATCTTTTATTTTCCTGCAAAACCATTTCCTGTAATAAAAATAAAATAGCAAAATTATTCTTACCTATCCGATGCCAGTCAGGTCCCACGCTGTAATCCATCAGAAAGGGTTAACAGGTTAAAGTACTGCCACACTAAGCGATCTCGCTAGCGATCACGATAACGACGCAAGCTAACGAGATCGTTGGTGTGATCGCTTTTAGGTCGCTAGTAGCTGCCAAACAGGAGATCTCATAAACGACACATCAGAGGTCAGCGATCTGTTTAACGACTTTGGCGGTCGTTAGGATCTGTCATTAGCATGTACTGAGCGCAACCTTTTCCACGCCCCTCAGCACAGATTGGTGGTCACTGTATATGTTTTATAATTTTATATGTGTTATAATTTGTTTTGACCGCGTCATGAAAGACGTATAGCGCTCCCTTTCATTGTTCTCGAGCGCTTCTGATTCATAGGAATTTCCAGCATCGCTCCTGCTCTCTGCGTCCTGCTAGCCTGCTTTGCAGCTACTGCGATCCATTCTGTGACGCAAAAGAAAACCTAGTCCCGCCTGCGGCGCTGTCATATGCGTCACCAACGAGGTCGCTCGTCGTTCGCTAAAGGTGTCAAACTCAGCGAAATAGGCTCACCAGCGGGACGCCAACGATCAAAAAACGGTCCAGAACGTTCGTCAACGATCAGCAACATCACAGCAGGGGCCACATCGCTGCTACATGCCACACACAGCGACGTCACTAACGAGATCGCTAAATAGTGACGTAGTAGCGATGTCGTTAGCGATCTCGCTTAGTGTGGCATACCCTTTACAGCTGTGTACTTTTATCGTTCTTTTTTTATTTACATAAAGAAATGAATTTATTGGGGAATTTTTTATTTTTTTTTCTTTATTTAGGAATTTTTTTTTACACATGTAAATTTATTTTTTTACATTTTTACATTGTCCCAGGGTGGGACATCACTCTTTAGTGTCAGATCGCAGATCTGACACTGCACAGCACTGTGTCAGATCTGCGATCTGACAGGCACTGCAGGAGGCTTTCTCAGCACCTGCTCTCAGCAGGCACTGAGAAGCCACCTCCCTGCAGGACCCGGAAGGACCCCATGGCCATCTTGGATCCGAGGTCCGGCTGGGAGGAGGCCCTCGCAACAGCGCGATCACATCGCGCTGTTCTGAGGGTCTCAGGGAAGCACGCAGGGAGCCTCCTCCCTGCATGATGCTTCCCTATACCGCCGGAACACTGCGGTTATGTTTGATCGCAGTTTGCCGGGGGTTAAAGTGCCAGGAGAGGTCCGTGACTGCTCCTGGCACTTAGTGCCAGGTGTCAGCTGTGATAATCAGCTGACACCCGGCCGCAATCAGCTGCGCTTCCCGTACTGTTCCGTCTTTGGGAATTAAGTCCCAGGTCACATGGACGAAATAGTACGTCAGATGGAAGAAAGGGGTTAATTGTTTTCAAAAAGTAACAAAAAAACGTAACTCCAAAAGTAATACAGTCTGTTATCTCAGGCTGAGGCCTGGTGTATCTATGGTGGAAAAAAATTTTCTTGGTAGACATATGTTGCATAGTGTAATACAGAATGGAATGGCACTCACAGGGTAAAATGATCAAGTCTTTATTGCAAAAACATACAAACGGGAGCTGAATACAGGAGTAACGACGATTGTTTCGCGCAAAATGCGCTTCCACAGGTCACATGACCCGGTGAATGCCATTCCATTCTTACTGTTTTACAATATGGACATGTGTTTTTCCTATGAATGAGCACCCGAGGGTTTTTGGGTTATTGGCTGGCTGGCTGCTGCTCCCGCATGTTTTGTTCGGTCTGGGTGAAGTGAACTTTTGTGATGGTGCCGATCAGCTGTTTCTACTAGTTTGATACGTTGCATAGTTCTGTCTGCTAGCCTTGTTCTATGCATTTTTATGGTTTTAAAAAGTAACAAAAAATACATAGCCTAAAAAATTAATACAGTCTGTTATCTCTGGCTGAGGCCTGGTGTAGCTGTGGTGGAAAAATCTTTTCTTTTCAGGCATACGTTGCATAGTTCTGTCTGCTAGCCTTGTTCTATGCATTTTTTATTGTTTTCAAAAAGTATACCAAAAACATAACAAAAAAAATAAATTAATACAGTCTGTTATCTCAGGCTGAGGCCTGGTGTATCTGTGGTGGAAAAATCTTCACTTTGCAGGCATACTGATCACATATAATTTTTCTCCAAATAAATTCATTTGTACTGAGCTTTTCAAATATTTCAGTAGTCCATTTAAAATGGGCAAGACAAGGGACGGGGAAGTGGACGTGATGCTGATGGTGCATGTAGAGGACGAGGCCGTTGCCAAGCTGAAAGTGGGCCGCAGCAAAGACCCACATCTTCGCGCTCGACCTTCCTGTCTCAGTTTCTAGGGGACAGCAGCACACCACTATTGAAGCCTGAGCAGTGTGAAACGGTTGTTGGTTGGATAGCAGATGTTTTCAGTCACTTACCCACCACCACCATGTCTTCCACACGGTCAAGTCTGAGTAGACAGGAGTGTGGACCGGATATTACTCACCCTGATCCTCCTTCCTCCCACCATGCCGAGTGCCCTGAGACAACTGATCCCACACTCGGACACCCTGAAGAGCTGTTCAGTTTTCCATTTGGAGATTTGTGCCTCTCGCCAGCTCCACTTGAAGCGGGGCAAAATGATATTCCATGGAGCGATGCACAAATCTTTGAGCAGCCACAGTCACAAAATGTGGACAATGATGAGACACAATTGCCGGAAAGTCAGTAGGAGGAAAAGGGTACGGATATGGAAGACGAGGTGGTCGATGACATAGTGACTGACCCAACCTGGCAGGAGGACATGCAGAGCGAGGACAGCAGCACACATGGGGAAGGAGGCATATCACCCCAACAGGCAGGAAGAAGCAGTGTGTTGGCCGCAGACAGAAGGCGTGCATCCGTTCCCCGTAACACTAACAAGATAGAAGTTGCCATTCCAACTGTTAGATCTTCCCGAGTCTGGTTATTTTTTTAAAGACTCTGCTGAGAACCCCAAACAGGCCATTTGCAGCACTTGCCATTCCCGCATCAGCAGGAGTAGCAAAACTACCAGCCTAACCACCACCAGCATGATTAGGCACATGGCAGCAAAGCACCCGACTTTGTGGGCAAAACCCCAGGCTCCAGGAGCACTGCAGGTGACAACACTGCTTCTTCCACTGGTTTGCGTACAAGCCAATCCCCAGTTCACCGTGCCTGTGTAGATACGTCGGGCCCTACACCTGTTGTTGCCCACAGTCAACCAGCAGCATCATCAAGCCGGTCCACGTCCTTGTCCCAGCCCAGCCTTCATTTGTCATACCCCAGTCATTGGAACACAAGCGGAAATACCCAGCCAATGCCCCACAGGCCACAGTACTTAATTCGCACATTTGTCATCTGCTTGCGCTCGAAACGTTGCCTTTTCGGCTCGTTGAGACGGAAGCTTTCCGCAACCTGATGGCGGCGGCTGTCCCAAGGTACTCGGTTCCCAGTCGCCACTATTTCTTCCGTTGTTCCGTACTGTCATTACACCAGCATGTGTCCCACAACATTACCCGTGCCCTCAACAATGCTGTTACCGGGAAAATCCACCTAACCACGGACACGTGGACAAGTGCCTGTGGGCAGGGACAGTACATCTCACTGACAGCACATTGTGTTAACATAGTAGAAGCCGGGATCCAGTCGGACCTTGAGATGGAACACATTCTCCCAACGCCGAGGATTGCGGCCCTACGTCAATCAGGGTTGCCCCCACAGTCTACAGCTCCTGCACCTCCTCCTCCTCTTCAGCCTCCATCTCAGAAATAAATACATCAGTCAGAAGCTGGGGATACCGCCAGCTGACGTACTATTCCGTCAGCTGGCAGTAAGGTGTGAACCCTTCAGGTGCTTCACGGGAATTTTTGGAATTTTTTTAAAAAAAAATGAACATTTAACTTTTTTTCACAAAAAAGTTACTTCAGATCCAGTTTGTTTATTTTACCAAAGGTAACAGGAGAAATTGGACCCCAAAAGTTGTTGTACAATCTCTCCTGGGTATGCTGACACCCCATATATGCAGGTAAATCACGATTTTTCAATGCAAAATTGGCTGGAATTGAGATCGGATGCCATGTCGCGTTTGTAGAGCCCCTGATGTGCCTAAACAGTGGAAACCCCCCACGTTACATCATTTTGGGAACTAGACCCCCTAAGAAACTTATCTAGATGTGTGGTGAGCACTTTAGACCCCCAAGTGCTTCACAGAAGTTTATAACGTAGAGCCGTAAAAATAAAAAATCATATTTTTTCTTTAAAATTGATTTTTTCGCCCCCTATTTTTTAATTTCCCAAGGAAAGCAGGAGAAATTGGACCCCAAAAGTTGTTGTGCAATTTGTCTTGAGTATGCTGATAGACCATGGTTCGACAAACCCGGGCGCCAGGTCGCCAGTGGCGCCTAGAAAATCATGCCTGGCGCCCGGGCAGTAGCGTAGCTACCGGGGGGCAGAGGGGGCGGTGGCTCCGGGCCCCGCACTCGGAGGGGGCTCACCCGGAGCTACGCTACTGTAACTGTATCGGCGTGCACAGCGCACTGATACAGTTACATTCTGCGGCAGAGCAGGGAGAATCGCTCTCCCTGCTCTGCCGCCGGCTGCTATGGGGCCTGAGCAGGCGGTGGGGGGCCCGGCGCCAGCAGTGGGCCCCCCGCCCGTCATCGGAGGGTCAGCTGTATCGGCATCCAGCCGAAACAGCTGACCGCATTGAGAAGGAGCGAGTGCTCCTTCTCTCCCATAATCCCCCTCTCAGCGTCTGACAGCGGGCGCGATGACGTCACTGCCCGGGGCCGGCAGTCAGACGCTGAGAGGGAGAGCAGTGAGTAGCGCGGGAGCAAGAGGTGAGTACTGGATTTATTATTTTTGTAAAGAGGGCTGCATTATATTACAGAGCAGAGGCTGTCTATGGGGTGCATTATAAATAAGACTGCCTATGGGGGTACATTATAAATAAGGCTGCCTATGGGGATGCATTATAAATAAGGCTGTCTATGGGGTGCATTATAAATAAGGCTGCTTATGGGGGTGCATTATAATACAAAGGCTGCCTATGGGGGAGTGCATTATAATAGAGAGGCTGCCTATGGGGGTGCATTATATTAATCTAATATATCAAAATATAATATTTATTATCTTTAGAAGTTAAATGTTTATAACGTTTGTAATGTTTTTTTGTTAAATTAAAAACCAAGTTTGTTAAAAAAAAATTCTGGCTCCTAAAATTTTTGGCTGGCTCCTAGATTCTGAACAACTTTGTCGACCCCTGTGAAAGACCACATGTGGGGGTAAACCACTGTTTGGGCGCATGGCAGAGCTCAGAAGGGAAGGAGAGCCAGATTTTACTGTTATGGTTTGCAGGTGCCATGACCCACTGGGAGAGCCCATGAGGTGCCAAAACAGCAGAACCCCCCAATAAGTGACTCCATTTTATGAACTACACCTCTCAATGATTTAATCTAGTGGTGCAGTGATCATATTGACATCATGGATGTGTCACAGAATTTTATACCATTGGGCAGTGAGGACAAAATAACTACATTTTTCCACCAAAATTTTGTTTTAGCCGAAGAATTTAAATTTTCACACAAATGGGTAAAAATGGCAACAAAATTTGTCCCACAATTTCTACTGAATGTGGGAATACCCCATATGTGGCTGTACAGTACTACTTAGCCATGCGGAGAGACTCGAGAGGAACGGAGCACTATTTGCCTATTCAAGTGAAAGGGTCTGCGCACATGTCAGCGTTCCCACAGACCGTGTTGTCTGTGGGCAAAACATGCCGACATATCCGTTTTTTAATGTCAGCACGGGCCATAAAACGTCTCGCACACATGCATACACTTATCACATTGATGTCATCCATGTGACACACATTGGCGCTGGGGAAGAAGCGTTACAGTAAGCGCTGTTCCCCGGTGCGGGTGCTGAACACGGCTCTTATCATTCTCCCCTGCTCTGCCGGTGATCGGCGCGAGCAGGGGAGAATGATGAGAGCCATGTTCAGCACCCGACGCCGGGGAAAAGCGCTTAGTGTAACGCTTCTTCCTTGGCGCCCGTCCTTGTGGTACTGATGCTGCACAAGCATGCCACACGTGTGCCGCAAGTATTACACACACAGACATCTACGATAACGGAAATATCACGACGTGTGAAAGAGGCCTTATAGCGGATTTTTATGTTTGGCAGCTGTTACACGCTAAAAGATGCTGTTTATTGCAAAAAATAGATTTTGCATCACCATATTCTGAGAGCTATAATTTTCCTTATTCTGAGAGCTATAATTTTTCCATATTTTGAACCACAGAGTCATGTGAGGTCTTGGTTTTTTGCGGGACGAGTTGATGTTTTTATCGGTACCATTTTCGGGCACATAACATTTTTTGATCGCTTTCTATTCTGATTTTTGGGAGACAGAATGAGCAAAAGCCAGCCATTCATGAATCTCTTTTTTTGAGGTGTTTATACCGTTCCGCATGTGGTAAAATTGATAAAGCAGTTTTATTCTTCGGGTCAGTACGATTACCTCATTTATATAATTTTTTTATGTTTTGGCGCTTTTATACAATAAAAACTATTTTATATAAAAAGTAATTATTTTTGCATTGCTTTATTCTGAGAGCTATAACTTTTATTTTTCTGGTGATGGAGCTGTATGGGGGCTCGTTTTTTGCGGGACAAGATGACGTTTTCAGCAATACCATGTTTACGTACATCCGTCTTTTTGATCGCATGTTATTCCACTTTTTGTTTGGCGGAATAATGATAAAGCATTGTTTTTGCCTTGTTTTTTTTATGGTGTTCACTAAAGGGGTTAACTAGTGGGACAGTTTTATAGGTCGGATTATTACGGACGTGGCAATACCCAATATGTGCACTTTTATTGTTTAGATTTTTTTTTTTTTTAAATATTTTTACAATCATTTAAAACATTTTTTTTTAACTTTATTCTATCTTTTACACTTTGTCCCACTATGGGACAATCATTTTTTGCAGGCTGATCACTTGCATAGCATGCAGATGAAGCAGCATCTGCATGCTATAGAAGCTGTCAGAACTGCACACTGACCTGAGACGCATGACCGGGAAGTTTCTCAGCTTCTGGTAACCCAGATGTCATCATGACGACATTGGGTTACCATGGCATCATCATGACGAAATCGGGTTACCATGGCAGCGATCGGGACCCCGCGTCACGCCGCGGGGTCTCAGATCCAAAGGCAGAGGGGCTGCCAGCCCTTTGCCTGCTCACGGAATGCTGCGATCATCTTCAATCGCAGCATTTTGGGGGTTAAAGTGGCAGGAGCGGTCTCTTAGTGCGGGGTGTCAGCTGTGAGAATCAGATGACACCCGGCCACGCTCCCCCGGTGAGCGCGGCCAAATGCTATGACGCACTATCCCGTCCATGGTGAGACAGGCCCAGGGCACATGGACGGGATAGTACGTCTAATGTCTGAGAGGAGTTAAGCTAAGTTGTATAAATGGGCTGGTTTTTATGTGGACAACCATAGAGCGGGTGGGAAGTTGCCCACCTCATCTCCACCTGCAAAGGAGGACCTGTATGATGTCAGTCAGGTAGGTGTTCAGTCACATGGGACAAGGAGTCACATGGTCTGAGGCTTAAATGGTTGGGCTTCCAAGACAGGCTTTGTTTAGCAAAACTGGAGAGAGGATTCTCCAGTGGTTTTGTGTCTTGTGGACAGGGTGGATTGATTTAAATCACGCCGATTTAAATCAACGATTTAAATCATGATTTAAATCATGATTTAAATCAAATGATTTTTTTAATATAAATCACGATTAAAATCTAAAACTTTCAATCATTGTTCAATTAACTTCACACTTCTAGCTTGGTTTCACTTTCTGTAGCTTGGTTTCAGTTTCTTTTTCCATTCAGTTGACATGCCCAAACTTGTTGGATAGTCAGTCAGCAGTACTTGGCTGTAGTAACAATCAAACTTCAGAAGTGATCTGCGTGAGCCATGGCAGGTCGTAAGAGAGACCCTATTTGGGTTCATTTTGTTGAGATGCCAGCAGAGCTTGGAAAGAAAGGTGGGAGAGCAAAGTGCAAATACTGTCAAAAGGATATCCAAGGACTTGTTTGCCGTTTGAAATCGCATTATGAAAACTGCAACCAGAAGGGAAATGAAGATGTTGATAGTGATACAACTAATGTCAATGAACCCCCACAGCTTCTTATGCACCAGAACCCTAGCACTAGTGGTAAGTCTGGCAATTACAACCTATTTTAACAGACGTTTTACTGGGATGGTTAAAGTCTATGAAAAGAAAAATTTCTAGCACTAGTTCTGGAGTATAGAATTTAAATTTATGTTAAGGCAATATTTCACAGAAGATTAACGTTAAGTAAAATAAAAGAGTGTGTATACGCCTATTTTTTTTTTTTTTTTTATTGTAGGCTACAATTCACTTTTGAAGTCTGCCAAATTGACCATTTTTTTAAAAAAACATTTTTAAAACTTTTGTGACATAATTTTTTTCAGTTGCTCTGATATTACTAGTATTACAGCAACTTCACCGGAAACTTGAGTAGCATAACTTTTGAGACAGCCCTTATAGGACGAGGACCATTACATTGTTCAAAAAGTTTGTTTCAAAATATTTTTGTTATATTTCTTCAAATACGCAGTCGAATTATATTTTTAATTACTGTGCTTTCAGGGTCAAATATGGCTTGTGCTGCACGTGACAATCAATATCTGGGTACAACTTCAACAAAGCAGCCCAACAAAAAACTTTACGTGCAAAGTGTAGAAAAATTCCTCTTAAAGACTACGACGAGCCAGAAAGAACATTTTGATGAATTAATTGCTAAATTCATATTTGCAACCAATTCTTCTTTCCGACTAGTTGAACACCCATTGTTTGTACAAATGATCGAAGGAATAAGACCAGGCTACAAACCACCAAGTAGATTTGATATCTCAGGAAAACATCTTCAGGGTGTATACGACAAAGAAAGAGCGGCTTGTACAAAATATTTGAAAGACAAAGTTGTTAACATGAGCTTGGATGGTTGGAGCAACATCCACAACGACCCCATAATTTGCACTTGTGTCACAACAGAAGATGGTGAAACTTACCTTACAGACACAATCGACACATCTGGAAATTCACATACTGCTGAATATTTACTTGAAATTGCTAAGAACTCAATTCACCAATGCCAAGAACAGTTTGGATGTAAAGTAAGGAGCTTAGTTACTGATAACGCAAGCAATGTGGCAAAAATGCGAGCGGAACTGGCACATGAGGATGACACAAATGTCATTACATACGGTTGTTCTGCCCATTTGTTACATCTTTTGGCAAAAGACCTGCATATTTCGGGTGTCAAGGAACATGTTGTAGAAATTGTTAAATATTTCCGCAATAATCATTTTGCACATGCAACCTACAAGGAAATGGGAGGACTGAAGTTGGTTCTACCACAAGATGTTAGATGGAATACCTTGGCTGAATGCTTGGAACTGTTTATTAACAACTGGTCAAAATTAGTGTCCATTTGCGAAACACATCGGGATAAAATTGATGCTAATATACGAAGCAAAGTATTAAATCTTGGTGTGAAGAGAAATGCCGAGGACCTTTTGGAAAGGTTAAAGCCAATATCTATTGCGTTGGATAAAATGCAGAAAGATACTGCAACCATAGCTGATGCCACAGAAGTTTGGAAAGATTTAGAAGGTTCGCTAGATCGCTTGAACCTCTCAAACAATGTAAAGGATGCAATACACCACCGCAAGGACCAAGCATTAAAAGAAGAACACTATTTAGCCAATATCTTGCATCCCATTTACAGAGGGAAAAAACTATCTGAGGCGGAAATCAACTCTGCAATGGAGTGGCTCGCCAATACTAACCATGACATTGTGGCAACTGTGCTGAAATTGAAGTGTGAATCTGCACCATTTCAAAAATACATGTTTGCAGATAACGTCGTTAATGAACTAAAACCACTGGACTGGTGGAAGTCACAATCACTTGTTCTTCCAGCGAAGATAATAAATGTAGCTACTCAGCTACTGACTGCATCGGCTTCATCGGCAGGAGTAGAGAGATTGTTTTCTTCATTTGGTTTTGTGCACACAACAGTCCGAAACCGCTTAGGAACTGCTAAAGCAGGACAACTAGTTTTCCTATTAAAAGTCCTAAATAAACAGTAGGCTTAAAGGACTGATGTATTCACTGAAGATGTTTGCTTACTTCAAACGTTAGAGATAGGCTATTGTTAAAAAGTACTTACTCTCTGTAGTTCAATTCTGATTGTTTAATAGTGCAAATAAAAATTATTAGGTTTCATAATCATCAACTGTTTTAATATTTTTATTTGTGTAAAATAATTTGATTTGCAAAAAGACAGTTTTGCTTGTGTACAACTTGATTAAAAAATCCTATTTAAATCAAAAAAATCCGATTTAAATCAAAAAAATCCGATTTTTTTGATTTTTTTTAAAAAAAATCATGATTTTTATCCACCCTGCTTGTGGATGAAAGACTGAACCTGTGTTGCTCCCAAGCGGGATGTTTCCCGCAACGTATGGACTCTGCTACAGCATTTTGTTTTCTTTATTGTTTTCCTGTTTTTGCCTGAGGGGCTGTTTACTTTCCCTTTCTTGTTGTTTACACTGCCATATAATAAACCAACAGAAGACTTAAAGAGACAGTGTTCCTGTTTTTCTACCTCCGTGTTCCGCAAAGTGAGTTTAACTACCACACCCACCACAGCTTAGCAAAATAGTCACAGAAGGCATTCACATCATCTCTGCATTTTACGGTGGCCTTAAACAGTGTTTCATTTTTTTCGTGGGGGAGCCACTATGATTTTAATGCAGCTTTTTTCCAGCCAGAAGTGGATCTCCCAAAGAGAAATACAGGTTCTTCCTTTATGTTTCCCATTGGCAAAATAATCTCAACCTTGAACATACAATAACAATCTCCATGGGAAAGCTCGATTGTGAAGACAATTGGGGTCAGTGGATGCTCTCATCCGCTGGCTTGAGACAGCGTGGACCAGGGGTCATCCCACTGTACGCCCACTCTCCTTTTACTGTGGTCATAATACTACTCAGACAACACAGGGTGAGGGTAAAAACAGCGTGGCAACAACTTACTGAACAAACAATATCATATAGAACAGTCCCAGCAAATACCCAAGATCGTGCAAAATTACAGAGTCTCACTCTTCCGCTGGCTCGCTGGGAATAAAGATGCAACTTTGGGGTTTCCAGGGCCAACTACCCCCCAGCAATGGCACCCCAATTTTGTCGGCCATTCACCTACATGAGGTAACGACATGCTTACCCCATTGATGTACAGTTCTTCAATACAAAAAATGAAACTCATCTATTAGATAGTCATTGCAAACAGAGTGATGTATTTCAAGTGTTTATTTCTGATAATGTTGATGATTATGGCTTACAGCCAATGAAAACCCAAAAGTCATTATCTCAGTAAATTAGAATACTTTATAACACCAGCTTGAAAAAATGATTTTAAAATCCGAAATGTTGGCCTACTGAAATGTATATTCAGTAAATGCACTCAATACTGGGTCGGGGCTCCTTTTGCATCAATTACTGCATTAATGCGGCGTGGCATGTAAGCGATCAGCCTGTAGCACTGCTGAGGTGTTATGAAAGCCCAGGTTGCTTTGATAGCAGCCTTCAGCTCGTCTGCATTGTTGGGTCTGGTGTCTCCCATCTTCCTCTTGACAATACCCCTATCAGGGGAAACCGCCAGGGGAGCACTTACCAGCGGTTTCAGCAGCCCTCACAGTGAGAGCCCGGAGCCTCTGACGGCCTGTGACAGCTGTACTCACAGCGCCCGGGAGTTGGGCAAGATAAGAGCAATACAGCAGAGCTGGTGTGAGCAGAACGCCGGGTGGTGAGTTTACTGACAGGACCTGTGGTCACGTGACCACAGAGGGCGGGGCTTAGCGTCCTGCAGCTGGAGATGAGTGCAGGATGCTACAGGGAACCTGAGCAGAGGAGAAGGGAAAGGGGGCACCGGACACCAGGGAAAGGATGGGGCACCAGAGGGAGACGAAATCCAAGACAAGCCGAGGTCAGTAACGAGAGAGGCAACGCGGTACACAAGGAGCAGGCTAATTAAGAATAGTCAGGGACGTGGCAGGAGTCAGAAAACCAGAGAAGCATATACACAGTACAGAATCAAGAGGCAAAATCACAACGGAAAACAGAACCGAGTCAGAACCATACAAGCAAGCGAGAACACAGGCACAAGGCACAGGCAAACAGAGGTCAGCACACTCAGCCAAGGGCAAAAGTATAACTGACAGGGATTGGAGCTTTCCAGGGCTATAAGAAGCTCTCCCCGAACCAAGAAGAGGCCACAATAATAAACCCCAGGTGTGCAGGTCAGAGCCTGCACTAGAATCAAGACATTAACCCCTGGCGTGCAGGTCAAACCTGCACTGGGATCATGACAGTACCCTCCCTCTCAATGGGGGGCCTCTGGACCCCAGGCTTCCCCGGGTACCTGGCATGGAAAACCTGAACCAGGCTGTGTAGTTTAGTGTTTTATTTCATTAAATACTTTTTTCTGGCTGTCTTTTTTTAACCCTTGAACTATAGGATTAATAATAGAGAGGTGTCTTATTGACACCTCTCCATTATTAACCGACCTTAATGTCACCTTACAATCAAAGGTGACATTAACCCATTATTATCCCATATGCCATCTCTACACAGCAGTGGGAAGAGGCTAAGCACCGGAATTGGCTCATCTTAGAGATGCGCCATTTCTGGGGAGGCTGAGAGCTGGTGTTTGTAGCCGGGGGGTCCAATATCCATGGACCCTCTCTAGGCTATGAATATCAGTCAGCAGCTGTCTGCATAGCCTTTCTGGCTATAAATTATAGGGGGACCCCACGTCATTTTTTTTTGGGGGGCCTCCCTATTTTAATAGCCAGAAAGGCTAGCTGCGGGCTGATAATCATAGCCTGGGAACGTCCATGGGTATTAACCCCTTCCCAGGCTACAAACATCGGCCCCGGCCATCGGCTTTCCCTCTCTGGCGCAGAAAATTGTGCGGGAGCCTACTCCATTTTTTTTTTTAAATTATTTATTAAAAAAAAAAAAAGGAAAGGACATTACATATTATGCTGGTGTCAGACATGCAAGAAACTCGCATGAGTCTCGCATGTCAATACTCGGCACTGCCGCCGGCACTCGGACAAGAGCGTGCAGCTCCATGTATTTTTATGCAGTCACACGCTCTGGTCTGAGTGCCGGCGGCAGTGCCGGGTATTGAGGTGCGAGACTCGAGCGAGTTTCTTGTAAAGTGTGACCCTGGCCTAACACAGATTTTTTTCTATCTATAGATAGATCGATCTATCTATCCATCTATCTATCTGTGTGTAATGGAGTGTGGGTTGGACCAGAAATGACATCACAAATCTTTTTTTTTGTTAAATATCTTTATCTTACAAAAAAAAAACGCATACAAATCTGCATGAAAAAAACGCATAAAAAACGCAGGCGACCTGTCAGTGAACTCTGATGCAGATTTGTTGCTGATTTTACCTGCGTCAAATCCTGAGCCAATCCTGACCGTGGAAACATACCCTAACATGTTTATCTTAAGCAAAATGTCCCAGTATTTATAGCAAAAATCACTTTTTATACTTTGGCAGAGATGAGCGGACCACTGGATGTTCGGGTCCAGCAGATTTGGCCAAACAGTTTGGGTTCAGGTACCGGAACTGTGCCTGGACCCCACTCACTTGAATAGGGGGCCCGAACATCCAGTGTTTATTACGCTGTCATGTGCATGTTATGCAAGTCACACTCCCAAATATCACTCTGCACCACTGCTATATCAGAGCATAAAAGTATATTCAGGATTTGCTGCGGTTTTGACGCAGCGTATTTATGCAGCATCAGAAACGCAGCGGCCTGGACATTACAGCATACTGTAATCCTGTTCTGTCCTCCCCCTCTGGGTGTTTGTAAAAGAATAAGAGAGGATAAAGATTAGGATCATAGTGAGGATACATTTTGTTGGTGACTGCAAAGCGATACTAACAAGGAGAGAGATGAGAGAGAAACCCCAGAAGGGGTTCTGGGCATGCTCAGCATACAATAACGGATTCCGTCGTCGGATTCCGTCAATAACGGAAGACGACGGGTCCGCCATTATAGAAAACGGCGGACGCGATGGATCCGTTATGGTCCGCCATTTCGACGCTGACAAAAAACATTCCAATGTCCGTCTACTCCTGATAGCGGACGCCAAATTTCTGACGGATCCGTCGGATGACGGATCAAACGGACGGCCATCCGTCAACCTGTCACTAATGCAATCACTAATGCAACTGAATGGGAAAAAAAACGGATCTGCCCCAAAAAAAAGGCGGATCCGTTTTTTTCACACTTTGGCAGATTTTGACTGAAGCCGAACGACTGAAGTGTGAAAGAAGCCTTAGATACATGGAGTGTATCGCACACTGGGATAATTCGCAGCACGCAATACATTACACGTATCTTGCCATAATGGTATTGGATACAGCGGTCGGGAGCGTATCGCTCATGATGGGATTAGATACAGCGGTCTGGGGAATATCGCGCATTATGGAATTAGATATCTTTAAACTTTATACTGGATTTCTTACTGCTGCGATCATCTGATCTCTTCTACTATATATAAAATACACATGCACGCTCACACAGGAAAATACACATGTACGTTCACACACAGGAAGATACACATGCATGTTCATACACAGTAAAATACACATGCACGCTCAACACAGGAAAATACACATGCACGCTCACACAAACAGGAAATACACATGCACACTCACACAGGAAAATACACATGTACGTTCACACACAGGAAAATCACATGCA
>JARQOD010000001.1:507386379-507472862 GCA_033576555.1 Oophaga sylvatica
TGCAGACACAGTATGGTGAGTGGGGAGATGGGTGCAGACAGTATGGGGAGCGAACGGGTGAATGTATATGGACACAGTATGGGGAGTGATGGTGATGGGATGTGTGCAGACACAGTATTGTGAGTCAGGGGTATCTATGAGCAGACAGAATAGAGAGTGAGGGGGTAAATATATGAGGAGACAGTATGGTGAACAGGGGGGATGTGAGAGGAGACAGTATGAGGAGGGAGGGAAAAAGTGTGAGGCGACAGTATATTGCAGAATATTTTATTCAGGAGCATTATAATGACACTTCTATCTTTAAGGGCGTCGTGTGGAGAGTTGGTGTAGAAGACTGGAGAAGATGGAAGTCTGCAGAGACGGCTGTGGATGAGAAAACTCATCATGGAGTCTGGACAAGAAGAAGAAAAGGAGAATGACTCCAGAGACGACGTCATCTATAAGGTACCTGGATGTAAATATTATTTGTGATACTGACTAATTCTCATGTTTTTATTTATGTTAGGAGCATTAACCCCTTTATCCCATCTGACGTACTATTCCGTCCATGTGACCTGGGACTTAATCCCCAAGGACGGAATAGTACGTCACATGCAATCAGTTGCTCCCGGGGGAGAGCAGCTGATCGCAGCGGGTGTCAGCTGATTATCACAGCTGACACCCGGCACTATGTGCCAGGCACATTAATCCCAGGCACACTGCGATCAAAGATGATCGCAGTGTTCCAGCTGTGTAGGGAAGCATCGCGCAAAGAGGGGGCTCCCTGCATGCTTCCATGAGACCCTCAGAACAGCGCGATGTATCGCGCTGTTCCGAGGGACCATCCTCCCTGCAGGACCCCGGATCCAAGATGGCCGCGGGGTCCTTCCAGGTTCTGCAGGGAGGCGGCTTCACTGCCTGTGAGATCGCTGGTCTCACAGAGTGCTGTGCACACTGTCAGACCAGTAATCTGACTTTATACAGTGATGTCCCACCCTGGGACAAAGTAAAATGTAAACAAAATAAAAATAAACGTGTAAAAAAAATTCCTAAATAATGAAAAAATAAAAATAATCCCCAGTAAATTAATTTCTTCATGTAAATAAAAAAAAAAACAATAAAAGTACACATATTAAGTATCGCCGCGTCCGTCACGACCCGACCTATAAACCTGTCCCACTAGTTAACCCCTTTAGTGAACCCTTAAAAAAAAAACCAGGGCAAAAAAAAATGATTTATCATCATACCACCGAACAAAAAGTGGATTAACGCGCGATCAAAAAGACACATAGAAATAAACATGGTACCGTTGAAAACGTCATCTTGTCACGCAAAAAACGAGCCACAATACAGTATCATCAAGGAAAAAATTAAAAAGTTATAGCTCGCAGAATAAAGCGATGCAAAAATAATTATTTTTTATATAAAATAGTTTTTATTGTATAAAAGCACCAAAACATAAAAAAATGATATAAATGAGGTATCGCTATAATCGTACTGACCCGAAGAATAAAACTGCTTTATCAATTTTACCATACGCGGAACGGTATAAACGCCCCCCCAAAAGAAAGTCATGAATTGCTGTTTTTTGTTCATTCTGCCTCCCAAAAATCGTAATAAAAAGCGATCAAAAAATGTTATGAGCCCAAAAATGGTACCAATAAAAACATCAACTCGTCCCGCAAACAATAAGACCTCACATGACTCTGGGGGCCAAAATATGTAAAAGTTATAGCTCTCAAAATATGGTAATGCAAAACAATTTTTTGCATAAAACGCGTCTTTTAGCGTGTGACAGCTGCCAATCATAAAAACCCGCTATAAATAGTAAATCAAACCCCCCTTTATCACCCCTTAGTTAGGGAAAAATAATAAAATTAAAAAATGTATTTATTTCCATTTTCCCATTAGGGTTAGGGTTAGGGTTGGGGCTAAAGTTAGGGTTAGAGTTGGGGCTAAAGTAAGGGTTAGGGTTAGGGTTGGGATTAGGGTTAGGGGTGTGTTAGGGTTAGGTTTGTGGTTAGGGTTATGATTAGTGTTGGGATTAGGGTTAGTGGTGTGTTTGGGTTAGGGTTGGAGTTAGAATTGGGGGGTTTCCACTGTTTAGGCACATCAGGTGCTCTCCAAACATGACATGGCGTCTGATCTCAATTCCTGCCAATTCGGCATTGAAAAAGTCAAACGGTACTCCTTCCCTTCTGAGCTCTGCCATGCGCCCAAACAGCAGTTTACCCCCACAAATGGGGTATCAGCGTACTCAGGAAAAATTGCACAATAACTCTTGGGGTCCAATGTCTTCTGTTACCCTTGGGAAAATAAAAAATTGGGGGCGAAAATATCATTTTTGTGGAAAAAAAATATGATTTTTTATTTTTATGGCTCTACGTTATAAACTTCTGTGAAGCACTTGGGGGTTCAAAGTTCTCACCACACATCTAGATAAGTTCCATTGGGGGTCTAGTATCCAAAATGGGGTCACTTGTGGGGGATTTCCAATGTTTAGGCACATAAGGGGCTCTCCAAACGCGACATGACTCCCGCAGACTATTCCATCAATGTCTGCAATGCAAAATGTCACTACTTCCCTTCCGAGCCCCGACGTGTGCCCATACAGTAGTTTTCTCCAACATATAGGTCCAGTTTCCCTGTTACCCTTGGTAAAATAAAAAACTGGGGACTAAAAGATCATGTTTGTGGAAAAAATATGATTTTTTTTATTTTCACACCCGGGCGTTAAAAAACTTCTGTGAAGCACTTGGAGGTTTAAAGTGCTCACGACACATCTAGATAGGTTCCTTTGTGGGTCTATATTCCAAAATGGGGTCACTTGTGGGGGATTCCACTGTTTAGGCACATCAGGGGCTCTCCAAACACGACATGACATCCGCAGACCATTTCATCAAAGTCTGCATTACAAAACATCACTACTTCTATTCCGAGCCCTGACGTATACCCACACAGTAGATTTCTACCACATGTAGGGTCGTCCAATTTCTCCTGCTACCCTTGGGAAAATAAAAAATTGGTTACTAAAAGATCATTTTTGTACGAAAAAAATAGGCTTTTTATTTTCATGCCCGGGCATTATAAACTTGTGTGAGACACTAGGGGGTTCGAAGTGCTCACCGCAGATATAGATAAGTTCCTTAGGGGGTCTAGTTTCCAAAATGGGGTCACTTGTGGGGGGTTTCCACTGTTTAGGCACATCAGGGGCTCTGCAAACTGAACATGACACCCATCAAAGTCTGCATTCCAAAATGTCATTACTTCCTTTCCGAGCCCTGCTGTTCTCCCAAACAGGTCCCCCCCCCCACATGTGGGGTATCAGCGTACTGAGGACAAATTGGACAACAACTTTTGGGGTCCAATTTCCTTGGGAAAATAAAAAATTGGGGACTAAAAAATCATTTTTGTGGAATTTATTTTTTTTTTTCACACCCAGTCATTATAAACTTTAGCGAAACACATGGGGGTTGAACGTGCTCACCACAGATCTAGATAAGTTCCTTAGGGGGTCTAGTTTCCAAAGTGGTGTCACTTGTTGAGGGTTTTCACTGTTTAGGCACATCAGGGTTTCTCCAAACACGACATGGCGTCCAGCCAATTCTGTGTTGAAAAAGTCAAACTGCGCTCCTTCCCTTCCGAGCTCTGCAAGGCACCCAAACAGTGGTTTACCCCCACATATTGGGTATCAGCATACTCAGGACAAATTGCACAATCACTTTTGAGGTATTGTTACCCTTTGGAAAATAAAAATTGGGGTGAAAAGATAATTTTTGTGGAAAAAATATGATTTTTAAATTTTACTGCTCTATGTTATAAACTTGTGTGAAGCACTTGGGGGTCAAATTTCTCACCACAGATCTAAATAAGTTCCTTAGGGGGTCTAGTTTCCAAAATGGGGTCACTTGTGGGGGGTTTCCACTGTTTAGGCACATCAGGGACTCTGCAAACTGAACATGATACCCATCAAAGTCTGCGTTCCAAAACGTCATTACTTCCTTTCCAAGCCCTTCTGAGTGCCCAAACACTATTTCTCCCCCTATATGGGGTATCAGCGTACTCAGGACAAATTGGACAACAACTTTTGGGGTCCAATTTCCTTGGGAAAAATCAAAAATTGGGGACTAAAAAATCATTTTTGTGGAAAAAAATTTTTTTCACACCCAGGCATTATAAACTTTGGTGAAACACTTGGGGGTTCAAAGTGCTCACTACAGATCTAGATAAGTTCCTTAGGGCGTCTAGTTTCCAAAATGGTGTCACTTGTGTTGGTTTCCACTGTTTAGGCACATCAGGAGCTCTCTAAACGCGACATGGCGTCCAATCTCAATTCCAGCCAATTTTGGTTTGAAAAGTCAAACGGCGCTCCTTCCCTTCCAAGCTCTGCCGTGCACCCAGACAGTGGTTTTCCCCCACATATGGGGTATTGACGTACTCAGGAGAAATTGCACAACAACTTCTTATGTCCAATTTCTCCTTTTACCCTTGATAAAATGAAAAAATTGTTTGCAAAAGATCATTTTAGTGACTAAAACGTTAAATGTTAATTTTTTTCCTTCCAAGTTGCTTCAGCTCCTGTGAAGCACCTGAAGGGTTAATAAACTTCTTGAATGTGGTTTTGAGTACCTTGAGGGGTGCAGTTTTTAGAATGGTGTCACTTTTGGGTATTTTCTGACATATAGACCCCTCAAAGTGACTTCAAATGTCGGTTTGGCCCTAAAAAATGGTTTTGTATAATTTGTTGTAAAAATGAGAAATTGCTGGTCAATTTTAACCCTTATAACTTCGTAACAAAAAAAAATTTGGTTCCAAAATTGTGCTGGTGTAAAGTAGACATGTGGGAAATGTTATTTAGTAACTATTTTGTGTAGCACATTTCTCTGTTTTAAGGGAATAAAATTTCAAAGTTTGAAAATTGCAAAATTTTCAAAATTTTTTCGCCATATTTCCATTTTTTTCATAAATAACCGCAAGTCATATCAAAGAAATGTTACCACTATCATGAAGTACGATATGTCACGAGAAAACTATCTCAGAATCGTCAAGATCCGTTGAAGCGTTCCAGAGTTATAGCCTCATAAAGAGACAGTGGTCAGAATTGTAAAAATTGGCCCGGTCATTAATGTGCAAACCACCCTTGGGGGTTAAGGGGTTAAAGGGGTTCTTCAGGTTTGTGCTGAGTCTGCAGTCACATAGAATGACTGCAGACTCAGCACAAACCTGGACAACCCCTTTAACCCCTTAGTGACAGAGCCATTTTGCAGCTTAATGACAGGGCCAATTTTTACAATTCTGACCACTGTCAATTTATGAGGTTATAACTCTGGAACGCTTTAACGAATCCAGCTGATTCTGAGATTGTTTTTTCGTGACATATTGTACTTCACGTTAGTGGTAAAATTTCTTTGATATGACTTGTGTTTATTTATGAAAAAAATGGAAATATGGCGAAAATTTTGAAAATTTAACAATTTTCAAATTTAAATTTTTATGCCCTTAAATCAGAGAGATATGTCACACAAATTTCTTAATAAATAACATTTCCCACATGTCTACTTTACATCAGCACAATTTTGGGAACAAAATTTTTTTTTGTTACGAAGTTATAAGGGTTAAAAGTTGACCAGCGATTTCTCATTTTTACAACACCATTTTTTTTTAGGGACCACATCACAATTGAAGTCACTTTGAGGGGTCTATACGATAGAAAATACCCAAAAGTGACACCAATCTAAAAACTGCACCCCTCAAGGTGCTCAAAATCACATTCAAGAAGTTTATTAACCCTTTACGTGCTTCACAGGAACTGAAGCAATGTGGAAGGAAAAAATTAACATTTAACTTTTTTTGCAAAAACTTTACTTCGGAACCAATTTTTTTTATTTTCACAACTGTTAAAAGAAAAATTGAACCACAAAATTTGTTGTGCAATTTCTCCTAAATAAGCCGATACCCCATATGTGGGGGTAAACCACTTTTTGGGCGCACGGTAGAGGTCGCAAGGGAAGGAGCGACATTTGACTTTTTCAACGCAGAATTGGCTGGACGCCATGTCGCGTTTGTAGAGGCCCTGATGTGTCTAAACAGTGGAAACCCATCACAAGTGACCCCATTTTGGAAACTAGACCCCTGTTATGATTTGGTAGCTGAGGAGAGCAAGCAAAAAAGGAAATACACCAGAGCAGTTGGAAACTATGAGATTGCAGTACCCTGACTAACCACCACAACTAGAGGCAGCCGTGGAGCGTTCCTACGTTGGTCCTAGACGCCTCGTCACAGCCTGAGAAACTAACTACACCTAAAGATAGAAAGAGGAAAGCTATCTGCCCCGGAGCAGATCCCCAAAGAACATAGAAAGCCCCCAAACATGTAATGGCGGTTAGACAAGAAGAAATATTGACACAGACAGAAAATAGTATGAGCAAACGTTGGGGCCCAAACTTACTAAATAGAAAAGGATAGGAAGGGCACTTACTGCAATCCCAAAAAACCCTGAAAAGCACCAACTCTACTAATTTCAAAAACACCTGAGATCACACGACCTCTACCACCTAAATTAGTTCTCTGGTGTAACCAAAAACAAAACAGCAGCCACTGAGAAAACTGGAAAAAGCAAATGTACAAACATCAGTGGCTGAACTGAACTGAGAGGCAAAAGCCCCCAGAGGGGACCCTGAAGGCCCCCACAGAAGTGCAGGACAAAATGCAAAAATCAAGCACAAAAACAAAAAGAAGAAAATGTCTTATCTGTTAGCAGGAGATTCAGACACAACACAGCAGGCTTCCAAGGAAACAGGAATCAAGGATTGAGACCAGAACAATTGATCACCGGCAACCCTGATGGAAAGGTGACTCCCTTACATAAGACCAGTCAGTAACACCTGATTACCAATCCTCACAATCTTCACTGGACAGTCCAGTACCGTTTGCAACCACCAGAGGGAGCTTCTGCTCAGAACTCATTTCCAGCCTATTCACAACAGTACCCCCCCTTGAGGAGGGGACACCGAACCCTCATTTGAGCAACCAGGTCGGTCAGGATGAGTTCTATGATACACACGGATGAGTCTCCTAGCATGGATGTCCGAAGCAAACACCCAAGAATTGTCTTCCTGACCATAACTTCTCCATTTAACCAAATACTGGAGTTTCCGTCTAGAAAAACGAGAATTCAATATTTTCTCAACCACATACTCCAGATTGCCCTCAACCAAAACAGGGTCAGGAGGCACAGTAGTAGGAACCACTGGCTCAACAAACCTCTTCAACAAGGACTTGTGGAACACGTTATGGATCTTAAATGTCCCTGGAAGAAGCAAACGAAAAGAAACAGGGTTAAGAATCTCCATGATCTTATAAGGTCCAATGAACCTAGGCTTAAATTTAGGAGATGCCACTCTCATAGGAATATTTCTTGAGGACAACCAGACCAAGTCCCCCACTTTAAACCGAGGACCATCAGTCCTATGCCGGTTAGCAAACCGCTGGGCCCTCTCCTGAGAGAGGGACAACCTCTCCACTACCTGGTCCCAAATCTGTTGCATACGCTCCACAACACAGTCAACACCTGGGTAGACAGAAGCCTCCGTCTGTCCAGAAGAAAATCGAGGGTGAAACCCAGAATTACAGAAAAATGGAGACATCAAAGTGGCAGAGCTAGCCCTATTATTAAGAGCAAACTCAGCCAAAGGCAAAAAAGAGACCCAGTCATCCTGATCAGCAGACACAAAGCATCTTAGATAAGTCTCCAATGTCTGGTTTGTTCTCTCAGTTTGACCATTGGTCTGAGGATGAAACGCCGAGGAAAAAGACAATTGAACACCAATTTTAGAACAAAAGGTCCTCCAAAATCTGGAAACAAACTGGACTCCTCTGTCAGACACAATGTTCTCAGGAATGCTGTGTAAACGAACCACGTTGTAAGGTTCTTTGTCTCTGCTGACATGTTCCTTGAAATTCAGTTTTCCGTCGGCCATTTTGCTTTCTGTCTTTCTGCAGCTCTTGCCCTCAGTTAATATGGAGTTTCCAGTTTTCATGTTCCCTCCCTGATTCTTCCCTCTTGCTTCTTAAGCAGCCTCAGCTGAACAATCAGTGCTCCTGAATCAAGCCTCAGTCAGTCTGTGACCTGACTCCTGGAAACCTTGGACTTGTACTCCAGCTATTCCCTACTGAGGAACCTTGGAACACTTTTGGACTCTGGAAACCTGCTGTTTGGTGAATCCATGTTTGCAGAGGAATGACGGTACAGAGAAGAGATCCTGAACCTGCTTTGGAGATTTATTGTAGTGCTTGAAGTTACTCTGGCCTGCTGTGTCTCCTGTCGCTGTTCCTGCAAACTGTGTGAACTTTTCAGCATGCTTGTATGAAGTAATACAAGTCATTTCATTTCAACCTATGTCTCCTGTGTTTTCCTCGCACCCAAGCACAAGACGCTATAGGAACTGTACACTATACATGACAAGATTCAGGAGCCAATGTTTAGTGTCTGCTGGGTCTGGGAAAGCCGTGTCTGCTGTGACTGTGGATATCAGATGTCCGTTTAATACCTTATGTGATGACAGTGGTTGTGACTTCTCACAACCATTCCAGGTGAGCGCATTCCCTTAAAATTTTACTCTGGAGTGTTACCACAGGTAAACACTATTGTTTTTTTTTTTTTCCTTTCCTCTTCTCCTTCCAGCACTTCTGCCTTAAAAGATCTGGAAGATGGAGGCCCGCATAACGGAGCTTTGTGGAGTGACTGATACAATCCTTGCAGATATACAGACTATAAAAACCCGTTTTGCAAGCCTACAGGACCTCACTAATCATAATTTGCAAGTGTTTGGACAGACTACCCAGGAATTGCGAGCCAGGATTGAGGCTCTAGAGGAACGAGCCCAGGCTCCTGCCATAACCCCGAGTTCTGGGATCCCCAAATTACCTCCTTTTCGTTTTGGCGGTGAACGTGAGAAATTCAGGGGATTTATTAATCAATGCAATTTATTTTTCTCTGCACATGCTTCACAATTTCCCACTGAACGATCCAAAGTGCTTACTATAATCATGTTGCTTACCAATAAGGCTTTGATGTGGGCAAACCCTCTGATTGAGACTGAGGATGATTGTTTGAATCACCTTGATGCTTTTATTTCAGCCATGGGGCAGGTGTTTGATGACCCCAATCGAGGTGCAACAGCTGAAGCAGCCATGTTAACTTTGCGCCAAGGTAAGCGTTCAGTAGCCGAATATGCCCTGGATTTCAGGAGATGGGCTCTTGATACCACTTGGGACACTTCCGCTAAAAAATCTATTTTTCGGAAAGGGTTGTCTCCACTGATTAAGGATGAACTTGCTCGTGCCGACCCTCCCACTGCGTTAGGTGACTTTATTAACTATTGTATCCGTATTGATGCTCGTCTGACTGAACGCAGACAAGAGAGATGGTTCGAAAATAATCGCACTAACCTTTTACTACCTCCCTCCTCAGCTAAGGAACCTTTGAGTAGGATCACAAGGGAACCAGAACCTGAACCCATGCAGGTGGACTCTTTACAAAGACGGGTTAGTGATGCACGCAAAGAACATCGTATAAAGGAAAATCTATGTTTCTACTGTGGTAAGTCAGGGCACTTCATTATAAACTGCCCCAGCCGTTCTCGTAAGACTACTGCAGCAGTCATTCACTGTGAGTGTTGCGAGAGGAGCTCTGTCATGTCCGAGCCTCAGGCTCCAGAGAGATCTGCTGCAAGAGATCTTGATTTCTCGGAATTAAACTCTGTTAGTTCTGGGGACGATGACGGTATAAACGCTGCAATTTTTCAAGTTTCCTCAGCGGTGTCCCAGCTGAGTTGTAAAAGAAACAATTCTCATTGCTTCCTTTCCATCAAACTCTGGGTTGACTCAGTCTGGGTGTCTAGCTCTGCTATGATCGACTCAGGAGCAAGTGGAAATTTTATGGATATCTCCTTTGCTCTGAAACAGGGGATACGTTCAGTGAAGAAGGCTACTCCAGTACAGATGGAGACTGTGGATGGCTCTCTACTGACTTCTGGACCAGTGGATCAAGAAACAGAGCCTTTGAGGGTCCTTATGGGTAAAGATCATCAGGAGAAAATGTCTTTTTTGCTTATCTCTTCTCCCCACTTTCCCATTATTCTAGGGCTACCATGGCTGCAGGCGCAGAATCCTACGATTAACTGGGAGACCAAGGAATTACACTTTCCGGAGAAACAGATGAGTCAAGGAGTTTCAGCTTGCTCTGTTCCTAAAGGAACCATGTCAGTCCCTGAACTACCAGCTGTATACCAGGACTATGTGGATTTATGTGACAAGAAGAATGCTGATCAGCTTCCTCCTCACCGTCCATATGATTGTCCAATTGAATTATTGCCTGGAGCCGAGATACCTTTTGGTAAGATCTACCCCATAGCGGGGCCCGAGCTAAAAGCTTTGAAGGATTATATAGACGAAAATTTAGCCAAGGGCTTCATACGCCCCTCTTCATCTCCCGCAGGTGCACCCATCTTCTTTGTGAAGAAGAAAGATGGATCTCTGAGACCCTGCATAGACTATAGGGAACTCAATAAGGTTACTATTAGAAACCGTTATCCATTGCCTTTAATCCCTGAGTTGTTGGAGAGAGTGCGGCATGCCAAAATTTTCTCTAAACTGGATCTCCGTGGGGCCTATAACTTGGTCCGTATTAGACCTGGGGATGAATGGAAGACTGCTTTCAGGTCACGCTATGGACACTTTGAATATCTAGTTATGCCTTTTGGTCTGAGTACCGCCCCAGCCACTTTCCAACACTTCGTGAATGATATCTTCAGGGATCTCCTAATACATTTGTGGTGATTTATCTGGATGATATTCTAATTTTTTCTAACTCCACAGAGGAACATCATGGACATGTGAGAATGGTCTTAGAACGCCTAAGACAAAACCATCTCTACATCAAACTTGAAAAATGTGAATTCCATAGGACCGAAATTCAATTTCTGGGGTATGTACTATCTACGCAAGGGATTAGTATGGATGGAAGCAAGACCCAAGCCATCAAGGATTGGCCAATTCCTAGAAATGTGAAGGAGGTGCAGCGTTTCATCGGGTTTGCCAACTTCTATAGACGTTTCATTAAGAATTTTTCTGAGGTAGTGTCACCTATCACTCAACTTACCCGGAAACAGTCTAGGTTCTCCTGGACCCCGCAAGCTCAGGAAGCATTTTCCTGTTTAAAGGATAAATTTACCACCGCACCTATCTTAGTACATCCCAACCCCGAGCTTGCCTTCATAATAGAGGTGGATGCTTCAGACTGTGCCGTTGGAGCTATACTCTCTCAGAGAACAGGTGAGAAGAATGTCTTGCATCCCTGTGCCTTCTTTTCCCAGCAGTTGTCTTCGGCTGAGAGGAACTACGATGTGGGCAATAGAGAATTGTTGGCCATTATTGCCGCCTTCAAGGAATGGAGACACCTTCTTCAGGGAGCTGCACAGCAAATAGTCGTCCTGACAGACCATCGTAACCTTGAATTTATCAGGTCGGCTAAGTGCCTGACTCCTCGCCAGGCTCGCTGGAATCTTTTCCTAAACCAATTTAATTTTCATTTCTTATAGACCAGGATCGCGCAATGGAAAGGCTGATGCACTCTCTAGGATTCATTCAGCAGAGACACGTCCACTTACTCCTCCTAAGACTATTCTTCCTGACTCTAGATTCCTGGGAGTGATTCATAATCAAGACCTACTTAAGGACATCAAGGAAGCATACCATGCGGATTCTTTGTTGGCTCAACCCCCAAGGGACATAAGTCTTGTCTTTAAGAATGGTGTGTGGATTCAGGGACAACGTCTGTATATACCTGAAACAGTCAGATTGAGAGTATTGCAACTCATCCACGATTCCAAGATAGCCGGGCATAGGGGAATTCTAAAGACACAAGAATTTCTTTCTCGTTTCTTTTGGTGGCCCACTTACAGGAAAGATGTCTTAAACTATGTCACTTCATGTGAAGTCTGTGCAAGATGCAAAACACCTCGCTCCTCACCAACTGGTCTGTTTCAATCTCTTCCCACCCCGTCCCGCCCGTGGGGATCCATTTCTATGGACTTCATTGTGGAGTTACCAACCTCTCAAGGGAAGAACACCATTCTAGTGGTGGTTGACCGTCTAACAAAGGCAGCTCATTTTATCCCTTGTGTCGGCTTACCCACTGCAAAACAGACATCAGACTTGATGATTAAGAATGTGTTTCGCTTACATGGAGTACCGGATGAGGTCATTTCGGATCGAGGGTGCAATTCACTTCAAGGTTTTGGCAAAATTTCTGTGCAGCATTGGACATTAAAGTAAACCTTTCTTCTGCTTTTCATCCCCAGACTAATGGACAGACAGAACGAACCAATCAGACCCTGGAGCAGTATCTCCGCTGCTTTATCTGCCACCTACAAGATGATTGGGTGGATCTACTTCCACTGGCTGAGTTCTCTTATAATAACTCTCAGAGCGCCTCCACTAAGCAGTCTCCTTTTTACTCCAATCTAGGTTATCATCCTAACATTCTTCCTCGATTTCCCATAGATACGCCCTTGCCGGCAGTGGCTGAAAGAATCACTTCTTTACAAAAGAATATGGATCTTCTAAAGGAAAATCTAGAATTGGCTCAGGAAAGGTACAAGAAAGCAGCAGATAAATTTCGTAAACCTGCACCAGCTTTCAAGGTAGGAGATTTGGTCTGGCTGTCAACCAGAAATCTTAAATTAAAGATTCCATCGTCTAAATTGGGACATAAGTACATTGGACCTTATAAGATCAATAAGATTATAAGTGCTGTAGCTTGTCGTCTTCAACTGCCCAGAACTATGAGAATCCACCCTGTCTTTCATGTATCCCTACTAAAGGCTGCAACACCCAATACATTTCCTGGACGTTCTTCTCCTTGCCTGACCCAGTGCTGGTCGATGGTCAGGAAGAATTTATGGTGGAAAGGATTCTAGATTCCAGGTTGTACAGAAATCAGTTGCAATATTTGATTAAATGGCAGGGCTACCCAGTGGAGGACAACTCATGGGAACCAGTCAATAATGTAAATGCTCCTCGCCTGCTCCGCCAGTTTCATCAGAGGTACCCTGACAAGCCTGGTCTGAGGTCATCCGGAGGTTGTCCCTAAGGGGGGAGTAATGTAAGGTTCTTTGTCTCTGTTGACATGTTCCTTGAAACTCAGTTTTTCGTCGGCCATTTTGCTTTCTGTCTTTCTGCAGCTCTTGCCCTCAGTTAATATGGAGTTTCCAGTTTTCATGTTCCCGCCCTGATTCTTCCCTCTTGCTTCTTAAGCAGCCTCAGCTGAACAATCAGTGCTCCTGAATCAAGCCTCAGTCAGTCTGTGACCTGACTCCTGGAAACCTTGGACTTGTACTCCAGCTATTCCCTACTGAGGAACCTTGGAACACTTTTGGACTCTGGAAACCTGCTGTTTGGTGAATCCATGTTTGCAGAGGAATGACGGTACAGAGAAGAGATCCTGAACCTGCTTTGGAGATTTATTGTAGTGCTTGAAGTTACTCTGGCCTGCTGTGTCTCCTGTCGCTGTTCCTGCAAACTGTGTGAACTTTTCAGCATGCTTGTATGAAGTAATACAAGTCATTTCATTTCAACCTATGTCTCCTGTGTTTTCCTCGCACCCAAGCACAAGACGCTATAGGAACTGTACACTATACATGACACACGTGCTGAAGGAACAAAGGCACCAATTCAGAGGAGGAAGGCAACTTAGGTAATGGCACAAGATGTATCATCTTGGAAAACCTATCGCAAATCACCCAGATGACGGTCATTCTCTGAGAAACAGGGAGGTCGGAAATGAAATCCATAGAGATATGGGTCCATGGTCTCTTGGGCACCGGTAATGGCATCAACAAACCACTAGAACGAGAGCAAGGCTTGGAGCGAGAGCAAGTCCCGCAGGACTGCACAAACTCCCTGACATCACGAGACAAGGTAGGCCACCAAAAGGACCGACCAACCAAGTCCCTGGTACCAAAAATTCCGGGATGACCGGCCAACGCGGAACAATGAATCTCAGACATTACACTGTTTTTCCACTGGTCCGGGACAAACAATTTCCCAACAGGGCAGCGCTCGGGCTTATCTTCCTGGCACCCCTCCAGAGCCAGTCTCAAATTGGGCGAGATGGCGGAAAGAACTACACCCTCTTTCAAAATAACAGAAGGATCAGATAACTCAGGAGAGTCCGCCAGGAAACTCCTCGAGAGGGCATCCGCCTTAACATTTTTAGTGCCAGGAAGAAATTAAACCACAAAATTAAAACGTGTGAAAAACAAGGCCCACCTGGCCTGTCTAGGATTAAGTCGCTTGGCAGATTCCAGATAAACTAGATTCTTATGGTCAGTAAGGACCACCACCTGATGTTTGGCTCCCTCCAGCCAATGTCTCCACTCTTCAAAAGCCCACTTCATGGCTAATAACTCCCGATTACCCACGTCATAATTACGTTCAGTGGGAGAAAATTTTCGAGAGAAAAAGGCACAAGGGTTACTTTTAGAGGTCTCTGGATCTCTTTGGGACAAAACGGCACCTGCCCCAATTTCAGAGGCATCATCAACCTCCACCTGAAATGGTAGAGAAACATCAGGCTGCCGTAGAACAGGAGCAGAAGTGAATCTCTGCTTAAGTTCCTGAAATGCAGAGACTGCCTCAGGAGGCCAATTCACCACATCAGAACCCTTCTTGGTCAAATCAGTTAATGGTTTAACAATAACAGAGAAATTACCAATAAATTTACGATAAAAATTGGCAAAACCCAAGAATCTTTGAAGAGCCTTTAAAGAAGTAGGTTGGACCCAATCACAGATAGCCTGAACTTTGACCGGGTCCATTTCAATAACAGATGGGGACAAAATGAAACCCAGAAATGAGATCCTCTGAACGCCAAAAAGACACTTTGATCCCTTCACATACAGAGCATTCTCTTTCAAAATCTGGAACACAGTCCGAACATGTTTTACATGAGAGTCCCAGTCATTGGAAAATATCAAAATATCATCCAAATAAACAATCAGAAATTTATCCACAAAATCCCTGAAAATGTCATTCATGAAGGACTGGAAGACAGAAGGAGCATTAGTGAGCCCAAAGGGCATCACAAGGTACTCAAAATGCCCTTCAGGGGTATTAAATGCCATCTTCCATTCATCCCCGTGCTTAATGCGAATAAGGTTATATGCCTCCCTGAGGTCAAGCTTGGTAAACCAAGTAGCGTTTTTCACCCTGGAAAACAGATCAGAGATCAAGGGTAACGGATATTGATATTTCACAGTAATATTGTTCAAGAGACGATAATCAATACACGGCCTTAATGAACCATCCTTTTTGGCCACAAAGAAAAAAACCGGCACCTAAGGGTGAAGAGGATGGTCTGATATGACCCTTCTCCAATGACTCCTTGATATAAGACCGCATAGCGTCATGTTCAGGTACAGACAAGTTAAAAAGGCGACCTTTAGGGAATTTACTACCAGGCACTAATTCAATAGCGCAGTCATAGTTCCTATGGGGAGGTAAGGATGCAGATTTACTTTCGCTAAACACATCAGAAAAATCAATCAAAAAGTCAGGAACATCCTGAGCCTGGGGGGAGGCAGAAAAAACAGGAGTGTTGGTATTAACACATTGACAGCCCCAACTGGTAACAGACACAGATTTCCAATCCAAAACAGGATTATGAGACTGTAACCAAGGGAAACCCAGTGTAAGGTTCTTTGTCTCTGTTGACATGTTCCTTGAAACTCAGTTTTCCGTTTGCCATTTTGCTTTCTGTCTTTCTGCAGCTCTTGCCCTCAGTTAATATGGAGTTTCCAGTTTTCATGTTCCCGCCCTGATTCTTCCCTCTTGCTTCTTAAGCAGCCTCAGCTGAACAATCAGTGCTCCTGAATCAAGCCTCAGTCAGTCGGTGACCTGACTCTGGAAACCTTGGACTTGTACTCCAGCTATTCCCTACTGAGGAACCTTGGAACACTTTTGGACTCTGGAAACCTGCTGTTTGGTGAATCCATGTTTGCAGAGGAATTACGGTACAGAGAAGAGATCCTGAACCTGCTTTGGAGATTTACTGTAGTGCTTGAAGTTACTCTGGCTTGCTGTGTCTCCTGTCGCTGTTCCTGCAAACTGTGTGAACTTTTCAGCATGCTTGTATGAAGTAATACAAGTCATTTCATTTCAACCTATGTCTCCTGTGTTTTCCTCGCACCCAAGCACAAGACGCTATAGGAACTGTACACTATACATGACAAGATTCAGGAGCCAATGTTTAGTGTCTGCTGGGTCTGGGAAAGCCGTGTCTGCTGTGACTGTGGATATCAGATGTCCGTTTAATACCTTATGTGATGACAGTGGTTGTGACTTCTCACAACCATTCCAGGTGAGCGCATTCCCTTAAAATTTTACTCTGGAGTGTTACCACAGGTAAACACTATTGTTTTTTTTTTTTTTTCCTTTCCTCTTCTCCTTCCAGCACCTCTGCCTTAAAAGATCTGGAAGATGGAGGCCCGCATAAAGGAACTTTGCGGAGTGACTGATACAATCCTTTCAGATGTACAGACTTTAAAAACCCGTTTTGCAAGCCTACAGGACCTCACTAATCATAATTTGCAAGTGTTTGGACAGACTACCCAGGAATTGCGAGCCAGGATTGAGGCTCTAGAGGAACGAGCCCAGGCTCCTGCCATAACCCCAAGTTCTGGGATCCCCAAATTACCTCCTTTTCGTTTTGGCGGTGAACGTGAGAAATTCAGGGGATTTATTAATCAATGCAATTTATTTTTCTCTGCACATGCTTCACAATTTCCCACTGAATGATCCAAAGTGCTTACTATAATCATGTTGTTTACCAATAAGGCTTTGATGTGGGCAAACCCTCTGATTGAGACTGAGGATGATTGTTTGAATAACCTTGATGCTTTTATTTCAGCCATGGGGCAGGTGTTTGATGACCCCAATCGAGGTGCAACAGCTGAAGCAGCCATGTTAACTTTGCGCCAAGGTAAGCGTTCAGTAGCCGAATATGCCCTGGATTTCAGGAGATGGGCTCTTGATACCACTTGGGACACTTCCGCTAAAAAAATCTATTTTTCGGAAAGGGTTGTCTCCACTGATTAAGGATGAACTTGCTCGTGCCGACCCTCCCACTGCGTTAGGTGACTTTATCAACTATTGTATCCGTATTGATGCTCGTCTGACTGAACGCAGACAAGAGAGATGGTTCGAAAATAATCGCACTAACCTTTTACTACCTCCCTCCTCAGCTAAGGAACCTTTGAGTAGGATCACAAGGGAACCAGAACCTGAACCCATGCAGGTGGACTCTTTGCAAAGACGGGTTAGTGATGCACGCAAAGAACATCGTATAAAGGAAAATCTATGTTTCTACTGTGGTAAGTCAGGGCACTTCATTATAAACTGCCCCAGTCGTTCTCGTAAGACTACTGCAGCAGTCATTCACTGTGAGTGTTGCGAGAGGAGCTCTGTCATGTCCGAGCCTCAGGCTCCAGAGAGATCTGCTGCAAGAGATCTTGATTTCTCGGACTTAAACTCTGTTAGTTCTGGGGACGATGACGGTATAAACGCTGCAATTTTTCAAGTTTCCTCAGCGGTGTCCCAGCTGAGTTGTAAAAGAAACAATTCTCATTGCTTCCTTTCCATCAAACTCTGGGTTGACTCAGTCTGGGTGTCTAGCTCTGCTATGATCGACTCAGGAGCAAGTGGAAATTTTATGGATATCTCCTTTGCTCTGAAACAGGGGATACGTTCAGTGAAGAAGGCTACTCCAGTACAGATGGAGACTGTGGATGGCTCTCTACTGACTTCTGGACCAGTGGATCAAGAAACAGAGCCTTTGAGGGTCCTTATGGGTAAAGATCATCAGGAGAAAATGTCTTTTTTGCTTATCTCTTCTCCCCACTTTCCCATCATTCTAGGGCTACCATGGCTGCAGGCGCAGAATCCTACGATTAACTGGGAGACCAAGGAATTACACTTTCCGGAGAAACAGATGAGTCAAGGAGTTTCAGCTTGCTCTGTTCCTAAAAGAACCATGTCAATCCCTGAACTACCAGCTGTATACCAGGACTATGTGGATTTATGTGACAAGAAGAATGCTGATCAGCTTCCTCCTCACCGTCCATATGATTTCCAATTGAATTATTGCCCGGAGCCGAGATACCTTTTGGTAAGATCTACCCCCTAGCGGGGCTCGAGCTAAAAGCTTTGAAGGATTATATAGACGAAAATTTAGCCAAGGGCTTCATACGCCCCTCTTCATCTCCCGCAGGTGCACCCATCTTCTTTGTGAAGAAGAAAGATGGATCTCTGAGACCCTGCATAGACTATAGGGAACTCAATAAGGTTACTATTAGAAACCGTTATCCATTGCCTTTAATCCCTGAGTTGTTGGAGAGAGTGCGGCATGCCAAAATTTTCTCTAAACTGGATCTCCGTGGGGCCTATAACTTGGTCCGTATTAGAACTGGGGATGAATGGAAGACTGCTTTCAGGTCACGCTATGGATACTTTGAATATCTAGTTATGCCTTTTGGTCTGAGTACCGCCCCAGCCACTTTCCAACACTTCGTGAATGATATCTTCAGGGATCTCCTAGATACATTTGTGGTGATTTATCTGGATGATATTCTAATTTTTTCTAACTCCACAGAGGAACATCATGAACATGTGAGAATGGTCTTAGAACGCCTAAGACAAAACCATCTCTACATCAAACTTGAAAAATGTGAATTCCATAGGACCGAAATTCAATTTCTGGGGTATGTACTATCTACGCAAGGGATTAGTATGGATGGAAGCAAGACCCAAGCCATCAAGGATTGGCCAATTCCTAGAAATGTGAAGGAGGTGCAGCGTTTCATCGGGTTTGCCAACTTCTATAGACGTTTCATTAAGAATTTTTCTGAGGTAGTGTCACCTATCACCCAATTTACCCGGAAACAGTCTAGGTTCTCCTGGACCCCGCAAGCTCAGGAAGCATTTTCCTGTTTAAAGGATAAATTTACCACCGCACCTATCTTAGTACATCCCAACCCCGAGCTTGCCTTCATAATAGAGGTGGATGCTTCAGACTGTGCCGTTGGAGCTATACTCTCTCAGAGAACAGGTGAGAAGAATGTCTTGCATCCCTGTGCCTTCTTTTCCCAGCAGTTGTCTTCGGCTGAGAGGAACTACGATGTGGGCAATAGAGAATTGTTGGCCATTATTGCCGCCTTCAAGGAATGGAGACACCTTCTTCAGGGAGCTGCACAGCAAATAGTCGTCCTGACAGACCATCGTAACCTTGAATTTATCAGGTCGGCTAAGTGCCTGACTCCTCGCCAGGCTCGCTGGAATCTTTTCCTAAACCAATTTAATTTTGTCATTTCTTATAGACCAGGATCGCGCAATGGAAAGGCTGATGCACTCTCTAGGATTCATTCAGCAGAGACACGTCCACTTACTCCTCCTAAGACTATTCTTCCTGACTCTAGATTCCTGGGAGTGATTCATAATCAAGACCTACTTAAGGACATCAAGGAAGCATACCATGCGGATTATTTGTTGGCTCAACCCCCAAGGGACGTAAGTCTTGTCTTTAAGAATGGTGTGTGGATTCAGGGACAACGTCTGTATATACCTGAAACAGTCAGATTGAGAGTATTGCAACTCATCCACGATTCCAAGATAGCCGGGCATAGGGGAATTCTAAAGACACAAGAATTTCTTTCTCGTTTCTTTTGGTGGCCCACTTACAGGAAAGATGTCTTAAACTATGTCACTTCATGTGAAGTCTGTGCAAGATGCAAAACACCTCGCTCCTCACCAACTGGTCTGTTGCAACCTCTTCCCACCCCGTCCCGCCCGTGGGGATCCATTTCTATGGACTTCATTGTGGAGTTACCAACCTCTCAAGGGAAGAACACCATTCTAGTGGTGGTTGACCGTCTAACAAAGGCAGCTCATTTTATCCCTTGTGTCGGCTTACCCACTGCAAAACAGACATCAGACTTGATGATTAAGAATGTGTTTCGCTTACATGGAGTACCGGATGAGGTCATTTCGGATCGAGGGGTGCAATTCACTTCAAGGTTTTGGCAAAATTTCTGTGTAGCATTGGACATTAAAGTAAACCTTTCTTCTGCTTTTCATCCCCAGACTAATGGACAGACAGAACGAACCAATCAGACCCTGGAGCAGTATCTCCGCTGTTTTATCTGCCACCTACAGGATGATTGGGTGGATCTACTTCCACTGGCTGAGTTCTCTTATAACAACTCTCAGAGCGCCTCCACTAAGCAGTCTCCTTTTTACTCCAATCTAGGTTATCATCCTAACATTCTTCCTCGATTTCCCATAGATACGCCCTTGCCGGCAGTGGCTGAAAAAATCACTTCTTTACAAAAGAATATGGATCTTCTAAAGGAAAATCTAGAATTGGCTCAGGAAAGGTACAAGAAAGCAGCAGATAAATTTCGTAAACCTGCACCAGCTTTCAAGGTAGGAGATTTGGTCTGGCTGTCAACCAGAAATCTTAAATTAAAGATTCCATCGTCTAAATTGGGACATAAGTACATTGGACCTTATAAGATCAATAAGATTATAAGTGCTGTTGCTTGTCGTCTTCAGCTGCCCAGAACTATGAGAATCCACCCTGTCTTTCATGTATCCCTACTAAAGGCTGCAACACCCAATACGTTTCCTGGACGTTCTTCTCCTTGCCTGACCCAGTGCTGGTCGATGGTCAGGAAGAATTTATGGTGGAAATGATTCTAGATTCCAGGTTGTACAGAAATCAGTTGCAATATTTGATTAAATGGCAGGGCTACCCAGTGGAGGACAACTCATGGGAACCAGTCAATAATGTAAATGCTCCTCACCTGCTCCGCCAGTTTCATCAGAGGTACCCTGACAAGCCTGGTCTGAGGTCATCCGGAGGTTGTCCCTAAGGGGGGAGTAATGTAAGGTTCTTTGTCTCTGTTGACATGTTCCTTGAAACTCAGTTTTCCGTCGGCCATTTTGCTTTCTGTCTTTCTGCAGCTCTTGCCCTCAGTTAATATGGAGTTTCCAGTTTTCATGTTCCCGCCCTGATTCTTCCCTCTTGCTTCTTAAGCAGCCTCAGCTGAACAATCAGTGCTCCTGAATCAAGCCTCAGTCAGTCTGTGACCTGACTCCTGGAAGCCTTGGACTTGTACTCCAGCTATTCCCTACTGAGGAACCTTGGAACACTTTTGGACTCTGGAAACCTGCTGTTTGGTGAATCCATGTTTGCAGAGGAATTACGGTACAGAGAAGAGATCCTGAACCTGCTTTGGAGATTTACTGTAGTGCTTGAAGTTACTCTGGCCTGCTGTGTCTCCTGTCGCTGTTCCTGCAAACTGTGTGAACTTTTCAGCATGCTTGTATGAAGTAATACAAGTCATTTCATTTCAACCTATGTCTCCTGTGTTTTCCTCGCACCCAAGCACAAGACGCTATAGGAACTGTACACTATACATGACACCCAGTACGATAATGTCATGCAGATTATACAGAACCAAAAATTTGCAACTCTCCTGATGATCAGATTCTACCCTCATTATCACCTGAGTAGAGAACTGAGGTTTATTCTCAGCCAAAGGGGTAGAATCGATCCCCAGTAGTGGAATAGACTTCCGTAGGGGTATCAAGGGAAACCCACAAAGTTTAGCAAAATCAAAATCCATCAGGTTAATGGCTGCTCCAGAATCAACAAAAGCCTGAGCAGAAAATGAGGACAGAGAGCATATCAGGGTAACAGTTAACAAAAACTTAGTCTGAACACTACCCAAGACAACTGAGCGAGCAAAACGTCTTCCCCGCTTAGGGCAAACAGAAATAGCATGAGAGGCCTCACCACAGTAGAAACATAACCCATTGCGCTTTCGAAATTCATGACGCTGTGCCCCAGAAACCACTCTATCACACTGCATGGATTCAGAAGCAGGTTCACAAGGCAACATTATTCCACGCATACCTTTCCGCTCACGCAAACGTCTGTCAATTTGAATCGCTAATGACATAGAATCATTGAGACCAGAGGGAACAGGGAATCCCACCATAACATCCTTTACATTATCTGACAGTCCCTTCTGAAAAAGAGCTGCCAAAGCGTCGTCATTCCATTTGGTCAGGACTGCCCACCTACGGAATCTCTGACAGTATAACTCAGCATCCTCAAGCCCTGACTTAATGCCAACAAAGTTTTTTCAGCTTGATCAGTGACATTAGGCTCATCGTACAATAACCCCAAAGCCTGAAAAAACGCATCAATATCACTCAAAACAGAATCCCCAGGTGTCAGTGAAAATGCCCAATCCTGAGGGTCGCCGCGCAGGAGAGAGATGATAATTTGAACTTGCTGCGCTGCGTTCCCTGAGGACTTAGATTTTAAGGCAAAAAACAATTTACAGTTATTTTTGAAATTCAGAAACTTAGCTCGATCCCCTAAAAACAAATCTGGCATGGGAATCCTAGGTTCCACAACAGGCAACCCAGCAAGATAGGTAGCAATACTCCGAACTTCAGTGGCAAGCTGATCCACACGGCCAGACAACTGTGCAAACTCCATTGAGAGAAAAAAAAAAAAATCCTCCTCAGCACCCAGAGATACAGAGGGAAAAAAAAAATGCAACAAACAGAAAAAAAAAAAAAAAAAGTCTCTGACAACTCTGACAACTTTTTTCTTTCACAATATTTTTCCCTTCTGTGAGTACCATATAATTTTCAGTTTTGGCCGGTGATACTGTTATGATTTGGTAGCTGAGGAGAGCAAGCAAAAACAGGAAATACACCAGAGCAGTTGGAAACTATGAGATTGCAGTACCCTGACTAACCACCACAACTAGAGGCAGCCGTGGAGCGTTCCTACGTTGGTCCTAGACGTCTCGTCACAGCCTGAGAAACTAACTACACCTAAAGATAGAAAGAGGAAAGCTATCTGCCCCGGAGCAGATCCCCAAAGAACATAGAAAGCCCCAAACATGTAATGGCGGTTAGACAAGAAGAAATACTGACACAGACAGAAAATAGTATGAGCAAACGTTGGGGCCCAAACTTACTAAATAGAAAAGGATAGGAAGGGCACTTACTGCAATCCCAAAAAACCTGAAAAGCACCAACTCTACTAATTTCAAAAACACCTGAGATCACACGACCTCTACCACCTAAATTAGTTCTCTGGTGTAACCAAAAACAAAACAGCAGCCACTGAGAAAACTGGAAAAAGCAAATGTACAAACATCAGTGGCTGAACTGAACTGAGAGGCAAAAGCCCCCAGAGGGGACCCTGAAGGCCCCCACAGAAGTGCAGGACAAAATGCAAAAATCAAGCACAAAAACAAAAAGAAGAAAATGTCTTATCTGTTAGCAGGAGATTCAGACACAACACAGCAGGCTTCCAAGGAAACAGGAATCAAGGATTGAGACCAGAACAATTGATCACCGGCAACCCTGATGATTCCCAATCCTCACAATCTTCACTGGACAGTCCAGTACCGTTTGTAACCACCAGAGGGAGCTTCTGCTCAGAACTCATTTCCAGCCTATTCACAACAGACCCCCTAAGGAACTTATCTAGATGTGTGGTGAGCACTTTGAACCTCCAAGTGCTTCTCAAAAGTTTATAACATAGAACAGTGAAAATAAAAAATCATATTTTTTCCACAAAAACAATCTTTTCACCCCAATTTTTATTTTCCCAAGGGTAACAAGACCCCAAAAGTTTTTGTGCAATTTGTCCTGAGCATGCTGATACCCCATATGTGGGGGTAAACCACTGTTTGGGTGCATGGCAGAGCTTGGAAGGGAAGGAGCGCCGTTTGACTTTTCAACTCAGAATTGACTGGACGCCATGTCGCGTTTGTAGAGGCCCTAATGTGTGTAAACAGTGGAAACCCCCCACAAGTGACCCCATTTTGGAAACTAGAACCCCTAAGTAACTTATATAGATGTGTGGTGAGCACTTTGAACCCCCAAGTGCTTCACAGAAGTTTATAACTCCCGGGCATGAAAATAAAAAGTCATATTTTTTCCACAAACCTGATCGTTTAGTCCCCAATTTTTTATTTTCCTAAGGGTAACAGGAGAAATTAGACCACAAAAGTTGTTGTCCAATTTGTCCTGAGTACACTGATACCCCATATATGGGGTGGGACCACTGTTTGGGCGCACGGCAGGGCTTGGAAGGGAAGGAGCGCCGTTTGACTTTTTCAAACCAAAATTGGCTGGAATTGAAATTGGATGCCATGTCGCGTTTGGAGAGCCCCTGATACACCTAAACAGTGGAAACCCCCCACAAATGACACCATTTTGGAAACTAGACCCCTTAAGGAACTTATCTAGATGTGTGGTGAGCACTTTGAACCCCCAAGTGCTTCACAGAAATTTTAAACGTAGAGCCGTGAAAATAAAAAATCATTTTTTTCCTCAAAAGTGATTCTTTAGCCCGCTATTTTTTTTATTTTCCCAAGGGTAACAGGAGAAATTGGACCCAAAAAGTTGTTGTGCAATTTTTCCTGAGTACGCTGATACCCCATATGTGGGGTGAAACCACTGTTTGGGCGCATGGGAGTGCTTGGAAGGGAAGGAGCACCATTTTGTAATGCAGACTTTGATGGAATGTTCTGCAGGCGTTATGTTGTGTTTGCAGAGCCCTTGATGTGCCTAAACAGTAGAAACCCTTTGCAAGTGACACCATTTGGAAACTAGACCCCACAAGGAGCTTATCTACATGTGTGGTGAGCACTTTGAACCCCCAAGTGCTTCACAGAAATTTATAAACGCAGAGCCGTGAAAATGAAAAATCATTTTTTTTCTCAAAAATGATTTTTTTAGCCAGCTATTTTTTATTTTCCCAAGGGTAACAGGAGAAATTAGAACCCCAAAATTGGTGTGCAATTTGTTCTGAGTACGCTGATGCCCCATATGTTGGGGTAAACCACTGTTTGGGCGCACGGCAGGGCTCGGAAGGGAGGGAGGGCCATTTGACTTTTTGAACGCCACGTCGTGTTTGGAGACCCCCTGATGTGTCTAAACAGTGGAAACCCCCACAAATTACCCCATTTTGGAAACTAGACCCTTAAGGAACTTATCTAGATGTGTGGTGAGCACTTTGAACCCCCAAGTGTTTCACAGAAATTTATAACATAGAACAGTGAAAATAAAAAATCATATTTTTTCCACAAAAACAATCTTTTCACCCCAATTTTTATTTTCCCAAGGGTAACAAGACCCCAAAAGTGATTGTGCAATTTGTCCTGAGCATGCTGATACCCCATATGTGGGGGTAAACCACTGTTTGGGTGCATGGCAGAGCTTGGAAGAGAAGGAGCGCCGTTTGACTTTTTCAGCGCAGAATTGGCTGGACGTCATGTCGTGTTTGTAGAGGCCCTGATGTGTCTAAACAGTGGAAACCCCCCACAAGTGACCCCATTTTGGAAACAAGACCCCCTAAGGAACTTATATAGATGTGTGGTGAGCACTTTGAACCCCAAGTGCTTCACAGAAGTTTATAACTCCCGGGCATGAAAATAAAAAGTCATATTTTTTCCACAAACCTGATCGTTTAGGCCCCAATTTTTTTATTTTCCTAAGGGTAACAGGAGAAATTAGACCACAAAAGTTGTTGTCTAATTTGTCCTGAGTACACTGATACCCCATATATGGGGTGGGACCACTGTTTGGGCGCACGGCAGGGCTTGGAAGGGAAGGAGCGCCGTTTGACTTTTTCAAACCAAAATTGGCTGGAATTGAAATTGGATGCCATGTCGCGTTTGGAGAGCCCCTGATACGCCTAAACAGTGGAAACCCCCCACAAATGACACCATTTTGGAAACTAGACCCTTTAAGGAACTTATCTAGATGTGTGGTGAGCACTTTGAACCCCCAAGTGCTTCACAGAAATTTATAAACGTAGAGCCGTGAAAAAAAAAATCATTTTTTTCCTCAAAAATGATTCTTTAGCCCGCTATTTTTTTTATTTTCCCAAGG
The DNA here is from genome assembly GCA_033576555.1 of Oophaga sylvatica. Lineage (NCBI taxonomy): Eukaryota > Metazoa > Chordata > Amphibia > Anura > Dendrobatidae > Oophaga > Oophaga sylvatica. The sequence goes on from JARQOD010000001.1 coordinate 507,412,405, forward strand.
GTAACAGGAGAAATTGGACCCAAAAAGTTGGTGTGCAATTTTTCCTGAGTACGTTGATACCCCATATGTTGGGTGAAACCACTGTTTGGGCGCATGGGAGTGCTTGGAAGGGAAGGAGCGCCATTTTGTAATGCAGACTTTGATGGAATGTTCTGCGGGCGTTATGTTGTGTTTGCAGAGCCCTTGATGTGCCTAAACAGTAGAAACCCCTTGCAAGTGACACCATTTTGGAAACTAGACCCCACAAGGAGATTATCTACATGTGTGGTGAGCACTTTGAACCCCCAAGTGCTTCACAGAAATTTATAAACGCAGAGCCGTGAAAATGAAAAATCTTTTTTTTTCTCAAAAATGATTTTTTTAGCCAGCTATTTTTTATTTTCCCAAGGGTAACAGGAGAAATTAGAACCCCAAAATTGGTGTGCAATTTGTTCTGAGTACGCTGATGCCCCATATGTTGGGGTAAACCACTGTTTGGGCGCACGGCAGGGCTCGGAAGGGAGGGAGCGCCATTTGACTTTTTGAACGCCACGTCGTGTTTGGAGACCCCCTGATGTGTCTAAACAGTGGAAACCCCCCACAAATGACCCCATTTTGGAAACTAGACCCCTTAAGGAACTTATCTAGATGTGTGGTGAGCACTTTGAACCCCCAAGTGTTTCACAGAAATTTATAAACGCAGAGCTGTGAAAATAAAAAATAATTTTTTTTCTCAAAAATTATTTTTTTAGCCAGCTATTTTTTATTTTCCCAAGGGTAACAGGAGAAATTAGAACCCCAAAATTGGTGTGCAATTTGTCCTGAGTACGCTGATACCCCATATGTTGGGATAAACCACTGTTTGGGCGCACGGCAGGCCTCAGAAGGGAGGGAGCGCCATTTGACTTTTTGAACGCCACGTCGGGTTTGGAGACCCCCGGATGTGCCTAAATAGTGGAAATCCCTCAATTCTAGCTCCAACCCTAACCCCAACACACCCCAAACCCTAATCCCAACCCTAATCCTAACCTAAATCCCAACCCTAATTCCAACCCTAATTGTAACCCTAACCTTAATTGTAACCCTAACTCTAATGGTAACCCTAACCCTAATTTTAACCCTTACCCTAATTGTAACCCTAACCCTAATTATAACCCTAATTATAACCCTAACCCTAAGGCTGGGTTCATTTTGCGTTTTACCAGCCCGTTCAACACATAGCGTTGACGGGCTGGTAACGGTATAGCATAACGCGATCGCGTCATGCTATACCCGCTAGCGCAGAGGAATCAGCAGATGATTCATCTGCGTTAGTGGTGACGGAGCCCAGACGCTGCAGCCTGCGTCCGAGGCTCCATCACTGAATGATGGCACGTCCCGAACGCATGCCGCTTTACAGCATGCGTCGCGATGCGCCCTTAAATGGGGATGAATGGCAGCGTTAACGGACTGCGTTACACCGCGTTATACCGTGGTGTAACGCAGTCTGTCTAACGGACTGCCATAACGCAGTATGAACCCAGCCAAACCCTAACCCTAATTATAACCCTAACCCTAATGCTAACCCTAACCCTAATTATAACCCTAACCCTAATTATAACCCTAACCCTAATTATAACCCTAACCCTAACGGAAAAATGAAAATAAATATAATTTCTATTTTTATTATAATGTCCCTAACTAAGGGGGTGATAAATGGGGGGGTTATGTACTGTTTTTTTTATTTTGATCACTGTGATAGTTTATCACAGTGATCAAAATGCACTTTCTGGAGAATGAATGAAAAAAAAATTGAATCTGCCACCAAGCAGATCGGCGGGCGCACTGCGCATGCGCCCGCCATTTTTTTTTTCCAGGAAGAAGACCGGGAGGATCGGAGGCCAGGGGGACCTGCCGGAGGACACCGGCAGGTACAGGGGGGGTTCCGGGGGACCTGGGGACCCTCATTTTCTCCCCTCTGATGTGCGATCACATCAGAGGGGAGAGAAATCTTTTTTTTTTTTGTTGCGATCGCCGTTATGCTGTATAGCGGCGACCGCAACACTGGGATCGGTGAATACTGACCCGGATCATGTTCTCTGGGGTCTCGGCTACCCCGGTAGCCGAGACCCCAGAGAATATTGCCCATCCCCCCCAGCACATAGCGGCGGGCGCACTGAGCATGCGCCCGCCATTTTCTTCATAGCGGCGTCACCGGGGGACAATGTAGGGCCCGGGGGCCACATGAAGGGGATCGGGGGCCACATGGGGGTCCCGGGGACCATTTTTCTCTGTCCTCTGATGTCCGATGACATCAGAGGACAGAGAAATTAAATGGCACAACTTTTTTTTTTTTTTTTTGTTGCGATCGCCGTTATAGGGTTAATAACGGCGATCGCAACATTGGTGTCGGTAAAAACCGACCCGATTCATGTTCTCTGGGGTCTCGGCTACCCCGGTAGCCGAGACCCGGAGAAAATGCACCCCTGGGGGGCGCTATTCACTTTTTCCACAGCGCCGATAATTAATGGCGCTGTGGTTTAAGTACCCTTAATGACCGCCGTTAAAAGGCGTATTGGCGGTCGTTAAGGGGTTAATGCTCCTAACATAAATAAAAACATGAGAATTAGTCAATTTCAGATTTCTCACAGTGCGCACTGCACGCTGTTAGGATTCTCTCTTGCCGGTAATTTACATACATGTGGTTACATGCTCACTAGCAGGGCCGCCATCAGGGCATTACAGCCCTGACTGGCGTATGGGGCCCGATCAGCAGAGGGGGCCCGCACCAGGCCCCGTCACCTACCGATCGGGCCCCACTGCCCAGCCCCCAGATTCTGCCGGTTAAGTAACTGATTCTCTTTCTGCTTCTCTCAATTTTTCACTGAATATTGAGAGCATTAGGGAGAGCAGCTCGTCGGTACATGACTAAGGCCGGCGTCACACACAACGACAAAAAATCGGTCCGTTTTAGACGGTCGATTGTCGGATCAAAATGCAAACATCACACATCCTTCTGGCATCCGATTTTCCTTCAAAGATGCGATTTAGTCGCATATGTGTGTACCTTGTAACATCCGATTTTCATCCGACTTGCGAGATTTTCTCGCAGGCTTGCAAAACTGACATATAATGGATCCAAAAGAATAGTATTTCAATCACAAAAAAAAGAATAGATATATACACATAGAACACATTAATATATATATATATAATATATATATAAAATGTCATTGTGACATGTATATATACATATATTTATAGTTCCTAGACTTCTACATACTGTTATAGCCGCTAATTCAATTGCCGGCTTTTGTGAAATCACAGAAGCCGACATGAAATGATACATTGTTTCCACACAGTTAACCATGTCATTTCCTGTATTTTGATATTTGTTTAGAACTTACAATTACATGAGTGTATTTGTGCAAAATTTCAGACATGTAGGGGTTAATTAAAGGTGTAATTTCGTTGAAAAAAAATGCGTGGGCTCCCGCTGTATTTTCTCCACCAGACAGACAAAGCAAAGCGAGTGGGGGCAGATAATAACAGCCTAGGGAGGGTACATTTTTTGTGCCCCCCTGGCTACTAACATCTGCCCCAGACACCCCAGAAAGGGCAAATCTATAATTAGATTCGCCCTTTCTGGCACTTTGCCCGTCTATTCCCATTGCCCTGTAGCGGTGGCTAATGGGTTAATAATCTCACCTTAATGTCACCTTAGTATTGAAAGGTGACCTTAAGGCAGGTTAATAATTGAGAGCTGTCAATTAGACAACTATCAATTATTAATCCTATTGTATGATAGAAAAATCAAACACACACAGTTTAATAAAAAAGAAGTTTAATGAAATAATCACACAGTTTTTGACAATATTTTATTTTCCTGCTAAAACCATTTCCTGTAATAAAAATAAAATAAAAAAGCAAAATGATTCTTACCAATCCGATGTACAGTCAGGTCCCACGCTGTAATCCATCAGAAAGGGTTAACAGGTTACAGTTAGCAGGGAGATAATTCTGTCTCCTAGCTGTAACCCCCTGAATGAATAAGTTCCTCTACCACAGAAAGTAGAGGAATAGATTCATGAATGGAGCTTAATTGATTTATTGGCAATTTAACTTTAGTGACCTGACCTAAAGGGAAAGTGGATACAATCAATTAAGCTTCATTCATTAAACACATCCTCTCCTGTCGCCAGGAGAGGAACTTATTCATTCAGGAGCTTTGAGCTGAGCATGCAGGATTACTTGCACTGCTTAGCTCAAAACTAGTTAACCCTTTGTGAAGGATTACAGCGTGGGACGTGACAGATCGGCGGAATAGGTAAGAATAATGTTGTTTTATTTTTTTTTCTTTATTTTAGGACATCAATGGCTTCGCACGGATTAAGTGTAAAATAAAATATGGTCAAAAAAATGTGTTTTTATTTCATTAAAATTATTTATTCTTAAAGTGTGTGTGTGTGTTTTTTTATTTACTTCAATAGGATTAATAATTGATAGTTGTCTAATTGACAGCTCTCAATTATTAACCTGCCTTAAGGTCACCTTTCAATACTAAGGTGACATTAAGGTGAGATTATTAACCCATTCGCCACCGCTACAGGGCAATGGGAATAGACGGGCAAAGTGCCAGAAAGGGCGAATCTAATTATAGATTTGCCCTTTCTGGGGTGTCTGGGGGCAGATGTTAGTAGCCAGGGGGGGCACAAAAAAAAAAGTACCCTCCCTAGGCTATTATTATCTGCCCCCACTCGCTTGCTTTGTCTGTCTGGTGGAGAAAATACAGCGGGAGCCCACGCATTTTTTTGTCAACGAATTTACACCTTTAATTAACCCCTACATGTCTGAAATTTAGCACAAATACACTCATGTAATTGTAAGTTCTAAACAAATATCAAAATACAGGAAATGACATGGTTAACTGTGTGGAAACAATGTATCATTTCATGTCGGCTTCTGTGATTTCACAGAAGCCGGCAATTGAATTTGCGGCTATTACAGTATGTAGAAGTCTAGGAAATATAAATATATATATATATATATATATATATACATGTCACAATTACACATATATATATATTTATATATATTATATATATTGTATTCTATGTGTGTATATCTATTCTTTCTAGTCTTTATTAAAGCTGTCAGTGTGATTTTACAGTATAGCCGGGGATGAATTGCCGGCTTTTCTAAAGGACACCGATGCGATTTCATCGCAAGTCACACATGCAGTCCGTTTGTAATCAGATTTTTCATCGCTCCCATAGACTTGCATTGGCGATAGTTGACTTACAATCGGTGACAATCGCAGCATGCTGCGATTGCACACGGACGTTTAAAACGGACCACAAAAAATCTGATACTGGGAGCTGCTCCATAGATTAACATAGGGCAGACTGCAATACGATTTTTCATCGCATTGCAGTCGTCCGATTCTGTCGCCAGTGTGACGCCGGCCTTAGTGTGCAAATCGCATGTGTGCTTGGGGTGGGGGGGCGCCCAACCAAATTCTTGCCCCGGGTGCCAGAAAGCATAGATACACCTCTGGGGTTATGGCAGCTTCTAGTCCCCCATGGAAACTATTGAAGCATGCTGAAAGTAAAAAAAAAAATGTTTTTTAAAAATATTAACCCCTTTCTGCCATATGACGTACTATCCTTTCCATGTGAGCTGGGCTTTACTTCCCATGGACGGGATAGTACATCATAGCCAATAAGCCGTGCTCACAGGGAGAGGGCGGTCAATCGCAGCCAGGTGTCAACTGATTCTCACAGCTGACAGACTGCACACGACACTTTAACCCCCGAAACACTGCGAACAAACAAGATCGCAGCGTACCGGTGCAGGCAGAGGGCTGACAGCCCCTCTGCCTTTGGATCGGAGACCCTGCGGCATGCCGCGAGATCCCGATCGCTGCCATGGAGACCCGATGTCGTCATGACAACATCTGGGTCTCCAGAGCTGAGAAACTTCCTGTCATGCGCAGTGCATGTCAGGAAGTCTCTCAGGTCAGTGTGCACAACATGCAGTGCTAACAGCTTCTGTAGCATGCAGATGCTGCTTCATCTGCATGCCATAGAAGCGATCAGGCTACACAAAATGATTGTCCCATAGTGGGACAAAGTGTGAGGCTAAGTGCACACGTTCAGGATTATTTGCGTTTTATTTGCTTTTTTTCACGGCAAAAAACGCGTAAAAAACGCATGAATAAAGCATCATATTATTTAGATTGAATTCCGCAATTTTTGTGCACATGGAAAAAAATGCATCGCACCAAAAAAAATCCACGCAAAAACGCACCAAAAACGCTCGAAAAAACGCGAGTTTTTACCGCGAAAAAGTCCGGTAAAATCTGTGCACAGATTTTGCGTGTTTTACCGCGATTTTTCCCTGAATTTTCTAGGTCAATAATATATCGGGAAAAACACTAGAATTCCGCAAAATTAATGAACATGTTGCTTCTTTTTCCGCGATGCGTTTTTTTCACGGACAAAAACTCACCATGTGCACAAAAATTGCAGAATTCATTCTAAATGATAGGATGCTTAATTCATGCGTTTTTTACGCGTTTTTTGCCGCGAAAAAACACGCAAAAAACGCAAATAATCCTGAAAGTGTGCACTTAGACTTAAAGTTAGAATGAAGTAAAAAAAATGTTTAAATAATTGTAAAAATATTTTTAAAAAATAATAATAAAAAAATCAATATTTATTCGATCAATAAATAAATATTTGAATTAAAAACATCTAAACAATAAAAGTTCACATATTTGGTATCGCCACGTTCGTGTAACAACCTGACCTATAAAGCTGTCCCACTAGTTAACCCCTTTAGTGAACACCAGAAAAAAAAAACAAGGGAAAAAACAATGCTTTATCATCATAACGCCAAACAAAAAGTGGAATAACACGCTGTTATGGTCTGCGGAACGCACCTAATATAAATAAATGAGAAGTGCGTTCGCAGCCCGGGGTCCACCGTGCAGGCAAAGCCTGCTGCTAGTAAGATGGCGCTAAACTGGCGGTATGCGTAAACTCTGTTACTCCACAGAGTCACTGATATAGACGCCGTAGCACTATATGCCGGAATGAGCGAACTCTGTTATTCCACAGAGTCGCAGACATAGATGCTGTTGTACTATACGGCGGTATGAGCGGACTCTATGACTCCACAGAGCCGCTGAGAGAAAGACTGTGTCCTGTTAACCTCACAGGAGACATAAATGACTGCTGAGCAAATTGCAGTCCGTGGTCATGCAGTCAGAAACGCAGACAACCAACTCCTCACCGGAGTAACCGGTATTCTAGAGGCTTATTTCAGCCGGGCCCTGAACACGTGCATACAAACTCCTCACCGGAGGTGCCGGTATTCTAGTGGCGTTTTACAGTCGAGCCCTAATCACATGCGTACATGACCACACTGGTGCAAAGCACGTAACAGGATTGATACTAGCGCACGGCCGTGCGGTCATGCAAGCTTTTTATAGCAGCAAAAACTGCAGGACCTTCCAGAAAGGACCAATGGAAGCCTGCCCCAGAACTCGAGCAGCTTCAGGACCTTCCTGGAGGACCAATGAGAGTCGCTGCAGTAGCCGAGCATGTGACCCCTGATCTCCTATGAGAGATATTACCCTGGGCATGCTCAGAAGGAAACACACAGGACTTAGTGTAATGTATGTAGTACAGTTCATATAGCGTCTTGTGCTTGGGTGCGATGAAAATACATGAGACACAGGTTTGATATAGAAGGTCTTGTATTACTTCATACAAGTGGCAAAAATAGTCACACAGTTTGCAGATACAGAAGCAGGAGACACAGCAGGCCAGAGTAACTTAAGCTCAGCAATCACTCTCCACAACAGGTTCAGGATCTTCTTCTCTGTTACCGTAAGTCCATGTAAACGTGGATCTGTCAAAGAGCAGGGTTCCAGAGTCCACAAGTGTTCAGAGTTCCTCAGTAGGAATAGCTGGAGTACATAGTCCAAGGCTTCCAGGAGTCAGGTCACAGGTTCACTGCAGGCTAGATTCTGAAGCACTGATTGCTCAGCTGTGGCTGCTTAAGAAGCAAGAGGGAGAGAATCAGGGCGGGAACATGAAAGCTGAAAACTCCATATTGACTGAGGGCAAGATAGCTGCAGCAAGACAGAAAGCAAAATGGCTGATGGAAAACTGAGTTTCAAGAACATGTACAAAGAACCTTACATTACTCCCCCTTAGGGACAACCTCCGGATGGCCTCAGACCAGGCTTGTCTGGGTACCTCTGATGAAACTGGCGGAGCAAACGAGGAGCATTAACGTTATTGACTGGTTCCCATGAGTTGTCCTCCACTGGGTAGCCCTGCCATTTAATCAAATATTGTAACTGATTTCTGTATAACCTGGAATCTAGAATTCTTTCCACCACAAATTCTTCCTGACCATCGACTAGCACTGGGTCAGGGCAAGGAGAAGAACGTCCAGGAAACGTATTGGGTGTTTCAGCCTTTAGTAGGGATACATGAAAGACAGGGTGGATTCTCATAGTTCTAGGCAGTTGAAGACGACAAGCAACGGCACTTATAATTTTACTGATTTTATAGGGTCCAATGTACTTATGTCCCAACTTAGGGAATCCTTAACTTAAGATTTCTGGTTGACAGCCAGACCAGGTCTCCTACCTTGAAAGCTGGTGCAGGTTTACGAAATTTATCTGCTGCTTTCTTGTACCTTTCCTGAGCCAATTCCAGATTCTCCTTTAGAAGATCCATATTCTTCTGTAAAGACGTGATTCTTTCGGCCACTGCTGGTAAAGGCGTTTCTATGGGAAATCGTGGAAGAATGTTAGGATGATAACCTAGATTGGAGTAAAAAGGAGACTGCTTAGTGGAGGCGCTCTGAGAGTTGTTATAAGAAAACTCAGCCAATGGAAGTAGATCCACCCAATCATCCTGTAGGTGGCAGATAAAGCAGCGGAGATACTGCTCCAGAGTTTGATTGGTTCGTTCGGTCTGTCCATTAGTCTGGGGATGAAAAGCAGAAGAAAGGTTTACTTTAATGTCCAATGCTGCACAGAAATTTTGCCAAAACCTTGAAGTGAATTGCACCCCTCGATCCGAAATAACCTCATCCGGTACTCCATGTAAGCGAAACACATCTTTAATCATCAAATCTGATGTCTGTTTTGCAGTGGGTAAGCCGACACAAGGAATAAAATGAGCTGCCTTTGTTAAACGATCAACCACCACTAGAATGATGTTTTTCCCTTAAGAGGTTGGTAACTCCACAATGAAGTCCATAGAAATGGATCCCACGGGCGGGATGGGGTGGGAAGAGGTTGTAACAGACCAGTTGGTGAGGAGCGAGGTGTTTTGCATCTTGCACAGACTTCACATGAAGTGACATAGTTTAAAACATCCTTCCTGCAAGTGGGCCACCAAAAGAAACGAGAAAGAAATTCCTGTGTCTTTAGAATTCCTCTATGCCCAGCTATCTTGGAATCGTGAATGAGTTGCAATACTCTCAATCTGACTGTTTCAGGAATATACAGACGTTGACCCAGAATCCACACACCATTCTTAAAGACAAGACTTACGTCCCTTGGGGGTTGTGCCAACAAGGAATCCGCATGGTATGCTTCCTTGATGTCCTTAAGTAGGTCTTGATTATGAATCACTCCCAGGAATCTAGAGTCAGGAAGAATAGTCTTAGGAGGAGCAAGTGGACGGGTCTCTGCTGAATGAATCGTAGAAAGTGCATCAGCCTTTCCATTGCGCGATCCTGGTCTATAAGAAATGACAAAATTAAATTGGTTTAAGAAAAGATTCCAGCGAGCCTGGCGAGGAGTCAGGCACTTAGCCGACCTGATAAATTCAAGGTTACGATGGTCTGTCAGGACGACTATTTGCTGTGCAGCTCCCTGAAGAAGGTGTCTCCATTCTTTGAAGGCGGCAATAATGGCCAACAACTCTCTATTGCCCACATCGTAGTTCCTCTCAGCTGAAGACAACTGCTGGGAAAAGAAGGCACAGGGATGCAAGACATTCTTCTCACCTGTTCTCTGAGAGAGTATAGCTCCAACGGCACAATCTGAAGCATCCACCTCTATTATGAAGGCAAGTTCGGGGTTGGGATGTACCAAGATAGGTGCGGTGGTAAATTTATCTTTTAGACGAGAAAATGCTTCCTGGGCTTGGGGAGTCCAGGAGAACCTAGACTCTTTCGCGGTAAGTTGGGTGATAGGTGACACTACCTCAGAGAAATTCCTAATGAAACGTCTATAGAAATTGGCAAACCCGATGAAGCGCTGCACCTCCTTCACATTTCTAGGACTTGGCCAATCCTTGATGGCTTGGGTCTTACTTCCATCCATACTAATTCCTTGTGTAGACAGTACATACCCCAGAAATTGAATTTCGGTCCTATGGAATTCACACTTTCCAAGTTTGATGTAAAGATGGTTTTGTCTTAGACGTTCCAAGACCATTCTCACATGTCCATGATGTTCCTCTGTGGAGTTAAAAAAATTAGAATATCATCCAAATAAATCACCACGAATGTATCTAGGAGATCCCTGAAGATGTCATTCACCAAGTGTTGGAAAGTGGCTGGGGCGGTACTCAGACCAAAAGGCATAACCAGATATTCAAAGTGTCCATAGCGTGACCTGAATGCAGTCTTCCATTCATCCCCAGGTCTAATACGGACCAAGTTATAGGCCCCACGGAGATCCAATTTAGAGAAAATTTTGGCATGCCGCACTCTCTCCAATAACTCAGGGATTAAAGGCAATGGATAACGGTTTCTAATAGTAATCTATTGAGTTCCCTATAGTCTACGCAGGGTCTCAGAGATCCATCTTTCTTCTTCACAAAGAAGATGGGTGCACCTGCAGGAGATGAAGAGGGGCGTATGAAGCCCTTGGCTAGATTTTCGTCTATGTAATCCTTTAAAGCCTTTAGCTCAGGCCCCGCCATGGGGTAGATCTTACCAAAAGGTATCTCTGCTCCAGGCAATAATTCAATTGGACAATCATATGGACGGTGAGGGGGAAGCTGGTCAGCGTTCTTCTTGTCACATAAATCCACATAGTCCTGGTATACAGCTGGTAGTTCAGGGACTGACATGGTTCCTTTAGGAACAGAGCAAGCTGAAACTTCTGGACTCATCTGTTTCTCTGGAAAGTGTAATTCCTTGGTCTCCCAGTTAATGGTAGGGTTCTGAGCCTGCAGCCATGGTAGCCCTAGAATAATGGGAAAGTGGGGAGAAGAGATAAGCATAAAGGACAGTTTCTCTTGATGATCTTTACCCATAAGGACCCTCAAAGGCTCCGTTTCCTGATCCACTGGTCCAGAGGTCAGCAGGGAGCCATCCACAGTTTCCATCTGTACTGGAGTAGCCTTCTTCACTGAACGTATCCCCTGTTTCAGAGCAAAGGAGACATCCATAAAATTCCCACTTGCCCCTGAGTCGATCATAGCAGAGCTAGACACCCAGACTGAGTCAACCCAGAGTTTGATGGAAAGGAAGCAATGACAATTGTTTTTCCTACAACTCAGCTGGGACACCGCTGAGGAAACTTGAAAAATTGCAGCGTTTACACAGTCATCGTCCTCAGAAGTAACGGAGTTTAAGTCCGAGAAATCAAGATCTGTTGCTGCAGATCTCTCTGGAGCCTGAGGCTCGGACCTGACAGATCTCCTCTCGCAACACTCACAGTGAATGAGTGCTGCAGTAGTCTTACGAGAACGGCTGGGCAGTTTATAATGAAGTGCCCTGACTTACCACAATAGAAACATAGATTTTCCTTAAAATCGATGTTCCTTGCGTGCATCACTAACCCGTCTTTGTAAAGAGTCTACCTGCATGGGTTCAGGTTCAGGTTCCCGTGTGATCCTACTCAAAGGTTCCTTAGCTGGGGAGGAAGGTAGGAAAAGGTTAGTGCGATTGCTTTCGAACCATCTCTCTTGCCTGCGTTGTCACGCTGTATAGCAGATATATATATATGTGATGACAGTAATCTATATCAAAAGGGCAACATACAATATAACATGCGCATAGATATATGATAACATAGAATTACCTGACACAAAGTCCAGTGGGTCAATACGGAATCCGTTATACGCTGTCTCCGGCTAGAGGGTGACCGGGGTCTATGCTGACCCTAACCTGGGGTCCTAACTAATCCCTCTACCTGGAGGTACTGTTAAAGGTACAGAGGTCCAGGCCACCAGCGTAAACCCTGTCTCCTATCAATCCCTGCCAACTGTAATCTAGTCCTAAGAAGGACCCTGATTACCACCAAAGGGAATGAACAGGTAACGGTTAATGAACAGAAAGACATACAAGAAAGACAAGAAATGAAGTAAATAAAGTCTTACATACAACACTCACACACAGTAGGAACACCTAAGGTCTCAGAGATAAACTATAAGCTATAAGAGTAAAAACAACTAAGGAACTCTTAGCTTAAGTATTCTCAGAACCGATCCAGTCTGCTAGACTACATAAAGGCTTTCACCGGCATCTAACAAGCAGACTGGCAGGTATATGAAGGAATCTAATTAGAACATAATCAAAAGCAGCCGGGCGAGGCTGGACCTAGTCTTAGCAAAGAGCTAGGTAAAATTAACTCCCTCATTACCAAACACAAAGAAACAGCAACTCAGCTGTGAGAAGTCAGAGTGTGTAATCGCGACGATCCTTGTGGCGATACACCCATGACAGTACCCCCCCCTCTACGAGGGGACTCCGGACCCTCAGGGCCAGGTCTGCCCGGGTGAGTTGTGTGAAAGGTCCGAACCAATCGATCTGCGTTAACATCAGACGCAGGGACCCACGTCCTCTCCACAGGACCATACCGCCTCCAATGAACCAAGTACTGAAGGGATCGGCGACTGAGACGTGAGTCAATGATTTTCGACCCATGAAATTCCACGTTATCATTGACCACCACTGAAGGCGGAGGTAGAGGTGACGGTATGACTGGTGCCACATACTTTTTAAGTAATGACTTGTGAAACACATTATGAATTTTAAATGTAGGAGGGAGGTCCAGACGAAATGCCACAGGATTAATTATGGAACTGATCCTGTATGGCCCGATGAATCTGGGACCCAACCTCCAGGAGAAAACTTTAAGTTTTATATTCCTGGTAGACAACCAAACTAGATCGTTCACCTTCAGATCTAGACCAGAAACTCTCCCCCTATCAGCCATCCGTTTGTAACGGTTCCCCGTAACCTTCAGTCTTAACCGATCTGGAACTATCAGTCTCCCTGGAAGTCCCACCGGGGCGTCCCCCTGAGCCCCCAATACCTCCCCCTCAAGCTCAGAGCATACAGCTGACACTACAACTCCCTCCTGAGGAATAGGAACCGGATCATCCGTCTTCCCGGCCCCTGGGAAAGTACGAGATAAGGCATCAGGAAGCAACTTTATTGAGCAGTCATATGCGCGATGAGGAGGTAACTCTTTACACCCCTCCTCTGAGAACATTCCCCAAAGTCCTCCAGAAAAGGAGACAAAGTCCTAGGCACAACCGCACCGATGACCGTGCTCATGCAGTTATTCCTGCAAAATTCACCCCACTGGCTTATCTTTCCGGATTGCCAATCAATCACTGGGTTATGTTTAGCCAACCAAGGAAGTCCCAACACAATAGGAGTAGGTAGACCCTCCAACACATAACAAGACAATTGCTCTTTATGTCTTGCCCCTACTCGAAGATCTATGTTAAGAACAGCTTGTACCAAGCTACCTTGACCGAGAGGTCTAGAATCAATAGAGACTATAGGGACCGGTTTGGCCAATACACTCAGTTGCATACCATGCACCTGGGCAAACCGAGCATCCACCAGATTAGCCCCGGACCCACTATCAAGAAAAACAGAAATCCTCTCAGTTCTAGTACCAATCACCACCTCCGCAGGCACGAGAAACTGAGAGGGATTTGGGGATGAAATACACACTCCCAGGTTAACTCCTTTGCTCAAAGAGGCCCGGGATGGACACCCCCCAACAAAATGTCCCTCTCTCCCGCAAAAGAAACACCTTCTAGTCTTGCGGTGCACCGCCGATTCCCTCCTACAAAAAGATGTCCCTCCCAACTGCATGGGTTCCTCAGAACAGACCAGGGGAACCTCAGTATAAGGGACTTTAGTAGTAGGTGGAGTCATCACGGGAGGCGGAGTTACCTCACGTCTTCCCCGAATTCGTCTATCCATGCGAATAGCGAGGGCCATAGCAGCCTCCAGTGATGGAGGAGAATCATACTGAGCCAACACATCTTTTAATTTGTCGGACAACCCTTGACAAAACTGGCTCCTAAGAGCTGGGTCATTCCACTGAGTATCTGTTGCCCATCTACGGAACTCAGAAGAATATTCCTCCGCTGGACGATTTCCTTGCCGTATTTTACGTAACTTTGTTTCAGCAAGGGAAACTCGATCCGGATCATCATATACCAGACCCAGGGCAGTAAAAAATCGATCCACTGACTGGAGATCTGGGGAGCCTGGAGGAATAGAGAACGCCCAAGATTGAGGGTCCCCTTGTAAGAGCGAGATAACAATTCCCACCCTCTGCTCTTCACTCCCAGATGACCGAGGCCGCAGCCGAAAGTACAATTTACATGCCTCCCGGAAAGTAAAAAATTTGTCCCGCCCACCAGTGAACCTGTCCGGGAGAGCAACCTTAGGTTCAGATCTGGTTTGCTCCGGGGGGAACAAAACCTTGGACTTAATGTCTGCAAACTCCATGGACAACCCCTGCAACTGCCGGGCCAGCTGGGCTACTGGATCCATGACAGCTGGAGAGAATCTTTAGTATGGCCGGTGAAAATGTCACGCTGTATAGCAGATATATATATATATGTGATGACAGTAATCTATATCAAAAGGGCAACATACAATATAACATGTGCATAGATATATGATAACATAGAATTACCTGACAGAAAGTCCAGTGGGTCAATACGGAATCCGTTATACGCTGTCTCCGGCTAGAGGGTGACCGGGGTCTATGCTGACCCTAAACTGGGGTCCTAACTAATCCCTCTACCTGGAGGTACTGTTAAAGGTACAGAGGTCCAGGCCACCAGCGTAAACCCTGTCTCCTATCAATCCCTGCCAACTGTAATCTAGTCCTAAGAAGGCCCTTATTACCACCAAAGGGAATGAACAGGTAACGTTAATGAACAGAAAGACATACAAGAAAGACAAGAAATAAAGTAAATAAAGTCTTACATACAACACTCACACACAGTAGGAACACCTAAGGTCTCAGAGATAAACTATAAGCTATAAGAGTAAAAACAACTAAGGAACTCTTAGCTTAAGTATTCTCAGAACCGATCCAGTCTGCTAGACTACATAAAGGCTTTCACCGGCATCTAACAAGCAGACTGGCAGGTATATGAAGGAATCTAATTAGAACATAATCAAAAGCAGCCGGGCGAGGCTCGACCTAGTCTTAGCAAAGAGCTAGGTAAAATTAACTCCCTCATTACCAAACACAAAGAACAGCAACTCAGCTGTGAGAAGTCAGAGTGTGTAATCGCGACGATCCTTGTGGCGATACACCCATGACACACTCACAGTGAATGAGTGCTGCAGTAGTCTTACGAGAACGGCTGGGGCAGTTTATAATGAAGTGCCTGACTTACCACTATAGAAACATAGATTTTCCTTAAAACGATGTTCCTGCGTGCATCACTAACCGTTTTTGTAAGAGTCTACCTGCATGGGTTCAGGTTCAGGTTCCCGTGTGATCCTACTCAAAGGTTCCTTAGCTGGGAGGAAGGTAGGAAAAGGTTAGTGCGATTGCTTTCGAACCATCTCTCTTGCCTGCGTCAGTCAGGCGAGCATCAATACGGATGCAGTAGTTAATAAAGTCACCTAACGCAGTGGGAGGTCGGCACGAGCAAGTTCATCCTTAATTAGTGGAGACAACCCCTTTCGAAAATAGATTTTTTGGCGGAACTGTCCCAGGTGGTATCAAGGGTCCATATCCTGAAATCCAAGGCATATTCGGCTACCGAGTGCTTACCTTGGCGCAAAGTTAACATGGCTGCTTCAGCTGTTGCACCTCGATTGGGGTCATCAAACACCTGCCCCATGGCTGAAATGAAAGCATCAAGATGATCCAAACATTCATCCTCAGTCTCAATCAGAGGGTTTGCCCACATCAAAGCCTTGTTGGTAAGTAACATAATTATAGTAAGCACTTTAGATCGTTCAGTGGGAAATTGTGAAGCATGTGCAGAAAAAAACAGATTGCATTGGTTAATAAATCCCCTGAATTTTTCACGTTCACCGCCAAAACGAAAAGGGGGCAACTTGGGAATCCCAGAACTTGGGGCTACGGCAGGAGCCTGGACTCGCTCCTCTAGAACCTCAATCCTGGCTCGCAAATCCTGGGCAGTCTGTCCAAACACTTGCAAATTGTGATTAGTGAGGTCCTGTAGGTTTGTAAAACGGGTTTTTATAGTCTGTAAATCTGCAAGGATATTATCAGTCACTCCGCAAAGTTCCTTTATGCGGGCCTCCATTTTCCAGATCTTTTAAGACAGGAGTACTGGAAGGAGAGGAGAAAAGAAAAAAAAAACAATAGTGTTTACCTGTGGTAACACTGCAGAGAGAAAAAAAATTAAGGGAACTGCTCACCTGGAATGGTTGTGAGAAGTCACAACCACTGTCATCACAGAAAGTACAACCGGACATCTGATATCCACAGTTACAGCAGACACAAAAGAGGGAAGAGAAAAAAAAAACAATAGTGTTTACCTGTGGTAACACTGCAGAAAAAAAAAAACTTAAGGGAATTGCTCACCTGGAATGGTTGTGAGAAGTCACAACCACTGTCATCACAGAAAGTACAACTGGACGTCTGATATCCACAGTTACAGCAGACACAGCCTTCCCAGACCCAGCAGACACTAACGTTTTGGCTTCAGAATCTTGTAATGTATGTAGTACAGTTCATATAGCGTCTTGTGCTTGGGTGCGATGAAAATACATGAGACACAGGTTTGATATAGAAGGTCTTGTATTACTTCATACAAGTGGCAAAAATAGTCACACAGTTTGCAGATACAGAAGCAGGAGACACAGCAGGCCAGAGTAACTTAAGCTCAGCAATCACTCTCCACAACAGGTTCAGGATCTTCTTCTCTGTTACCGTAAGTCCATGTAAACGTGGATCTTTCAAAGAGCAGGGTTCCAGAGTCCACAAGTGTTCAGAGTTCCTCAGTAGGAATAGCTGGAGTACATAGTCCAAGGCTTCCAGGAGTCAGGTCACAGGTTCACTGCAGGCTAGATTCTGAAGCACTGATTGCTCAGCTGTGGCTGCTTAAGAAGCAAGAGGGAGAGAATCAGGGCGGGAACATGAAAGCTGAAAACTCCATATTGACTGAGGGCAAGATAGCTGCAGCAAGACAGAAAGCAAAATGGCTGACGGAAAACTGAGTTTCAAGAACATGTACAAAGAACCTTACACTTAGTCCCAAATACGTCTGCTAGCCGCTGGCCTGCACTGGTTACAATAGCAGGAGCTGGAGAGGCAGCAGTCATCCTCTGCATAGTATTAGACTTGGTGAGACGATGGGACTGACGTCTCTGCTGAGCAAGCTCCACTGCGGCCGGAGACAGATGGGAGACCGCAGTGGGGATGGCTCGGGATTCCCCTTGTGCAGAAGCGGGAACTCGACCCCTAACACACGCAATCAAAAAGACGAATATAAATAAACATGGTACAGCTGAAAACGTCATCTTGTCCCACAAAAAAACAAGCCGCCATACAGAATCATCAGCGAAAAATAAAAAAGTTATAGTTGTCACAATAAAGTGATGCAAAAACAATTATTTTTTCTATAAAATAGTTTTTATTATATAAAAGCACCAAAACATAAAAAAATAAATGAGGTATGGCTGTCATCGTACTGACCCGAAGAATGAAACTGCTTTAGCAATTTTACCACATGCGGAACGGTGTAAACGCCCCCCCCCAAAAGAAATTCATGAATTGCTGGTTTTTGCTCATTCTGTCTCCCAAAAATAGAAATAGAAAGTGATCAAAAATGTCATGTGCCCGAAAATGGTACCAATAAAAACGTCAACTCGTTCTGCAAAAAACAAGACCTCACATGACTCTGTGGGCCAAAATATGGAAAAATTATAACTCTCAAAATGTGGTGATACAAAAACTATTTTTTGCAATAAAAAGCGTCTTTTAATGTGTGACAGCAGCCAAAGATAAAAACACGCTATAAATAGTAAATCAAACCCCCCTTTATCACCCCCTTAGTTAGGGAAAAATATTAAAATTAAAAAAGTATTTATTTCCATTTTCCCATTAGGGTTAGGGTTAGGCTAAAGTGATTTGGGCTAAAGTTAGGGTAAGGATTGGGGCTAAAGTTAGGGTTAGGGTTGGGGCTAAAGTTAGGGTAAGTGTTAGGGTTGGGGCTAGATTTGGGGCTAGGGTTTGGATTACGGTTAGGATTAAGGTTATGGTTGGGATTAGGGTTAGGGTTGGGATTAGGGTTAGGGGTGTGTTAGGTTAGGTTTGTGGTTAGGGTTAGGGATGGGATTAGGGTTAGGGTTGTGTTGGGATTAGGGTTGTAGTTAGAATTGGGGGATTTCCACTGTTTAGGGACATCAGGGGCTCTCCAAACGTGACATGGCGTCTGATCTCAATTTCAGCCCAATTCTGAGTTGAAAAAGTCAAACAGTGCTCTTTCCCTTCCAAGTTCTGCCATGCGTCCAAACAGTGGTTTACCTGCACATATGGTACTCAGCGTACTCAGGACAAATTGTACAACAACATTTGGTGTCAAATTTCTCCTGTTACCCTTGGTAAAATAAAACAAATTTGATCTGAATTAAATTTTTTGTGAAAAAAGTTAAATGTTAATTTTTTTTAAAATGACCAAAATTCCTGTGAGGCACCTGAAGAGTTAATAAACTCCTTGAATGTGGTTTTGAGCACCTTGAGGGGTGCAGTTTTTAGAATGTTGTCACTTTTGGTATTTTCTATCATATAGACCCTCAAAGTGACTTCAAATGTGATGTGGTCCCTAAAAAAAAATGGTGTTGTAAAAATGAGAAATCGCTGTTTAACTTTTAACCCTTATAACTTCCTAACAAAAACAAAATTTTGGTTCCAAAATTGTGCTGATGGAAAGTAAACATGTGGGAAATGTTGTTTATTAAGTATTTTGTGTGACATATCTCTCTGATTTAAGGGCATGAAAATTCAAATTTGGAAAACTGTGAAATTTTAAACATTTTCACCAAATTTCTTTTTTTTTCACAAATAAACACAAGTGATATCAAAGACATTTACCACTATCATGAAGTACAATATGTCCCGAGAAAACAATGTCAGAATCACCGGGATCCATGGAAGCGTTCCAGAGTTATTCCAGTGGTCAGAATTGTAAAAATTGGCCTGGTCATTAACATGCAAAGCACCTTTGGGGGTAAAATAGTTAAAAAAAATAAAAAATAAAAAATCAAACATACACATATTTGGTACCGCTGCATTCAGGATTTTTTTATCTATCAGTATAAAAAATTAATTAACCCAATCACTAAACGGCGGAACGAGAAAAAAAGTCAAAACGCCAGAATTACATTTTTTTAGTCGCCGCAACATTGCATTAAAATGCAATAACGGGAGATCAAAAGATAAGATCTGCACAAAAGTGATATCATTAAAAACGACAGCTCGGCACACAAAAACTAAGCCCTCACCCAACCCGAGATCACGAAAAATGGAGACGCTACGGGTATCGGAACATAGATCAACTTTTTTTTTTGTTAACAATATTTGGATTTTTTTTTCACCACTTAAATAAAAAAGAACCTAGACATGTTTGGTGTCTGTGAACTCGTAATGACCTGGAGAATCATAATAGCAGGTCAGTTTTAGCATTTATTGAATATGGTAAAAAAAAACAAAACAGTGTGGGATTGCCCTTTTTTTTGTAATTTCACCGCACTTGGAATTCTTTTCACGCTTTCCAGTACACAATATGTTAAAACTAATGGTGTCATTCAAAAGTACAACTCGTTCCGCAAAAAGCAAGGTCTCACATGGCCATTTTGACCAAAAAAATAAAAAAGTTATGGCTCTGGGAATAAGGATAGCAAAAAATGAAAATGCAAAACCAAAAATACCTCCAATTCGTTAACCACTTCATGACCGGAGGTATTTTCGTTTTTGAAAAAAATTTCAAAGTTTGTTAAAAAAAATAAATGAATAAAAATTGCGCCATATTCCGATACCCGTAGTGTCTCTATTTTTCGTGATCTCGGGTTGGGTGAGGGATTATTTTTTGCGCACTAAGCTGACGTTCTTAAGGCTATGTGCACACGTTGCGGATTGTTAGCGTTTTTGCCGCGGCAAAAACGCTTACCCAACGCAACTCATTATACCCTATGGGATTCCGCAATGCTGTGCACATGCTGCGTGTTTTCCCGCGGCCAAATCGCATTGCGGAAAAATACGCAGCATGCTCATTCTTTTTCTGGAATCGCGGCGATTCCGCCGCCATAGGAATGCATTGAACCGCTTACTTTCTGCATGTGGCTATGCCCACCTTGCGCAAAGTAAGCGGTTCATGTGCGGATGGTATCCTGGGTCTCTAGGAGAGTAGACTCTCCTCCACGCCCTGGATCCCATATCCCTGTTAAAATAATAATTAAAATAAAAAATAATGATATTCTCTCCTTCTCGCGGCCCCCGCAGCGACGCTCCCTGCCAATCCCGTTCCCAGGCGTCCTTTGCGACAATGACCCCAGATGACGTAGCATCACGCGAGACCGCTACGTCATCTGGGGTCATTGTCGCAAAGGACGCCTGGGAACGGGATTGGCCGGGAGCGTCGTTGAGGACCAGGAAGGCTGCGGGGGCCGCCGGAAGGTGAGAATAGCACAATTTTTATTTTTTTTTATTATTTTTAACATTAGATCTTTTTACTATTGATGCGGCATAGGCGGCATCAATAGTAAAAAGTTGGAATTGAGAGTCCTCAGTGGTTGATACCTTTTAATGGCTAACTGAAAAGATGGTAACAAACTGCAAGCTTTCGAGACTACTCCGGTCTCTTCATCAGGCAAAGACTAATACAAAATCTGAAGAATCACATATTTGTACACAACACAGCACAAAAAAAAAAAAGGCAATATATGAGACAAGCAGAACTGTCATTATGGGAGAGGGATGAACATATGTGGCAATAAATATTGGACTAGTTCATAGATAAGGAGCGTGAAAGTTTTATTGCCCTCTGATTGGGGTCTGGTAATGTTTTGTGATGCCAAAGTGTTTGGCATCCCCGGTCATAGTATGATGGACATCAAATTACTTGTACTGAAAGGTGATTTCACATCTCAGAGACATAGGAGAGTTTGCGAATATAAATTGATGGTGACCTTTGACACTCTCAATGCTGGAATGAACCTATCACATGGATTTATGGCCTATTACATCAATTAAGGAATTTGCTTCAAAGACCCTGTGAGAACATCACAAAACATTACCAGACCCCAATCAGAGGGCAATAAAACTTTCACACTCCTTATCTATGAACTAGTCCAATATTTATTGCCACAAATGTTCATCCTTCTCCCATAATGACAGTTCTGCTTCATGTCACTTGTCTCATCTATTGCCTTTTTTTTTTCTGTGCTGTGTTGTGTACAAATATGTGATTCTTCAGATTTTGTATTAGTCTGCCTGATGAAGAGACCTGAGTAGTCTTGAAAGCTTGCAGTTTGTTACCATCTTTTCAGTTAGCCATTAAAAGGTATCAACCACTGAGGACTCTCAATTCAAAATATTTTTCTATCTACTGGCTAATACGGTACTAAGATATACATCTTTACTGTAGTAAAAAGTTGGTACACTTGTTTGACTCGTATGACCAACCTGTCAATCAGTTTTACAAGCGATGCTACAGATCGCTTTGAAAATGATAGCATTCTTCAAGCTAATTACGCTTGCAAAATGCTAGTTTCTGGCGGGAATACGCATACCAATAAAAATGCGTATTTCCCGCAGCAGGGAGGTGCGGGATTGCCGCGGAAATTTCCGCAGCAATTCCGCAACGTGTGCATATAGCCTAAAGATACCATTTTGGTGCAGATATGATCTTTTGATAGCCCGTTATTGCATTTTAATGTGGAGAAACGGGGTCAGTGGGTGCTCTCGTCCGCTGGCCCGGCTGCCTTTAGCAAGACTGCATGGTCCAGGGCTCATACTACTGAACGCCCACTCTATCTCCCGGTGGGCAACACACTACACAGACAACACAGGGTTAGGGTAAAACAGTGTGGCAATACTTTATTGAACCACAACACCCAATAGCAAACAGAACAATCTCAGCAATTACCCCAAGATGGTGCACATTACAGGGTCTCACACTTCCTTTCCGCTGACTCGCCGGGATAATGGTAGATGTTATGTCCAAGCTCCCCGGGTCGCTACTCCACCTGAGATACGCACGCAGAGAGGAGGTAACGACAAGCGTAGGGAGATAACCGAGAGCAGTCCGTGTTCTTTCAGCCGGGTCCGAAGCACCCTGAGCTGAGATCCTGCAGAGTGACACCAACGATAAGAAAATAAGTCTCTTTTATACTCGAGGCTGGTGAATATTTTTAGATTTACCCAGTGTCCTTCAGTTCATCCTCACAGCCTTTCCATATCTACCTTAGACGTCAACAAACTGGTTATAGAATACAATACACAATTAGCATATCAGCACACAATAAACACAGATAAACACACACTTTGTACAAGTCAGTATTACAGACTTACACAGTATGTTAAATGGTATGCAAATCTGTCTTCTTGACCCACCAGACATTAACACTTAAATCCACAAGCCAATATACAGATAAAAAGTAAATTCCTCTTGGTTTACAAAAACATGGTTGTCTGGGAAATTAAGATACAATTTGGTTTCTTCACAGGCATATTACATACTGTATGGAGGGGCATTATATGGGGTTTATTATATTCTGTATGGAGGATCATTATATGGGGCAAGTTATATACAGATGGAGCATTATATGGGGCCCATTATGTACTGTATGGAGGAACATAATATGGGTCCCATTATATACGTAATGGAGCATTATATTGGGCCTATTATATACTTTATGGAGGAGCATTATATGGGGCCTGTTATATACTGTATGGAGAATTTTATGGGGCCTATTATATACTGTATGGAGGAGCATTATATGGGGCCAATTACATACTGTATGGAGGAGCATTATACGGGCCCATTATATACTTTATGCAGGGGCATTATATGTGACCTATTATATACTGAATGGAGGAGCATTACATAGATTTTATTATATTCTCTATGGAGGAGCATTATGTGGGTCCCATTATATACTGTATGGAGGAGCATTATATGGGGCCTATTATATACTGTATGGAGGAGCATTATATGGGGCCTATTATCGCATTTTTCTGATTATAAGACACACTTTTTTCCCCCTAAACTTGGGGGGAAAATGGGAGTGCATCTTATAATGCGAATATACCTTACCGGCCGTGGTGGAGCAGGGTCCCAGGAGGAGGCAAGAGTGGAGCGTTGCTGCAGGCCGCAGGCTGTGATGAGCGGGTGTTTGGATGTGCGACACTGTGGGTGTTCGGCGGTGGGGGGACTCCGCTGACATTTTGTGAAAGCCCGTAGCCCTCGCACTTCCTTAGTTTACTATGCGATGGACTCCAGGAAAATGGCTGCTGGGGACGGTGCATACGCAGATGGAGATCTCGGCACCACCGAACACCCGCAGCGTCGCACATCCGAACACCCCTTTCTCCCAGTCTGGGGTCCGCAGCATCGTCCCACTCCTGCCTCCCCAGCAGCGACCCTGGGACATCGCTTCACCACAGCCACCACCCCCGGTAAGCAATAAAAGACACAAGGATTGTAAGAAGCACCAAAAGTTTTTTTTCCTATTTTTCTCCTCAAAATTTGGGGTGGGTCTTATAAACCGCAAAATACGGTATATACTTTATGGAGGAGAATTATATGGGACCTTTTATGTAGTATATGGAGGAACATTGTATGAAGTCTATTATATACTGTATGGAAGAGCATTATATGGGGCCTATTATATACTGTATGAAGGAACATTATTTGAGGCCTAATATATACTGTATGGAGGAGCATTATATGAGGCCTATTATATAGTGTATGAAGGAACATTATTTGAGGCCTAATATATACTGTATGGAGTAGCATTATATGGGGCCTATTATATACTGTATGAAGGAACATTATATGGGGCCTATTATATATTGTATGAAGGAACATTATTTGAGGCCTAATATATACTGTATGGAGGAGCATTATATGAGGCCTATTATATAGTGTATGAAGGAACATTTTTGAGGCCTAATATATACTGTATGGAGGAGCATTATATGGGGCCTATTATATAGTGTATGAAGGAACATTATTTGAGGCCTAATATATACTGTATGGAGGAACTGTCAGGATCCCGTCTGGGTTGGAGCCGATGTTACTGCAAACACTAGGGGAAGCAGAGGCAGGTAGCGTAGTCAGAAGGCAGGCCGAGGTCGGTACACAGGAAAGGCAGTGTTTGTAGCAGGGAAGCAGGCAAATAACGTAGTCAGGTGGCAGCCGGAGGTCGGTACACAGGAAAGGCAGTGTTTGTAGCAGGGAAGCAGGCAAATAACGTAGTCAGGTGGCAGCCGGAGGTCGGTACACAGGAAAGGCAGTTCGGTAGCAGAGGAGCAGGCAGATAACGTAGTCAGGTGGCAGCAGGAGGTCGGTACACAGGAGAGCAGTGTTTGTAGCAGCAGGAACAGCAGGAGAAAGAGCTTGACTAAAGGCTGGAAGCACAATAATCTCGCAATGACACACCCACAGGGCCAGGTTTATATAGGGTGTGTAATGGCAATCAGAGGCCCAATCAAGAGAGCACTAGGTGTAGCCAATCAGGAAGAACAGTCAATGGTATCTGGGTTCAGCAAGGAACTTTGCAGCCAGCAGAATAGCTCAGATGGTAGAGCTGCTGGCCAGTGGACAAGAGGTACTGAGTTCGACTCCTGACAGTACTCCCCTCCTTCCAGGATGGCCTCTGGACATCTCAGGAGCTGGCTTATCCGGGTACCTTTGATGAAAGGCTCTTGTTAGTCTAGGAGCATGGACGTTGTCCCTTGGTTCCCATGAATTTTCCTCTGGTCCGTAACCCTTCCACTGTACCAGATACTGCAGTTTACCTCTGAATTTTCGGGAGTCCAGAATCTTATCCACAATGTATTCTTCTTCACCACGGATCCTTTCTGGTGGAGGAGGTGGCTGAATTCTTCCTGGAAATGGGTTTTCACAGAAGGGTTTGAGCAAGGATATGTGAAACACTGGATGAATCTTTAGATTGTTGGGAAGTTTTAAACGAAAAGCAACCTGGTTAATTTTTGCAGAAATTTGAAAAGGTCCAATGAATTTCTGACCCAATTTGGAGGATGGCACATGTGTCTTAAGGTTTTTAGTGGACAGCCAAACTTTGTCTCCAACCTGAAGAGCAGGGGGCACTCTCCGATGTTTATCTGCTGCTTCCTTATATTCTTCCTGGGTCTTGAGCAATATCTCTGATAATTCCTTCTGGGATTCCTGTAATTTTGTAAGCCTGTCATTAACAGCAGGAATGGGAGTGTTCACTGGCAGATTAGGGATAAATACTGGATGTACTCCATAATTAGCAAAAAATGGGGTTTGAGATGTAGCGCTATGTATGGAGTTGTTGTAGGCAAACTCTGCTGTTGGTAAATAGTCCACCCAGTCATCCTGAAGATAGGAAATGAAGCAACGGAGGTATTGCTCCAAAGTCTGGTTCGTTCTCTCCGTCTGGCCATTGGACTGAGGATGGAAAGCGGTAGAAAGATTCACCGTGACTCCCAAGGCTGTACAGAAACTCTTCCAAAATTTTGACGTAAACTGAACGCCTCTGTCAGACACCACGCTGTCAGGAATTCCATGTAACCTGAATACCTCTTTGATCATCAGTTCTGCAGTTTTTTCAGCAGTAGGAATTCCTTCAGTTGGAATAAAGTGGGCCATTTTTGTGAGTCGGTCCACTATGACAAGGATGACGGTCATCTGTTTGGAAGGGGGTAGTTCCACAATAAAATCCATGGAAATAGATCCCCAAGGCCTGGATGGAACTGGGAGTGGTTGCAAGAGTCCTAGAGGAGACGATCGTGGGGTCTTGTTTCGTGCGCATGTTAAACAGGTTGAAACATATTTCCTCACGTCCTTCCTACAATTAGGCCACCAAAAGAAACGAAGTAGTAAGTCTTGTGTTTTTGCAACTCCAGGATGTCCTGCCAGTTTAGAATCATGGACACTTTTGAGGACTTCAAGGCGAGAAGATTCAGGTACATATATTTGGTGTTTCTGCATCCAAAACCCCTCTTTGAATGAAAGATCGACGTCTTCCGAAGGATGGTTAAGGAAAGAGTCCTCTTGATATCCATCTTTAATTCTATTACCTAGTCCTCTAGAGTGCAATATTCCCAAAAAATTTTTAGGGCCTAGAATTGTATCATCATTACTAGACCTCTCTGAGGTTCCGAACACATCCTGGACAGGGCGTCAGCCTTGCCATTTCTTGAACCAGGCCGGTAAGAGATTATAAAATTGAATCTTGAGAAAAATAAGGCCCATCGTGCTTGTCTTGCAGACAATCTTTTTGCTGTACGGAGGAATTCAAGATTCTTGTGGTCCGTGAGGACAGTCACAGGGTGATTGGCACCTTCCAGAAGATGTCTCCACTCGGAGAAGGCAACTTTAATGGCTAACAGTTCTTTATTACCAATGTCGTAGTTCTTTTCTGCAGATGACATGGTGTGGGAAAGAAACGCACATGGGTGAAGTTGCATCTTGTCCCCAACTCGCTGAGACAGAATGGCTCCCACTGCAGAGTCCGAGGCGTCCACTTCGACAGTAAATGGCAATTCAGGATTTGGGTGTACTAACAATGGAGCAGACGTAAAAAGAGTTTTCAACTTGTCAAAAGCCTCCTGTGCCTCCGGAGACCAGAAAAATGCTTTGGTCTTTTTTGTTAGTGTAGTAATTGGTAGTATGATCCGTGAAAAGTTCTTTATAAATTTTCGGTAAAAATTTGCAAATCCTATGAAACGCTGGACGTCTTTTAAATTTCTTGGAACAGGCCAGTCTACTACAGCATTGATTTTGCCGGGATCCATGCTCAAACCTTCTGGGGAGATGATATATCCCAGAAATTGGATACTGGTTTGTTCAAACTCACATTTTTCAAGTTTAATGTAGAGATGGTTCTCCTGTAGTCGTTCCAAGACTAACTGGACGTGCCTGCGATGCTCTTCCAAGGTGTCTGAAAATATAAGAATGTCATCGAGATAAGCCACAACGAATTGGTCCAAGAAATCTCGAAATACATCATTAATAAAATGTTGAAAGGTGGCTGGGGCATTGCTAAGGCCAAAGGTCATAACAAGAGATTCAAAATGTCCATATCTCGTTCTGAAGGCGGTCTTCCACTCATCTCCTGGGCGAATCCGTATGAGGTTGTAAGCCCCTCTAAGATCCAGCTTCGTAAAGATTTTCGCAGAACGGAGTCTCTCAAATAGTTCAGGAATCAAGGGTAGCGGGTAGCGATTCTTGACAGTGATATTATTCATCTCTCTGTAGTCAATACATGGCCGCAGAGTGGAGTCTTTCTTTTCAACAAAGAACAGGGGTGCCCCAGCTGGAGATGTGG
Organism: Oophaga sylvatica; assembly: GCA_033576555.1. Classification (NCBI taxonomy): domain Eukaryota; kingdom Metazoa; phylum Chordata; class Amphibia; order Anura; family Dendrobatidae; genus Oophaga; species Oophaga sylvatica. The sequence goes on from JARQOD010000001.1 coordinate 507,440,137, forward strand.
AAGGTCGAATAAAGCCTTTCTCTAAATTTTCATCCAGGAACTTTCTTAATACCTTCAATTCAGGTTCGGAAAGATTGTAAATCCGTCCAAATGGAATGGTTGCTCCTGGCAGCAATTCAATGGGACAGTCGTAAGGACGGTGAGGAGGTAATTGATCTGCTTTCTTCTTACTGCAGACATCAGAGAACTGCTGATATTGAGGTGGTAGTTTCTCTTCCTTCTCATGCGAAATCTCAGAGATTTGGACTTGTTGGAGAACAGGGGGTTCCTTATGACAATTATTCTTACAGTAGTCAGATGGAAAGGTGATGGTCCTTGATGCCCAGTTGATAGAAGGGTTATGGACTGAAAACCAGGGGATCCCTAGAATAACCAGGAAATTTCGGAGATGAAATAAGGTGGAAACTGACAGCTTCATGATGATCCGGGTCGATACAAATCTCCAGTTCGATTGTCTCATGCGTGACAGGTCCAGAAGACAAAGGTGATCCATCCACAGTTTCCATTTCAATTGGTGTGGATTTGGTCCTACTGGAAATATTATTATCACGTGTAAATTTTAAATCCATAAAATTTCCTCCTGCTCCCGAATCCAACAGGGCAGAGCATTGTATTTTTTGGGTGCCCATTACAACCTGAATGGGGATTACAAAATGAGATGATGTGGTATGTATTTTGTCTATTTCTGGCGTTACTGATGAGATAGTCTGCAAGATGGAATCCGACTGCTGAGAAAGGTCCGTATTGCTGGCAGACCTGTTGTTGGTAAAGGCTATAGTCCTTTTGTTAGGACAGTTGATGGCATAGTGTCCAGGGTCCCCACAATAGAGGCAGAGATGTTCTGCACGTCGCCTCTCCTTCTCCTGTGCAGAGAGTGGTCTTCGGATGACGTCGATCTGCATCGGTTCAGACACAACTTGCGTCTTTTCTTGGTGGTCTGATGCTGAAAATGAGAAGCCAGGGCTATTCCCAAGTGCTCGCAGTCTCTCCTTTCTCCTTTCAGTAAGTCTCTGGTCAATCCGGATACATAGTTGAATAAAGTCCTCCAACTGGTCAGGGGTCTCAACCCTGGCAAGCTCGTCTTTCACTGGTTCTGATAACCCTCGTCGAAATTGACTTCTCTGGGCCGCTGGATTCCAGGTGGTGTCGGCCACCCAGCGACGGAACTCCGATGTATATTCCGCAACAGAGCGACGTCCTTGGCGCAAATTATGTAATTTGGTTTCTGCTGTGGCACAGCGGTTTGGGTCATCAAAAACTTGATTCATAGCTGCGATGAAAGCTTCCAGGTCATTAAGGAGGGCATAGTCTTTTTCTACATAAGGTGAAGCCCAAGCAAGAGCTTCATCCGTCAGGAGATTTATCATGAAAAAAACTTTCTTCCTCTCACTGGTAAAGGGAGCAGGTTGCATCTGGAAGTATATGCGGCATTGATTGAGGAATCCTCGGTACTGCTTGCGATCCCCACTGAACTTTGCAGGCAGCGGCAGCCGCGCGTTTGATTCGGACCCTGAATTGCGCACGTCCAGTAGTTGTTTTTGTAGCTCAATTACTTCCTGTTGTATCGCCGTGAAATCAGTTTGTAACTTGGCATATTTTCCTTGAGAATCAGTACAAAAACTTTGAAGCTCCGTAACTTGCCGCCTCAGGGTGTTCACAGCGGGCTCCATTTTGGCGCGAGATTATTCTGTCAGGATCCCGTCTGGGTTGGAGCCGATGTTACTGCAAACACTAGGGGAAGCAGAGGCAGGTAGCATAGTCAGAAGGCAGGCCGAGGTCGGTACACAGGAAAGGCAGTGTTTGTAGCAGGGAAGCAGGCAAATAACGTAGTCAGGTGGCAGCCGGAGGTCGGTACACAGGAAAGGCAGTGTTTGTTGCAGGGAAGCAGGCAAATAACGTAGTCAGGTGGCAGCCGGAGGTCGGTACACAGGAAAGGCAGTTCGGTAGCAGAGGAGCAGGCAGATAACGTAGTCAGGTGGCAGCAGGAGGTCGGTACACAGGAGAGCAGTGTTTGTAGCAGCAGGAACAGCAGGAGAAAGAGCTTGACTAAAGGCTGGAAGCACAATAATCTCGCAATGACACACCCACAGGGCCAGGTTTATATAGGGTGTGTAATTGGCAATCAGAGGCCCAATCAAGAGAGCACTAGGTGTAGCCAATCAGGAAGAAAGTCAATGGTATCTGGGTTCAGCAAGGAACTTTGCAGCCAGCAGAATAGCTCAGATGGTAGAGCTGCTGGCCAGTGGACAAGAGGTACTGAGTTCGACTCCTGACAGGAACATTATATGGGGCCTATTATATACTGTATGAAGGAACATTATTTGAGGCCTAATATATACTGTATGGAGGAGCATTATATGGGGTCTATTATATAGTGTATGAAGGAACATTATTTGAGGCCTAATATATACTGTATGGAGGAGCATTATATGGGGCCTATAATATACTGTATGGAGGAGCATTATATGGAGCCTATTATATACTGTATGGAGGAGCATTATATGGGGCCTATAATATACTGTATGGAGGAGCATTATATGGGGCCTATAATATACTGTATGGAGGAGCATTATATGGGGCCTATAATACACTGCATGGAGGAGCATTATATGGGGCCTATAATATACTGTATGGAGGAGCATTGTATGGGGCCTATTATATACTGCATGGAGGAGCATTATATGGGGCCTATAATATACTGTATGGAGGAGCATTATATGAGGCCTAATATATACTGTATAGAGGAGCATTATATGGGACCTATTATATACTGCATGGAGGAGCATTATATGGGGCCTAATATATACTGTATGGAGGAGCATTATATGAGGCCTAATATATACTGCATGGAGGAGCATTATATGGGGCCTATTATATACTGCATGGAGGAGCATTATATGGGGCCTAATATATACTGTATGAAGGAACATTATATGAGGCCTAATATATACTGCATGGAGGAGCATTATATGGGGCCTATAATATACTGTATGGAGGAGCATTATATGGGGCCTATTATATACTGCATGGAGGAGCATTAGATGGGGCCTAATATATACTGTATGAAGGAACATTATATGAGGCCTAATATATACTGCATGCAGGAGCATTATATGGGGCCTAGTATATACTGCATGGAGGAACATTATATGGGGCCTAATATATACTGTATGAAGGAACATTATATGAGGCCTAATATATACTGTATGGAAGAGCATTATATGGGGCCTATTATATACTGCATGGAGGAGCATTATATGGGGCCTAATATATACTGTATGAAGGAACATTATATGAGGCCTAATATATACTGCATGGAGGAGCATTATATGGGACCTATAATATACTGTATGGAGGAGCATTATATGGGGCCTATTATATACTGCATGGAGGAGCATTATATGGGGCCTAATATATACTGTATGAAGGAACATTATATGGGGCCTAATATATACTGTATGAAGGAACATTATATGAGGCCTAATATATACTGCATGGAGGAGCATTATATGGGGCCTATTATATACTGCATGGAGGAGCATTATATGGGGCCTAATATATACTGTATGAAGGAACATTATATGAGGCCTAATATATACTGCATGGAGGAGCATTATATGGGGCCTAATATATACTGTATGAAGGAACATTATATGAGGCCTAATATATACTGCATGGAGGAGCATTATATGGGGCCTATAATATACTGTATGGAGCTTTTTATGGGCACTATTATATACTGTATGGAGGGAATTTTATATGGGCTTAATATGTACATTATGGAGTAGCCTTATATGGGGTTTATTATGTTCTGTAAGGCTACTTTCATGCATTCGTTTTTTACAATCAGGCACAATCCGTCCAATTTTTAAAAAGACGGATCCAGCTTAGATTGTAAAAAACTGATGCGAAGGAAGATGCCTGGAACGAGGAGAGAGAGAGAGATTCGAGGCATGTGACAATGAAGAAAACGGAGTCCGGGGGCCGGATCAGTCCTTTGTCTGACCCGGCACCCATAGACTTCCATACAGTAGTACCCTCACTTGTCTTCCCTTCTTTTGAGGTCCATGCTGTCAGACTCTAAATCCCCTTCTCCATGCGAGTGGCGGTGGTGTATCATCCTCCCGGCCCTTGTCATCAGTTCCTGGATCAATTTGCCACCTGGCTTCCACATTTTCTTTCCTGTGACATCCCCACCCTCATCATGGGTGATTTCAACATCCCCACTGCTCTTCCCCTCTCCCCATCTGCTTCTCGCCTTTTATCTCTAACCTCCTCTTTCGGCCTCTTGCAGCATACTAACTCCCCCACGCACAAAGACCGGAACTCCCTCGACTTGGTATTCTCCCGGCTTTGCTCAGTGGATGATTTCACAAACTCCCCTCTCCCGCTCTCTGACCACAACCTTCTTTCATTCTCTATCAAGAACTGCCATCCAGCTCAGGTCACCCTGACTTTCCACACTTGGAGAAACATACAAGCCATTAACACCCTGAAACTTCTGAAGAACTTGCAGTCATCATTGGCCCATATCTCCTCCCTCTCATGTCCAGATTCTGCACTGAAGCATTACAACGAAACCTTGCAAAGTGCCCTGGATGAAATTGCACCTCCTATACATAGAACAATACGACACAGACGCCGACAACCGTGGCACACGCTGCAAACACGTTTCCTGCAGCGGTGCTCCAGGTGCACCGAACGTTTGTGGAGAAAATCTAATCTACCCGAAGATTTTATCCATTATAAGTTTACGCTTAAAACATACAACTCTGCCCTTCACCTCTCCAAACCTACTTCAACACCCTCCTCACCTCACTATCCAATAACCCTAAACGTCTCTTTGACACTTTTCACTCCCTACTCAACCCAAAAGTGCAGGCCCCAACCACAGATCTCTGCGCTGACAATCTGTCCAATTATTTCAAAGAAAAAATTGACCACATCCGACAGGAAATTATATCCCAATCCCCTCATACCATGCACTGTCCTCCCTCCCCCACTGCATCTAGCTCACTCTCTGATTTTGATCCAGTCACAGAAGAAGAAGTAATCAGGCTCCTTGCATCTTCACCGCCCTACTACTTGCGCCAGTGACCACATTCCATCATATCTCCTCCAGTCCCTTTCCCCTGCTGTCACCTCTCACCTAACAAAAATTTTCAATCTCTCTCTCTTCTGGTATCTTTCCCTCCTCATTTAAATGCCATTATACATCCATTACTTAAAAAACCATCCCTCGACCAAAACTGTGCCGCTAACTATAGACCGGTCTCTAATCTTCCCTTCATCTCTAAACTCCTGGAACGCCTGGTCCACACCCGTCTTATTTGCTATCTCTCAGATAACTCTCTTGTCGACCCTCTTCAATCTGGTTTCCGTTCTTTACACGCTACTGAAACTGCCCTCACTAAAGTCTCTAACGATCTTCTAACTGCTAAATCTAATGGTCACTACTCCATGCTAATTCTCTTGGATCTCTCCGCAGCATTCGACACTGTGGACCATCAGCTCCTCCTCACTATGCTTCACTCCATCAGCCTCAAGGACACTGTTCTCTCCTGGTTCTCCTCCTATCTCTCTGACCGTTCCTTCACTGTATCTTTTGCTGGTTCCTCCTCCTCTCATCTTCCCCTTACTGTTGGGGTTCCTCAAGGATCAGTCCTAGGCCCCCTCCTCTTCTCCTTGTATACCGCCACTATTGGACAAACAATCAGTAGATTTGGTTTCCAGTACCATCTCTATGCTGATGACACCCAATTATACACTTCTTCTCCTGATATCACGCCTGCCTTTTTAGAAAAGACCAGTGATTGTCTTTCCGCTGTCTCTAACATCATGTCATCCCTCTATCTCAAACTGAAGCTGTCAAAAATGGAACTCCTCGTGTTTCCTCCCTCTACTAACCTACTTTTGCCCGACATCGCCATCTCCGTGTGTGGCTCCACCATTACTCCCCAGCAACATGCCCGCTGTCTAGGGGTCATACTAGATTTCAAGCTTTCATTCACCCCCCCCCATCCAATCACTTGCTCACTCTTGTTATCTGCACCTCAAAAACATCTCTAGAATTCGACCTTTTCTTACTTTCGACTCTGCAAAAACCCTTACTGTTTCTCTTATTCATTCTCTTTTGGACTATTGTAACTCTCTACTAATCGGTCTCCCTTTTACCAAACTCTCCCCTCTCCAATCTGTCTTGAATGCTGCCTCCAGGATCATATTCCTCACCAATCATTCTACCGATGCCTCTACCTTGTGCCAATCATTACACTGGTTACCCATCCATTACAGAATCCAGTACAAACTTATTACCCTCACCCACAAAGCACTCCATGGGTCAGCACCACCCTACATCTCTTCACTCATCTCAGTCTACCACCCTACCTGTGCCCTCCATTCTGTGTTGTGAACGTTCTGGAGATGACTTCTAAGCTTAGGCTCCCTCTGGTGTTTGCTGATGGTATTGAAGCTGTATTGAATGACAAGGCTTCCTCACCTGGAAGTGAGGACTGGCAATCAGGAGAGACGGACCGGGCTGATATAAGTGAGTTGCCTTCCCTCTTGTTCACACCAGAGATCTGATTTAGCGGGAGGCGAGATCGTGTGATCTCAGCATTTTTGAAATCAGAAGTGTTGGAAGTTTTTCTAGGGTTTTGCTGGGTTACAGATAGTATTCTGTCCTGTCCTATCTAGGCAGTGTTTGGCCCCAGCATTTGCTCACTCTATTTTCTGCCTGCGTTTGTATTTCGTCTTGTCTAATCGCCATTATATGTGTGGGGGCTACCTATTACTTTGTGGCAATACTCCGGGGCAGTTAGCTTTCCTGTTTCTATCTTTAGGTGTAGCTAGCTCTCCGGCTGTACCGAGGCGTCTAGGTCACCGTAGGTACGTCCCACGGCTGCTTCTAGTTGTGCAGTTAGTTTAGGGATCTGCAACCCATTAGTTCCCAACATCTCTGGGTGTTCAGCTGCCTTGGCTGTTTTTTGCTCCTGTCCGCCTCAGCTACCAAATCATAACAGAATCAACGGCCAACTGAAAATTCTATGGTACTCAACAGAAGGGAAAAATAGTAGAAAAAAAAAAAAGTTGTCAGAATTTTTTATATATCTTTTCCTCTTTTTCTCTGGGGGCTGAGGAGGAGTTTTTTTTTCTCCAATGGAAATCAAGCATTTGTCCGATCGTGTGGAGCAGCTTGCTGCTGAACTTTGGAGTATTGCAATCTATCTCACTCGGATGCCTGCTGTAGAACCTATTATTCCTACTCCAGATTTGTTTTTCGGGGATTGGTCTAAATTTTTGAATTTTAAAAATAATTGTAAGTTGTTTTTTTGCCTTGAAACCTATGTCCTCGGGGAACGCAGCACAGCAGGTTCAAATTGTCATCTCCCTGTTGCGCGGCGACCCTCAGGATTGGGCCTTTTCCCTGACACCTGGGGATCCTGTCTTGACTGATGTTGATGTGTTTTTTCAGGCTCGCATCGCATAGCATCGCAGGGAACATAAGCTCCCAGCCATTGTCTGCCCCCCAGAAAGGAGCAGAGAGCACATAAATGAATCACGCCCTCCCGTTCCCATATCCCCATCACACATCCTCCATACCAAAGGCACATATTCCCTCTTAAAGGGATCCCCGGTATTGAAGTTAGGACCGTTCCACTCAGCGCTGTGGTTCTGACCCCAGGGCCTCTTAAAGGGATCTCCGGTATGGAAGTTAGGGCAAATCCTTCAGTGCTCTGATTCTGACCACAGGCCTCTCTTAAAGGGATCATTGGTATGGAAGTCAGGGCAAATCCATCCAGCGCTTTGGTTCTGACGCCAGGCATCTCTTAAAGGGCTCCCCGGTATGGAAGTGAGGGCAAATCCACTCAGCGCTTTGGTACTGACCCCAGGCTGTCTTAAAGGGATCTCCGGTATGAAAGTTAGCGTAAATCCCTCTGCACTCTGATTCGCACCCCAGGCTTCTATTAAAGGGATCATTGGTATGGAAGTCAGGGCTTATCCACTCAGCGCTCTGGTTCAGACCCCAGGATGACGGGATGATGTAGGATATTAGGGGTAGTAGTCTGGCGGCTGTGACGGGATGATGTGGGATATTAGTGGTAGTTGTCCGGTGGCTATGTCTGACGGGATGATGTGGGACATTAGGGGGAGTAGTCTGGCGGCTGTGACGGGATGATGTGGGATATTAGTAGTAGTTGTCCGGTGGCTCTGTCTGACGGGATGATGTGGGATATTAGGGCTAGTAGTTCGGTGGCTCTGGCTGACGGGATGATGTGGGATATTAGGGGTAGTAGTCCGGTGACTCTGGCTGACAGGATGATGTGGGATATTAGGGGGAGTAGTTTGGTGTCTCTGGCTGATGGGACTATGTGGGATATTAGGGGTAGTAGTCTGGCTGCTGTGACGGGATGATGTGGGATATTAGGGGTAGTAGTCCGGTGGCTCTGGCTGACGGGATGATGTGGGATATTAGGGGTAGTAGTCCGGTGGCTCTGGCTGACGGGATGATGTGGGATATTAGGGGTAGTAGTCCGGTGGCTCTGGCTGATGGGATGATGTGGGATATTTGGGGTAGTAGTCCAGTGGCTCTGGCTGATGGAATTGTGTGGGATTTTATAGTGAATGTGGCTATGCGGAGTGGGCCGGGCTTTACACTCAGCTTTATATATATATAAATATAATCATTATAATTTTTTATAACGAACCGTAGTTTAGTTACTATGCCCGGGCAGCGCCGGGCTCTTCAGCTAGTGTTTGATAAATCTCCCCCTTCATAACCCTATTACACATACTGTCCATCTACTTTTGGGACCACCCTGTATATACTATATGTAGGAGAATTATATGGGGCCTATTATATACTGCATGGAGGAGCATTACATGAGGCCAATTATATAATTTATGGATGAGCCTAATATGAGGCCTGTTATATAATGTATGGAGGAGCATTATATGGGGTCCATTATATGTGGTATGGAGCTTTTTATGGGCACTGTATTATATTGTATGGAGGGTATTTTATACGGGCTTAATACGTACATTATGGAGTAGCATTATATGGGGTTTATTATGTTCTGTAAGGTGGAGCATTATATAGGACCTATTATATGGTGTTTGGAGCATTATGTGGGACCTATTATATTCTGTATGGAGTAGTATTATATGGGGCCATTATATACTGTATGAAGGAACATTATACGGGTCCTTATATATACTATATGGAGGAGAATTACATGGGGCCTATTATATACTGTATGGAGGAGCATTATATGAGGCCAATTATATAATTTATGAATGAGCATTATATGAGGCCTGTTATATACTGTATGGAGGAGCATTACATGGGGCCTATAATATACTTTATGGATGAGCATTATATGTGGCCCATTATATGCTGTATGGAGGAGCATTATATGTGGCCCATTATATGTGGTATGGAGCTTTTTTATGGGCACTGTAATATATTGTATGGAGGAGCATTATACGGGGCTTATAATATACTGTATGGAGGAGCATTATATGGGGCCTATAATATACTGTATGGAGGAGCATTATATGGGGCCCATTATATGCGGTATGGAGATTTTTATGGGCACTATTGTATACTGTATGGAGGGTGTTTTATATGGGCTTAATATGTACATTATGGAGTAGCATTATATGGAGTATTATGTTCTGTAAGGAGGAGCATTACATAGGACCTTTTATATGGTGTTTGGAGCATTATGTAGGGCCCATTATATGCGGTATGGAGCTTTTTATGGGCACTATTATATACTGTATGGAGGGTGTTTTATACTGTATGGAGGGCCTATTATATGGGCTTTTTATGCACTGTATGGAGCATTATATGGGGCCTATTATATAATGTATTTTGGAGCATTATATGGGGTCTATTATATACTGTATGAAGCATTATATGGGGCCTAAGAAATACTGTATGGATGAGCATTATATTGGGCTAATTATATACTGTATGAAGAAGCATTACAGGTCCTTCTCAAAAAATTAGCATATAGTGCTAAATTTCATTATTTTCCATAATGTAATGATTACAATTAAACTTTCATATATTTTAGATTCATTACACACCAACTGAAATTTGTCAGGTCTTTTATTGTTTTAATACTGATGATTTTGGCATACAACTCCTGTCTCAAAAAATTAGCATATCAAGAAAAGGTTCTCTAAACGACCTATTACCCTAATCTTCTGAATCAACTAATTAACTCTAAACACATGCAAAAGATTCCTGAGGCTTTTAAAAACTCCCTGCCTGGTTCATTACTCAAAACCCCCATCATGGGTAAGACTAGCGACCTGACTGATGTCAAGAAGGCCATCATTGACACCCTCAAGCAAGAGGGTAAGACCCAGAAAGAAATATCTCAACAAATAGGCTGTTCCCAGAGTGCTGTATCAAGGCACCTCAATGGGAAGTCTGTTGGAAGGAAACAATGTGGCAGAAAACGCTGTACAACGAGAAGAGGTGACCGGACCCTGAGGAAGATTGTGGAGAAGGACCGATTCCAGACCTTGGGGGACCTGAGGAAGCAGTGGACTGAGTCTGGTGTAGAAACATCCAGAGCCACCGTGCACAGGCGTGTGCAGAAAATGGGCTACAGGTGCCGCATTCCCCAGGTAAAGCCACTTTTGAACCATAAACAGCGGCAGAAGCGCCTGACCTGGGCTACAGAGAAGCAGCACTGGACTGTTGCTAAGTGGTCCCAAGTACTTTTTTCTGATGAAAGCAAATTTTGCATGTCATTCGGAAATCAAGGTGCCAGAGTCTGGAGGAAGACTGGGGAGAAGGAAATGCCAAAATGCCTGAAGTCCAGTGTCAAGTACCCACAGTCAGTGATGGTGTGGGGTGCCATGTCAGCTGCTGGTGTTGGTCCACTGTGTTTCATCAAGGGCAGGGTCAATGCAGCTAGCTATCAGGAGATTTTGGAGCACTTCATGCTTCCATCGGCTGAAATGCTTTATGGAGATGAAGATTTCATTTTTCAGCACGACCTGGCACCTGCTCACAGTGCCAAAACCACTGGTAAATGGTTTACTGACCATGGTATTACTGTGCTCAATTGGCCTGCCAACTCTCCTGACCTGAACCCCATAGAGAATCTGTGGGATATTGTGAAGAGAAAGTTGAGAGACGCAAGACCCAACACTCTGGATGAGCTTAAGGCCGCTATCGAAGCATCCTGGGCCTCCATAACACCTCAGCAGTGTCACAAGCTGATTGCCTCCATGCCACGCCGCATTGAAGCAGTCATTTCTGCAAAAGGATTCCCGACCAAGTATTGAGTGCATAACTGAACATTATTATTTGATGTTTTTTTTGTTTGTTTTTAAAAAACACTTTTATTTTATTGGACGGTTGAAATATGTTAATTTTTTGAGACAGGTTTTTTGGGTTATCAGGAGTTGTATGCCAAAATCATCAGTATTAAAACAATAAAAGACCTGACAAATTTCAGTTGGTGTGTAATGAATCTAAAATATATGAAAGTTTAATTGTAATCATTACATTATGGTAAATAATGAAATTTAGCACTATATGCTAATTTTTTGAGAAGGACCTGTATATGGTGTCTATTACATATGTATAGAACATTAGATAGACACATTAGATACTGTATGGAGGAGCATTATATGGTGCCTATTATATACTCTATGGAGGAGCATTATATGAGGCCTATTATATATTGTATAGAGGAGCATTGTATGGGCCAATTATATACTGTATGGAGGAGCATTATATGGGGCCTATAATATACTGTATGATGGAGCATTATATGGGCCTATAATATACTGTGTGGAGGAGCATTACAGTGGGGAAAAAAGTATTTAGTCAGGCACCAATTGTGCAAGTTCTCCCACTTAAATAGATGAGTGAGGCCTGTAATTGACATCATAGGTAGACCACAACTATGGGAGTCAAAATGAGAAAACAAATCCAGAAAATCACCTTGTCTGATTTGGCAAGATTTATTTTGCAAATTATGGTGGAAAATAAGTATTTGGTAATTAACAAAAGTTCATCTCAATATTTTGTTATATATCCTTTGCTGGCAATGACAGAGGTCAAACGTTTTCTGTAAGTCTTCACAAGGTTGGCACACACTGTTGGTGGTATGTTTGCCCATTTCCTCCATGCAATATCACATCAAATCCCTCCAAAAGTTTTCTATGGGGTTGAGATCTGGAAACTGCTAGGCCACTCCAGGACCTTCATATGCTTCTTACGAAGCCACTCTTTCGTTGCCCTGGCGGAGTGCTTGGGATCATTATCATGCTGAGAGACCCATCCACGTTTAATCTTCAATGCCCATGCTGATGGAAGGAGGTTTGCACTCAAAATCTCATCATACATGGCCCCATTCACTCTTTCATGTACACGGATCAGTCGTCCTGGTCCCTTTGCAGAGTAATAGCCCTAAAGCATGATGTTGCCACCCCCATGCTTCACAGTAGGTATGGTGTTCTTTTGATGCAACTCAGCATTCTGTCTCTTCCAAACACGATGAGTTTTTGTTTCTACCAAGCAGTTCTACTTTGGTTTCATCAGACCATATGACATTCTCCCAATACTCTTCTGGATAATCCAAATGCTCTCTAGCAAACTTCAGATTGGCCCGGACATGTACTGGCTTAAGCAGGAGGACACGTCTGGCACTGCAGGATCTGAGTCCCTGGCAACGTAGTGTGCTACTGATGACAGCCTTTGTTACGGTGGTCCCAGCTCTATGCAGGTCATTCACTAGGTCACCCCCGTGTGGTTCTGGGATTTTTACTCATCGTTCTTGTGATCATTTTGACCCCACGGGTGAGATCTTGCGTGAAGGGCCAGATCGAGGGAGATTATCAGTGGTCTTTTATGTCTTCCATTTTCTTATTATTGCTCCTACAGTTGATTTCATCACACCAAGCTGCTTGCCAATTGCAGATTCAGTCTTCCCAGCCTGGTGCATGGATACCTTCGACAGCTCTTTGGTCTTCACCATAGTGGAATTTGGAGTGTGACTGTTTGAGGTTGTGAACAGATGTCTTTTATACTGATAACAAGTTCAAACAGGATCCATTACTACAGGTTATGAATGCAGTAAATAAAATGAACAGGATAAATGGGACTATGCACACTTAATTAATCACCTTGATATGCAGAAAATATATATATAAATCAAATAAAAAGTGATACCACAAATCCTGAAAAAGTGAGATGGCAAACCATCCGGAAAATGGAAAATACACCGTACACCAGAAGTGGATAAAGGCAGGAGAACCCAGACTAATGACCTAATGAAACAATAGAATAATACATGTGTATATATACTATATATCGTAATAAAGAGAAACAAAATGTGCAAAAATATATAATCTTTATTAAGCAATGTTGTACAAGATGTAAATAACTATATAAAATTTGATATAAAACAACCAAAAGCGTCTGATAATAAACCCTTAGAATTTCAGGCTCAATTTAATCAACCAGGAGCTGAATAGATTACAAAAAATATATATATATATGGACAAAAACACTGTGTGATATATATAATATAATCCACAGAGAAGGTCATTAACCCGATAAAGAATAATAGTAAGACAGCATATAATGCTGAGTCATACAAATTGTGCATATACCAGTGTAAAATAACCTAAACACACTAAACACAAGGGTGCTATTAATAAACCAATCTATAACGTGTTAACACATCCTCAGTGCATATACAAAATAAATCAGTCAGCATGCAGTGTTAAATAAACATGTGCATCAACTAAATCCTGAATAATTTGTAAACACAGAGACCGTGAATGCAAAGGAAAATCCCAAAAATGACCTAATAGAGGAATGCCACTACCTGGGAGCCTGAGGGTGATGCAAACGGACTGGAAAAACGTCACCAAGTCTCTCCTCAGTACAAGACATATGAAAGCCCGCATAGAGTTTGCTATCAAACACATAAAGGACTCCCAGACTATGAGAAATAAGATTCTCTGGTCTGATGAGAGACAAAGATAGAACTTTTTGGTGATAATTCTAAGTGGTATGTGTGGAGAAAACCAGGCACTGCTTATCACCTGCCCTATACAATCCTAACAGTGAAACATGGTGGTGGCAGCATCATGCTATGGGTGTGTTTTTCAGTTGCAGGGACAGGACGACTGGTTGCAATTGAAGGAAACATGAATGCCGCCAAGTACAGAGATATCCTGGATGAAAACCTCTTGCAGAGTGCTCTGGACCTCAAGACTTGGCCGAAGGTTCACTTTCCAACAAGACAATGACCCTAAGCACACAGCTAAAATAACAAAGTAGTGGCTTCAGAACAACTCTGTGACCATTCTGGACTGGCCCAGCCAGAGCCCTGACCTAAAACCCAATTGAGCATCTCTGGAGAGACCTGAAATTGGCTGTCCACCAACGTTCATCATCCAACCTGATGGAACTGGAGAGGATCTGCAAGGAAGAATGGCAGAGGATCCCCAAATCCAGGTGTGGAAAACTTGTTGCATCATTCCCAAGAAGACTCATGGCTGTACTAGCTCAAAAGGGTGCTTCTACTCAATACTGAGCAAAGGGTCTGAAAACTTATGACTATGTGATATTTCAGTTTTTCCCTTTTAATAAATTTGCAAAAATTTCTACATTTCTGTTTTTTTTCAGTCAAGATGGTCTGCACACTGTACATTAATGAGAAAAAAATGAACTTTTTGGAATTTACCAAATGGCTGCAATGAAACAGAGTGAAAAATGTAAAGGGGTCTGAATACGCTCCGTACCCACTGTACATAATAAAAGAGGAAACAAAGGATGGCGCTATACATAATAAGTGAGTACACTATTTACTAAGGGACTGTGCTATACATAAGTGAGTACACTATATGCTAAGGGTCTGTGTTATACATAATAAGGCTACTGTAAGGTTCTATGTATATATTCCTGAAACTCAGTTTGTTCGTCAGCCATTTTACTTTCTGTCTTGCTGCAGCTATCTTGCCCTCAGTCAAAATGGAGTTTCCAGCTTGCATGTTCCCGCCCTGATTCTCTCCTTTGCTTCTTAAGCAGCCACAGCTGAGCAATCAGTGCTTCAGAATCTAGCCTGCAGTGAACCTGTGACTTGACTCCTGTAAGCCTTGGACCTTGTACTCCAGCTATTCCTACTGAGGAACTCTGAAGCACTTGTGGACTCTGAACCTTGCTCTTTGAAAGACCCACGTTTGCATGGACTTACGGTAACAGAGAAGAAGATCCTCAATCTGTATTGGAGAGTGATTGCTGAGCTTGGATTACTCTGGCCTGCTGTGTCTCCTGTTTCTGTGTCTGCAAACTGTGTGACTATTTCTGCCAACTTGTATGAAGTAATACAGGACTTTTCTATATCAAACCTGTGACTCCTGTGTTTTCATCGCACCCAAGCACAAGACGCTATATGAACTGTACTACATACATTACAGCTACATCCCTGTATCCATGTGCAGTGAGTGTTGGTGTGCTGCCCGCTTTTACCATCTGAGAAAATAAAGAACCTCATCCACAACTACCACAAAAGACTTCAAGCTGTGATTGATGTTATATGGGGCAATACACAGTATTAAGAAATGTGGTATGTGAACTTTTGATCAGTGTCATTTGGATGTTTTGGGTTGTCATTATGATTTAAAAAGAGAAAACACAGTAGATTGACAAAAATATGGCTTCACCCAACTACTAACCATGAGTGGAGAAAACATTTTGGTGTTATCATTCATATTCTCTGAAAAAAGGCCAAGAAAGTAAAAATTTTGCCGGGGTAAGTAAAATTTTGAGCACAACTGTATATTCTAGTGGTCATGTACTATGTGACCCGGTAACCTGATGCAATACCCCTTAGGAACTCTTCGGCTAAGAGTATCGCCCGGGAATTTGTCCATGTTTTTGCTAGAACAGCCTCCCAAAAGAGATTTTGACAGATTAGAGAACGCTCTTCATGAGCAAGGCAATGAAAGAACTGTATAGGGTCCTCCAAATTTCCCAGCTGCGAACCTCAGTGTACCATTGCCTAATAGAGCGCGTGCTCAAAAAGGTAATTGAGAAGGACGGTCGAGACTGAGACTATCTGCTTCCATTTCTGCTCTTCTCCATCAGGGAAGTTCCCCAGGCCTTTGCTGGCTTCTTGCCATTCGAGCTCTTGTATGGCCGACATCTTTGAGGGCTCCTAGTCATCGCTAAGGAAACATGGGAAGCCGATGTCACTGGACATCCCTTGCCTTGGAGCCAGTCCCAAAGTCATAGTGGAAGATGTCACCATTGCCGAGACTCTGACGCCGGCCCAGAGGCAACAGTGTTAGGAGCAGTTTCAGTGGAACCGTAACCTGTTCTCAGAGTTGCCGGGACATACACAGATGGTGGAGCATGAAGTGTTGACAGAACCACATGTAAAGGTGAACCTCAAGCTCTATAGAGTTCTGGAAGCATGGAGAGAGAGGTGATAGCAAATGAGGTGAAGAGAATGCTAGACCTTGGGGTGATAGAGGAGTTGAAAAGTGGATGGTCAAGTCCCATCGTCCTCGTGCCAAAGCCCGATGGTGAGAGGCAGTTTTGTAACAACTACTGCAGACTGAATGAATTCTCAAGTTTTGATGCTTACCTGGTGCCTCATGTGGACGAACTCATTGAGAGACTTGTATCCGCGAGGTACATTACAACGCTCGAACTGACTAAGGGCTATTGGTAGATCCCCATGGCCCAGAGTGCCAAGGAGAAGACAGCCTACTCCATGCCTGATGGGTGTTTTCAATACACCAGGATGCCCTTTTTCCTGCAGGGGGCACCGGCCACCTTGCAGAGGGCGATGGATCCATTCCTGACTCCACATAAGAAGTATGCCTTGTATCTCGATGACATTTTGGTCTTTAACTCTGACTGGACTAGTCATTTGCCAAAGGTACAGTTTGTTCTGGATGCTTTAAGAAATGCGAGGTTCACCATAAATCCAAAAAAAGTGTGTCATAGGGAAGTAAGAGGCCAAGTACCTAGGCTATGTCATTGGAATTAGTGAAATTAAAACACAGATAAATAAGAATGAGGCGATTCAGAAGTGGCCAAAACCACAATCCTAGAAGCAATTTCTTGGAATTGTGGGCTATTACCGGCAGTTCATCCCAAGTTTTGCTATAATTGCAGTACCATTGACAGATCTTCTTAAAGGTACCAGGTTGACCATAGTTAAATAGACTGCTGACACATAGATGGCATTCCAGAAGCTGAAGAAGGCTCTGTGTAAACATCTGGCTCTGGTCGCACCAGACTTCAGCAAGGGGTTCGTGGTGTAGACGAATGCCTCAGAAGTCGGGTTGGGAACCGTGCTGTCTCAGGAAATAAATGGGGAAAAGCGTCCCATCCTGTATCTGAGCTGGAAGCTCTCAACATGCGAGAAAAATTATGCCATTGTGGAGAAGGCGTGTCTAGCCATAAAATGGGCTGTGGATACATTGATGTATTATCTACTAGGCCAGAGATTCATTTGTGTCCGATCATGCCCCTTTGAGATGGTTAAGGAAGAAAAAGGGTAAGAATGCCTGGGTAACTAGGTGGTTCTTAGGCCTCCAGGATTTCAGGTGCCACGTAGAACATAGGCCCGAGAAGTTACATGGGAACGCAGATACCGTCTTCCGAATTCCCTGTTGGTTGTCTGAAGGTGCCAAAGCCCCAGGCTTTTGGCAAAATCCGGAAATAAGTGACCGGGGTCAATGGTGCCTTACGTGAGAGGAGATATGTGTCGCAAAGGTTGCTTTCCTGCGTGATGTGAAAGCCATAAGTGTTTTCTTCAGCATGATATGTGCTGAGAGCAATCCAGTCGCTATATGGGCCTGGCTTTCATGGTGGGTAGGTCAGAGATAGGCGGGATGCCTACCCACCATAACTCCACCTACAGGGTGTGACTAGAGGCAGTTAAATGTCCAGCCTTCATACTAAAGCTCCTGAGAGAGCTGCCATATGTGATATCCCAGAAGTGCTGGGCAGAACTTTGTAAGAACTGTTTACTTTCTTTTGAGCCAGAAAGGCTGTTTTTCTGTTACCAGTTTGAGTTTTTGGTTTATGATGCAATAAACCACCAAAACTCTTTAACCAAACGAGGTCTTGTGTCTACCTCGAGGAGCAGCTAAGTAAGCCGACATTTGACAGCATACGTGTCTCCCCCGAATACAGATATGTACCCCACCATTAATATACTATTAGCCACGCACCATTAAAAATATAAAGTAATAAGCAGCGCTGTGCCCCCTGTTAACTATAATCTCTGACACCCAATAACATAAATTACTAGCTATGAACACGTTCTATGCCCGGGTGGCAAGCATTTTTATAGATGGTTTCCCATCCTGGTATGTGCTGCCCCCCTCCTATCCTGGTATGCATGGCACCCCTCATCCCTATCCTGGTATGCATGGTACCCCTCATCCCTATCCTGGCATGTATGGTCCCCTCACCCCACACAAATCTGGTATGCATACCACCCCATTCCTCATCCTGGTATGCATGGTCCCCTTATCCCCTAATCCTGGTATGCATGGTACCCCCTCATCTCTATCCTGGTATGCATGGTACCTGCTCATCCATATCCTGGTATTCATGGTTCCCTCACCCCCCAATCCCGGTATGCATGGTCCCCTCCCGCCCTATCCTGGAATGCATGGTCCCCTCTGTTGTGAATGTGTTGGAGACGACTTCGGAGCTGAGGCTTCCTCTGGTGGTTGCTGAGGATATTGAACCAATTAAGGAATGGGTGTCAAGTGGGGCTGACTGGCCTGATATAAGTAAGCTGATCTCCCATGATCCTCGCGGTAATCAATTGTTTCTTCCAGGTCTTTGTTGGAATTTCAGCTTGCTTTACTGCTATTATTCAGATAAGTGACTTTCTGTTTTTTTTCTGTGGTTGGATTTTCCTGGCTTTTTGCAGTCTTGCCTTGGACTTCAGCCTGGTCCCCTTTGGGGGCTTGCGCTGCCCTCTGTTCTCATTTTGTATTTGCACTTGTTCTCTGTTCCTTTGATATTTTTTATTGCTGGGTAGCTGTGTGTCACACCAGAGATCTGATATAGGTGGTCGAGATTGTGTGGTCTCAGGTTTTTTGTAATCAGAAGTGCTGGTATTTTTATTAGGGTTTTTCTGGGTTGCAGACAGAATTTCTCTCCTGTACTTTACTTTCTAGACAGATTTGGGCCCCAACATTTGCTCATTCTATTTTCTGTCTGTGTTCGTGTTTTCCTCTTGTCTAACCGCCATTACATGTTTGGGGGCTTCCTATTTCTTTGGGGGCTTTTCTCCGGGGCAGTTAGCTCTCCTCTTTCTGTCTTCAGGTGTAGCTAACTCTCTGGCTGTGCCGAGGCATCTAGGATCACCGTAGGTACGCTTCACGGCTACTTCTAGTTTTGCGACTAGTTTAGGGATCTGCAACCCATTAGGTTCCAGCCTCTCTGGTGTCTTGCTGCTTTGGCGGTATTTTGCTCCTGTCCTCAGCTACCAAATCATAACAGTATTACCGGCCAGACTGAAAATTCTATGGTACTCAACAGAAGGGAAGGATAGTGAGCATAAAGGAAAAAAAGAAGGGAGTTGTCAGAATTTTTTTTCTTTTTTTTCTTTTTTCTGCTTGTTACATTTTTTCCCTCTTTCTCCCTGGGTGCTGAGGAGGAATTTTTCTTTGTCCTCAATGGAGATTGTGCAGTTGTCAGGTCGTGTTGAGCGGCTCGCCGCTGAGATTCAGAATATTGCTGCCTATATCACTAGGTTGCCTGCTGTTGAACCTAGGATCCCCATGCCAGATTTATTTTTGGGGATCGGTCTAAATTTCTGAATTTAAAAATAAACTGTAAGTTGTTTTTTGCCCTGAAACCTAAGTCCTAAGGAAGCACTGCACAGCAGGTTCTAATTGTCATCTCCCTGTAGCGCGGCGACCCTCAGGATTGGGCTTTTTCCCTGACACCTGGGGATCCTGTTTTGAAAGATGGTAATGTGTTTTTTCAGGCTCTGGGGTTATTGTACGATGAACCTAATGTCACTGATCAAGTGGAAAAAACCTTGTAGGCATTGAATCAGGGTCATGAAGCTGCTGAGCTGTACTGTCAGAAATTTCAAAAATGGGCAGTCCTTACTAAATGGAATGATGATGCTCTGGCAGCTCTTATTCGGAAGGGTCTGGCAGAGACTGTAAAGGATGTTATGGTGGGATTCCCTATTCCCTCTGGTCTCAATGACTCTATGTCATTAGCTATTCAAATTGACAGACGTTTGCGTGAGCGTAGAGGTATGCGTGAGATGGTGTTGCTTTGTGAGTCAGATCCTGAGCCCATGCAGTGTGATGGAGTGACTTCTGGGGCACGGCATCATGAGTTTCGAAAGCGTAACAGGTTGTGTTTCTACTGTGGTGATGCTTCTCATGCTATTTCCATCTGCCTCAAGCGGGGAAGACGTTTTGCGTGCTCAGTTGTTTTGGGTAGTGTTCAGACTAAATTTCTGTTGACTGTTACCCTGATTTGCTCCATGTCCACATTTTCGGCTCAGGCTTTTGTTGATTTAGGAGCAGCTATTAACCTGATGGATTTTGACTTTGCCAAACATTGTGGGTTTCCCATGATACCCCTTTGGAAGTCTATTCCTTTGCTGGGCATTGATTCTACCCCTTTGGCGGAGAATAATCCCCAGTTTTCTACCCAGGTGATAATGTGGGCTGACCCGGACCATCAGGAGAGTTGCAAATTTTTGGTGTTGCATAATTTGCATGACATTATTGTACTGGGTTTCCCTTGGTTACAGACTCATAATCCTGTTTTGGATTGGAAATCTGTGTCTGTGACCAGTTGGGGTTGCCAATGTGTTAATACTGACACTCCTGTTTTTTCTGCCTCTCCCAGTCTCAAGATGTTTTTTCTGCCTCCCCCAGTCTCAAGATGTCCCTGACTATTTGACAGAATTTTCTGATGTGTTTAGTGAGGGTAAGTCTGCATCCTTGCCTCCTCACAGGAGTTATGATTGCTGTTGTGAATGTTTTAGAAATGAATTCTGAGCAGAAGCTCCTTCTGGTGGTTACAAACAGTACTGAACCATTCAATGAGGATTGGCAATCAGGAATCACAGACTGGCTGGATATAAGGGAGGTTCCCTCCCATCATGGTTGCCGGTGATCAATGTTGTTTCCTGGTTCACTTTGAAGCTTGCTGAGTCTTGCCTTATCTCCTGCTGTCAGATAAGATATTTTCTGTTTTTTGTTTTTGTGCTTGCCATTTGCATATTTCTCTGCATTTCTGTGAGGTTGGCCAGGTTCCCCTCCCCGGGGGGCTTGGGCTCCTTTCGGTTCCTCTGGAGCCACTGTTGTTTGTTCATTTGCCTTTTCCATTTTTTTCAGTGGTTGCGGCTTAGTTTTGTTACACCAGAGAACTAATTTAGGTGGTAGAGGTCGTGTGATCTCAGGTGTTTTTGCACATTGTAGCGTTGGCTTTTTTTAGGGTTTTTTTGGATTGCAGTAAGTATCCTTCCTATCCTTTTCTGTCTAGGCAGATTGGGCCCCAGCGTTTGCTCATACTATTTTCTGTCTGTGTCTGTATTTCCTCTTGTCTAACCGCCATTACATGTTTGGGGGCTTCCTATGTTCTTTGGGGATCTGCTCCGGGGCAGATAGCTTTCCTCTTTCTATCTTTAGGTGTAGTTAACCTCTCAGGCTGTGACGAGGCGTCTAGGACCAACGTAGGAGCGCTCCACGGCTGCCTTTAGTTGTGGTGGTTAGTCAAGGTACTGCAATCCAGTAGATTCCAACCTCTCTGGTGTATTTCCGTTTTTGCCTGTCTCCTCAGCTACCGAAACATAACAGTATCACCGGCCCAACTGAAAATTATATGGTACTCACAGAAGGGAAAAATAGTGTGGAAAGAAAAAAGGTTGTCAGAGTTGTCAGAGATTTTTTTTTTTCTTTTGTTGCATTTTTTCCCTCTTTTTCTCTGGGTGCTGAGGAGGATTTTTTTTTTCTCAATGGAGTTTGCACAGTTGTCTGGCCGTGTGGATCAGCTTGCCACTGAGGTTCGGAGTATTGCTGCCTGTCTTGCTGGGTTGCCGGTTGTGGAGCCCAGGATCCCCATGCCGGATTTGTTTTTGGGGATCGAGCTAGATTTCTGAATTTCAAAAATAACTGTAAGTTGTTTTTTTGCCTTAAAACCTAAGTCCTCAGGGAACGCAGCACAGCAGGTTCAAATTGTCATCTCTCTCCTGCACGGCGATCCTCAGGATTGGGCTTTTTCCCTGACACCTGGAGACCCTGTTTTGAGTAATGTTGATGCATTTTTTCTGGCTCTGGGGTTATTGTACGAAGAACCTAATGTCACTGATCAAGCTGAAAAAACCTTGTTGGCATTAAATCAGGGGCTTGAGGACGCTGAGTTGTACTGTCAGAAATTCCGAAAGTGGGCAGTCCTGACCAAATAGAATGATGATGCTTTGGCAGCCCTTTTTCGGAAGGGTCTGTCAGAGAATGTAAAAGATGTTATGGTGGGTTTCCCTGCTCCCTCTGGTCTCAATGATTCTATGTCATTAGCGATTCAAATTGACAGACGTTTGCGTGAGCGTAGAAGTATGCGTGGAATAGTGTTGCCTTGTGAACCAGCTTCTGAACCCATGCACTGTGATGGAGTGGCTTCTGGGGCACAGCGTCATGAGTTTCGAAAACGCAATGGGTTATGTTTCTACTGTGGTGATGCCTCCCATGCTATTTCAGTCTGCCCTAAGCGGGGAAGACGTTTTGCACGCTCAGTTGTCTTGGGTAGTGTTCAGACTAAATTTCTGTTGACTGTTACCCTGATTTGCTCCCTGTCCACATTTTCTGCTCAGGCTTTTGTTGATTCGGGAGCAGCTATTAACCTGATAGATTTTGAATTTGCTAAACGTTGTGGGTTTCCCTTGATACACCTATGGAAGTCTATTCCCCTACTGGGGATTGTTTCTACCCCTTTGGCTGAGAATAAACCTCAGTTCTCTACTCAGGTGATAATGAGGGTTGAACCTGATCATCAGGAGAGTTACAAATTTTTGGTGCTGTATAATCTGCATGACATTATTGTACTAGGT
Organism: Oophaga sylvatica; assembly: GCA_033576555.1. Lineage (NCBI taxonomy): Eukaryota > Metazoa > Chordata > Amphibia > Anura > Dendrobatidae > Oophaga > Oophaga sylvatica. Next base: position 507,463,236 of record JARQOD010000001.1, read on the forward strand.
TTCCCTTGGTTACAGTCTCATAATCCTGTTTTGGATTGGAAATCTGTGTCTGTAACCAGTTGGGGCTGCCAATGTGTTAATGCCAACACTCCTGTTTTTTCTGCCTCTCCCCAGGCTCAAGATGTTCCTGACTTTTTGACTGATTTTTCTGATGTGTTTAGCGAAAGTAAATCTGCATCCTTGCCCCCCCATAGGAGCTATGACTGTGCTATTGAATTAGTGCCTGGTAGTAAATTCCCTAAAGGTCGCCTTTTTAACTTGTCTGTACCTGAACATGACGCTATGCGGTCTTATATCAAGGAGTCATTGGAGAAGGGTCATATCAGACCATCCTCTTCACCCTTGGGTGCCGGTTTTTTCTTTGTGGCCAAAAAGGATGGTTCATTAAGGCCGTGTATTGATTATCGTCTCTTGAACAATATCACTGTGAAATATCAATATCCGTTACCCTTGATTTCTGACCTGTTTTCCAGGGTGAAAAGTGCTACTTGGTTTACAAGGTTGACCTCAGGGGGGCGTATAACCTTATTCGCATTAAGCATGGGGATGAATGGAAGACGGCGTTTAATACCCCAGAGGGGCATTTTGAGTACCTAGTGATGCCCTTTGGGCTCACTAATGCTCCTTCCGTCTTCCAGTCCTTCATGATTGACATTTTCAGGGATTTTGTGGATAAATTTCTGATTGTTTATTTGGATGATATCTTGATTTTTTTTCCAATGACTGGGACTCTCATGTGAAACATGTTCGGACTGTGTTCCAGATTTTGAGAGAGAATGCTCTGTATGAGAAGGGATCAAAGTGTCTTTTTGGCGTACAGAGGATCTCATTTCTGGGATTCATTTTGTCTCCGTCTGTTATTGAAATGGACCCGGTCAAGGTTCAGGCCATCTGTGATTGGGTCCAACCTACTTCATTAAAGGCTCTTCAGAGATTCTTGGGTTTTGCCAATTTTTATCGTAAATTTATTGGTAATTTCTCTGTTATTGTTAAACCATTGACTGATTTGACCAAAAAGGGTTCTGATGTGGTGAATTGGCCTCCTGAGGCAGTCTCTGCATTTCAGGAACTTAAACAGAGGTTAATTCCTGCTCCTGTTCTACGGCAGCCTGGTGTTTCTCTGCCATTTCAGGTGGAGGTTGATGCCTCTGAAATTGGGGCAGGTGCCGTTTTGTCCCAAAGAGATCCTGAGACCTCTAAAAGTAACCCTTGTGCTTTTTTCTCTCAAAAATTTTCTCCAACTGAACGTAATTATGACGTGGGTAATCGGGAGTTATTGGCCATGAAGTGGGCTTTTGAAGAGTGGAGACATTGGCTTGAGGGAGCCAAACATCAGGTGGTGGTCCTCACGGACCATAAGAATCTGGTTTATCTGGAATCAGCCAAGCGACTTAATCCTAGACAGGACAGGTGGGCCTTGTTTTTCACACGTTTTAATTTTGTGGTTTCCTTTCTTCCTGGCACTAAGAATGTTAAGGCGGATGCCCTCTCGAGGAGTTTCCTTGCGGACTCTCCTGAGTTATCTGATCCTGCTGTTATTTTGAAAGAGGGTGTAGTTCTTTCCGCCATCTCGCCCAATTTGAGACTGACTCTGGAAGGGTGTCAGGAGCATAAACCCGAGCGCTGCCCTGTTGGGAAATTGTTTGTCTCAGACCAGTGGAAGAAGAGTGTGATGTCTAAGATTCATTGTTCCGCGTTGGCCGGTCTGTTATGTTTCGGTAGCTGAGGAGTGCAGGTAAAAAAGGCAATACACCAGAGAAGTTGGAATCTATGAGATTGCAGTACCCTGACTAACCACCACAACTAGAGGCAGCCGTGGAGCGTTCCTACGTTGGTCCTAGACGCCTCGTCACAGCCTGAGAAACTAACTACACCTAAAGATAGAAAGAGGAAAGCTATCTGCCCCGGAGCAGATCCCCAAAGAACATAGAAAGCCCCCAAACATGTAATGGCGGTTAGACAAGATGAAATACTGACACAGACAGAAAATAGTATGAGCAAACATTGGGGCCCAAACTACCTAAATAGAAAAGGATAGGAAGGGCACTTACTGCAATCCCAAAAAACCCTGAAAAGCACCAACTCTACTAATTTCAAAATCACCTGAGATCACACGACCTCTACCACCTAAATTAGTTCTCTGGTGTAACAAAATCAAAACAGCAGCCACTGAAAAAACTGGAAAAAGCAAAAGTACAAACATCAGTGGCTGAACTAAACTGAGAGGGCAAAAAGTCCCCGGAGGGGACCCTGAAGGCCCCCACAGAAGTGCAGGACAAAATGCAAAAATCAAGCACAAAAACAAAAAGAAGAAAATGTCTTATCTGTTAGCAGGAGATGCAGACACGACACAGCAGGCTACAAAGGAAACAGGACTCAAGGATTGAGACCAGAACAATTGATCACCGGCAACCCTGATGGGAAGGCGACTCCCTTATATAAGACCAGTCAGTAACACCTGATTCCCACTCCTCACAATCTTCACTGGACAGTCCAGTACCGCTTGTAACCACCAGAGGGAGCCTCTGCTCAGAACTCATTTCAAGTCCATTCACAACAGTACCCCCCCTTGAGGAGGGGTCACCGAACCCTCACTTGAGCAACCAGGTCGGTCAGGATGAGTTCTATGATACGCACGGATGAGTCTCCTAGCATGGATGTCCGAAGCAAACACCCAAGAATTGTCTTCCTGACCATAACCTCTCCACTTAACCAAATACTGGAGTTTCTGTCTAGAAAAACGAGAATTCAATATTTTCTCAACCACAAACTCCATATTGCCCTCAACCAGAACAGGGTCAGGAGGCAAAGCAGTAGGAACCACTGGCTCAACAAACCTCTTCAACAAGGACTTGTGGAACACGTTATGGATCTTAAATGTCCCTGGAAGAAGCAAACGAAAAGAAACAGGATTAAGAATCTCCATGATCTTATAAGGTCCAATGAACCTAGGCTTAAATTTAGGAGATGCCACTCTCATAGGAATATTTCTTGAGGACAACCAGACCAAGTCCCCCACTTTAAACCGAGGACCATCAGTCCTATGCCGGTTAGCAAACTGCTGGGCCCTCTCCTGAGAGAGGGACAACCTCTCCACTACCTGGTCCCAAATCTGTTGCATACGCTCCACAACAGAGTCAACACCTGGACAGACAGAAGCCTCCGTCTGTCCTGAAGAAAATCGAGGGTGAAACCCAGAATTACAGAAAAATGGAGACATCAAAGTGGCAGAGCTAGCCCTATTATTAAGAGCAAACTCAGCCAAAGGCAAAAAGAGACCCAGTCATCCTGATCAGCAGACACAAAGCATCTTAGATAAGTCTCCAATGTCTGGTTTGTTCTCTCAGTTTGACCATTGGTCTGAGGATGAAACGCCGAGGAGAAAGACAATTGAACACCAAGTTTAGAACAAAAGGTCCTCCAAAATCTGGAAACAAACTGGACTCCTCTGTCAGACACAATGTTCTCAGGAATGCCGTGTAAACGAACCACGTGCTGAAGGAACAAAGGCACCAATTCAGAGGAGGAAGGCAACTTAGGTAATGGCACAAGATGTATCATCTAGGAAAACCTATCACAAATCACCCAGATGACGGTCATTCTCTGAGAAACAGGGAGGTCGGAAATTAAATCCATAGATATATGGGTCCATGGTCTCTTGGGCACAGGCAATGGCATCAACAAACCACTAGAGCGAGAGCAAGGCTTGGAGCGAGAGCAAGTCCCGCAGGACTGCACAAATTCCCTGACATCACGAGACAAGGTAGGCCACCAAAAGGACCGACTAACCAAGTCTCTGGTACCAAAAATCCCGGGATGCCCAGCCAACGCGGAACAATGAATCTCAGACATCACACTCTTTTTCCACTGGTCCGGGACAAACAATTTTCCAACAGGGCAGCGCTCGGGCCTATCCTCCTGACACCCCTCCAGAGCAAGTCTCAAATTGGGTGAGATGGCGGAAAGAACTACACCCTCTTTCAAAATAACAGAAGGATCAGATAACTCAGGAGAGTCTGCAAGGAAACTCCTCGAGAGGGCATCCGCCTTAACATTCTTAGTGCCAGGAAGAAAGGAAACCACAAAATTAAAACGTGTGAAAAACAAGGCCCACCTGGCCTGTCTAGGATTGAGTCGCTTGGCAGATTCCAGATAAACCAGATTCTTATGGTCCGTAAGGACCACCACCTGATGTTTGGCTCCCTCCAGCCAATGTCTCCACTCTTCAAAAGCCCACTTCATGGCCAGTAACTCCCGATTACCCACGTCATAATTACGTTCAGTAGGAGAAAATTTCGAGAGAAAAAGGCACAAGGGTTACTTTTAGAGGTCTCTGGATCTTTTTGGGACAAAGCGGCACCTGCCCCAATTTCAGAGGCATCAACCTCCACCTGAAATGGCAGAGAAACATCAGGCTGCCGTAGAACAGGAGCAGAAGTGAATCTCTGCTTAAGTTCCTGAAATGCAGAGACTGCCTCAGGAGGCCAATTCACCACATCAGAACCCTTTCTGGTCAAATCAGTCAATGGTTTAACAATAACCGAGAAATTACCAATAAATTTACGATAAAAATTGGCAAAACCCAAAAATCTTTGAAGAGCCTTTAATGAAGTAGGTTGGACCCAATCACAGATGGCCTGAACCTTGACCGGGTCCATTTCAATAACAGATGGGGACAAAATGAATCCCAGAAATGAGATCCTCTGTACGCCAAAAAGACACTTTGATCCCTTCACATACAGAGCATTCTCTCTCAAAATCTGGAATACAGTTCGAACATGTTTCACATGAGAGTCCCAGTCATTAGAAAAAATCAAGATATCATCCAAATAAACAATCAGAAATTTATCCACAAAATCCCTGAAAATGTCATTCATGAAGGACTGGAAGACAGAAGGAGCATTAGTGAGCCCAAAGGGCATCACAAGGTACTCAAAATGCCCCTCAGGGGTATTGAATGCCGTCTTCCATTCATCCCCGTGCTTAATGCGAATAAGGTTATATGCCCCCCTGAGGTCAAGCTTGGTAAACCAAGTAGCGTTTTTCACCCTGGAAAACAGGTCAGAAATCAAAGGTAACGGGTATTGATATTTTACAGTAATATTGTTCAAAAGACGATAATCAATACACGGCCTTAATGAACCATCCTTTTTGGCCACAAAGAAAAAGCCGGCACCTAAGGGTGAAGAGGATGGTCTGATATGACCCTTCTCCAATGATTCCTTGATATAAGACCGCATAGCGTCATGTTCAGGTACAGACAAGTTAAAAAGGCGACCTTTAGGGAATTTACTACCAGGCACTAATTCAATAGCGCAGTCATAGCTCCTATGGGGAGGCAAGGATGCAGATTTACTTTCGCTAAACACATCAGAAAAATCAATCAAAAAGTCAGGAACATCCTGAGCCTGGGGGAGGCAGAAAAAACAGGAGTGTTGGTATTAACACATTGGCAGCCCCAACTGGTTACAGACACAGATTTCCAATCCAAAACAGGATTATGAGACTGCAACCAAGGGAAGCCCAGTACGATAATATCATGCAGATTATACAGAACCAAAAATTTACAGCACTCCTGATGATCAGGTTCAACCCTCATTATCACCTGAGTAGAGAACTGAGGTTTATTCTCAGCCAAAGGGGTAGAATCGATCTCCAGTAGGGGAATAGACTTCTGTAGGGGTATCAAGGGAACCCACAACGTTTAGCAAAATCATAATCCATCAGGTTAATAGCTGCTCCAGAATCAACGAAAGCCTGAGCAGAAAATGAGGACAGAGAGCATATCAGAGTGACAGTTAATAAAAACTTAGTCTGAACACTACCCAAGACAACTGAGCGTGCAAAACGTCTTCCCCGCTTAGGGCAGACTGAAATAGCATGAGAGGCATCACCACAGTAGAAACATAACCCATTGCGCTTTCGAAACTCATGACGCTGTGCCCCAGACACCACTCTATCACACTGCATGGGTTCAGAAGCAGGTTCACAAGGCAACACCATTCCACGCATACTTCTCCGCTTACGCAAACGTCTGTCAATTTGAATCGCTAATGACATAGAATCATTGAGACCAGAGGGGACAGAGAATCCCACCATAACATCCTTTACATTATCTGACAGACCCTTCCGAAAAAGGGCCGCCAAAGCGTCGTCATTCCACTTGGTCAGGACTGCCCACCTACGGAATCTCTGACAGTATAACTCAGCGTCATCAAGCCCCTGATTTAATGCCAACAAGGAATTTTCAGCTTGATCAGTGACATTAGGCTCATCGTACAATAACCCCAAAGCCTGAAAAAATGCATCAACATCACTCAAAACAGGATCCCCAGGTGTCAGGGAAAAAGCCCAATCCTGAGGATCGCCGCGCAGGAGAGAATGACAATTTGAACCTGCTGCGCGCGTTCCCTGAGGACTTAGATTTTAAGGCAAAAAACTATTTACAATTATTTTTGAAATTCTGAAACTTAGCTCGATCCCCTAAAAACAAATCTGGCATGGGAATCCTAGGTTCCACAACAGGCAACCTAGCAAGATAGGCAGCAATACTCCGAACCTCAGTGGCAAGCTGATCCACACGGCCAGACAACTGTGCAAACTCCATTGAGAGAAGAAAAAAATCCTCCCCAGCACCCAGAGATACAGAGGGAAAAAAATGCAACAAACAGAAAAATATCTCTGACAACTCTGACAACCTTTTTTCTTTCACAATATTTTTTTTTCCCTTCTGTGAGTACCATACAATTTTCAATTTTTAGGCGGTGATACTGTTATGTTTCGGTAGCTGAGGAGTGCAGGTAAAAAAGGCAATACACCAGAGAAGTTGGAATCTATGAGATTGCAGTACCCTGACTAACCACCACAACTAGAGGCAGCCGTGGAGCGTTCCTACGTTGGTCCTAGACGCCTCGTCACAGCCTGAGAAACTAACTACACCTAAAGATAGAAAGAGGAAAGCTATCTGCCCCGGAGCAGATCCCCAAAGAACATAGAAAGCCCCCAAACATGTAATGGCGGTTAGACAAGATGAAATACTGACACAGACAGAAAATAGTATGAGCAAACATTGGGGCCCAAACTACCTAAATAGAAAAGGATAGGAAGGGCACTTACTGCAATCCCAAAAAACCCTGAAAAGCACCAACTCTACTAATTTCAAAATCACCTGAGATCACACGACCTCTACCACCTAAATTAGTTCTGTGGTGTAACAAAATCAAAACAGAAGCCACTGAAAAAACTGGAAACTGCAAAAGTACAAACATCAGTGGCTGAACTAAACTGAGAGGGCAAAAAGCCCCCGGAGGGGACCCTGAAGGCCTCCACAGAAGTGCAGGACAAAATGCAAAAATCAAGCACAAAAACAAAAAGAAGAAAATGTCTTATCTGTTAGCAGGAGATGCAGACACGACACAGCAGGCTACAAAGGAAACAGGACTCAAGGATTGAGACCAGAACAAATTGATCACCGGCAACCCTGATGGGAAGGCGACTCCCTTATTTAAGACCAGTCAGTAACACCTGATTCCCACTCCTCACAATCTTCACTGGACAGTCCAGTACCGCTTGTAACCACCAGAGGGAGCCTCTGCTCAGAACTCATTTCAAGTCCATTCACAACACCGGTCATCCCGGGATTTTTGGTACCAGAGACTTGGTGAGTCGGTCCTTTTGGTGGCCTACTTTGTCTCGTGACGTCAGGGAGTTTGTGCAGTCCTGTGGGACTTGTTCTCGCTCCAAGCCTTGCTCTTGCTCTAGTGGTTTGTTGATGCCATTGCCTGTGCCCAAGAGACCATGGACCCATATCTCTATGGATTTTATTTCCGACCTCCCTGTTTCTCAGAGAATGACCATTATCTGGGTGATTTGTGATACGTTTTCCAAGATGATACATCTTGTGCCATTACCTAAGTTGCCTTCCTCCTCCGAATTAGTGCCTTTGTTCCTTCAGCACGTGGTTCGGTTACACGGCATTCCTGAGAACATTGTGTCTGATAGAGGAGTCCAGTTTGTTTCCAGATTTTGGAGGACTTTTTGTTCTAAACTTGGTGTTCAATTGTCTTTCTCCTCTGCTTTTCATCCTCAGACCAATGGACAGACTGAGAGAACAAACCAGACATTGGAGACTTATCTGAGATGCTTTGTGTTTGCTGATCAAGATGACTGGGTCTCTTTTTTGCCTTTGGCTGAGTTTGCTCTTAATAATAGGGCAAGCTCTGCCTCTTTGATGTCTCCATTTTTCTGCAATTTTGGGTTTCACCCTCGATTTTCTTCGGGACAGACGGAGGCTTCTGTCTGTCCGGGTGTTGACTCTGTTATGGAGCGTATGCAGCAGATTTGGGACCAGGTAGTGGAGAGGTTGTCCCTCTCTCAGGAGAAGGCCCAGCGGTTTGCCAACCGGCATAGGACTGATGGTCCTCGGTTTAAAGTGGGGGACTTGGTCTGGTTGTCCTTAAGAAATATCCCTATGAGAGTTGCATCTCCTAAGTTTAAGCCTAGGTTCATTGGACCTTATAAGATCATGGAGATTCTTAATCCTGTTTCCTTTCGTTTGCTTCTTCCAGGGACATTTAAGATCCATAACGTGTTCCACAAGTCCTTATTGAAGAGGTTTGTCGAGCCAGTGGTTCCTATGGCTGCGCCTCCTGACCCTCTTTTTGGTTGAGGGCAATCTGGAGTATGTGGTTGAGAAAATATTGGATTCTCGTTTTTCTAGACGGAAACTCCAGTATTTGGTTAAGTGGAGAGGTTATGGTCAGGAGGACAATTCTTGGGTGTTTGCTTCGGACATCCATGCTAGGAGACTGATCCGTGCGTATCACAGAGCTCATCCTGACCGACCTGGTTGCACAAATGAGGGTTCGGTGACCCCTCCTCAAGTGGGGGGTACTGTTGTGAATGTTTTAGAAATGAATTCTGAGCAGAAGCTCCTTCTGGTGGTTACAAACAGTACTGAACCATTCAATGAGGATTGGCAATCAGGAATCACAGACTGGCTGGATATAAGGGAGGTTCCCTCCCATCATGGTTGCCGGTGATCAATTGTTCTTGTCTCAACGTTGTTTCCTGGTTCACTTTGAAGCTTGCTGAGTCTTGCCTCTTCTCCTGCTCTCAGATAATATATTTTCTGTTTTTTGTTTTTGTGCTTGCCATTTGCATATTTCTCTGCATTTCTGTGAGGTTGGCCAGGTTCCCCCTCCCCGGGGGGCTTGGGCTCCTCTCGGTTCCTCTGGAGCCACTGGGTTTTTTGCTCATTTTTCCTTTTCCAGTTTTTTTCAGTGGCTGCGGCTTAGTTTTGTTACACCAAGAACTAATTTAGGTGGTAGAGGTCGTGTGATCTCAGGTGTTTTTGCAATTAGTAGCGTTGGCTTTTTTTTAGGGTTTTTTTGGATTGCAGTAAGTATCCTTCCTATCCTTTTCTGTCTAGGCAGATTGGGCCCAGCGTTTGCTCATACTATTTTCTGTCTGTGTCTGTATTTCCCTTTGGTCTAACCGCCCATTACATGTTTGGGGGCTTCCTATGTTCTTTGGGGATCTGCCCCCGGGGGAGATAGCTTTCCTCTTTCTATCTTTAGGTGTAGTTAACCTCTCAGGCTGTGACGAGGCGTCTAGGACCAACGTAGG
>JARQOD010000001.1:507472962-507513440 GCA_033576555.1 Oophaga sylvatica
TATTTAATAATTTCGTTCAGTTGTATTAAGTTCTATGAGCAATAACATTGAATGATAATGTATATATTTTACCCGGAAAATCCTGTGTATTCATTGCATTATTCTTAAATCTTCATAAATAAACTACATACATATTCTAGAATACCCGATGCATTAGAATTGGGCCACTATCTAGTACAGTATTTAATGGGCACTGAGTCGCCCGCCAGGGCCTGTGGGGTACTCGGCACCGAGCCAGTTCACTTCAATGGGGGATGTCACGGGTAGCACAGCTCGGTCCGTGGCCCTGGGCGCTCACTAAAATTGGGGATTATTTACAGGGGATTAAAGTGTTTGTAGAATATGTTCGTGACGCCACCTGTGGTACCTGGTCAGGGTGACCAGCGCTGCTGTGTAAATCCGCTGAGGGGTTGTTTCTGGGCAGCAAGGTGTAAGTCTTCCACAGGCAAGACTGGGTCCCTCAGGGTAGATGGCGGTATAGGGGTGCAGGACGGAGAAGGGGAGTTCAGCCGCAGGAGTAATAAGGCAGACACACACAAAAGTTTCTTTCTGTGCCTTTACTGATGTAGTTGCAGGCACGTCCCGGGAAGCTGGCAGGGTGGAGGATGCACGTCCAGTATTCCCACTGAGTAGGTGTAGGGCCTCCTTACTCCTGTAGTGTGAGTTTCTGACCTGTATGAAACGAAGTCTAACTCTGTCTTCACGTATACGCCCGGCTGACTTTGTTGTGGAGCCTTCTCTTGGATAGAACAGTGTCTCTGTATGCAGCGTCCTGCTAGACTCCGTCTTCCTGACCCCGGTTACGTATCAGCACTCCTGGGCCCCTGCGACCTGTAGTCCAGCAGGGTCTCCGGTATCTCCTACTAGTCGTGTAGATGCTAGCAAGCTCGGACCCGGTGTCCGGTATTCAGAGTAGAGGTAAGCTATCAATGCTGTTTCAACCTCCGTTACTCTCTTCTTCTCTTCCACTCGCCTTTCGTCCTCCACCGACCTTTAACATAAGCACACTAGCAGTAGATGGCTGATTCTTCTCTTCTCTTCACCGCTCTCAAAGCATCGGCACTCTTACTCCCTGAAACTGCACTCAGTTGACTCAGTTCTGACCAGGCTGAAGTGGCTATCTTTCTCCACTTGTACTAGCCTCCACACATTGAACTAAGCTCAAAGCCGCAGTCTTCAGGTTCTCTCAATAACTGTTGTTCTCTTTCCTTCTTTCTTTCTAATGTTCTGTCTGAAGCAGCTATCAGGACCTTCCGTCTATTGATCTGTGCACACTTCTAGGAGCTGACTGTCCACACTCCAAGAGAACTAACAGCTTCACAACTCTCCCAGCTAATCAGCTCTGTCTGCTGTCTCAGCTCTAGACTGAACTCTCGACTAATCTGACCTAACTCTAGACGTAGACTGATCTATCTGCTGTGGCTTCACCTTCCTTATATATACTCTATGTAGGGCTCCCTCTGGTGGCTCTAGAGATTGGTGAAGCTGTGAATGAATATCAGGTCACTTGTGGGTTTACCTTTGGTGCATCCTCCTGGGAAATGTGATTCCAAGCGCAGCTGGGCTACACATCCCCCCCCCTAGTTAACATCAGCACTCCCTGGCTGAAAGAAATAATTTTTAAATTAACATCAACATTAACTCTTCCCTTGCAGGAGGTGAGGACTCTTTAACGTTACAATATAAATACACTTTTAATACAAGTAGAAAAAGTAGAAAATGCAGTGCAAAGTGCTTGTCAAGTAGACAGTTTACTTGTGGAGGACCCGTTCAAAACCTCCCACGGTGGTCCTGGGTGGGCTGCAGTACTTCCCTTTTTGTAGACCCCACTTTCGGCCACACCACACGGGTTTTGTCTTCAGAGGTAATAGTGGTTTCACGCAAAACCAAGATGGGGCACTAAGTGCCAACTATTTACAACACAGTTCTTGGGCTGGCAAAGTCCTCAGCCACGCAGTCCATAATCATAGACGTTATCAAAAACACAGTACCCTACTGGGGTATACTAGACATCATAGCTATGTAAACATTTTCAGAACTTCACATAAACAGCAGGCCAGCACCCGTCCGGATGCAGCAACTATTAACTTTTCAACAGTTCAGTAAACCCTGTCTGGGTCCTACTGGTCTTCATCAGTCGAATCTTGAAACATAGCAGCATCTTCCATACCTGGGGCTGGAAGCACACTGTGGGTCCTAAACCGCAACACCATCAAGTCATGTCCCGCTACCGGGGTCTGTAGGTGTGGTGTAGTGACCCCTGATGCAGCTAGGGGGCACTGTGTATGCTCCTCGAGATATGCATGGAAGCATGGTTTGTGTTGTGGTAAAGGACCTGTGATGAGGTCATGACCAGGTGACCTAACCATGTGATCCTGACCTCATCTGTGGGTGGGGTTACAGCTATGTTACGAAGTGTGCTTGGCACCTGAAGAGAGTGTTGTGGGAGTCTGCCAGGGTGGACAGACTTCCATGCGTCCAGGCGGGACATTACAGAGAGGTCTCTGTGTCTGAAGAGAGTGTGTGGGAGTCTGTGAGTGTGAACAGACTACCATGTGTCCAGGCGGGACATTACAGAGAGGTCTCTGTGACTGAGGAGTGAGGCTCCAGGCAGGAGCTGAAGTACTGAAGATTTGTATTGCATGTGGCTTTGTGGTTTATGGAGCAATAAACCTGATGACTTTTGGATAAGAAAGTGTCTCCTGATTTACCTCTGAAGCAGCCGAGTGAGTGAAGCCTTACAATTGGTGGATGGAATGCTGGCAGCGACCCAAGGAGCACATGTTCCAGGACTGGGAATGAGGAATCAGAGGAGGAACGGACGGTCTGCGAAAACCGTGAGTGTGACCAGTGGTCACGAATAAACTGTGCATTTATGTTTATGGGGTGCCTCTGATATGAGGTATCTGAAGAAACTGTTAAGCAGTGGTGACAGACAGGAGTCTGTGTTATGTTGACCGGGTCATTGAAAATGGAGAAAAAGCATGCTGATAGGATACCTCTGAGGAGGAGGTCTCCAGGAACCTGTGTGGTTGACGCCAACAGGTAACGGTCTTGAAAACCGTGTTATGCTGGTCGGGACCAGAGGGAACTGTTCGTGAGAGAAAGACTGTTTTTTTTTCCTTTGTTGGATGCCTCTGAGGAGGAGGTGTCCGGAAACCTGCGTGGCCAACAGGTAACAGACAGGAGTCTGTGGTGTACTGACGGGTCAGTGAGAGATTGCTTTGTCCTTGTGGGATGCCTCTATGAAAAGGAGGTGTCCGGAAACCTGAGTGATCAACAGGTAACAGACAGGAGTCTGTGGTGTACTGACGGATCAGTGAGAAACTGTTTTTTCCTTTATGGGATGCCTCTATGAAGAGAAGGTATCCGGAAACCTGAGTGATCAACAGGTAACAGACAGGAGTCTGTGTTGTACTGACGGGTCAGTGAAAGACTGTTTTTTCCTTTGTGGGATGCCTCTATGAGAGAGGAGGTATCCGGAAAATCTCTCTGGCCGAGAGTGTAACAGACAGGAGTCTGTGTTGTGCTGACGGGTCAGTGAGAAACTGTTTTTTTTCTGGAACACGTGTGAGGTGTTTGCTGTGGCTCGGAGGAGTCATGAAGGTGACAAGCGGCTGGCTGTGACTCGTGGGGTCACGAAGGTGACAAGCGGCAAGACAGCGCAGCGTGCAGAGACTTGTGGTAGCAGGAGCTACAGTGACTGTTGCAGCAAGAAGTTCTGCAGCAGCCGGAGCTGCAGTAACAGCCACAGCAGCTTAGGAGTAGCATCTGGAGGTGCTGGTTGTTGGTGGCTGCAACGGAAGCGGTGGCAGTACCAGCAGGAGCTGGTGTGGTAAAAAGGACAGTGTGAACCGAGGCACACAAACTCTTAAAGGGCCAGTACACGCCCTAAGTAAAAGACACTGTATAAGGGTACTGTGTGGACTGGGGCCTGTAAGAGCCGTGGTGTGTACCCCAGTGATGGGTGGTGTCCCAAAAGGGGGGCGGCAACCCAAAACAGGGATGGTTACCCAAAAGGGGGCGGAGTCCCAAAAGGGGGCGGTAACCCAAATTGGGATTGTGGCCCGAAAGGGGGTGGTGTCTCAAAAGGGGGCGGTAACACAAATTAGGATGGTGGCCCAAAAGGGGGCGGTAACCCAAATTGTGATGGTGGCCCAAAAGGGGGCGGAGTCCCAAAAGGGGGCGGTAACCCAAATTGGGATGGCGCCCCGAAAGGGGGCGGAGTCCCAAAAGGGGGTGGCAACCCAAAAGGGGATGGTGGCCCAAAAGTGGGTGGAGATTCCAAAAGGGTGTTATGCTGGTATACCACCGAACTTAGTGTACCCCTATGAGAGGAAGCGGGACTTCACGTTATTTGAAAAGGCATGGGAAGTTGATAAAGTGTGTTGTTGTTCAGAGGAGGGAGCCCCATCACAGCAGGTGGCTGTAGTGGTTCCTTGTCGTGTGATGTGTGAAAAGAAGGTAACACCTAATAGCGATAGTCCAGAGTTCCAGGTGACCGGGAGAAAGTGTGGGTCAGACCAACTCGGGGACTTGGACGTGACAAGACGTGTGACCGTGAGAAACGGTATAGCTCCAGGAAAGGGGGCAGAGACCTGTCTAAGGGGGAACGTGTTGTTCCAGGATGACAGGGGAGTGGGAGTGACTCCTATGCAGACTGTGACTCGACCGCAAGGGAAAGTGAGTGCAGTAAGCTGGAGCTCTCTGAAGTTACCGAGAGTCGTGAGACAGTGGAAACTGCGGATGCAGGAACGGGCGGAACTCTGGAGAGGAAGAGTGTGTGTAGGCAAGAGTGCCCAGCCAAAAATGTAATTAAAGAGGTGATGGTGCGACATGTGCTGGCTAAAAGAGAGCAGGACCATGAGATAGAGCTGTTTAAAGAAACAGTGAAAGAGACAGTCGAGCGAGAAAGGGTCCTGAGACAAATGATTGAGCACAAAGTGGAGGAGCTGGAGAAGGAAGTCTCTAAGCTCAGAGATCATCTGTCAGCGTGTAAGAGTATGAACAAGGCTCTATGGAAAGAGACGGAGGTGCTCAGAGAGGAACAAGAGAAACATCAGCAGGAGTGTCGCTGCTTGGTAGAAGAGCGAGATAGAGTTCTCCGAGAGCTCAAGATAGAGGAGGAGACTAGTGCCCAGCTCCAGAAATCTATGGGAGAAGAAATCCAGCAAGGGAAGTGCCATGCAGATTGGCACACAAGGGAGAGCGATGTCTTGGAAAACTGTACTGATGCTCAGGACGAGGAGGTCCAACAGTCTGTCCAAGAAGGTGACGGGTCGGGTTTCAAGTGTATAATAGAGATACCCGAAGACCTGCGAGAAGTGTGTGCCAGTGAGGAAGTGCATGAGGCCTTTAGAAAGGCGGTAGAAGCATGTAGTGTGAACTGGGTGCCAGAGATGAAACAGTTGGTCATACTGTCGACTAAGGAAGTCACCCTGAAGCGAGTGGCTGTCCTGAGAGACATGCATCTACAATGCCTCCGAACGAAACAGATGATCATGTGGAGGAATAAAGAAGCCGCTCGACGTTTGGAGCAAGCAAGAAAGGCTCAAAGTCGGCTTGGATTGGTGGAAGACATCATTCAAGTGCCCAGAGGTCTGGTGAAGAAAGTCATCGGAAGACTTGGGAAAGTGATGCAGGAGATGGTGAATAAGTCCGGTGTGACGAGAGTCAGGATTCCGGCGGATGACGAAGTCCAGGTCAGGGGTGAAGATGGGATGGTTCCATTCCTCGTTGTCGGATCCAGGGAGAGCCTTAGGAATATCCGGATGCTCCTGGAGTATCGTGTGTCATACTTGAGAGAAGTAGAGCAGCTACGACTGGAGAGGGAGCAGGTCAACAGAGAGCTGCAGGAAATGGAAAGAAGATGGCCACCACCTTTAATCCGTAGTGTTGAGAGGCGAAGAGCGCCTGATGGAATAGGTAGAAATAGTGATGCCTCAGTTAGCTCAGTGATGAGTGACCTAAGCAGGAGAACCTGTGGTGGACAAGCTGAAAAGGACTCAGACCAGACAGGACGTATGGGTGCAGGGGAATTGCGACGCCGTACTGACCGCTGGGGAGGAAGGTGGTCTGACAGAGGGCCCGACTTAGCCAGACGGTTTGACTGGCAGAGACGACCGAGAAGGATCTCTGGTCGGGTAACAAGTGTTCAACCCCACAAGTTTGAACAAAGGGGGGAGGTATGTGGTGTAGTGACCCCTGATGCAGCTAGGGGGCACTGTGTATGCTCCTCGAGATATGCATGGAAGCATGGTTTGTGTTGTGGTAAAGGACCTGTGATGAGGTCATGACCAGGTGACCTAACCATGTGATCCTGACCTCATCTGTGGGTGGGGTTACAGCTATGTTACGAAGTGTGCTTGGCACCTGAAGAGAGTGTTGTGGGAGTCTGCCAGTTTGGACAGACTTCCATGCGTCCAGGCGGGACATTACAGAGTGGTCTCTGTGTCTGAAGAGAGTGTGTGGGAGTCTGTGAGTGTGAACAGACTACCATGTGTCCAGGCAGGACATTACAGAGAGGTCTCTGTGACTGAGGAGTGAGGCTCCAGGCAGGAGCTGAAGTACTGAAGATTTGTATTGCATGTGGCTTTGTGGTTTATGGAGCAATAATCCTGATGACTTTTGGATAAGAAAGTGTCTCCTGATTTACCTCTGAAGCAGCCGAGTGAGTGAAACCTTACAGTAGCTACAGTTCTCTTTCTTTCCATACGATTACCTGGAGGCCTGATAGGTGCCTCTCTTAGGCTTAGGCTCTGCAGGTTGCACAGGCTTGGCTCAACAGAGGGCATGCTAACAGCTGTTGCGCTCTGCAGCGCTCCAGAGTGTGACGCAGGTGCGCGGACTGGCGCTGGGTTTGCAGAAGCCTGGGACACTGAGACGCGGGGTGCGTTTCCTGCTTCTGACTCTGGAGACGTTCAGGGCATACCACCCTTTAAGCCCCCAATGCCGTGTGTAGGTGACAACATCCCCTATTAGCAGGTCCCTGTCCGGGTGTCCCTCAGGCAAGTGCGACTCCACATCCCTGCGGTTCACAAAGACTTCCTGGTATAGCCCGGGCTCATGGATGAACCCCCAGCCTCCCTGGAGTTTAAAGTCCCTTATTGCCCCCTGGCGCCGCGGTTCCCGGAGCGTACCTGTCTCGCCGGACGTTCTCCTTGTCTGCGAGATCTCTCTCCCGGTACCTCTGGCAAAGCCGCTGCGTCTCACGCTGCTCCCGCTGCTGCCGCTCGTCCTGTTCTCGGCGTCTCCACTCATTCTCCTTCTGGGCGGCGTACTCCACGTCATCCAAGAGCTCCATTTCCTCCCAGTTGATTTCCATAGCTTCGGGCAGGATCTCTTCCACCGTCCCTACCGGGGGACTGCATTCTTTCATCAGCGGTGCGGCCTCTGGTTCCAGGCCTGGCTGGCGTTCCGATCCGGGCAAGGCCTCCTCAGCCTCCTCTCCTCCAGCCGCGTCCTCGGCGGGGTCAGGTACAGCTCTTCAGGGGCCGGCCTCCGGTTCCTCCTCAGCCCCTGGCTCCAGTGGCGGCGCAGGTGGCAGTCGCGCATCCAGGGGGGAGAGCAGCTGGTCCCACTGCAGCCGCAGTTTCAGGGCACACCAGCTCCGTTCCATCGCCTCCATCTCTGCGCGGTGTCGGGCCAGATCCCGCAGCGCCGCATCCACCTCCTGCTCACGATATAACACTTCGTCGCTCTCCCGACCTGGGGATGGTTCGGGCACAGGCTGCGCCTCTTCAGGGGAACAGGGTCTGCGCACCACCATTCCCCCACACAGCGACTCCTGTCCTTCAGCCATCTCTCTCCAGGCCAGACTGTGCTTTCCATCCGGAACACTCTGGTCTTTTCCGTGGAGGCGGGACTTTCGCTTTCTCTTCCTTGCACTGAGGATGAAGAGGAGGCGGATCTCCTTTGCAGTGGGGCATGATCTGACGTTGTAGTAACACTTAGACAGGGCGGCCATAATTTTTCGCGCCACAGGGGGGTACGCCCACAAATGCACGCCCTCCTTCTTCACCAGCGCCTCAGGGCGCGAACATGGCGGCAAAATGGCGGCAAATGGCGGGAAAATCACAAAAATAGTAACCACAGTCTTTTTGCACAAAAACAGTCCATTCAGGCACACAGGACTCACTTATAGCGAGCTTCGGATCCTGTTCGTGACGCCAAGTTTGATGAGTCACCCGCCAGGGCCTGTGGGGTACTCGGCACCGAGCCCGTTCACTTCAATGGGGGATGTCACGGGTAGCACAGCTCGCTAAAAAGGGGGATTATTTACAGGGGATTAAAGTGTTTGTAGAATATGTTCGTGACGCCACCTGTGGTACCTGGTCAGGGTGACCAGCGCTGCTGTGTAAATCCGCTGAGGGGTTGTTTCTGGGCAGCAAGGTGTTAAGTTTTCCACAGGCAAGACTGGGTCCCTCAGGGTAGATGGTGGTATAGGAGTGCAGGACGGAGAAGGGGAGTTCAGCCGCAGGAGTAATAAGGCAGACACACACAAAAGTCTCTTTCTGTACCTTTACTGATGTAGTTGCAGGCACGTCCCGGGAAGCTAGCAGGGTGGAGGATGCACGTCCAGTATTCCCACTGAGTAGGTGTAGGGCCTCCTTACTCCTGTAGTGTGAGTTTCTGACCTGTATGAAACGAAGTCTAACTCTGTCTTCACGTATACGCCCGGCTGACTTTGTGGTGGAGCCTTCTCTTGGATAGAACAGTGTCTCTGTATGCAGCGTCCTGCTAGACCCCCGTCTTCCTGACCCCGGTTACATATCACCACTCCTGGGCCCCTGCGACCTGTAGTCCAGCAGGGTCTCCGGTATCTCCTACTAGTCGTGTAGATGCTAGCAAGCTCGGACCCGGTGTCTGGTATTCAGAGTAGAGGTAAGCTATCAATGCTGTTTCAACCTCCGTTACTCTCTTCTTCTCTTCCACTCGCCTTTCGTCCTACTCCGACCTTTAACATAAGCACACTAGCAGTAGATAGCTGATTCTTCTCTCTCTTCACCGCTCTCAAAGCGTCGGCACGCTTGCTCACTGAAACTACACTCAGTTGACTCAGTTCTGACCAGGCTGAAGTGGCTCTCTTTCTCCACTCGTACTAGCCTCCACACATTGAACTAAGCTCAAAGCCGCAGTCTTCAGGTTCTCTCAATAACTGTTGTTCTCTTTCCTTCTTTCTTTCTAATGCTCTGTCTGAAGCAGCTATCAGGACCTTCCGTCTACTGATCTGTGCACATTTCTAGGAGCTGACTGTCCACACTCCAAGAAACTAACAGCTTCACAACTCTCCCAGCTAATCAGCTCTGTCTGAGGTGACTAGACTGTCTGCTGTCTCAGCTCTAGACTGAACTCTCGACTAATCTGACCTAACTCTAGACGTAGACTGATCTATCTGCGGTGGCTTCACCATCCTTATATATACTCTATGTAGGGCTCCCTCTGGAGGCTCTAGAAATTGGTGAAGCTGTGAATGAATATCAGGTCACTTGTGGGTTTACCTTTGGTGCATCCTCCTGGGAAATGTGATTCCAAGCGCAGCTGGGCTACACAGGCACCATATAATGCTCTTCCATACAGTATATAATAGGCCCCATATAATGCTCCTCCATAAAGTATATAATAGATAGGCCCCATATAATGCTCCTCCATACAGTATATATTAGGCCTCAAATAATGTTCCTTCATACAGTATATAATAGGCCCCATATAATGCTCTTCCATACAGTATATAATAGACTTCATACAATGTTCCTCCATATACTACATAAAAGGTCCCATATAATGCTCCTCCATAAGTATATACCGTATTTTGCGGTTTATAAGACCCAGGAGAAAAATAGGAAAAAAAACTTTTGGTGCGTCTTACAATCCTTGTGTCTTTTATTGCTTACCAGGGGTTGTGGCTGTGGTGAAGCGATGTCCCAGGGTCGCTGCTGGGGGAGGCAGGAGTGGGACGATGCTGCGGACCCCAGACTGGGAAAAAGGGGTGTTCGGATGTGCGACGCTGCGGGTGTTCGGTGGTGCCGAGATCTCCATCTGCGTATGCACCGTCCCCAGCAGCCATTTTCCTGGAGTCCATCGCATAGTAAACCAAGGAAGTGCGGGGGCTACGGACTTTCACAAAATGTCGGCGGAGTCCCCCCACCCCCGAACACCCACAGTGTCGTTCATCCAAACACCCGCTCATCACAGTCTGCGGCCAGCAGCAACGCTCCACTCTTGCCTCCTCTTGGGACCCTGCTCCACCACGGCCGGTAAGGTATATTCGCATTATAAGATGCACTCACATTTTCCCCACAAGTTTAGGGGGAAAAAAGTGCGTCTTATAATCAGAAAAATGCGATAATAGGCCCCATATAATGCTCCTCCATACAGTATATAATAGGCCCCATATAATGCTCCTCCATACAGAATATAATGGGACCCACATAATGCTCCTCCATAGAGAATATAATAAAATTTATGTAATGCTCCTCCATTCAGTATATAATAGGTCACATATAATACCCCTGCATAAAGTATATAATGGGCCCGTATAATGCTCCTCCATACAGTATGTAATTGGCCCCATATAATGCTCCTCCATAAAGTATATAATAGGCTCCGTAAAATGCTCCATACAGTATATAATAGGCCCATTATAATGCTCCTCCATACATTATATAATAGACCCCATATAATGCTCCTCCAAACAGACTATAACAGGCCCCATATAATGCTCCTCCATAAAGTATATAATAGGCCCAATATAATGCTCCATTACGTATATAATGGGACCCATATTATGTTCCTCCATACAGTACATAATGGGCCCCATATAATGCTCTATCTGTATATAACTTGTCCCATATAATGATCCTCCATACAGAATATAATAAACCCCATATAATGCCCCTCCATACAGTATGTAATATGCCTGTGAAGAAACCAAATTGTATCTTAATTTCCCAGACAACCATGTTTTTGTAAACCAAGAAGAATTTACTTTTTATCTGTATATTGGCTTGTGGATTTAAGTGTTAATGTCTGGTGGGTCAAGAAGACAGATTTGCATATCATTTAACATACTGTGTAAGTCTGTAATACTGACTTGTACAAAGTGTGTGTTTATCTGTGTTTATTGTGTGCTGATATGCTAATTGTGTATTGTATTCTACAACCAGTTCGTTGACATCTAAGGTAGATACGGAAAGGCTGTGAGGATGAACTGAAGGACACTGGGTAAATCTAAAAATATTCACCTGCCTCGAGTATAAAAGAGACTTCTTTTCTTATCGTTGGTGTCACTCTGCAGGATCTCAGCTCAGGGTACTTCGGACCCGGCTGAAAGAACACGGACTGCTCTCGGTTATCTCCCTACGCTTGTCGTTACCTCCTCTCTGCGTGAGTATCTCAGGTGGAGTAGCGACCCGGGGAGCTTGGACATAACATCTACCATTACCCGGCGAGTCAGCAGAAAGGAAGTGTGAGACCCTGTAATGTGCACCATCTTGGGGTAATTGCTGAGATTGTTCTGTTTGCTATTGGGTGTTGTGGTTCAATAAAGTATTGCCACACTGTTTTACTCTAACCCTGTGTTGTCTGTGTAGTGTGTTGCCCACCGGGAGATAGAGCGGGCGTTCAGTAGTATGAGCCCTGGACCATGCAGTCTTGCTAAAGGCAGCCGGGCCAGCGGACGAGAGCACCCACTGACCCCGTTTCTCCACATTAAAATGCAATAACGGGCTATCAAAAGATCATATCTGCACCAAAATGGTATCTTTAGACTATATGCACACGTTGCGGAATTGATGCGGAAATTTCCGCGGCAATCCCGCACCTCCCTGCTGCGGGAAATACACATTTTTATTGGTATGCGTATTCCCGCCAGAAACTAGCGTTTTGCAAGCGTAATTAGCTTGCAGAATGCTAGCGTTTTCCAAGCGATCTGTAGCATTGCTTGTAAAACTGATTGACAGGTTGGTCACACGAGTCAAACAACGTGTTTGACAAGTGTGACAAACTTTTTACTATTGATGCCGCCTATGCCGCATCAATAGTAAAAAGATCTAATGTTAAAAATGATAAAAAAAATTAAGGCTATGTGCACACGTTGCGGAATTGCCATAGAAATTTCCGCGGCAATTCCGCACCTCCCTGCCGCGGGAAATCCGCATATTATAGGTATGCGTATTCCCGCTAAACACTAGCGTTTTGCAAGCGGAAATAGCTTGCAGAATGCTAGCGTTTTACAAGCGATCTGACAGGTTGGTCACACGAGTCAAACAAGTGTTTGACTCGTGTGACCAACTTTTTACTATTGATGCCGCCTATGCCGCATCAATAGTAAAAAGATCTAATGTAAAAATAATAAAAAAAATAATAAATAATGATATTCTCACCTTCCGGCGGCCCCTGCAGCTTTCCTGCCTTCAGCTACGCTCCCGGCAAGTTCCGTTCCCAGGAGTCCTTTGCGACAATCATCCCGATGACGTAGCATCTCGCGAGACCGCTACGTCATCTGGGTGATCTCGCAAAGCATCACTGGGAACGGGATTGGCGGGAGCGTCGCTGAGAGGCGGGAAAGCTGCAGGGGACGCCGGAAGGTGAGAATATCATTATTTTTATTTTAATTATTGTTTTTACATGGATATGGTACCCAGGGCTTGGAGGAGTCTCCTGTCCTCCAGACCCTGGGTACCATCCGCACATGAACCGCTTACTTTCCGCATGGTGGGCTCAGCCACATGCGGAAAGTAATTGGTTCAATGCATTCCTATGGCGGCGGAATCGCCGCGGTTCCGCAAAAAAGAATGAGCATGCTGCGGATTCTCCCGCGATGCGATTCCGCCGCGGAAAAACCCGCAGCATGTGCACAGCATTGCGGAATCTCATAGGCCTTAATGAGTTGTATTGTGTAAGCGGTTTTGCCGCGGTTTCGCTAAGAATCCGCAACGTGTGCACGTAACCTAATAATCGTGCTATTCTCACCTTCCGGCGGCCCCCGCAGCCTTCCTGGTCCTCAGCGACGCTCCCGGCCAATCCCGTTCCCAGGCGTCCTTTGCGACAATGACCCCAGATGACGTAGCGGTCTCGCGTGATGCTATGTCATCTGGGTCATTGTTGCAAAGGACACCTGGAGCGGGATTGGCCGGGAGCGTCGCTGCGGGGGCCGCGAGAAAGAGAGAATATCACTATTTTTTATTTTAATTATTATTTTAACAGGGATACGGGGTCCAGGGCCTTGAGGAGAGTCTCCTCTCCTCCAGACCCTGGATACCATCTGCACATGAACCGCTTACTTTGCGCATGGTGGGCATAGCCACATGCGGAAAGTAAGCGGTTAAATGCATTCCTATGGCGGCGGAATCGCCGCGATTCCGGAAAAAGAATGAGCATGCTGCGTATTTTTCCGCGATGCGATTTGGCCGCGGGAAAACACGCAGCATGTGCACAGCATTGTGGAATCCCATAGGATATAATGAGTTGCGTTGGGTAAGCGTTTTTGCCGGGGCAAAAACGCTAACAATCCGCAACGTGTGCACATAGCCTTAAGAACACCAGATTAGTGCGCAAAAAATAATCCCTCACCCAACCCGAGATCACGAAAAATAGAGACACTACGGGTATCGGAATATGGCGCAATTTTTATTAATTTATTTTTTTTTAACAAACTTTGGAATTTTTTTCAAAAACGAAAATATCTCCGGTCATGAAGTGGTTAACGAACAGGAGGTATTTTTGGTTTTGCATTTTCATTCTTTGCTCCCCTTATTCCCAGAGCCATAACTTTTTTATTTTTTTGGTCAAAATGGCCATGTGAGACCTTGCTTTTTGCAGAACGAGTTGTACTTTTGAATAACACCATTAGTTTTAACATATTGTGTACTGGAAAGCATGAAAAGAATTCCAAGTGCGGTGAAATTACAAAAAAAGGGCAATCCCACATTGTTTGGTTTTTTTTTACCATATTCACTAAATGCTAAAACTGACCTGCTATTATGATTCTCCAGGTCATTACGAGTTCACAGACACCAAACATGTCTCATGTCTAGGTTATTTTTTATTTAAGTGGTGAAAAAAAATTCCAAATATTGTTAACAAAAAAAAAGTTGATCTATTTTCCGATACCCGTAGCGCCTCCATTTTTCGTGATCTCGGGTTGGGTGAGGGCTTAGTTTTTGTGTGACGAGCTGTCGTTTTTAATGATATCACTTTTGTGCAGATCTGATCTTTTGATCTCCCGTTTTGCATTTTAATGCAATGTTGTGGAGACTAAAAATATGTAATTCTGGCGTTTTGACTTTTTTTCTCGTTCCGCCGTTTAGTGACTCGGTTAATTAATTTTTTATACTGATAGATCGGGCAATCCTGAATGCAGCGGTACCAAATATGTGTATGTTTGATTTTTTTTATTGTTTTATTTTTAATGGGGAGAAAGGGGGGTGATTTGAAATTTTATATATTTTTTATTTTTTTTAACCATTTTACCCCCAAAGGTGCTTTGCATGTTAATGACCAGGCCAATTTTTACAATTCTGACCACTGTGCCTTTATGAGGTAATAACTCTGGAACGCTTCCATGGATCCCGGTGACTCTGACATTGTTTTCTCGAGATATATTGTACTTCATGATAATGGTAAAATGTCTTTGATATCACTTGTGTTTATTTGTGAAAAAAAAAGAAATTTGGTGAAAATTTTGAAAATTTCACAATTTTCCAAATTTGAATTTTCATGCCCTTAAATCACAGAGATATGTCACACAAAATACTTAATAAACAACATTTCCCACATGTTTATTTTCCATCAGCACAATTTTGGAACCAAAATTTTGTTTTTGTTAGGAAGTGATAAGTGTTGTGAATGTTTTGGAAATGAATTCTGAGCAGAAGCTCCCTCTGGTGGTTACAAACAGTACTGAACCATTCAATGAGGATTGGCAATCAGGATTCACAGACTGGCTTGATATAAGGGAGGTTCCCTCCCATCATGGTTGCCGGTGATCAATTGTTCTTGTCTCAACTGTGGTTCCTGGTTCACTTGGAAGCTTGCTGAGTCTCGCCTCTTCTTCTGCTTTCAGATAAGATATTTTCTGTTTTTGTTTTTGTGCTTACCATTTGCATATTTCTCTGCATTTCTGTGAGGTTAGCCAGGTTCCCCCCCCCCGGGGGGGCTTGGGCTCCTCTCAGTTCCTCTGGAGCCATTGTTATTTGTTCATTTGCCTTTTCCAGTTTTTCAGTGGCTGCGGCTTAGTTTTGTTACACCAGAGAACTGATTTAGGTGGTAGAGGTCATGTGATCTCAGGTGTTTTTGCAATCAGTAGCGTTGGCATTTTTTAGGTTTTTTTTTGGATTGCAGTGAGTATCCTTTCTCTCCTTTTCTGTCTAGGCAGATTGGGCCCCAGCGTTTGCTCATACTATTTTCTGTCTGTGTCTGTATTTCCTCTTGTCTAACCGCCATTACATGTTTGGGGGCTTCCTATGTTCTTTGGGGATCTTCTCCGGGGCAGATAGCTTTCCTCTTTCTATCTTTAGGTGTAGTTAATCCCTCAGGCTGTGACGAGGCGTCTAGGACCAACGTAGGAACGCTCTACGGCTGCCTTTAGTTGTGGTGGTTAGTCAGGATATTGCAATCCAATAGATTCCAACCTCTCTGGTGTACTGCCGTTTTTGCCTGCTCTCCTCAGCTACCAAAACATAACAGTATCACCGGCCTAACTGAAAATTGTATGGTACTCACAGAAGGGAAAAACAGTGTGGAAAGAAAAAAGTTGTCAGGGTTGTCAGAGATTTTTTTTTTCTGTTTCTTGCATTTTTTCCCTCTTTTTCTCTGGGTGCTGACGAGGATTTTTTTTTCTCTCTCAATGGAGCTTGCACAGTTGTCTGGCCGTGTGGATCAGCTTGCCGCTGAGGTTCGGAGTATTGCTGTCTGTCTTGCTGGGATGCCGGTTGTGGAGCCTGGGATTCCCATGCCAGATTTGTTTTTGGGAGATCGGGCCAAATTTCTGAATTTCAAAAATAACTGTAAGTTGTTTTTTGCCTTAAAACCTAAGTCCTCAGGGAACGCAGCACAGCAGGTTCAAATTGTCATCTCTCTCCTGTGCGGCGATCCTCAGGATTGGGCTTTTTCCCTGAC
Source organism: Oophaga sylvatica (assembly GCA_033576555.1). Classification (NCBI taxonomy): domain Eukaryota; kingdom Metazoa; phylum Chordata; class Amphibia; order Anura; family Dendrobatidae; genus Oophaga; species Oophaga sylvatica. The sequence continues at coordinate 507,489,082 of JARQOD010000001.1, forward strand.
ACCTGGGGACCCTGTTTTGAGTAATGTTGATGCATTTTTTCTGCCTCTGGGGTTATTGTACGATGAGCCTAATGTCACTGATCAAGCTGAAAGAACCTTGTTGGCATTAAATCAGGGGCTTGAGGACGCTGAGTTGTACTGTCAGAAATTCCAAAAATGGGCAGTCCTAACCAAATGGAATGATGATGCTTTGGCAGCCCTTTTTCGGAAGGGGCTGTCAGAGAATGTAAAAGATGTTATTGTGGGTTTCCCTCCTCCCTCTGGTCTCAATGATTCTATGTCATTAGCGATTCAAATTGACAGACGTTTGCGTGAGCGTAGAGGTATGCGTGGAATAGTGTTGCCTTGTGAGCCAGCTTCTGAACCCATGCAGTGTGATAGAGTAGCTTCTGGGGCACAGCGTCATGTGTTTCGAAAACGCAATGGGTTATGTTTCTATTGTGGTGATGCCTCTCATGCTATTTCTGTCTGCCCTAAGCGGGGAAGACGTTTTGCACGCTCAGTTGTCTTGGGTAGTGTTCAGACTAAATTTCTGTTGACTGTTACCCTGATTGCTCCCTGTCCACATTTTCTGCTCAGGCTTTTGTTGATTCGGGAGCAGCTATTAACCTGATGGATTTTGATTTTGCCAAACGTTGTGGGTTTCCCTTGATACCCCCACGGAAGTCTATTCCCCTACTGGGGATTGATTCTACTCCTTTGGCTGAGAATAAACCCCAGTTTTCTACTCAGGTGATAATGAGGGTTGAACCTGATCATCAGGAGAGTTGCAAATTTTTGGTACTGTATAATCTGCATGACATTATTGTACTAGGTTTCCCTTGGTTGCAGTCTCATAATCCTGTTTTGGATTGGAAATCTGTGTCTGTAACCAGTTGGGGCTGCCAATGTGTTAATGCCAACACTCCTGTTTTTTCTGCCTCTCCCCAGTCTCAGGATGTTCCTGACTTTTTGACAGATTTTTCTGATGTGTTTAGCGAAAGTAAATCTGCATCCTTGCCCCCCGATAGGAGCTATGACTGCGCTATTGAATTAGTGCCTGGTAGTAAATTCCCTAAAGGTCGCCTTTTTAACTTGTCTGTACCTGAACATGACGCTATGCGGTCTTATATCAAGGAGTCTTTGGAGAAGGGTCATATCAGACCATCCTCTTCACCCTTGGGTGCCGGTTTTTTCTTTGTGGCCAAAAAGGATGGTTCATTAAGGCCGTGTATTGATTATCGTCTCTTGAACAATATCACTGTGAAATATCAATATCCGTTACCCTTGATTTCTGACCTATTTTCCAGGGTGAAAAGTGCTACTTGGTTTACCAAGCTTGACCTCAGGGGGGCGTATAACCTTATTCGCATTAAGCACAGAGATGAATGGAAGACGGCGTTTAATACCCCAGAGGGGCATTTTGAGTACCTAGTGATGCCCTTTGGGCTCACTAATGCTCCTTCCGTCTTCCAGTCCTTCATGAATGACATTTTCAGGGATTTTTGTGGATAAATTTCTGATTGTTTATTTGGATGATATCTTGATTTTTTCCAATGACTGGGACTCTCATGTGAAACATGTTCGGACTGTGTTCCAGATTTTGAGAGAGAATGCTCTGTATGTGAAGGGATCAAAGTGTCTTTTTGGCGTACAGAGGATCTCATTTCTGGGATTCATTTTGTCTCCATCTGTTATTGAAATGGACCCGGTCAAGGTTCAGGCCATCTGTGATTGGGTCCAACCTACTTCATTAAAGGCTCTTCAGAGATTCTTGGGTTTTGCCAATTTTTATCGTAAATTTATTGGTAATTTCTCTGTTATTGTTAAACCATTGACTGATTTGACCAAAAAGGGTTCTGATGTGGTGAATTGGCCTCCTGAGGCAGTCTCTGCGTTTCAGGAACTTAAGCAGAGATTCACTTCTGCTCCTGTTCTACGGCAGCCTGATGTTTCTCTGCCATTTCAGGTGGAGGTTGATGCCTTTGAAATTGGGGCAGGTGCCGTTTTGTCCCAAAGAGATCCTGAGACCTCTAAAAGTAACCCTTGTGCCTTTTTCTCTCGAAAATTTTCTCCAACTGAACGTAATTATGACGTGGGTAATCGGGAGTTATTGGCCATGAAGTGGGCTTTTGAAGAGTGGAGACATTGGCTGGAGGGAGCCAAACATCAGGTGGTGGTCCTCACGGACCATAAGAATCTGGTTTATCTGGAATCAGCCAAGTGACTTAATCCTAGACAGGCCAGGTGGGCCTTGTTTTTCACACATTTTAATTTTGTGGTTTCCTTTCTTCCTGGCACTAAGAATGTTAAGGCGGATGCCCTCTCGAGGAGTTTCCTTGCGGACTCTCCTGAGTTATCTCATCCTGCTGTTATTTTGAAAGAGGGTGTAGTTCTTTCCGCCATCTCGCCCAATTTGAGACTGGCTCTGGAAGGGTGTCAGGAGGATAAACCCGAGCGCTGCCCTATTGGGAAATTGTTTGTCCCAGACCGGTGGAAAAAGAGTGTGATGTCTGAGATTCATTGTTCTGCGTTGGCCGTCATCCCGGAATTTTTGGTACCAGAGACTTGGGTGAGTCGGTCCTTTTGGTGGCCTACTTTGTCTCGTGACGTCAGGGAGTTTGTGCAGTCCTGTGGGACTTGATCTCGCTCCAAGCCTTGCTCTCGCTCTAGTGGTTTGTTGATGCCATTGCCTGTGCCCAAGAGACCATGGACCCATATCTCTGTGGATTTTATTTCCGACCTCCCTGTTTCTCAGAGAATGACCGTTATCTGGGTGATTTGTGATAAGTTTTCCAAGATGATACATCTTGTGCCATTACCTAAGTTGCCTTCCTCCTCCGAATTGGTGCCTTTGTTCCTTCAGCACGTGGTTCGGTTACACGGCATTCCTGAGAACATTGTGTCTGACAGAGGACTCCAGTTTGTTTCCAGATTTTGGAGGACTTTTTGTTCTAAACTTGGTGTTCAATTGTCTTTCTCCTCTGCTTTTCATCCTCAGACCAATGGACAAACTGAGAGAACAAACCAGACATTGGAGACTTATCTGAGATGCTTTGTGTCTGCTGATCAAGATGACTGGGTCTCTTTTTTGCCTTTGGCTGAGTTTGCTCTTAATAATAGGGCTAGCTCTGCCACTTTGATGTTTCCATTTTTCTGCAATTTTGGGTTTCACCCTCGATTTTCTTCGGGACAGACGGAGGCTTCTGTCTGTCCGGGTGTTGACTCTGTTGTGGAGCGTATGCAGCAGATTTGGGACCAGGTAGTGGAGAGGTTGTCCCTCTCTCAGGAGAAGGCCCAGTGGTTTGCCAACCGGCATTGGACTGATGGTCCTCGGTTTAAAGTGGGGACTTGGTCTGGTTGTCCTCAAGTAATATCCCTATGAGAGTTGCATCTCCTAAGTTTAAGCCTAGGTTCATTGGACCTTATAAGATCATGGAGATTCTTAATCCTGTTTCCTTTCGTTACTTCTTCCAGGGACATTTAAGATCCATAATGTGTTCCACAAGTCCTTATTGAAGAGGTTTGTCGAGCCATTGGTTCCTATGGCTGTGCCTCCTGACCCTGTTTTGGTTGAGGGCAATCTGGAGTATGTGGTTGAGAAAATATTGGATTCTCGTTTTTCTAGACGGAAACTCCAGTATTTGGTTAAGTGGAGAGGTAATGGTCAGGAGGACAATTCTTGGGTGTTTGCTTCGGACATCCATGCTAGGAGACTGATCCGTGCGTATCACCGAGCTCATCCTGACCGACCTGGTTGCACAAATGAGGGTTCGGTGACCCCTCCTCAAGAGGGGGGTACTGTTGTGAATGTTTTGGAAATGAATTCTGAGCAGAAGCTCCCTCTGGTGGTTACAAACAGTACTGAACCATTCAATGAGGATTGGCAATCAGGATTCACAGACTGGCTTGATATAAGGGAGGTTCCCTCCCATCATGGTTGCCGGTGATCAATTGTTCTTGTCTCAACTGTGGTTCCTGGTTCACTTGGAAGCTTGCTGAGTTTTGCCTCTTCTTCTGCTTTCAGATAAGATATTTTCTGTTTTTGTTTTTGTGCTTACCATTTGAAAATTTCTCTGCATTTCTGTGAGGTTAGCCAGGTTCCCCCCCCCCGGGAGGCTTAGGCTCCTCGCAGTTCCTCTGGAGCCATTGTTATTTGTTCATTTGCCTTTTCCAGTTTTTTCAGTGGCTGCGGCTTAGTTTTGTTACACCAGAGAACTGATTTAAGTGGTAGAGGTCGTGTGATCTCAGGTGTTTTTGCAATCAGTAGCGTTGGCATTTTTTAGGGTTTTTTTTTGGATTGCAGTGAGTATCCTTTCTATCCTTTTCTGTCTAGGCAGATTGGGCCCCAGCGTTTGCTCATACTATTTTTTGTCTGTGTCTGTATTTCCTCTTATCTAACCGCCATTACATGTTTGGGGGCTTCCTATGTTCTTTGGGGATCTGCTCCGGGGCAGATAGCTTTCCTCTTTCTATCTTTAGGTGTAGTTAATCTCTCAGGCTGTGACGAGGTGTCTAGGACCAACGTAGGAACGCTCCACAGCTGCCTTTAGTTGTGGTGGTTAGTCAGGGTACTGCAATCCAATAGATTCCAACCTCTCTGGTGTATTGCCGTTTTTGCCTGATCTCCTCAGCTACCGAAACATAACAGATAAGGGTTAAAAGTTAAACAGCGATTTCTCATTTTTACAACACCATTTTTTTTTAGGGACCACATCACATTTGAAGTCACTTGGAGGGGTCTATATGATAGAAGATACCAAAAGTGACACCATTCTAAAAACTGCACCCCTCAAGGTGCTCAAAACCACATTCAAGGAGTTTATTAACTCTGTTTGACTTTTTCAACGCAGAATTGGCTGAAATTGAGATCAGACGCCATGTCACAATTGGAGAGCCCCTGATGTGCCTAAACAGTGGAAATCCCCCAATTCTAACTACAACCCTAATCCAAACACAACCCTAACCCTAATCCCATCCCTAACCACAAACCTAACCTAACACACCCCTAAACCTAATCTCAACTCTAACCCTAATCCCAACCATAAACTTAATTCTAACCGTAATCCAAACCCTAGCCCCAACTCTAGCCCCAACCCTAACACTTACCCTAACTTTAGCCCCAACCCTAACCCTAACTTTAGCCCCAATCCTTACCCTAACTTTAGCCCAAATCACTTTAGCCCAACCCTAACCCTAATGAGAAAATGGAAATAAATACTTTTTTTAATTTTAATATTTTTCCCTAACTAAGGGGGTGATAAAGGGGGGTTTGATTTACTATTTATAGCGGGTTTTTATGTTTGGCTGCTGTCACACATTAAAAGATGCTTTTTATTGCAAAAAATAGTTTTTCTATCACCACATTTTGAGAGTTATAATTTTTCCATATTTTGGCCCACAGAGTCATGTGAGGTCTTGTTTTTTGCAGAACGAGTTGACGTTTTTATTGGTACCATTTTCGGGCACATGACATTTTTTGATCACTTTCTATTTCTATTTTTGGGAGACAGAATGAGCAAAAACCAGCAATTCATTCATTTCTTTTGGGGGGGGGCGTTTACACCGTTCCGCATGTGGTAAAATTGATAAGGCAGTTTCATTCTTCAGGTCAGTTCGATGACAGCCGTACCTCATTTACTTTTTTTATGTTTTGGCGCTTTTATATAATAAAAACTATTTTATAGAAAAAATAATTGTTTTTGCATCCTTTATTCTGACAACTATAACTTTTTCAGCTGTACCACATTTATTTATTTTCGTCTTTTTGATTGCGTGTGTTAGGGGTCGAGTTCCCGCTTCTGCACAAGGGGAATCCCGAGTCATCCCCACTGCGGTCTCCCATTTGTCTCCGGCCGCAGTGGAGCCTGCTCAGCAGAGACGTCGGTCCCAGCGTCTCGCCCAGTCTAATACTGTGCAGAGGATGACTGCTGCCTCTCCAGCTCCTGCTATTGTAACCAGTGCAGTTCAGCGGCGAGCAGACGTATTTGGGACTAAGTCCTGTGTGTTTCCTTCTGAGCATGCCCAGGGTAAGATCTCTCATAGGAGATCAGGGGTCACATGCTCGGCTACTGCAGCGACTCCCATTGGTCCTCCAGGAAGGTCCTGAAGCTGCTCGAGTTCTGGGGCAGGCTTCCATTGGTCCTTTCTGGAAGGTCCTGCAGTTGTTGCTGCTATAAAAAGCTTGCATGACCGCACGGCCATGTGCTAGTATCAATCCTGTTACGTGCTTTACACCAGTGTGGTCATGTACGCATGTGATTAGGGCTCGACTGTAAAACGGCACTAGAATACCGGCACCTCCGGTGAGGAGTTTGTATGCACGTGTTCAGGGCCCGGCTGAAATAAGCCTCTAGAATACCGGCTACTCGGGTGAGGAGTTGGTTGTCTGCGTTTCTGACTGCATGACCATGGACTGCAATTTGCTCAGCAGTTATTTATGTCTCCTGTGAGGTTAACAGGACACAGTCTTTATCTCAGCGGCTCTGTGGAGTCATAGAGTCCGCTCATACCGCCATATAGTACAACAGCATCTATGTCTGCGACTCTGTGGAATAATAGAGTTCGCTCATTCCGCCATATAGTGCTACGGCGTCTATATCAGTGACTCTGTGGATTAACAGAGTTCACGCATACCGCCAGTTTAGCACCATCTTACTAGCAGCAGGCTCTGCCTGCACGGTGGACCCCGGGCTGCGAACGCACCTCTCATTTATTTATATTAGGTGCATTCCACAGACCATAACATAATACTAGCACTAGGGTCTGGCTAGTAAAATGGCGGACGACCAGCGTCTACAGCGGTACATCCAGCAGCTGGAGGGTAGGTTGGCGGCCCTTGAGCGCACAACCTTAGCTGTGGATGTTACTGCAGTTGCTGTTCAGGCTGCTAGCGTGGCTGCAGCCAGTTTGTCCACTGCCACCTCTGCTCCTACATTATCCCACCTCCTGCTTCCAGACAAGTTTGCTGGTGATAGCAAGCAATGTCAGTGATTCGTGAGTCAGTGCTCTATACAGCTCGAGCTTCTGGCTGCATGTTTCCCCATGGATCGGGCACAAGTGGGTTTTGTAATATCTCTCCTCTCGGGCATAGCGTTGGAGTGGGCCACGCCGCTGTGGGAGCGTGACGACCGTGTGGTGCGTAGTGCTCCTCGCTTTCTGGAGGCTCTAAAAAAGGTCTTTCTAGGACCTCAGGTCACCCACGAGATGGCGCTCCAACTTCTGGCAAGTACACAGGGTTCATTCTTGGTCAGCTATTTTGCTGTCCAATTTCGGACTCTGACCTCGGAGTTAGAATGGCCAGATAAAGTCCTCATTCCCATGTTTTGGAGGGGACTGGCGGGCCATGTGAAAGACGCCTCGGCTACCAGGGAGATTCCCGCCACACTGGAGAAGCTTATCGCTATATCTACCCACATCGACCTCCGTTTTCACGAGCGGAGGCTGGAGCAGTCCCAGTTCCGGCTGGGCCCCACCTTCGCCAGACCTCTGGAATCTTCCGTTCCGGCGTCCGACTCCCATGAAGCCATGAAGGTTTCTCGAGCGGGACCTAAGTCCCGGGCCGCTCAAGTACCAGTAGTTTGTAATGGTTGCCAACAGTGAGGACACTATGTTAATAGGTGTCCACAGGGATGAGGAAAGCGATCACGTCTAGTGACCCTGGGAGGAGGTTCACTAGAGACTGCGGCATTTTCCTCCAAGATGTCTTTCAAGGGGACAGTCACTGTAGGCTCTTCCATTCTTACAGTCGAGCTTTGTATGGACTCGGGAGCAGAGGGGAATTTCATGTCCTCTACCTTTGCCCTCCGCCACGCAATACCTCTGGTGGTGCTCGACAAACCAGTGACTGTTCGAGATGTGAATGGATCGACACTGCCCTCACAGATTACACACCAAACGGTTCCTCTCACATTGTCAGTATCTCCTTCCCATCAGGAAATTATTTCCCTTCTCGTCCTTCCCGAGGGAATAGACGAGATCCTACTGGGAGTACCCTGGCTCCATTTCCACTCTCCACATATAGAGTGGACCTCTGGTAGGATACTGGGTTGGAGTGATTCTTGTAGAGGCAGATGTGTCAGGGAGTGTGTTCAGGTTACCACTACTGAGTTACCCGCAGATCTTACTCCTCTTCCCAAGTGCTATTAGTCATATGCATAAGGTAAATAAACAAGAAAGGCAGCCTCACGGTGTCCTCTTGGTATAACTCAGTCCGTCTTGCAATGTTATGGGTCTCCAACCAATAGCCGTGACTAAGGCTTCACATAAGAAAATTAGTAATGGTGAGTCCCAAGAATAATAAAATCCTCAAATTTATTGAAAAAAAAGTAAAAGATCATACAGGTTGAGGATACATCTCAACGCGTTTCTGGCAAAAGCCCTTATTCACTGAGATACAGATTCCTTATGATACATGGTATAAAAACAAATAGTGACCAACCATTGATCAGTAAACACATATGTAAGCAATCAATCACATTTGAGAATAATCAGCATAATCACAAGGCTAAATCACAAGAAAGCCAGAGAAAGAAGAAGAAAAAAAAAACCCCATAGACATTCAATTCTCTGAGATTTAATATAAATAAAGAGTATCATTCCTATAGTTCATGCCATTGGGGTGTTTTGTATCCAGTTTAATAATCCAAAATAACTCTCTTAGGAGGAGTTTTTTCCTCCAGTCCCCTCCTCTAATAGGAATATCCACTTTTTCTAACCCATAGAATGAAAAATTCTTTAATTCCCCTTTATGTCTCTCTACAAAGTGCTTGCAAGCTCCTGAATAGGATGCATTTTTATTTTTAATATTGGTAACATGTTCTGCTATCCTTTTCTTTAATTTACGTATTGTGCAGCCAATGTATTTTATTTTACATTCTTTGCAAAATATGCAATACACAACATAATTAGTATTGCAATTAATAAATCTTTTTATATCATTGGCTGCATCAATTTTTTGAGTTTGCAATGTATACTTGCACATCGCACATTTGGAACATGCACATTTAAAAAAAACTTTACAACTAAGCCAGATTTTTTTATCACTTTTTTGTGGCATGTATAGACTTGGGGAAAGAGTAGCACCTATCGATCTCCCTTTTCTCGCTACACATACTAATCCATTTACCAGGATTTTGTTTAAGTCTTGATCTTGAAATAATATAGGGACATATCTGTTTACAATATTTTTTATTTCCTGAAATTGACAGCTGTATGCAGGGCCGGCGTCAGCACCCGGCACACCCGGGCAAGTGCCGGGGCCCTGAGCAGGCGGGGGGGCCCACTCGCAGTCTGGCACCCCCGCGCCCGTTAGCGGAGGAGAGCGGTGTCAGCGCCGCCACTGCCCCCCCCGCTTTCTCAGGGCCCCGCATCAGCTGGCACAATACTTACCTCTCCCGTGCCTCCGCTGCCGCAGCTCCGGGCTCCAGGGGGCGCCGGCGCTTCCTCTCACAGCAGCACCGCTGAATGACGTCATCATTCAGCGGCCGGCTGTGACAGAAAGCGCGGGGACGCCGGACAGGTAAGACGTGTGTGTGTGTGTCTCTGTGTGTGTCTGTGTGTATGTAGTGCGGTGCTTTGTGTGTGTATGTGTGTGTGTGTATGTATGTGAGAGAGTGCTTGTGTGCTGTCTGTGTGTGATGATGGGCAGGCATTGCTGATAATGGGGAGGCATTGAAGATGATGATGGGGAGAAAATGATGATAATGGGCAGGCATTGATGATGGGAGGGAAGATGATGATGGGCAGTGTAAGCTTTTCAGGGGATATAGCTCTGGGATCGCCGTCCGGGTAGACGGAGTGGCACGGAAACAGTTCATTCACAGACAGCAGTTCTGGTAAAAACTGGCCGCAACCAGTTTTATTAAAGTCCACAGCAAACAGAACATAATCAAAACCAAATCATAAACATAAGACCTGGGCTTGTCCAGCCACTTACTACACTTAGATAGATTTCCCTATCTATCCGGGACCAGACTCTAACAGCCTGGGCCAAAACAACACATATGTTCAGCATTTACCAGCATGGAGTTTCACAGAGTCTCCTCCTTGTGTCTGAAGGCATATCCAACGTCCAGACTTGAGAGAGCTCCCCTCCTATTCAGCAGCTATCCGCATGGATTCTCACAGAGACTACTCCTGTGTCCGGGGTACATCGAGCACCCAGACTGAGACAGCTCATACTCCTGGAGACTCCTTCTTGTGCCTGGACTCCTTGTCCAGACTAAGCGAGCTCTCTGTCTGTGTTCGCAGACACCTACTTCTGGTCTCCTAATTAACAGCTGAGTGGTTTCAGGCCTGAGCTGCAAGTGTGTACTGAATGTAAGGTGTAGTGACCTTTCTCTACCACTAGGTTTACAAAGCCATACATTTCCCTTATACCAGTCAGCAAAGTATCTAGGTGAAATGTACACCCCATTCAACACACATACTCTCACTGTCTCACAGCAGGCATTGCTGATAATGGGGAGGCATTGATGATGATGATGGGGAGAAGATGATGATGGGCAGGCATTGCTGATAATGGGGAGGCATTGATGATGATGATGATGGGGAGAAGATGATGATAATGGGCAGGCATTGATGATGGGGAGAAGATGATGATGGGCAGGCATTGCTGATAATGGGGAGGCATTGATGATGATGGGGAGAAGATGATGATGGGCAGGCATTGCTGATAATGGGGAGGCATTGATGATGATGGGGAGAAGATGATGATAATGGGCAGGCATTGATGATAATGGGCAGGCATTGATGATGGGGAGAAGATGATGATGGGCAGGCATTGATGATGATGGGGAGGAGATGATGATGGGCAGGCTTTGCTGATAATGGGGAGGCATTGATGATGATGGGGAGAAGATGATGATAATGGGCAGGCATTGATGATAATGGGCAGGCATTGATGATGGGGAGAAGAAGATGATGGGGAGGAGATGATGATGATGGGCAGGCATTGATGATAATGGGGGGCCATGATGATGATGGGGAGGCAATGATGATGATAAGGAGGCAATCATGATGATAATGGGGAGTCTTTCCACAGCGCCCTTTCCTGAGCCATAACAGTGCAGAACGCAGTACAGCGCAGAGGAGAGCTCCATATTTTGTATGAAGCATTATATGGGGACCAGTATCCTGTATGGAGCATTATATGGGGACCAGTATCCTGTATGGAGCATTATATTGGGTCCAGTATTCTGTATGGAGCATTATTTTGGGTCCAGTATTCTGTATGGAGCATTATATGGGGGGTGACATCCTGCATGGGGTATTATATGGGTGATGAGGGGGAGACTGTGGTGCCCATAATATTGTATGGAGGACTGTACTGTCCAGTCTGTTCTGTGCGCTGTGAGGATTTGGCGGTTTTTGAGCTATTGTACAATTTACAATAGATATCACTCATGTAATGGAAGAAGTGAAGTGTTTGGCATTGTACTATACCTATATTTCTCTGCTGTATCTGTGCATCATGAATCGTGGTCTGTGTTAAAGGGGCCCACTGAGGCTCTTTCGCCCGGGGCCCATAAAAACCTGGAGCCGACCCTGGCTGTATGGGGTACTGAAGATGTTTTTTTTATCCATATTGTTTGATTTTTTTGTTATTAATTTCTGGCTGTTATTAATACCATCATCTCTGTTATTTAAATGAGTATTTTTCACAAGAACTTTTTTTAACGCTGAATCAATATGTTTTTTCTTATACCCCCTTTCCATTAACCTAGATGTTGCTACGTTTGCTATTTCTGTAAATTCCCCCATATCTCATGGGGGATGTAAAACAACAAAGTGTTAAATATCGCAACTATAGAAAACCTGTTAGTGGGAACACTACACTTAGAGCAGACAGCTGCCACCCCGCCCATACTGTGAATTCAATCCCCTATGGGGAATTAAATTGAATTTACAGAAATAGCTCTGATATTACACTATTTAATGAACAAGCAAAAGTAGCAACATCTAGGTTAATGGAAAGGGGGCATAAGAAAAAACATATTGATTTAGCGTTAAAAAAAGTTCTTGTGAAAAATACTAATTTAACCCCTTAACCCCCAAGGGTGGTTTGCACGTTAATGACCGGGCCAATTTTTACAATTCTGACCACTGTCTCTTTATGAGGTTATAACTCTGGAACACTTCAACGGATCTTCGCGATTATGAGACTGTTTTCTCGTGACATATTGTACTTCACGTTAGTGGTAAAATTTCTTCCATATAACTTGCGTTTATTTTTGAAAAAAACGCACATATGGCGAAAATTTTGAAATTTTCAAACTTTGAATTTTTATTCCCTTAAAACAGAGAAATATATCACACAAAATAGTTAAGAAATAACATTTCCCACATGTCTACTTTACATCAGCACAATTTTGGAACCAATTTTTTTTTTCTTAGGAAATTATAAGGGTTAAAAGTTGACCAGCGATTTCTCATTTTTACAACAAAATTTACAAAGCCATTTTTTTTAGGGACCACCTCATATTTGAAGTCACTTTGAGGGGTCTATATAGCAGAAAATACCCAAAAATTACACCATTCTGAAAACTGCACCCCTCAAGGTACTCAAAAGCACATTCAAGAAGTTTATTAACCCTTCAGGTGCTTCACAGGAGCTGAAGCAACGTGGAAGGAAAAAATGAATATTTAACTTTTTAGCCACAAAAATGATCTATTACAAACTTTTTTTTTTATTTTCACAAAGGTAAAAGAAGCAAATGGACAAATAAAGTTGTTGTGCAATTTCTCCTGAGTACGCCAATAGCCAATATGTGGAGGAAAACCACTGTTTGGGCACACGGCAGAGCTCGTAAGGGAAGGAGCGCCGTTTGACTTTTTCAAACTAAAATTGGCTGGAATTGAGATTGGACGCCATGTCGTGTTTGGAGAGGCCCTGATGCGCCTAAACAGTGGAAACCCCCCACAAGTGACACCATTTTGGAAACTAGACCCCCTAAAGAACTTATCTAGAACTGTTGTGAGCACTTTGAGCCCCCAAGTGTTTCACAAAAGTTTATAATGCCTGGGTCTGAAAAATAAAAAAACAATTTTCCACAAAATTGATTTTTTAGTCCCAAATTTTTGATTTTTCCCAAGGAAATTGGACCCCAAAAGTTGTTGTCCAATTTGTTCTGAGTACGCTGATACCCCATATGTGGGGGGGGAAACTGTTTGGGCGCACGACAGGGCTTGGAAAGGAAGTAGTAACGTTTTGGAATGCAGACGTTGATGGGGGTCATGTTCCGTTTGCAGTGCCCCAGATGTGCCTAAACAGTGGAAACCCCCAACAAGTGACCCCATTTTGGAAACTAGACCCCCTAAGGAGCTTATCTAGATCTTTGGTGAGCACTTTGAACCCCCAAGTGCTTCACACAAGTTTATAATGCCCGAGCATGAAAATAAAAAATCCTATTTTTTCCCACAAAAATTATCTTTTAGTCACTATTTTTTTATTTTCCCAAGGGTAACAGGAGAAATTGGACCACAAAAGTTGATGTCCAATTTGTCCTGAGTACGCTGATACCCCATATGTGGGGGGCAACCACTGTTTGGGCGCACAGCAGAGCTCGGAATGGAAGGAGCACCATTTGACTTTTTCCAAACAAAATTGGCTGGAATTAAGATTGGACGCCATGTTGCATTTGGAGAGCCCCTGATGTGCCTAAACAGTGGAAACCCCCACAAGTGACCCCATTTGGGAAACTAGACCCCCTAAGGAACTTATCTAGATCTTTGGTGAGTAATTTGAACCCCAAAGTGCTTCACACAAGTTTATAACGTAGAGCCGTAAAATTAAAAAATCATATTTTTTCAACAAAAATGATCTTTTCACCCCAATTTTTATCTTCCCAAGGGTAACAAGACTCCAAAAGTTATTGTGCAATTTGTCCTGAGTACACTGATACCCCATATGTGGGGGTAAACCACTGTTTAGGTGCATGGCAGAGTTTGGAAGGGAAGGAGCGCCGTTCGACTTTTTCAACACAAAATTGGCTGGATGCCATGTCGTGTTTGGAGAGCTCCTGATCTGCCTAAACAGTGGAAACCCCCAACAAATGACACCATTTTGGAAACTAGACCCCTCAAGGAACTTATCTAGATGTGTGGTGAGCACTTTGAAGCCCGAAGTGCTTCACAGAAGTTTATAACGTACAGCTGTAAAATAAAAATCTTTTTTTTTTTTTTACAAAAATGATTTTTTCGTCCCCAATATTTTATTTTCACAAGGGTAACAGGAGAAATTGGGCCCCAAAAGTTGTTGTCCAATTTGTCCTGAGTACGCTGATACCCAATATGTGGGAGAAAACTACTGTATGGGCACACGTCGGGGCTCGGAAGGGAAGTAGTGACGTTTTGGATTGCAGACTTTGATGGAATGGTCTGGGGGTGTCATGTCGCATTTGGAGAGCCCCTGATGCGCCTAAACAGTGGAAACCCCCCACAAATGACCCCATTTTGGAAAATAGACCCCACAAGGAACTTATCTAGATGTGTGGTGAGCGCTATGAAGCCCCAAGTGCTTTACAGAAGTTTATAACGTACAGTCGTAAAAACAAAAAAATCTTTTTTTTTTTTTAAAAATGATATTTTTACCCCCAGTTTTTTATTTTCCCAAGGGTAACAGAAGAAATAGGACAAATTGCACAATAACTCTTGGGGTCCAGAGTACACTGATACCCCATATGTGGGGGTAAACTACTGTTTGGGCGCATTGCAGAGCTCAGAAGTGAAGGAGCACCGTTTGATTTTTTCAATGCAGAATTGGCTGGAATTGAGATCAGACGCCATGACACATTTGGAGAGCCCCTGATGTGCCTAAACAGCGGAAACCCCCAATTCTAGCTCCAACCCTAACCCCAACACACCCCTAACCCTAGTCCCAACCCTAACCACAAACCTAACCCTAACACACACCCATAACCCTAATCCCACCCCTAACCCTAATCCTAACTTTAGCGCCAACCCTAACGCTAACTTTAGCCGCAACCCTAACCCTAATGGGAAAATGGAAATAAATACTTTTTTTAAATTTTATTATTTTTCCCTAACTAAGGGGGAGATAAAAGGAGGGTTTGATTTACTATTTATAGCGGGTTTTTATGATTGGCAGCTGTCACGCTAAAAGACGCTTTTTATTGCAAAAAATAGTTTTTGCATCACCACATTTTGAGAGCTATAATTTTTGTATATTTTGGCCCACAGAGTCATGTGAGGACTTATTTTTTGCAGGACGAGGTGACGTTTTTATTGGTACCATTTTTGAGCATGTGACTTTTTTGATCGCTTTTTATTTCGATTTTTGGGAGGTTAGAATGAACAAAAATCAGCAATTCATGAATTTCTTTTGGGGGAGGCGTTTATACCGTTCCGTGTGTGGTAAAATTGATAAAGCAGTTTTATTCTTCGGGTCAGTACGATTACGGCGATACCTCATTTATATCATTTTTTTATGTTTTGTCGCTTTTATAGAATAAAACCAATTTTATATAAAAGATTATTATTTTTGCATCGCTTTATTCTGCGAGCTATAACTTTTTTATTTTTTCGCTGATGATGCTGTATGGAGGCTCGTTTTTGCGGGACAAGATGACGTTTTCAGCGGTACCATGTTTATTTATATCCGTCTTTTTGATCGCGTGTTATTCCACTTTTTGTTCGGCGGTATGATGATAAAGCATTGATTTTTTGCTTTGTTTTTTTTTTTTAAGAGGTTCACTAAAGGGGTTAACTAGTGGGACAGTTTTATAGGGGGGGTTGTTACGGACGCGGCGATACCAAATATGTGAACTTTTATTGTTTTGGTTTTTTTATTTACAGGAAAAAATGAATTTATTGGGGAATATTTTTTTTTTTTTTATGATTTTTTTAAACAATTTTTATTTTTATTTTTTTAACTTTTTTACTTTATCCCATGGTGGGACATCACTGTATATGGTCAGATCGCCGGTGTGACAGTGTGCACAGCACTCTGTCACACCAGCGATCGCTCTGGCATCGCTGCAGGCTTCTCAGTGCCTGCTCTCAGCAGGCACTGAGGAAGCCGCCTCCCTGCAGGACCCCGGCGCCATCTTGGATCCGGGGACATGGAGGGAGGACGGACCCTCGGAACAGCGCGACACATCGCGCTGCTCTGAGGGTCTCAGGGAAGCGCACAGGAAGCCCCCTCCCTGCGCGATCCTCCCCTGTGCCCCCGGTACACCGCGATCATGTTTGATCGCGGTGTACCATGGGTTAATGTGCCGGGAGCGGTCCGTGACCGCTCCTGACACATAGTGCCGGGTGTCAGCTGTGATAATCAGCTGACACCCGGCCGCGATCGGCTGTGCTCCCCCCGGGAGCGTGTCCGATCGCTGGGACGTACTAACCCGTCCATGGTCATACGGGCCCAGGTTCCAATGTACGGGATAGTATGTCGGATGGCAGTAAGGGGTTAAATAACAGAGATGATGGTATTAATAACAGTCAGAAATTAATAACAAAAAAATCAAACAATATGGATAAAAAAACCATCTTCAGTACCCCATACAGCTGTCAATTTCAGGAAATAAAAAATATTGTAAACAGATATGTCCCTATATTATTTCAAGATCAAGACTTAAACAAAATCCTGGTAAATGGATTAGTATGTGTGCCGAGAAAAGGGAGATCGATAGGTGCTACTCTTTCCTCAAGTCTATACATGCCACAAAAAAGTGATAAAAAAAAATCTGGCTTAAAAGTTTTTTTAAATGTGCATGTTCCAAATGTACGATGTGCAAGTATACATTGCAAACTCAAAAAATTGATGCAGCCAATGATATAAAAAGATTTATTAATTGCAATACTAATGTTGTGTATAGCATATTTTTGCAAAGAATGTAAAATAAAATACATTGGCTGCACAATACGTAAATTAAAGAAAAGGATAGCAGAACATGTTACCAATATTAAAAATAAAAATGCATCCTATTCAGGAGCTTGCAATCACTTTGTAGAGAGACATAAAGGAGAATTAAAGAATTTTTCATTCTATGGGTTAGAAAAAGTGGATATTGCTATTAGAGGAGGGGACTGGAGGAAAAAACTCCTTTTAAGAGAGTTATTTTGGATTATTAAACTGGATACAAAACACCCCAATGGCATGAACTATAGGAATGATACTCTTTATTTATATTATATCTCAGAGAATTGAATGTCTATGGGTTTGTTTTTTTCTTCTTCTTTCTCTTTCTCTGGCTTTCTTGTGATTTAGCCTTGTGATTATGCTGATTATTCTCAAATGTGATTGATTGCTAACATATGTGTTTACTGATCAATGGTTGGTCACTATTTGATTTTATACCATGTATCATAAGGAATCTGTATCTCAGTGAATAAGGGCTTTTGCCAGAAACGCGTTGAGATGTATCCCCAACCTGTATGATCTTTTAATTTTTTTTCAATAAATTTGAGGATTTTATTATTCTTGGGACTCACCATTACTAATTTTCTTATGTGTAGTCATATGCATACGTGTTCTCCAAGAAGGCTGTGGAGACTCTTCTGCCTCATCGCCCCTATGACTGGGTTACTTTACCCTTTGCCGGTGGCAGATAGGCCCTGGGAGATGGTCGGAATGGACTTTGTGGTGGGCCTACCCAAGTCAGGGGCTGCACCATCATTTGGGTGATCACCGACCATTTCTCCAAAATGGTGCACCTGGTGTTCCTACCTTGGTTACCTCCTGCACGGGCTCTGGCAGCTTTGTTCATTAGGCACATCTTCCTTCTACATGGCATGCCAGATAAATTGTCAGTGACCGAGGTCCCCAGTTTGTGTTTCTGTTCTGGAGAGAGCTTTGTCATCTACTCAGTATTGAGTTAAATCTTTCCTCAGCATATCATCCCGAGACAAATGGGTTGGTAGAGAGGGCCAACCAGACCTTGGTCACATATCTGCGACATTTTGTTTCTGCCAGGCAGGATGACTGGGCATCCTTGCTACCATGGGCGGAGTTTGCACTTAACAACGCGGTAGCTGACTCCACTGGACAGACCCTATTCCTTCTCAATTATGGTCAGCACCCTCGGGTTCCGGTGCCTATGCCCGTGTCTTCTGCCGACTCCAGGGTGGCAGACTGGGCTGTGGAGGCATGGTACATTTGGGACCGTACCCAGGATGCCATTCAGGCTTCCAAGGAGAGGATGAGGTCTTCCGCCAACGCTCATCGGCGCCACGCTCCGATATTTGCTCCTAGCGACCTAGTGTGGCTCTCCGCTCGAAACATCAGGCTGCGAGTGGAGTCCACTAAATTGGCACCCCGCTATTTGGGTCCCTTCAAGGTCCTCGAGCACGTTAACCCTGTGGTAAACCGTTTAGCCCTTCCGCCTCGCCTTGGTATCTCTGACACTTTTCATGTGTCCCTCCTGAAACCCGTGGTCATGTCCCAGTTTTCTGAGTCATCTGCCGGGACATCGGGTTTGTCTACGGACAATCACGAGGTGAACGCTATTGTAGGGTGCAAGGTGGTACGGGGTAAAAAATTTTACTTGGTGGACTGGAGGGGTTATGGGCCTGAGGATAGGTCCTGGGAGCCTGCCGAGCATATTCACACTCCGAAGCTCATCGCTGCCTTTGAACGTAGCGAGGCCCAAAGAAGGGGGGCCCTAGGAGTGGGGGTAATGTTAGGGGTCGAGTTCCCGCTTCTGCACAAGGGGAATCTCGAGCCATCCCCGCTGCGGTCTCCCATCTGTCTCCAGCCGCAGTGGAGCCTGCTCAGCAGAGACGTCGGTCCCAGCGTCTCGCCCAGTCTAATACTGTGCAGAGGATGACTGCTGCCTCTCCAGCTCCTGCTATTGTAACCAGTGCAGGTCACCGGCGAGCAGACATATTTGGGACTAAGTCCTGTGTGTTTCCTTCTGAGCATGCCCAGGGTAAGATCTCTCATAGGAGATCAGGGGTCACATGCTCGGCTACTGCAGAAACTCCCATTGGTCCTCCAGGAAGGTCCTGAAGCTGCTCGAGTTCTGGAGCAGACTTCCATTGGTCCTTTCTGGAAGGTCCTGCAGTTCTTGCTGCTATAAAAAGCTTGCATGACCGCACGGCCGTGCGCTAGTATCAATCCTGTTACGTGCTTTGCACCAGTGTGGTCATGTATGCATGTGATTAGGGCTCGGCTGTAAAACGCCACTAGAATACCGGCACCTCCGGTGAGGAGTTTGTATGCACATGTTCAGGGCCCGGCTGAAATAAGCCTCTAGAATACCGGCTACTCCGGTGAGGAGTTGGTTGTCTGCGTTTCTGACTGCATCACCATGGACTGCAATTTGCTCAGCAGTTATTTATGTCTCCTGTGAGGTTAACAGGACACAGTCTTTATCTCAGCGGCTCTGTGGAGTCATAGAGTCCGCTCATACCGCCATATAGTACAACAGCATCTATGTCTGCGACTCTGTGGAATAATAGAGTTCGCTCATCCCGCCATATAGTGCTACGGCCGTCTATATAAGTGACTCTGTGGATTAACAGAGTTCACGCATACCGCCAGTTTAGCGCCATCTTACTAGCAGCAGGCTCTGCCTGCACGGTGGACCCCGGGCTGCGAACGCACTTCTCATTTATTTATATTAGGTGCGTTCCGCAGACCATAACAGCGTGTTATTCCACTTTTTGTTTGGAGTTATGATGATAAAGCATTGTTTTTTCCCTTGTTTTTTTTTTCTGATGTTCACTAAAGGGGTTAACTAGTGGGACAGCTTTATAGGTCGGGTTGTTACGAACGTGGCGATACTAAATATGTGAACTTTTACTGTTTAGATGTTTTTAATTCAAATATTTATTTATTGATCGAATAAATATTGATTTTTTTATTATTATTTTTAAAAAAATATTTTTACAATTATTTAAACTTTTTTTTACTTCATTCTAACGTTAAGGCTAAGTGCACACGTTCAGGATTATTCACGTTTTTTGCGCGTTTTTTCGAGGCAAAAAACGCGTAAAAAACGCATGAATTAAGCATCCTATCATTTAGAATGAATTCTGCAATTTTTGTGCACATGGTGCGTTTTTTTCCGCGAAAAAAACGCATCGCGGAAAAAGAAGCAACATGTTCATTAATTTTGCGGAATTCTAGCGTTTTTCCCGCTATATTATTGACCTAGAAAGTTCAGGGAAAAATCACTGTAAAAACGCGCAAAATCCGTGCACACATTTTAACATACTTTTTCGCAGTAAAAACGCGCGTTTTTTTTCATGCAGATTTTGCGCGTTTTTGGTGCGATTTTCCCCTGAACTTTCTAGATCAATAATATAGCGGGAAAAAACGCTAGAATTACGCGAAATTAATGAACATGTTGCTTCTTTTTCCGCTATGTTTTTTTTTCACGGAAAAAAACGCAACATGTGCACAAAAATTGCGGAATTCATTCTAAATAATAGGATGCTTTATTCATGCGTTTTTTACGCGTTTTTTTGCCGCGAAAAAACGCAAATAAAACGCAAATAATCCTGAACGTGTGCACTTAGCCTCACACTTTGTCCCACTACGGGATAATCATTTTGTGTAGCCTGATCGCTTCTATGGCATGCAGATGAAGCAGCATCTGCATGCTACAGAAGCTGTTAGCGCTGCATGTTGTGCACACTGACCTGAGAGACTTCCTGACATGCACTGCGCATGACAGGAAGTTTCTCAGCTCTGGAGACCCAGATGTTGTCATGACGACATCGGGTCTCCATGGCAGCGATCGAGACCTCGCGGCATGCCGCAGGGTCTCTGATCCAAAGGCAGTCCTCTGCCTGCACCGGTACGCTGCGATCTTGTTTGATCACAGTGTTTCGGGGGTTTAAAGTGTCGGGCGCGGTCTGTCAGCTGTGAGAATCAGCTGACACCTAGCTGCGATTGACCGCCCTCTCCCTGTGAGCATGGCTTATTGGCTATGATGTACTATCCCGTCCATGGGAAGTAAAGCCCAGGTCACATGGAAAGAATAGTACGTCATATGGCAGAAAGGGGTTAATATTTTAAAAAAAAATTATTTTTTTTTACTTTCGGCATGCTTCAATAGTTTCCATGGGAGACTAGAAGCTGCCATAACCCCAGAGGTGTATCTATGCTTTCTGGCACCCGGGGAAAGAATTTGGTTGGGTGCCCCCCACCCTCCCAAGCACACATGCGATTTGCACACTTAGTCATGTACCGACGAGCTGCTCTCCCTAATGCTCTCAATATTCAGTGAAAAATTGAAAGAAGCAGGAAGAGAAGCTCGTTGTCACAGGACCATAAGTATGAAAATCGCATATGAGTGAAGTGTCCATGTGATGACTACTGGAACCTGCAGAGCTGAATCCTGACATTGCAGCTTCTGAATTCTCACAACGAATGCACTGCACACTATTAGGGTTCTCCTTACCGGTGGCAAGAGTACATGGTCATGTCAGCACAAGCATGTGATTTATATGCTTCCCGCCACATTCCGACTAGACGTGCCCAGCCTCGCTCTGTTCATTTTCATTGAGTGAGGCAACACATGTCTAGTCAGCAGGGCTGCCACTAGGAATTCCGGGGCCCCATACTGGCAACATTTTCGGGGCCCCCCTGAGACTCCGCCCAGGTTCCACCCCAGCCCCGCCTCCACCCTTCAAACTGTCCACAGTCCCACCGCTCTCTCACACATACAGCCGGCAGCTTTTGTTTTGCCCAAAAGATTTTTTTAAGCCACCATCACAACACTGTAGACACTTTTGAACGAGCTCTACTCTATGCTAACCTATTAAATATTTGTTAAAATATTCAATAAAAATTAAGTTATTTACGTATATTTTTATTTATTTTTC
The DNA here is from genome assembly GCA_033576555.1 of Oophaga sylvatica. Classification (NCBI taxonomy): domain Eukaryota; kingdom Metazoa; phylum Chordata; class Amphibia; order Anura; family Dendrobatidae; genus Oophaga; species Oophaga sylvatica. The sequence continues at coordinate 507,510,856 of JARQOD010000001.1, forward strand.
AATTCTTAAAATGAACAATAATATCACATGCAAGGGACAAATACCACCGCACCATGTCCAGACCACATTTTACCACCAGTGACTGAATAATATCACATTCAAGGAGCAAATACCGCCACACCATGTCCAGACCACATATTACCACCACAAAGTGACCAAATAATAGCACATACAAGGGACAAATACCTCAACACCATGTCCAGACCACATATTACCATCACATAGTGACTGAATACTACAATACTGATCAGTAACAAAAAAAAAACACAATACTATCACCATAAGTGCCATTATACACAGGGGATCTGTACTTAGTATGCAGTGTCTGTGTAAAGGTAATAGGAGCTCTGTATATAATGTACAGGTGATAGTGATCACTGGTGACATTATATACTATATGCAGAGGTTCTGTGTATAAGGTCAGTGTAGAGGTAACACACTAACTCACCAGTGATGTCTCTAGGTGAAGTCCTTCATCCTCGCTTTTCATCTTTCATCCAGCACAGACCGCCATCACTTCTTCCAGCCAGGGCTCGTCTCTGCAGGAAATAACAGTTATCTAGAGCTCCGCTTGCAAAACACATAACTTATTTTTTTTCCCAACTTCTACACTACACCAGTTGAAGAAAAAAAGGCGACATAGTGTCACTCTACACAGTAACAGGACCGCCCCCCCATTTAAAACAGTATAATCAAAAAATAAAATACATCACTGCAGTAATAATATCCCTTAATTAGCCCATATGGTAATAATATCCCCCATCCTGGCCCCCGTGTGTCTCATTCCTGGCTTTAGCCATATGTTCTCCCACCCCACCCTCATTAGTATCCGTTCTGCCCCATAAGATCTCCCCATCTGTCTCCATCGTATCCATCATGCCCCATCTGTCTGCAATCCTGCCACCAGTGTCTGCAATCCTGTCACCAGTGTCTGCAATCCTGCCACCAGTGCCTCCAATCCTGCCACCAGTGCCTCCAATCTGCCACTCATCCCCCCTGTCTCCAATCCTGCCCCGTCTCCAATCCTGCCCCCTGTCTCCAATCCTGCCCCCAATCCTGCCCCATGTCTCCAATCCTGCCCCCTGTCTCCAATCCTTCCCCCTGTCTCCAATCCTGCCCCCCAGTGTCTCCATTCTGCCCCATCTCCATCCTGCCCCCTCCAGTGTCTCCATCCTGCCCCTCCAGTGTCTCCATTTTGCCCCATCTCCATCCTGTCCCTCCAGTGTCTCCATTCTGCCTCATCTCCATCCTGCCCCTCCAGTGTCTCCATTCTGCCCCTCCAGTGTCTCCATTCTGCATCATCTCCATCCTGCCCCTCCAGTGTCTCCATTCTGCCCCTCCAGTGTCTCCATTCTGCCTCATCTCCATCCTGCCCCTCCAGTGTCTCCATTCTGCCCCATCTGCATTCTGCCCCTCCAGTGTCTCCATCCTGCCCCTCCAGTGTCTCCATTCTGCCTCATCTCCATCCTGCCCCTCCAGTGTCTCCATTCTGCCCCTCCAGTGTCTCCATTCTGCCTCATCTCCATCCTGCCCTCCAGTGTCTCCATTCTGCCTCATCTCCATCCTGCCCATCCAGTGTCTTCATTCTGCCTCATCTCCATCCTGCCCTCCAGTGTCTCCATTCTGCCCCTCTAGTGTCTCCATCCTGCCCCTCCAGTGTCTCTATTCTGCCCCATCTCCATCCTGCCCCTCCAGTATCTCCATTCTGCCCCATCTCCATTCTGCCCCTCCAGTGTCTCCATCCTGCCCCTACAGTGTCTCCATTCTGCCTCTTCTCCATCCTGCCCCTCCAGTGTCTCCATTCTGCCCCTCCAGTGTCTCCATTCTGCCTCATCTCCATCCTGCCCCTCCAGTGTCTCCATCCTGCCCCTCCAGTGTCTCCATTCTGCCCCTCCAGTGTCTCCATCCTGCCCCTCCAGTGTCTCCATTCTGCCCCTCCAGTGTCTCAATACTGCCTCATCTCCATCCTGCCCCTCCAGTGTCTCCATTCTGCCCATCTCCATTCTGCCCCTCCAGTGTCTCCATTCTGCCTCATCTCCATCCTGCCCCTCCAGTGTCTCCATCCTGTCCCCTCAGCCGCTTTCAATACTAATCGGAAGAAAAAAACACTTTTCCTTACCTTGCAACGCTCCAGCGGCGAACGATCTCCATCACAGTCTGAACGCGCGCTCTTGCCTGGCGACTGACAATGACGTCAGGCGCCGGCGACATGCGCGCTGACGTCAGCTGCCAGCCTCCGATTGGCTGGCAGCTTTAACTATTGTCGTGCGGGCCCGCACGGCAATAGAGTAACTGAGCCTGCGTCCTGGACGCAGGTTCAGTTACTTAACCGGCAGAATCTGGGGGCGGGGCAGTGGGGCCCAATCGGTAGGTGACAGGGCCTGGTGCGGGCCCCCTCTGCTGATCGGGCCCCATACGCCAGTCAGGGCTGTAATGCCCTGATGGAGGCCCTGCTAGTCAGCATGTAACCACATGTATGTAAATTACCGGCACGAGAGAATCCTAACAGCGTGCAGTGCACACTGTGAGAAATCTGAAATTGACTAATTCTCATGTTTTTATTTATGTTAGGAGCATTAAAGGGG
>JARQOD010000001.1:507513540-507588855 GCA_033576555.1 Oophaga sylvatica
CTACATTACAAACTTGCGTGAAGCACTTGAGGGTTCAAAGTGCTCACCACACATCTAGATAAGTTCCTTAGGGGGTCTAGTTTCCAAAAATGGGGTCACATGTGGGGGGTTTCCACTGTTTAGGCACATCAGGGGCCCTCCAAACGCGACATGGCGTCCGTTCGCAATTCCAGCCAATTTTGGTTTGGAAAAGTCAAACGGCGCTCCTTCCCTTTCAAGCCCTGCCGTGCGCCCAAACAGTGGTTCCCCCCACATATGGGGTATCAGCGTACTCAGGACATGTTGGACAACAACTTTTGTGGTCCAATTTCTCCTCTTACCCTTGAGAAAATAAAAATTTGGGGACTAAAACATCATGTTTGTGGAAAAAATATGATTTTTTTTCTTCACGGCTCTACATTACAAACTTGCGTGAAGCACTTGAGGGTTCAAAGTGCTCACCACACATCTAGATAAGTTCCTTAGGGGGTCTAGTTTCCAAAATGGGGTCACATGTGGGGGTTTCCACTGTTTAGGCACATCAGGGGCCCTCCAAACGCAACATGGCGTCCGTTCGCAATTCCAGCCAATTTTGGTTTGGAAAAGTCAAACGGCGCTCCTTCCCTTTCAAGCCCTGCCGTGCGCCCAAACAGTGGTTCCCCCCCACATATGGGGTATCAGCGTACTCAGGACATGTTGGACAACAACTTTTGTGGTCCAATTTCTCCTCTTACCCTTGGGAAAATAAAAATTTTGGGACTAAAACATAATGTTTGTGGAAAAAATATGATTTTTTTTCTTCACGGCTCTACATTACAAACTTGCGTGAAGCACTTGAGGGTTGAAAGTGCTCACCACACATCTAGATAAGTTCCTTAGGGGGTCTAGTTTCCAAAATGGGGTCACATGTGGGGGTTTCCACTGTTTAGGCACATCAGGGGCCCTCCAAACGCGACATGGCGTCCGTTCGCAATTCCAGCCAATTTTGGTTTGGAAAAGTCAAACGGTGCTCCTTCCCTTTCGAGCCCTGCCGTGCGCCCAAACAGTGGTTCCCCCCACATATGGGGTATCAGCGTACTCAGGACATGTTGGACAACAACTTTTGTGGTCCAATTTCTCCTCTTACCCTTGGGAAAATAAAAATTTGGGGACTAAAATATCATGTTTGTGGAAAAAAATATGATTTTTTTTCTTCACGGCTCTACATCACAAACTTGCGTGAAGCACTTGAGGGTTCAAAGTGCTCACCACACATCTAGATAAGTCTCTTAGGGGTCTAGTTTCCAAAATGGGGTCACATGTGGGGGTTTCCACTGTTTAGGCACATCAGGGGCCCTCCAAACGCGACATGGCGTCCGTTCGCAATTCCAGCCAATTTTGGTTTGGAAAAGTCAAACGGCGCTCCTTCCCTTTCGAGCCCTGCCGTGCGCCCAAACAGTGGTTCCCCCCCACATATGGGGTATCAGCGTACTCAGGACATGTTGGACAACAACTTTTGTGGTCCAATTTCTCCTCTTACCCTTGGGAAAATAAAAATTTGGGGACTAAAACATCATGTTTGTGGAAAAAATATGATTTTTTTTCTTCACGGCTCTACATTACAAACTTGCGTGAAGCACTTGAGGGTTCAAAGTGCTCACCACACATCTAGATAAGTTCCTTAGGGGGTCTAGTTTCCAAAATGGGGTCACATGTGGGGGGTTTCCACTGTTTAGGCACATCAGGGGCCCTCCAAACGCGACATGTCGTCCGTTCGCAATTCCAGCCGATTTTGGTTTGGAAAAGTCAAACGGCGCTCCTTCCCTTTCAAGCCCTGCCGTGCGCCCAAACAGTGGTTCCCCCCCACATATGGGGTATCAGCGTACTCAGGACATGTTGGACAACAACTTTTGTGGTCCAATTTCTTCTCTTGCCCTTGGGAAAATAAAAATTTTGGGACTAAAACATCATGTTTGTGGAAAAAATATGATTTTTTTTCTTCACGGCTCTACATTACAAACTTGCGTGAAGCACTTGAGGGTTCAAAGTGCTCACCACACATCTAGATAAGTTCCTTAGGGGTCTAGTTTCCAAAATGGGGTCACATGTGGGGGTTTCCACTGTTTAGGCACATCAGGGGCCCTCCAAACGCGACATGGCGTCCGTTCGCAATTCCAGCCAATTTTGGTTTGGAAAAGTCAAACGGCGCTCCTTCCCTTTCAAGCCCTGCCGTGCGCCCAAACAGTGGTTCCCCCACACATATGGGGTATCAGCGTACTCAGGATAAGTTGGACAACAACTTTTGTGGTTCAATTTCTCCTCTTACCCTTGGGAAAATAAAAATTTGGGGACTAAAATATCATGTTTGTGGAAAAAATATGATTTTTTTTCTTCACGGCTCTACATTACAAACTTGCGTGAAGCACTTGAGGGTTCAAACTACTCACCACACATCTAGATAAGTTCCTTAGGGGTCTAGTTTCCAAAATGGGGTCACATGTGGGGGGTTTCCACTGTTTAGGCACATCGGGGCCTCTCCAAACGCGACATGGCGTCCGTTCTCAATTCCAGCCAATTTTGGTTTGGAAAAGTCAAACTGCGCTCCTTCCATTCCGAGCTCTGCCGTGTGCCCAAACAGTGGTTTTCCCTCACATATGGGGTATCGGCGTACTCAGGAGAAATTGCACAACAACTTTATCAGTCCTTTTTCTCCTTTTTCCCTTGTGAAAATAAAAAAAATGTTTGTAAAAGATCATTTTTGTGACTAAAAAGTAAAATGTTAATTTTTTCCTTCCATGTTGCTTCAGCTCCTGTGAAGCACCTGAAGGGTTAATAAACTTCTTGAATGTGGTTTTGAGTACCATGAGGGGTGTAGTTTTTAGAATGGTGTCACTTTTGGGTATTTTCTGCTATATAGACCCCTCAAAGTGACTTCAAATATGAGGTGGTCCCGAAAAAAAATGGCTTTGTAAATTTTGTTGTAAAAATGAGAAATCGCTGGTCAACGTTTAACCCTTATAATTTCCTAACAAAAAAAAATGTTGTTTCCAAAATTGTGCTGATGTAAAGTAGACATGTGGGAAATGTTATTTCTTAACTATTTTGTGTGACATATTTCTCTGTTTTAAGGGAATAAAAATTCAAAGTTTGAAAATTGCAAATTTTCAAAATTTTTGCCATATTTGCGTTTTTTTCATAAATAAATGCAAGTTATATGGAAGAAATTTTACCACTATCATGAAGTACAATATGTCACGAGAAAACAATCTCAGAATCGCGAAGATCCGTTGAAGCGTTCCAGAGTTATAACCTCATAAAGAGACAGTGGTCAGAATTGTAAAAATTGGCCCGGTCATTAACGTGCAAACCACCCTTGGGGGTGAAGGGGTTAAAGACGATTTCAGGGAATTAGGCTGCAAGCTTAAAGCAAGGACCTCCAACGTGATATTCTCTGAAATACTGCCTGTACCACGTGCCACACCAGAGAGGCAACGGGAGATTAGGGAGGTTAATAAGTGGCTCAAGAATTGGTGTAGGAAGGAGGGGTTTGGGTTCCTGGAGAACTGGGCCGACTTCTCAGTTGGCTACAGGTTTTATGCTAGGGACGGGCTGCACCTCAATGGGGAGGGTGCAGCTGTGCTGGGGGAGAAAATGGCTAGAAGGTTGGAGGAGTCTTTAAACTAGGGACTAGGGGGGAGGGTATTCAGTTTATAGGAGGGGAAGGCAGTGCAGATAGAGACCTGGGCACAAATAATGAAATTGGGGGTGGGGGTGGCATGGGGGGTGGGGTTAGAACAGTTAATAATTTAAGAAAGAATAGAGGTTCAGAGAGATACATAAAGTGCATGTATACTAATGCCAGAAGCCTCACAAACAAAATGGAGGAATTAGAATTAATCTTGTTGGAACATAATTATGACATGGTGGGGATATCTGAGACTTGGCTGGATGAGAGCCACGACTGGGCAGTTAATTTACAGGGCTATAGTCTGTTTAGAAATGACCGTAAAAATAAGCGAGGTGGGGGTGTGTGTTTATATGTAAAATCATACTTAAAACCCATCCTGCATGATATCTGTGAATCTAATGAAGATGTAGAGTCTCTGTGGGTGGAGATTAGGGGAGGGGGGAAAAATAATAAATTACTGATAGGGGTTTGTTATAAGTCTCCTAAAATAATGGAAGCAACAGAGAATATCCTCGTAAAGCAAATAGATGAAGCAGCAACTCAAGGAGAAGTCATTATTATGGGGGACTTCAACTACCCTGAAATACATTGGGGAACAGAAACCTGCAGTTACAGCAAAGGTAATAAGTTTTTGGCAACTATGAGAGACAATTACCTTTCACAACTAGTTCAGGACCCAAGAAGAGGGGGGGCACTGCTAGACCTAATATTATCCAACAGGCCAGACCGCATATCAAATATAAGGGTTGGGGGTCACTTGGGTAATAGTGATCACAAAATAATAAGCTTTCATGTATCCTTTAATAAGATGTGTAGTCGAGGGGTTACAAGGACACTAAACTTCAGGAAGGCAAATATCCAACGGATGAGAGATGATCTTGGTGCAATAAACTGGGACGATATCCTGAGATATAAAAATACACAAAGAAAATGGGAGACGTTTATTAGCATCCTGAATAGGACCTGTGCACAGTATATACCCTATGGGAATAAACATGCTAGAATTAGGAGGAAACCACTATGGCTAAATAGAGCTGTAAGGGGCGCAATAAGGGACAAAAAGAAAGCGTTTAGGGAATTAAAGCAAGTAGGTAGTGATGAGGCATTAAATAAATACAGAAGACTGAATAAATTCTGTAAAAAGCAAATCAAGACAGCAAAGATTGAGGCAGAGAGACTCATTGCCAGAGAAAGTAAAAATAATCCCAAAATATTCTTTAACTACATAAATAGTAAGAAACTAAAAAATGATAGTGTTGGTCCCCTTAAAAATAGTCTGGGTGAAATGGTGGATGAGGATGAGGAAAAAGCCAATATGCTAAATGACTTTTTTTCAACTGTATTTACACAAGAAAATCCCATGACAGATAACATGATCAGTGATAAAAAAAATTTCTCCATTAAATGTCACCTGCTTAACCCAGCAGGAAGTACGGCGGCGTCTAAATATCACTAAAATTGACAAATCCCCGGGCCCGGATGGGATACACCCCCCGAGTACTGCAGGAATTAAGTACAGTTATAGATAGACCCTTATTTTTAATCTTTAAAGATTCCATAATAACAGGGTCTGTACCACAGGACTGGCGTATAGCAAATGTGGTGCCAATATTCAAAAAGGGGGCAAAAACTGAACCTGGAAATTATAGGCCAGTGAGCTTAACATCTACTGTGGGTAAAATCCTGGAGGGTTTTTTAAGGGATACTATATTGGAGTATCTGAGGCTAAATAACCTCATGACACAGTATCAGCATGGGTTTACGAGGGACCGTTCTTGTCAGACTAATCTGATAAGCTTTTATGAAGGGGTAAGTTCAGGACTGGACCAAGGGAATGCAGTGGACATGGTGTTCATGGACTTCTCAAAAGCTTTTGATACAGTGCCACACAAAAGGTTGATACATAAAATGAGAACAATATGTGTAAGTGGGTTAAGAACTGGCTCATGGATAGAAAACAAAGGGTGGTTATTAATGGAGCACACTCGGACTGGGTCACGGTTAGCAGTGGGGTACCACAGGGTCAGTATTGGGGCCGCTTCTCTTTAACATATTTATTAATGACCTTGTAGGGGGCACACAGAGTAGTATTTCAATATTTGCAGATGACACTAAACTCTGCAGGGTAATAAATACAGAGGAGGATAATTTTATATTACAGGAGGATTTATGTAAACTAGAAGCTTGGGCTGATAAATGGCAAATGAGCTTTAATGGGGATAAATGTAAGGTCATGCACTTGGGTAGAACAAACATGATGTATAATTATGTGCTTAAGGCTGGAGTCACACAGAACGATTAAAAAAACGGTCCGATTTTGTACTGCGATAATCGCACAACAGTCCTCCGTATGTTGATCCGTATGTAATCCGTTTTCAATGCGATGATGCGATTTCCTCGCATGTCAGGATCCGTGTGACATCCAAAAAAAGGCTGCACTCAAGCATACTAAAGCATGACAACATAGAATATATGAAATTTTGAATAGCAATATGGCTTTGGAATATAAGGAAAAATTTGAGACGCTTAGTATAAACATTTGGCCAAACATTTTAAAGCTCAACAACCATCGTCAAGGTGGTCTCAATTCTGTTGAGTCCCTGACCTAATGTGAACATACCTCTATTAGGCTGATATCTGAATTTCTGGGTGAATATGCACCTCTGTCAGTAATGCCTGCATTTATGGGTAAAGTAGGGAGCTGGTGTAATTAAAATCACCACCTGGTGGGAGCGGAGTGCTCGGTCAGCAAGCTAACATTCAAAAGACAAAAACCTGACTGGCACTTCCAGACTAATGTGAACTAGGTGCAAACCAAAGGGAGCTACCCTCATGTAAAACATCCAAAAAAAGGCTGCACTCAAGCATACTAAAGCATGACAACATAGAATATATGAAATTTTGAATAGCAATATGGCTTTGGAATATAAGGAAAAATTTGAGACGCTTAGTATAAACATTTGGCCAAACATTTTAAAGCTCAACAACCATCGTCAAGGTGGTCTCAATTCTGTTGAGTCCCTGACCTAATGTGAACATACCTCTATTAGGCTGATATCTGAATTTCTGGGTGAATATGCACCTCTGTCAGTAATGCCTGCATTTATGGGTAAAGTAGGGACCTGGTGTAATTAAAATCACCACCTGGTGGGGGCGGAGTGCTCGGTCAGCAAGCTAACATTCAAAAGATAAAAAACCTGACTGGCACTTCCAGACTAATGTGAAATAGGTGCAAACCAAAGGGAGCTACCTCATGTAAAACATCCAAAAAAAGGCTGCACTCAAGCATACTAAAGCATGACAACATAGAATATATGAAATTTAGAATAGCAATATGGCTTTGGATTATAAGGAAAAATTTGAGACGCTTAGTATAAACATTTGGCCAAACATTTTAAAGCCCAACAACCATCGTCAAGGTGGTCTCAATTCTGGTGAGTCCCTAACCTAATGTGAACATACCTCTATTAGGCTGATATCTGAATTTCTGGGTGAATATGCACCTCTGTCAGTAATGCCTGCATTTATGGGTAAAGTAGGGAGCTGGTGTAATTAAAATCACCACCTGGTGGGGGCGGAGTGCTCGGTCAGCAAGCTAACATTCAAAAGACAAAAAACCTGACTGGCACTTCCAGACTAATGTGAACTAGGTGCAAACCAAAGGGAGCTACCCTCATGTAAAACATCCAAAAAAAGGCTGCACTCAAGCATACTAAAGCATGACAACATAGAATATATGAAATTTTGAATAGCAATATGGCTTTGGAATATAAGGAAAAATTTGAGACGCTTAGTATAAACATTTGGCCAAACATTTTAAAGCTCAACAACCATCGTCAAGGTGGTCTCAATTCTGTTGAGTCCCTGACCTAATGTGAACCTACCTCTATTAGGCTGATATCTGAATTTCTGGGTGAATATGCACCTCTGTCAGCAATGCCTGCATTTATGGGTAAAGTAGGGAGCTGGTGTAATTAAAATCACCACCTGGTGGGGGCGGAGTGCTCGGTCAGCAAGCTAACATTCAAAAGACAAAAAACCTGACTGGCACTTCCAGACTAATGTGAAATAGGTGCAAACCAAAGGGAGCTACCCTCATGTAAAACATCCAAAAAAAGGCTGCACTCAAGCATACTAAAGCATGACAACATAGAATATATGAAATTTTGAATAGCAATATGGCTTTGGAATATAAGGAAAAATTTGAGACGCTTAGTATAAACATTTGGCCAAACATTTTAAAGCTCAACAACCATCGTCAAGGTGGTCTCAATTCTGTTGAGTCCCTAACCTAATGTGAACATACCTCTATTAGGCTGATATCTGAATTTCTGGGTGAATATGCACCTCTGTCAGCAATGCCTGCATTTATGGGTAAAGTAGGGACCTGGTGTAATTAAAATCACCACCTGGTGGGAGCGGAGTGCTCGGTCAGCAAGCTAACATTCAAAAGACAAAAAACCTGACTGGCACTTCCAGACTAATGTGAAATAGGTGCAAACCAAAGGGAGCTACCCTCATGTAAAACATCCAAAAAAAGGCTGCACTCAAGCATACTAAAGCATGACAACATAGAATATATGAAATTTTGAATAGCAATATGGCTTTGGAATATAAGGAAAAATTTGAGACGCTTAGTATAAACATTTGGCCAAACATTTTAAAGCTCAACAACCATCGTCAAGGTGGTCTCAATTCTGTTGAGTCCCTAACCTAATGTGAACATACCTCTATTAGGCTGATATCTGAATTTCTGGGTGAATATGCACCTCTGTCAGTAATGCCTGCATTTATGGGTAAAGTAGGGAGCTGGTGTAATTAAAATCACCACCTGGTGGGAGCGGAGTGCTCGGTCAGCAAGCTAACATTCAAAAGACAAAAAACCTGACTGGCACTTCCAGACTAATGTGAAATAGGTGCAAACCAAAGGGAGCTACCCTCATGTAAAACATCCAAAAAAAGGCTGCACTCAAGCATACTAAAGCATGACAACATAGAATAGCATCTCAAATTTTTCCTTATATTCCAAAGCCATATTGCTATTCAAAATTTCATATATTCTATGTTGTCATGCTTTAGTATGCTTGAGTGCAGCCTTTTTTTGGATGTTTTACATGAGGGTAGCTCCCTTTGGTTTGCACCTATTTCACATTAGTCTGGAAGTGCCAGTCAGGTTTTTTGTCTTTTGAATGTTAGCTTGCTGACCGAGCACTCCGCTCCCACCAGGTGGTGATTTTAATTACACCAGCTCCCTACTTTACCCATAAATGCAGGCATTACTGACAGAGGTGCATATTCACCCAGAAATTCAGATATCAGCCTAATAGAGGTATGTTCACATTAGGTTAGGGACTCAACAGAATTGAGACCACCTTGACGATGGTTGTTGAGCTTTAAAATGTTTGGCCAAATGTTTATACTAAGCGTCTCAATTTTTCCTTATATTCCAAAGCCATATTGCTATTCTAAATTTCATATATGCTATGTTGTCATGCTTTAGTATGCTTGAGTGCAGCCTTTTTTTGGATGTTTTACATGAGGGTAGCTCCCTTTGGTTTGCACCTATTTCACATTAGTCTGGATGTGCCAGTCAGGTTTTTTGTCTTTTGAATGTTAGCTTGCTGACCGAGCACTCCGCTCCCACCAGGTGGTGATTTTAATTACACCAGCTCCCTACTTTACCATAAATGCAGGCATTACTGACAGAGGTGCATATTCACCCAGAAATTCAGATATCAGCCTAATAGAGGTATGTTCACATTAGGTTAGGGACTCAACAGAATTGAGACCACCTTGACGATGGTTGTTGAGCTTTAAAATGTTTGGCCAAATGTTTATACTAAGCGTCTCAAATTTTTCCTTATATTCCAAAGCCATATTGCTATTCAAAATTTCATATATTCTATGTTGTCATGCTTTAGTATGCTTGAGTGCAGCCTTTTTTTGGATGTTTTACATGGGGTAGCTCCCTTTGGTTTGCACCTATTTCACATTAGTCTGGAAGTGCCAGTCAGGTTTTTTGTCTTTAGGATCCGTGTGACATCCGTATGGCGTCCGTATGGCGTTATTTTATCGCAGTAATGCAAAATGAGCATACTATGAATTTTGGAGCTGAAAGTAATTAGGAAATAATGTTGAAGGCTATTTATTGGCTGAGAAGCAATTCTCCTGTTCCTACTACTTTCATGTTGTGTGTGTTTTAGCTGACTTGTGTGCATCATGTCATACAGGCTCACCTTTAACACCACAGAGCAGGTTCTTTTCCACTGGGTATTGTCTCAGCGTTTTGGAGAACCTTACCCTGTCATTTGTGATCCCAGGAGGCGTAGAAGAATGTGGGTTCATCCACTTGTGAGACGCCGGGTGACAAAAGGACATTTTCACCGTCTTTATGCTTCACTACGCAGCCATCCAGACAAATTCTATCAATATTGTCGTATGAGCCTGGCCACTTTTGACATTCTTCTCGAGACGGTCCGCCCTGGGATCACGTATAAGGATACGGTGATGCGCAAGTCGATTTCCGCGGAGGAGCGTCTTCTACTGACTTTACGGTATGTCATATACCTTAATGTTGTTTGAAATACCAAAATTTTTATGTGTTTAGGTCTTAATATTTATTTTCCTTTTTGCATCTAGGTTTCTGTCCACTGGCCTGTCATATGCGGCACTACACCTTGAGTTTTTACTCGGCAAATCCACTATTTGTGGTATTGTCCGCTGTACCTGCCTTGAAATTTGGTCAAGACTACATAACTCGGTGATGCCTGTGCCCAAACAAGCAGATTGGGTGCTTATAGCCCGTGGATTTGAGGAGACGTGCCAGTTTCCCAACTGTATAGGGGCACTAGATGGGAAGCACATTCGTGTACGTAAGCCCCCAACTCTGGCTCACAATACTATAATTATAAAGAGTATTATTCAGTTGTTCTGTTGGCCCTGGTAGACAGTGCTTACATGTTTACTTTAGTAGATATTGGGGCCTATGGGCGAACAGGAGACTCCAGAGTGTTTAATACCTCAATAATGGGTCGGCGTATGCGGAGTAATCAGTTGGACCTTCCAGCCCCACGTCAGCTTCCAGGGTCTCATCTGGAACCAGTGCCTTATGTGATGGTTGGTGATGAGGCATTTCAGCTAACCAGGAACCTGATGAGGCCATATCCACGGCGAACCCTGGACAACCGGCGGCGCATTTTTAATTTCCGCCTATCCCGTGCCCGACGCCTCGTTGAGTGTGCCTTTGGTATACTCACAGCCAAATGGCGGGTTCTGCAGTCTGCCATACAACTAAGCGAACAAAATGTTAATAAAGTAATCAAAGCATGTGTGGTACTACACAATTTTACCCGAAAACATGACTGTCTTGCAAATGAGGCTTATGATGTTGTAGATGCAATTAATGTGCTCCCAAATCCACATGGACATCAACCACGTCGCCCACCATCTGGACTTAAAGTGCGGGACATGTTTACCAATTATTTTGTTTCTCCAGAGGGATATACTCCTTGGCAAGAAAATGCATTGTCTATGTTATGATTTAATTTATGTGTGCGTGATAATCTGAAAATTAGGTAACATGTCCCGTTGTTCAACACTGCAATATAATGTGTGAAAAAAGACATTGCTAACATCAATGACATTTAAAAAAAAAATACAAAACACAATTTGAGCTTGTGGTTTTTATTTCCAAACCTTTGTGGCCAGACCATACCATATTTACATCATATGGCAATGATGGCCTTTATTGCCACCCACAAACCCACATTAGAAAAATAAATAATCATAACAACATGGATACAACAAAATATAAAAACTAAATACAAAAAACAAAATGAATCACAAATTCTCATATGTATGTGGTGGAGAAGGAGGAGCATCAGGCTGAGAGGATTGGTTTGTTTGTTGCGCCAATTGGGCAGGATGCTGATTTGGGGCTGAGGTTCCATGAAGGACCATGGAAGGTACTTGTGGTGCAATGTGTTGGTAATGTCCACTTTGGTAATGAGGGACATAATCAAGGCTATTGACAGGGCCCATGTGCGGATACATCCCAGAATGTCCATGTCGACCATACCCATGTAGTGGCCATTCTCCTCCACTGGGTATGGTCAAGTGGGCATACTGGTGATGTACTGGTGGCGGATATATTTGACCATGTTGTGGACAGTGTTGAGTAACACCTTCAGGTTGTTGTGGGGATGGACTACGTGTGGAAGGGGGTTCACTTTCATGTCTTGCATTATCCTCAGGTGGTACAGGCATTTGTAGACGGTTTGCCCGTGACAGTTGCCATCTTTCTAGATTAGCAAATATCTGCGTTGGGTTATTGGGTGGTGTGCAAGCATCTATCACTATTTGAATGGCACCTCTGGCGCGCAGCCTTACTTCTCGGGGGATAGTGCGTAGATAGCGAGCCAGACTCCTTGCATAGGCCTCTTCCCCATCATCATTTGCCGTGCGGGACAGATAGTTTAATACCCCTGTATCCACTTGGCTTTTGTTGCCAGTGGTGTTGAGCTCCCTTCGGCGGCGTGACCGTCGGGACACTACTGCAGGCTGTGGTGAGGTATCATGGCGGAGGGTTGGGCTACTACTGTGGGCACGGTCGTCCTCTGCCTGTGCCTCCTGTGCTGCAGAAGAGCGTACTGTAGGGGGTGGTTGTTGGCTGGAAACTGGTTGTGAAGATGGACCAGCCTCTTCTTCCACATCAGCAACTGGGTCCACGTGGACCTCTGAGTCCGAGCCGGTCTCACGCTCCGTTATATTGGATTCAGTTCTAGTAAGCATATAAAAAATAAAAATTAAAATCATACCTTTAACCAAGTAGGCAAAGGTCTGCATATTTTAAGCATTAACTTACAGACGCAGATCCATAATTGGTGCAAGAAAGTTCAAGCGATCATAATATATGTATTTGCGCTTTTGTGTTCTCTCTGACCCACTCCTGGCACGATTCTGCCGCTCTCTGCGGAACTGGTCACGGCAGCTACGCCAGCGTCTAGTGACATCACCCACTGCAAAGCAAAGCACCAAATTTTAAACATTAACGTATCACAGTTTAAGCATTGCGACATCTATTTTTGCACTGCATGCTTTTTCACAAGTGCCAAACATGCAGCCTACGAAGCAGATTATGACATAGGATCGTGTTTGCAAAAATGGTGCAGCAAGGTTATCACTTACTCATTTCCTGCTGTACCTCTGGTGAACTTTCCGCATAGTTGGGAAAAATTTGCCGACATATACGCTTCCAGGCCGTATCTTTCCGCAAACGGTCTGCGTAATGTGCATCACGTACATCCCACAGTTCTGGAGTCTCCTGAACAAGAACAATGAGGAGCTCCACATTAATTTGTCTAGCCATCTTGCTGGACTCCGTGGAGGCGTGCTACTTCCTGGTTTAAGGCCTTCACAGGCTAATTAGCATGTGAAACCTTCATGATTTGATGTCTGAGGCAATTTCCTGTCACCTGCCCAATGCATGCGTATTTATCGCAATTCACACGCATGGTCCGTGTGCAATCCGTTTTTTTTTGCGCTCCCATAGACTTGTATTGGCGATTCTCGGCCGACATACGAGGACAATCGCAGCATGCTGCGATTTCACTCGCACGTACAACACGTGCGATAAAAAATCGCATGATGCAAGCTGCCCCATAGATTAACAGGGGAACGAGCGCAATGCGATTTTTAATCACCTCACGCTCGTCCGTATTAAACGGTAGTGTGACTCCGGCCTAATTGTAAAACACTGGGCAAAACTGTCACTGAAAAAGTCCAAAAAGAAAGATGGGAAGCTTATATCGCCATAAAAATACAAATTTTATTCAAAATGTTTAAAATACATATACGGATATAAAAATCCGAAAAATGGGGACACAAAATGCAGAAAAAATGGCCCAAAAGCAGGTATAGACAAGATAGAACTATCCTAATAGCGCATATATCCATGTTAATACATTCAAAAGGCTAATGGTTTTCTATATATCCGTGTTTCCACATTCAAAAGCTGTATAAGCTAGAGGTAAAAATACCAGACAGAATTCATCATGCCCATAAGTATATTTGGAGACATCCCTCAAACAGATATATATATGCGCATAAAATAGCCAAAGTCATAAACTTGCCCTCCCACTAATAATGCTAGCGCTTGTATTACCAATGTGCAAATGCAGAGTCTGCAGCAAGTGCTGTGATGTATACGAAAAATCGCTTTCAGATGCACAGAGTGATATAGAGTATATATTAAATAGAACCGCTAGTGGGAGACCATACCTGCCAGCAGCTTGGGCACCCCTGACGCGCGTTTCGCGTTAGCTTGTTCACAAGGGAGCGTTGCATACATGTGCTCTTTGTTACAGATACAAATAGAGAGAGAGCCTGATGCATTCAATTGCAGCGCTTCCTCTGACTCACCGCTCGACGTCAGCAATAGAACAAAAACTGATGCCTGGGAGGAGTAAGAAGAGTTGAGGACAGAACACAATAAAATCAGAAAGTGGGTCAGGCACGAGGCATGAGGCAGAACATAATTTTCCCTCTATACAAGTCACTGGTGCGACCACACTTAGAATACTGTGTGCAGTTCTGGTCTCCGGTGTATAAGGAAGACATAGCTGAACTGGAGCGGGTGCAGAGAAGAGCGACCAAGGTTATTAGAGAACTGGGGGGTCTTCAATACCAGGACAGGTTATTACACTTGGGGTTATTTAGTTTGGAAAAACGAAGGCATAGGGGTGATCTTATTACAATGTATAAATATATGAGGGGACAGTACAAAGACCTTTCTAATGATCTTTTTACTCTTAGACCTGTGACGGGGACGAGGGGGCATCCTCTACGTCTGGAGGAAAGAAGGTTTAGTCATAATCACAGACGCAGATTCTTTACTGTAAGAGCAGTGAGACTATGGAACTCTCTGCTGTCTAATGTTGTAATGAGTGATTCCTTACTAATATTTAAGAAGGGACTGGATGCCTTTCTTGAAAAGTATAATATTACAGGCTATATTCACTAGTTTCCTAGATACAGCGTTGATCCAGGGAGCTAGTCTGATTGCCGTATGTGGAGTCGGGAAGGAATTTTTTTCCCCAATGTGAAGCTTACTGTTTGCCACTTAGGTTTTTTTTTGTCTTCCTCTGGATCAACATGTTAGGGCAGGTTAGGATAGGATATGGGTTGAACTAGATGGCCTTAAAGTCTTCCTTCAACCTTAATAACTATGCTACTATATCACTCATGTAATGTAAGAAGTGAAATATTTGGCATTGTACTATACCTATATCTCTCTGCCGTATCGGAGCATCATGAATTGTGGTATGTGTTAAAGGGGCTCACTGATACTCTTTCGGCTGGGGCCCACGAAAACCTGGAGCCGGCCCTGCCCCCCCACAACTTTAGCCAAATAACCCCCAGTTTTCAATGCGTTACTATTATTATAAAGTAAATGAAGGCTGACAAGCTTAAGTAATAAGAATTGATGTCCTCCACTCACTGGCGACTTTTATTTCCCATTGACTTGCATTGGGGTCGGGTTTTTCGACTCCGACTCGACTTTTTCCGTTAGTCGGACGACTTCGTTCGACTCGACTTTTGGAAAAGTCAAGCCGACCGAAACCCGACTCGACCCTCCCGGAGGAAAAGTCGCTCATCTCTAGTCACAATGATATCGGCATGGTGGCGGTTTCCCATGTTCCACAGCGGCTCCCGCTCTCGTATCAGATCGATGAGGAGATCTATCTCCAGCTCGGCCTCCTCACCATCTGAAACATACAAAAAAAGGCTGCACTCAAGCATACTAAAGCATGACAATATGGAATACATGAAATTTAGAATAGCAATATGGCTTTGGAATAAAAGGAAAAATTTGAGACGCTTAGTATAAACATTTGGCCAAATATTTTAAAGCCCACCAACCATCGTCAAGGTGGTCTCAATACTGGTGAGTCCCTGACCTAATGTGAACATACCTCTATTAGGCTGATATCTGAATTTCTGGGTGAATATGCACCTCTGTCAGCAATGCCTGCATTTATGGGTAAAGTAGGGACCTGGTGTAATTAAAATCACCACCTCGTGGGGGCGGAGTGCTCGGTCAGCAAGCTAACATTCAATAGACAAAAAAACCTGACTGGCACATCCAGACTAATGTGAACTAGGTGCAAACCAAGGGAAGCTACCCCCATGTAAAACATACAAAAAAAGGCTGCACTCAAGCATACTAAAGCATGACAATATGGAATACATGAAATTTAGAATAGCAATATGGCTTTGGAATATAAGGAAAAATTTGAGACGCTTAGTATAAACATTTGGCCAAATATTTTAAAGCCCACCAACCATCGTCAAGGTGGTCTCAATACTGGTGAGTCCCTGACCTAATGTGAACATACCTCTATTAGGCTGATATCTGAATTTCTGGGTGAATATGCACCTCTGTCAGCAATGCCTGCATTTATGGGTAAAGTAGGGACCTGGTGTAATTAAAATCACCACCTGGTGGGGGCGGAGTGCTCGGTCAGCAAGCTAACATTCAATAGACAAAAAAACCTGACTGGCACATCCAGACTAATGTGAACTAGGTGCAAACCAAGGGAAGCTACCCCCCATGTAAAACATACAAAAAAAGGCTGCACTCAAGCATACTAAAGCATGACAATATGGAATACATGAAATTTAGAATAGCAATATGGCTTTGGAATATAAGGAAAAATTTGAGACGCTTAGTATAAACATTTGGCCAAATATTTTAAAGCCCACCAACCATCGTCAAGGTGGTCTCAATACTGGTGAGTCCCTGACCTAATGTGAACATACCTCTATTAGGCTGATATCTGAATTTCTGGGTGAATATGCACCTCTGTCAGCAATGCCTGCATTTATGGGTAAAGTAGGGACCTGGTGTAATTAAAATCACCACCTGGTGGGGGCAGAGTGCTCGGTCAGCAAGCTAACATTCAATAGACAAAAAAACCTGACTGGCACATCCAGACTAATGTGAACTAGGTGCAAACCAAGGGAAGCTACCCCCATGTAAAACATACAAAAAAAGGCTGCACTCAAGCATACTAAAGCATGACAATATGGAATACATGAAATTTAGAATAGCAATATGGCTTTGGAATATAAGGAAAAATTTGAGACGCTTAGTATAAACATTTGGCCAAATATTTTAAAGCCCACCAACCATCGTCAAGGTGGTCTCAATACTGGTGAGTCCCTGACCTAATGTGAACATACCTCTATTAGGCTGATATCTGAATTTCTGGGTGAATATGCACCTCTGTCAGCAATGCCTGCATTTATGGGTAAAGTAGGGACCTGGTGTAATTAAAATCACCACCTGGTGGGGGCGGAGTGCTCGGTCAGCAAGCTAACATTCAATAGACAAAAAAACCTGACTGGCACATCCAGACTAATGTGAACTAGGTGCAAACCAAGGGAAGCTACCCCCATGTAAAACATACAAAAAAAGGCTGCACTCAAGCATACTAAAGCATGACAATATGGAATACATGAAATTTAGAATAGCAATATGGCTTTGGAATATAAGGAAAAATTTGAGACGCTTAGTATAAACATTTGGCCAAATATTTTAAAGCCCACCAACCATCGTCAAGGTGGTCTCAATACTGGTGAGTCCCTGACCTAATGTGAACATACCTCTATTAGGCTGATATCTGAATTTCTGGGTGAATATGCACCTCTGTCAGCAATGCCTGCATTTATGGGTAAAGTAGGGACCTGGTGTAATTAAAATCACCACCTGGTGGGGGCGGAGTGCTCGGTCAGCAAGCTAACATTCAATAGACAAAAAAACCTGACTGGCACATCCAGACTAATGTGAACTAGGTGCAAACCAAGGGAAGCTACCCCCATGTAAAACATACAAAAAAGGCTGCACTCAAGCATACTAAAGCATGACAATATGGAATACATGAAATTTAGAATAGCAATATGGCTTTGGAATATAAGGAAAAATTTGAGACGCTTAGTATAAACATTTGGCCAAATATTTTAAAGCCCACCAACCATCGTCAAGGTGGTCTCAATACTGGTGGTCTCAATCTTTCGGCTGGGGCCCACGAAAACCTGGAGCCGGCCCTGCCCCCCCACAACTTTAGCCAAATAACCCCCAGTTTTCAATGCGTTACTATTATTATAAAGTAAATGAAGGCTGACAAGCTTAAGTAATAAGAATTGATGTCCTCCACTCACTGGTTTCACTCACTCGGGTTTCCGACTCCGACTCGACTTTTTCCGCTAGTCGGACGACTTCGTTCGACTCGACTTTTGGAAAAGTCAAGCCGACCGAAACCCGACTCGACCCTCCCGGAGGAAAAGTCGCTCATCTCTAGTCACAATGATATCGGCATGGTGGCGGTTTCCCATGTTCCACAGCGGCTCCCGCTCTCGTATCAGATCGATGAGGAGATCTATCTCCAGCTCGGCCTCCTCACCATCTGAGTCAGGAGCACGCTGTGAAGCCAAAGAGACAAAAAACAAAAACATTAGACTCAAAACAACAACAAAAAGTAGAAAAAAAAAGGTACTTACCCGATGGAGACCGCCCTGCCGCTGACACCGACGACCCTGGGAGGACCTCTTGGCCGAGCACCAGATTCAGAAAACTATAATAAAAAAAAAATTAAAAAAATATGTGCTTGGATGTAGGCATATGTGTTGTGTGCAGTGTGATGTCTGTAATGATCTCTTTTTATGTGTTGTCTGCAGTGTGATGTCTGTACTAAATTGTTTTTTATGTGTTGTGTGTAGTGTGATGATGTGTGTTATGATTTGGTAGCTGAGGAGTGCAAAGCATGCAAGAAACTTACCAATTGCGAGCCCACTCCGTGTATCTCTCCACCCCTTCGGTCTTCTTCTGGAAGCACCTCTTCTGCTGCAGCTTCCTGATATACAAAAATTATTGATTAATACATTTAAATATATATTTATACACACATTTACAGGGGACATTTAAGCTTTCTTGTTATAAGAGCACTTATGTGACCATCAAAAGAATACACAGGGCATCATTATTTTTTCTAGGGGTAAAATCTGGTTACTGTTTTCTAGGGAACTTGCACAGGGCATTAACATTTTCTAGGGAGCAATTTTACCATCTAGAGGGCACGAACATGGGTGGACACAAAATGGAGCACTGCTATTGTGCCAAATAGCCGGTGCACTAAAAGGGACAACGTGCTGTAACGGGTCTGGTAGGTGAAACCACTGAGCTTTATTATACAAGACAGTATACTTGTAAGAGAGCAGGTGGCGCCCGGGGAATACGGACAGGAATTCACGGGAAGTGACCAGGGCAGTCTCTGGTAGGCAGGCTGTCACGGCAAGTGACCAGGGCAGTCTCTGGGTAGGCAGGTTGTCACGGCAAGTGACCAGGGCAGTCTCTGGGTAGGCAGGTTGTCACGGCAAGTGACCAGGGCAGTCTCTGGGTAGGCAGGTTGTCACGGCAAGTGACCAGGGCAGTCTCTGGGCAGGCAGGTTGTCACGGCAAGTGACCAGGGCAGTCTCTGGGCAGGCAGGTTGTCACAGCAAGTGACCAGGGCAGTCTCTGGGCAGGCAGGTTGTCACAGCAAGTGACCAGGACAGTCTCTGGACAGGCAGGTTGTCACAGCAAGTGACCAGGACAGTTTCTGAATAAACAGGCTTATACGACCTGAGATGTTGGAGCCTCCTGGTAGGCTGCAGTCCGATGGCAGATGATCGCTCCCAAGCGAGCAGGCAGGAGTCTCTGGAGTAGCCGGTGATCACTGCTGGAGATGTCCGAACCTTCGGATAAAGCTGCAGTCGGAAGGCAGATGATCGCTCCCAAGTGAGCAGGCAAGAGTCTCTGGAGTAGCCGGTGATCACTGCTGATGAAGTCCGAACCTTCGGATAGAGCTGCAGTCGGATGGCAGATGATCGCTCCCAAGTGAGCAGGCAAGAGTCTCTGTAATAGCCGGGGATCACTGCAGGTGATGTCCGAACC
Source organism: Oophaga sylvatica (assembly GCA_033576555.1). Classification (NCBI taxonomy): domain Eukaryota; kingdom Metazoa; phylum Chordata; class Amphibia; order Anura; family Dendrobatidae; genus Oophaga; species Oophaga sylvatica. The sequence continues at coordinate 507,533,178 of JARQOD010000001.1, forward strand.
TCCGGGGAGGGCTGCAGTCAGATGGCAGACAGCAAACAGACAGGTAACAGGCAGGCAACTGGAACCAGGAGCTGAGGGCTGAAGCAGAGTTATACAGTGCAACAACAACATTGGGCCCGGGCACCTCCATTAAGGAGGAAGCCCTTAATATAGGGTGGAGTCCTCCGGCATTGGCCGGAGACTAATTTGGAAAATGCGCGCGGCTCCTTTAAGAGCGGGGGAGGGCGCAGGCGCGCGCCCTAAGTCCAGCAGCAGGGAAGGAGCGCGCGGACCCAGCAGGGCGGAAGGAGGACGCCGAGGATGCCGGGGGCGCCGAGGACGCCGGGGGCGCTGAGGACGCAGAGCGCTGGTAAGGGAAAGGCGTCCCTGCCTGGCAGAGGGCCGGGACGCCGACGCTACAGTACCCCCCCTCTAGGCCCCCCCTTCTTTAGGCCAGAAAGAAATTTAGCTAGGATGAGAGGGGCATGGATGTTCTCCCGAGGCTCCCAGGTTCTCTCCTCAGGACCAAACCCCTTCCAATCCACCAAAAAATAAGTCTTTCTTCCTACCCTTTTTGTGGCCAGAATGTTCTCTACCTCAAATTCATCATCAGCAGACACTGGAGCAGGAGGTGTACCTGTAGACTTGAAAAAAGAGTTAAGTACCACAGGTTTGAGGAGAGGACACATGAAAAGAGTTAGGAATTCGCAAATTGGCCGGGAGTTTCAATTTATAGGACACTGGGTTGATCTGCCTGATGACCTCAAAAGGACCGATAAACCGAGGACCTAACTTGTAGGAAGGAATTTTGAGCCGAACATATTTGGACGAAAGCCAGACTTTGTCTCCAGGACGGAATTGAGGAGGATCCAGACGTTTCTTGTCAGCATGTCTTTTCATGCGCTCGGATGACTGAATGAGTGCGGACCGGGTACTCTCCCAGATGGAGGAGAATTCTCTAACCAGAGATTCCGCAGCTGGATTGTCCACAGAGATGGAAACGGGGACAGGAATCCGAGGGTGCTGACCGAAGACTATAAAAAACGGAGACTTGGTGGACGATTCGCTCTCGTGATTATTGTAAGAGAATTCGGCCCAAGGCAGGAGCTCCACCCAATCAGAATGATGAGCATTAACGAAGTGTCGGAGATAGCTGGTCAGATTCTGATTTATTCGCTTAACTTGTCCATTGGACTGTGGATGGTAAGCGGAGGAGAAATCCAAGGTGACGTCTAGTAACTTACAAGTAGCTCTCCAGAAACGTGAGGTGAACTGTACCCCACGATCCGACACAATGTGACGAGGCAAACCATGGAGACGGAAGATGTGGCGGATAAAGTCTTTAGCCAACTCGGGTGAAGACCCTGGCAGAGGAATGAAGTGAGCCATCTTGGAAAAGCGTCAGCGACCACCCAAATGACCGTACAACCAGCAGAGACGGGGAGATCCGTAATGAAGTCCATGGCTATATGTTGCCAGGGAGCAGCGGGTACAGGAAGCGGAAGAAGACGACCGGCAGGCAGGTGTCTCGGAACTTTGTTGCGGGCACAGGAGACACAGGCAGAAACAAAGTCTATTACGTCTTTGTGCAGGGTAGGCCACCAATAATGCCGGGTAATGAGTTGGAGGGTCTTTTTCTGACCAGCGTGGCCAGCGAGTTTAGACGAATGACCCCAATGTAGAATTCTCTTCCGATCAGTCTCTGATACGAACGTCTTACCAGGAGGGAGACGATTTAGACTCGCGGGAGCCACCTGCATCACTCTGGCGGGATCGATGATATGTTTAGGCTCATCTTCGAGATCCGACACCAGGAAGGACCGGGACAAGGCATCCGCCTTGATGTTTTTGTCAGCCGGGCGAAAATGCAAAAGAAAATCAAAACGGGCAAAAAACAAGGACCACCGGGCTTGGCGAGGGTTAAGTCTCTGAGCATGCTGAAGGTAAGACAGATTTTTGTGGTCCGTGTAGATGATTACCGGATGAAGAGCCCCCTCGAGTAGGTAACGCCACTCCTCCAATGCCAACTTAATGGCCAATAACTCTCGATCTCCTATGGAGTAGTTGCGCTCGGAGGAGGAGAAGAGTTTGGAGAAGAAACCACAGGAAACCATCTTCCCGGATGAAGATTTTTGAGTAAGTACTGCTCCGGCTCCAGCAGAGGAAGCGTCCACCTCCAGGAAGAACTGCTTGTTGCCGTCCGGGCGATGCAGCACTGGAGCGGAAGAGAAGGCTTGTTTCAAGGAAAGAAAGGCCTCCTCTGCTTCGGGCGTCCACTGTTTGGGGTTAGCATCCTTGCGGGTGAGCGCTGAGATTGGAGCAGTCCTGGAAGAGAAGTGCGGTATGAAGAGACGGTAATAGTTAGCGAATCCCAGGAACCGCTGAATGGCCTTCAACCCCTCTGGTCGGGGCCACTTCTCGATGGCAGACAGTTTCTCCGGATCCATTCGTAGGCCTGTCTGAGAGATAATGTAGCCCAGAAACGGAAGCGAGGTCTGCTCAAAGAGGCACTTCTCATATTTGGCGAAGAGGTGATTCTGCCTGAGCCTGAGCAGAACCTGACGAACATCCCTCCGGTGAGACTGGAGATCCGGAGCAGAGAAGACCAAGATGTCGTCAAGGTACACCAACAACGCCAGGAGTAGAGGAGGTCCCGGAAGATGTCATTGACCAACTCCGTGAAAGACTGCTGGATGCATTACAGAGACCAAAGGGCATAACCAATACTCCGTATGTGGCCATCCCGGGTGGTTGAATGCCGTCTTCCATTCACTCCTCCTCGACGGATACGATCACCAGGTTGTATGACTCACACCGAGAGATCCCAGTTATGGTGAAGACTCTAGCCCCTCTTAAGACGATCAAAACAACTCCGGAATGAGTCGGAAGGAGGGTACTTATTCTTCACCGTGATCAAATTTAGGCCTCTGTAGTCAATACAGGGACGGAGCGATCCGTCTTTCTTTTTTACAAAAAAGAAACCTGCTCCCCGGGGGAGGTAGATTTCCGGATGAATCCTTTCGCTAAATTCTCCTCGATATATTCTGACATCGACCTGGTCTCTGCAGCGGACAATGGGTAAATACGCCCACGGGGAGGCGTAGTACCGGGTAGCAGGTCGATCGGGCAATCATATGGTCTATGCGGGGGTAATGTCTCTGCTTCCTTTTTATTAAAGACATCAGCGAATGACCAATATGGAATCGGGAGTCCAGGAAGATTAGCAGGTGTAGGAGAAGAACGGACGGGATGGACAGGCACCAGACACGTTTTATGACAGTCCTGTCCCCAGCGAAGAATCTCTCCATTCTGCCAGTCGAGCACGGGTGCATGTTTTTGGAGCCAGGGCAGACCTAGTAAGAAAGCATGAGAGAGTCCAGGTAAAACATGAAACGAGATGCTCTCAGAATGCAACATTCCCACCTGCAGGGTTATGGCTTCGGTGATAAGTTGGATGGGACGAGGTAGGAGACCCCCATCCACAGCAGCAACAGATACTGGTTCAACCAGAGGTTTGGTGGGAATGCGATACTTCTCTACTAGAGACTGTGAAACAAGATTCCCAGCTGCTCCAGAATCAAGTTGGGCCAGTTCGAAGTAACGGTTCTTACCGATGAGAATAGAGACAGACAGCAGCAGAGATGAAGAGGATTTATTCTGGTCTAGGTGGACCTCTCCGAGCGAACCTAGACACAGGCGTTTCCCGACCTCTCCGGACAGGTACGGATCCAGTGCTCCTTACTGCCACAGTAGAAGAAACTCCTCTCGGCACGGCGTGAGTCCTGACGGGCTTTGACCATCTTGGTCTGGTCGACCTGCATAGGCTCAGCAGTGTGCATCTGGGGAGAAACGGAAGGGGTTATAGGTCTCTGAAACGAGGGTGCAAGACGGGGCAACCTTCTCTCACGGGTGACCTCTTTGGCACGTTCCTGGAACCGTAGATCAATTCGATTGGCAAGATTTATTAAATCATCAAGGGAGTTTGGAATGTCCCGACCGGCCAGTTCATCTTTAATACGGCCGGACAGACCCTCCCAGAAGACCGAAATCAGGGCGTTATTGTCCCAGGCCAACTCTGAGGCTAGAGTACGGAACCGTATGGCATATTGACCAACGGTGAAACTCTCCTGACGGAGACGCAACAGAGATGATGCAGAGGAGGTCTTCCGTCCAGGTTCGTCGAATACCTTCCGGAAGGCCGAGAGAAAAGCAGGCAGGTCAGATACCAGAGGATCTTCTCTCTCCCAGAGAGGATTAAGCCAGGCCAGAGCCTCTCCGGTGAGATGGGACATGATGAAGGCAATTTTGGCCCGGTCAGAGTTAAACTGGTATGCCAGGAGTTCGAAATGCAGGGTGCACTGGTTAACGAAACCACGAGCCAGAGCAGGGTCGCCTCCAAACCTAGGAGGAGCTGAAAGTCGGGGTCCGGGAATGGAAACCACGGAATTGGGAAGCAGCGAAGCTGCCGGATTGTGAGTCATGGCTCCAGCGGTGGTTGCTGGTGATGAATTCAGAGTGTCCAGGCGGGAATTGACGTTCCGCAGGTGACCCAGGATGACCTCCTGTTGCGACCTCTGGCGAGACAGTTCATGACACAATTCCGGGAGTGAAGGGGTTTGGGTGCCACCGGGTTCCATGGCCCGAGCAAACTGTAACGGGTCTGGTAGGTGAAACCACTGAGCTTTATTATACAAGACAGTATACTTGTAAGAGAGCAGGTGGCGCCCGGGGAATACGACAGGAATTCACGGGAAGTGACCAGGGCAGTCTCTGGGTAGGCAGGTTGTCACGGCAAGTGACCAGGGCAGTCTCTGGGTAGGCAGGTTGTCACGGCAAGTGACCAGGGCAGTCTCTGGGTAGGCAGGTTGTCACGGCAAGTGACCAGGGCAGTCTCTGGGCAGGCAGGTTGTCACGGCAAGTGACCAGGGCAGTCTCTGGGCAGGCAGGTTGTCACAGCAAGTGACCAGGGCAGTCTCTGGGCAGGCAGGTTGTCACAGCAAGTGACCAGGACAGTCTCTGGACAGGCAGGTTGTCACAGCAAGTGACCAGGACAGTTTCTGAATAAACAGGCTTATACGACCTGAGATGTTGGAGCCTCCTGGTAGGCTGCAGTCCGATGGCAGATGATCGCTCCCAAGCGAGCAGGCAGGAGTCTCTGGAGTAGCCGGTGATCACTGCTGGAGATGTCCGAACCTTCGGATAAAGCTGCAGTCGGATGGCAGATGATCGCTCCCAAGTGAGCAGGCAAGAGTCTCTGGAGTAGCCGGTGATCACTGCTGATGAAGTCCGAACCTTCAGATAGAGCTGCAGTCGGATGGCAGATGATCGCTCCCAAGTGAGCAGGCAAGAGTCTCTGTAATAGCCGGGGATCACTGCAGGTGATGTCCGAACCTCCGGGGAGGGCTGCAGTCAGATGGCAGACAGCAAACAGACAGGTAACAGGCAGGCAACTGGAACCAGGAGCTGAGGGCTGAAGCAGAGTTATACAGTGCAACAACAACATTGCTCGGGCACCTCCATTAAGGAGGAAGCCCTTAATATAGGGTGGAGTCCTCCGGCATTGGCCGGAGACTAATTTGGAAAATGCGCGCGGCTCCTTTAAGAGCGGGGGAGGGCGCGGGCGCGCGCCCTAAGTCCAGCAGCAGGGAAGGAGCGCGCGGACCCAGCAGGGCGGAAGGAGGACGCCGAGGATGCCGGGGGCGCCGAGGACGCCGGGGGCGCTGAGGACGCAGAGCGCTGGTAAGGGGAACGGCGTCCCTGCCTGGCAGAGGGCCGGGACGCCGACGCTACACGTGCTCTGAGATGGCATATCAGAGATGGAGTGTGATATACCTAAATACATAAATAAAAACAAAACCCCCCCAAATTTTTTTTTACCTCTGAGCACTGATGACGCGAGGGAGGGCTCCCAGGAGAAGAAGAAATGTCTGGCTGGCTGCCATGGCTCTGCGACTGCTGAATGCTCTGCGACTGAACACGCTTTCTCACTGGCCCAGCTTTGTCGCTGTCCGCTCTGTGGCTGGATGCTCTGCGGCTGGCTCCTCTGTGGCTGGATGCTCTGCGGCTGGCTCCTCTGTGGCTGGATGCTCTGCGGCTGGCTCCTCTGCGGCTGGATGCTCTGTGGCTGCCTGCTCTGTGGCTGGCTGCTCTGTTGTTGGCTGGCTGCATGGTAATGGATGAATGCCTCACTGGCATTGTTTATATATGTTTCCTTGGGTTGGCCAATTAGTTCTGAGCATGCTCAGACATAAAAACTGTATCCGGCCACCGGATCCATCTTTTTCCGGCCCGGCGCATTCCGGCGCCCATAGACTTCCATTGTAGCAAAAAGCCGGAAGCGCTGTATCCGTTTTTTCGCCACAGACAAAAAACGTTACTGTAGCCGTTTTTTCCAGATGCCGGAATTAAAATTTTCGTTTAAGGCGACAGTTTATGAGTATTTCTGTTCCACTTATCGTGAGTCTGATACTTGTCATGTGTACAGGGGTGCAAGCTGGATGCCGGCTGAGGCCGGTGCTGAAATCTTCAGGTTTCCCTGCCCAACAGATTAGTCTTTCCTCTTCTGGCAGCAACGGGCGGTCACCAGTTCGACCTGTTGAGCCCCTAGTCCATCACACTGCTCTGCAATCGGGAGCTTTTCACCACAATCTCCCGTTCGTCGCACCCTGCGGTCAGGAGTCTCGCACAAAAATCTCCCACTCAAGTTGCTCTGCTATCGGGAATCTCACACAACGATTCTCCGCTCGGTCTTCTCTGCACTCATGTCCTCTCACTGCCGCGCGGACTAACTCTACCCGCAGCGAGCCACAGATCTGCTCTCTTACTTCTCCTCGGCGGGAACTCTTTCTGTCTTCACGGTCAAAACTCCTGGTCCCTGCTACACTTACCATGCCCCCCTCTGCAGGTCATGGGTGACCTCCGTCCTCAATTTCCTTCCCCCCTGCAACAATGGGCGTGGCCCCAGCAGTTCCAGACCCAGTGCTCTGTCAGCATCCGCAGCCCGGTCTTCTTCCTTACATACATTCCCATTCCCTCCGTCGTCATAGCCCTTTTCCTGATCAGTTCATGTAACGATATGTTGGCTATATTTCTCCAGCAAACCTGCACCTTACCAGCAGTGACTGTAGGAAAGAGGGTGTGCCAACACCACGGACAATCTTCTAGATTATACAGGCCTCATCCACACTAAAAAAAATAATTTTATGCTACTAACCGAATACAGAAAGGGAGATCTCAGTTTCAAATTGTTTTAAGCATCTAGTCAATGTTGTAGAGGCCTCATCGACAGGCCCAAAAATTCTTCTGTTACTAACGTAATACAGTAGGGAACGTGTCACTTTGAAATTGTTTGTAGCATCTAGTCAATGTTATACAAACCTTATTGACAGGCCCAAAAAAAATTCTTCTGTTACTAACATCGTACAGTAGGGGATATCTCACTTTGAAATTGTTTGTATTATCTAGTCAATGTTATAAAGGCCTTATCGATAGGCCCCCAAAAAATTCTTCTATTACTAACATCATACAGTAGGGGACATCTTACTTTGAAATTGTTTGGAGCCTATCTTCTAGATTATGTGCATCTTTGGCATCCAATTTCTCACGGGCATCTTTTATACCTAGCTTGAGACGTGCATCTGTTACATCTATCTTCTGACGAGCATCAAACACTCTCTGGTAATTGGTGATGGGTAGATGAGTTATAGTTGTAGGCTGGATCCTGGATCTCGTACTTCCCATAGCCGTCCTGTTATTGATCCTGTTGTACGTTCCCCTTCCTACCGTTGTCATGACCCTTTTGCTGATCAATTCATGTAATGACATGTCGGCCATATTTCTCCAGAAAACCTGCATCTTACCAGCAGCAACTGAGGAAAGAGGGCGTTCCAACGCCACAGACAATCTTCTAGATTATACATGCCTCATCCACACTGAAAAACAAATTATTTTATGTTACCAATCGAATACAGAAGTGTAGATCTCAGTTTGAAATGTTTTAAGCATCTATTCAATTTTATACAGGCCTCATCGACAGCCTCAAAAAATTCTTCTGTTACTAACATAATACAGTAGGGGACATCTCACCTTGAAATTCTTTGGATCATCTAGTCAATATTATACAGGCCTCATCGACAGGCCCCCCAAAAAATTCTTCTGTTACTAACGTCATACAGTAGGGGACATGTCACTTTGAAATTGTTTGCAGCATCTAGTCAATGTTATACAGGCCTTATCGACAGGCCAAAAAAAATCCTTCTGTTACTAACGTCATACAGTAGGGGACATCTCACTTTGAAATTGTTTGGATCCTATCTTCTAGATTATGTGCATCTTTGGCATCCAATTTCTCATGGGCATCTTTTATACCTAGCTTGAGACCTCATCTGTTACACCTATCTTCTGATGAGCATCAAACACTCTCTGGTAATTGGTGTTGGGTAGATGAGTAATTGTTATAGGCTGGATCCTGGATCTCGTACTTTCCATAGCCATCCTGTTATTGATCTTTTGTACGTTCCCATTCCCGCCGTCATCATGGCCCTTTTCCTCCAGTACTTGGCATCCATCCTGCTGTCATCTGTGGACCGTGGATTCTTTGCATACCTGGAGACCGTGGACGCTTCGGAGGTGTCCCTGGCGTGTTTCCCGAAGGGATCCATGTTATTTCCCAGAGCAGGAGCTGCTGATGAAGGTGTGGGGGCCCCTCCTTGTGGTCCAGATTCCGGAGACCATACTGCTCTGCTTGGTGAATTATGCCAGCCTAGTCGCCACAAATGCCGCCCGTTTCCGCCTCGCAGTTGGTTCAGACAAGATGTTGCTGGAAATGGGTCTGCGGAGGGTGCAGGGACCTGATGGGGGGCTGTCTGCTTTCAAATATTCCTACATAGGTGGCTTTGACTGCACCAGTAACGTTCTCACCGGGCAGCAGTTTAACATCCCAGTGGCGGGCACCGTGGCCCACTCCTACGTGGCAACGTTCTCTTCTATGGATGAAGTCCAGCACCTGGTTCTGCTGACGGCAGGCGGTCAGGACGCGGACGGTCAGGATGTGGGCGTGGATTTCCTGTCTCTGTCGCAGTCGTGGCTGTAGAAAGTTTGTCATCTGCTGTAGATTCCTCCTGGGAGCACACACCCCGGGAAGCTGACGGCATTCGTGTCCTACACCATCGCCTTCCCTCTGAACTTCCTGGTGGTGGTGGATACGTGCATCGTGATGATGAGTGGGATCTCAATTTCTGCACGGTTGTCCTGGCTTTGCAGGAGTTGGGGTACAAAGCATTTGGGGTGCGGCTGGACAGCGGAGACCTTGCCAGACAGTCAGAGATCCGGAAGATTTTCCAGCTGTGTGCCGAAAGGTTGGAGGCTTCGTGCTTTCGAACATTGTCTATTGCCGTCAGTAATAACATCAGTGAGAAGAGTGTAAAGACCCTGACCCAATCGGAGAATGAGATTAATGTGATTGGTGTCGGCTCCCACCTGGTCACCTGCCCCCTGCAGCCATTTCTGGGCTGCATCTACAAGCTGGTGCAGGTGAGCAATCAACCGAGAATGAAGATCAGCGAGGACCAAGAGAAGAGCACGATCCCTGGGAACAAAGCCGTATACAGACTTTATGACAGCACCGATCAGCCACTCCTGGACCTCATGGCACTGGAGGATGAACCTCTGCCAGAGTTGGGTAAGGAGGTGAAAGTTTATGAACTAGGCAGAAGCACAGAAAATGAGAGTGTGACCCCGATCAGGGCAGAACCCCTTCATCGCGCCTACTTCCAGCATGCACTGCTCCTGCAGTCCCTTCCCACAATCACTGATATCCGATCTCACGCTCAGAGGTCACTCACCAGCCTCCAATCCCAACAGCGGCAGCTGGACGAGCCACAGCCGTACCGGGTCGCAGTGAGTGAGAAGCTTCACGGCCTCCTCTCTGCCCTGCGGAGGAACAGACCCCATTTGCAGTGATTATAGCAGGTGCCGAGATCTTCAGGGAATGAAATGAAGCAAAAGCTTTCGGCGGCAGAGACATAATGAACCACTTGTGCTGTCTGCAGTAGCGGAGTCGCCTCCGCCAACACCGTTACACAGACCGACTCCCCCTCCCCAGGTCCAGAGAAGAGATATAGCTGACATTGTAGCAGAATATCAGCTCTGCAGTGCTCATGTCGTCTTCATGTTACACTACTAGACAAGCTGGCTGACAACTCAGAGGGCTGCGAAATTTCATACAAGTTCTCACGCAGCTTTCTGAACATCTAGAATGAAAAGGTCGGGAATAAATAACTGAAAATCAATAGGAGCGGTTATTAAATCCTGAGAATCGAATACTGATATGACTCTGACCCAGTCTGTATGGCAAAGAGTGAGGCGCAGAAAAGAGGAACTTATCGTCCTATGTGGCGTCTGATTATTTCCAGTTTTCACAAATCAAAAAAAAAATAAAACCTGATTTTGTTTTAAAAAAAAAAAAATAAATAAATCTATTACTAATGTCATACAGTAGAGAACATCTCACTTTGAAATTTTTTTGAGCAGATCTTCATTGTCATACAGGCCTACTACACTGAAAGAATTCTTTCTGCTGTGAGTAACGTGATTAATTATGCCATATTTCACCTTCTAATTTTGTGCCGCTGAAATTCAGCTGTGTGCAGGAAGTTGTGCAGAGTAAAAAAAATCTATTTTTAGTTGCTAATAGTGTGCTCCTAGAACACTATCTGAGCAATATGACTGGGAAAAAACGAGGTCATGGAGGAAGGATTAGTGTTCGAGGTGTATGTGGGGTAGGTGTTAATGTTTTTGAAAGCACTAGTGAACCACTAATATGACGTCCTATCCAAAGACAACTGACAACTTCTTTTACTGGATGTTGTGGTTTTTAGGCCTCTTTCACACTTCAGTCGTGCGACGTCAGTCAAAATCCGTCAAAATGTGAAAAAAACGGATCCGCCATTTTTTTTTGGCGGATCCGTTTTTTTTACATTGACTTGCATTAGTGACGGATTTTGACGGATGGTCGTCTGTTAGGTCCGTTTTTTGACGGATCCGCCAAAAAATTGGCATCCGTCATTTGAGAAAAACGTCCAATGCAACATTTTTTTGGTCCGCCAAAATGGCGAAGTGTGGCGGATCCGCCGCATCCGCCATATTGTATAATGGCCGCCTATGGGCGGCGGATCCGCTGGCATCCGTTTTTGACGGAATCCGCCCGCGGATCCGTCGCCTCCATAGAAAACCATTGAAAATGCTGACAACACTGTCCGGGGTCTCTCTCTCTCTCTCTCTCTCTCTCTCCTCCATCCGGACTTCCATACTTACATTTCCGGAACAAAAATTTCATAATTTCCGGGTGAAAACTTCTTGGCGGATCCGTCAGAAAACTGATCCGTTTTACATCCGTTTTTACACTTTTCTGACGGATCCGCCATTTTCACACTTGAGCGGACGTCACACGACTGAAGTGTGAAAGAGGCCTTAGTGTGCTGCATTGTTCTTGCTTAACCCCTTGATTCCATCTGACGTACTATTCCGACCATGTGCCCTGGGACTTAATTCCAAAGGATGGAATAGTACGTCATATGCGATCAGCTGTACTCCCAGGGAGAGCGCAGCTGATCTCGTCGGGTGTCAGCTGATTATCACAGCTTACACCCGCACTATGTGCCAGGAGTAGGTTGAGCATTGCGATACCGAAACCGGTTCCGATACCTGAAATCCAATGTAAGTCTATGGGAACAAAATATCGGAATATTTTAATTCCGATATTTTGTTCCCATAGACTTACATTGGATTTCAGTATCGGAACCGGTTTCGTATCGGAATGCTCAACCTAGCCAGGAGCGGTCACGGACCGCTCACTGTTATGTTTTGGTAGCTGAGGAGAGTAAGCAAAAACGGCAATACACCAGAGAGGCTGGAACCTACTGGACTGCAGTAACCTGAACTAACCACACAACTAGAGGTAGCAAGGAGCGTTCCTACGTTGATCCTAGACGCCTCGTCACAGCCTGAGAGATAGCTACACCTAAAGGCAGAAAGATGAAAGCTATCTGCCCCGGAGCAGATCCCAAAGAAAATAGGAAGCCCCCAAACATGTAATGGCGGTTAAACAAGAGGAAGCACGGACACAGACAGAAAATAGAATGAGCAAACGCTGGGGCCCAATCTGTCTAGACAGAAAAGTACAGGAAAGGATACTCACTGCAATCCAAAAAAAACCCTAAAAAAACCCAACACTACTGATTGCAAAAACACCTGAGATCACACGATCTCCGCCACCTAAATCAGTTCTCTGGTGTAACAAAACTAAGCCGCAGCCACTGAAAAAACAGGAAAAAGCAAATGAACAATCAACAGTGGCTCCAGATAAACTGAGAGGAGCACAATCCCCCCGGAGGGGACCTGGCTGACCTCCACAGAAGTGCAGGGAACAATGCAAAAAGCAAGCACAAAAATAAAAGCAGAAAATATCTTATCTTATAGCAGAAGATGCAGGCAAGACTCAGCAAGCTTCCAAATGAACCAGGAAACACAATTGAGACAAGAACAATTGATCACCGGCAACCATCATGGGAGAGAACCTCCCTTATATCAGACCAATCCGTGATCCCAGATTGCCACTCCTCGCTGAAAGGTTCAGTACTGTCAGTAACCACCAGAGGGAGCCTCTGCTCAGAAACCATTTTTAGCACATTCACAACAGCTCACGGCACACTGCGATCAAAGATGTTCGCAGTGTTCCGGCGGTATAGGGAAGCATCGCGCAGGGAGGGGGCTCCCTGCGGGCTTCCCTGAGACCCTCAGAACAGCGCGATGTATTGCGCTGTTCCGAGGGACCCTCCTCCTGCAGGGAGGCGGCTTCCTCAGTGGGTGCTGAGAGCAGGCGCTGAGAAAGCCTTCAGCACTGTCTGTGAGATCGCCGATCTGATAGAGTGCTGTGCACAGTGTCAGATCGGTGATCTGACCTTTTACAGTGATGTACCACCCTGGGACAAAGTAAAAAAAGTTAAAAAAAATAAAAATAACGTGTAAAAAAAAAATCCTAAATAAGAAAAAAAAATCCCCAATAAATTCATTTCTTCATGTAAATAAAAAAAACAAAACAATAAAAGTTCACATATTTAGTATCGCCGCGTCCGCCACGACCAACCCTATAAACCTGTCCCATTAGTTAACCCCTTTAGTGAACCCCTTAAAAAAAAGGCAAAAAAAATAATGATTTATCATCATACCGCCGAGCAAAAAATGGAATAACACGCGATCAAAAAGACGGATATAAATAAACATGGTACCGCTTAAAACGTCAGCTTGTCCCGCAAAAAAAGAGCCGCGATTCAGCATCATAAACAAAAAAATAAAAAAGTTATAGCTCGCAGAATAAAGCAATGCAAAACTAATTATTTTTATATATAAACGTTTTTATTGTATAAAAGCGACAAATCATAAAAAAATGATATAAATGAGGTTTCGCCGTAATCGTACTAACTCAAAGAATAAAACTGCTTTATCAATTTTACCACACGCGGAACGGTATAAACGCCCCCCCAAAAGAAATTCATGAATTGCTGGTTTTTGTTCATTCTGCCTCCAAAAAATCATAATAAAAAGCAATCAAAAGATGTCATGTGCCCTAAAATGGCACCAAAAAAAACGTCAACTCGTCTTGCAAAAAATAAGATCTCACATGACTCTGTGGGCCAAAATATGGAAAAATTATAGCTCTCAAAATGTGGTGATGCAATAACTATTTTTTTGCAATAAAAAGCGTCTTTTAGCATGTGACAGCTGTCAAACATAAAATCCCGCTATAAATAGTAAATCAAACCCCCATTTATCACCCCCTTAGTTTGGAAAAATAATAAAATTTTAAAAATGTGTTTATTTCCATTTTCCCATTAGGGTTAGGGTTGGGGCTAAAGCTAGGGTTAAAGTTGGGGCTAAAGTTAGGGTTAGGGTTGGGATTAGGGTTAGGGGTGTGTTACAGTTAGGTTTGTGGTTAGGGTTATGATTAGGGTTGGGATTAGGGTTAGGGGTGTGTTGGGGTTAGGGTTCGAGTTAGAATTGGGGGTTTCCACTCTTTAGGCACATCAGGTGCTCTCCAAACGTGACATTACTGTATTACTAAACGTCACTACTTCTATTCCGAGCCCCGAGGTGTGCCCATACAGTAGTTTTCTCCCATATGTAGGGAATCAGTGTACTCAGGACAAATTGGAGAACAACTTTTATGGTCCAATTTCTCCTGTTACCCTAGGGAAAATAAAAAATTGGTGACTAAAAGATCATTTTTGTTGGAAAAAAATAGACTTTTTTATTTTCATGCCCGGGCATTATAAACTTGCGTGAAGCACTTGGGAGTTCAAAGTGCTCGCCACAAATCTAGATAAGTTCCTTAGGGGGTCTATTTTCCAAAATGGTGTCACTTGTGGGGGGTTTCCACTGTTTATGCACATCAGGTGCTCTCCAAACACGACATGGCGTCCAGCCAATTCTGCGTTGAAAAAGTCAAACTGCGCTCCTTTCCTTCCGAGCTCTGCCATGCACCCAAACAGTGGTTTACCCCCACATATTGGGTATTAGTGTTATGTTCTGCTACAAGCACTAAGGAAAGAAGGGAGATTTGTCCCTACGATAGAACTAAGCTAGATCCCTACGATGTAACGGGGAACCTGATCCTGCGATCAGACCCGCTAAAGTCCTCAGCTAGTCTGTACGAAGACCTATAGATGCGAGGAAGGGATCCCTACAAGAACTAGGGACTGGGAGAAAGATGGACACCTCCTAACAAGTTGAAGCAGTAAAAGACAAAAAAACAACATAGAACATAGAGGTCCGAAGACCAAGCAAAACTGACTGAGTAAGGTAACAAAGCACCTGGCTAGCTTAAGAGTAGAAATTACAATGAAGTCCAGCAAAGCCAGAAGGGCGGAGCAGGATTAAATAGGCAAAAAAGGTCGTGACCAGCAAGATAGAAAAAAACCTAACAGGAGAGTTCTAACAGTACCCCCCCCTTCTAAGAGGATCCTC
Source organism: Oophaga sylvatica (assembly GCA_033576555.1). Classification (NCBI taxonomy): domain Eukaryota; kingdom Metazoa; phylum Chordata; class Amphibia; order Anura; family Dendrobatidae; genus Oophaga; species Oophaga sylvatica. The sequence goes on from JARQOD010000001.1 coordinate 507,548,178, forward strand.
CGGATCCCCTAGGCCCAGGCTTATCCGAAACCTCTTGTGAAACGCTCTGACAAGTCTGGACGCAGAAACATCCTCCACCCTCACCCATGAGTTATCCTCGGGTACGAAACCCTTCCAAGCGACGAGATACTGCAAAATCTGTCTATACCATCTAGAATTTAGGAAGCGGGAAATTTCATATTCCCGTCCTCCACCACCGGGGGAACAGTGGCAGAGGCGTCTTCATCCGACACATCAGCTCTTTTCAACAGAGAAACATGAAACACCGGATTAATCTTCCAGGAGGTAGGAACCTCCAACCTAACAGCAGATTGGTTAACAACCTGAAGCACCTTAAAGGGCCCTACAAACTTGGGACCCAATTTTTTAGAAGGAATCCTCAAACGTAGATTCTTAGAGGGCAACCAAACCATGTCACCAATAGCAAACAAAACCTCTTGCCGTTTTCTATCAAAGTACCTTTTAGATTTTCTGTTAGCCTCCTGAAGATTAACACGCACAGCCGTCCAAACTCTCTCCAAATCACCGGAAAAATTCTCCTCTTCAGGCACGGCCGATACCAATTTGGAGAATGACCCAAACGACGGATGTCTCCCAGTACAACAAAAAAAAGGCGAACAACCAGCAGAAGAGGATGTATGGTTGTTAAGAGCAAATTTAGCAAGTGGCAGAAACTCAGACCACCCCTCTTGATTGTCTGCCACAAAACAACGCAAGAACTGCTCAACATCCTGGTTTTTCCTTTCTGTCTGGCCATTAGACTCAGGATGATATCCGAATGAAAACGACAAATGAACTTCCAACCTGTCACAAAAGGCACGCCAAAAACGAGCCACGAACTGAGGTCCCCTATCAGAAACAATGTCAGTAGGAACGCCATGTAGTCTGACAATTTCCTTGACAAAGGCCTTAGCGAGAGTCTTAGCGCAGGGCAGTTTGATGAAAGGAACTAAGTGACACATATTGCTAAAACGGTCCACGACCACCCAGATGACAGTGAAACCCTCAGAGGGGGGAAGGTCAGTAATAAAGTCCATAGCCAAATGTGTCCAAGGTGAACTAGGAACCTCCAGAGGGCAAAGCAACCCCGCAGCAGGAGTATGTGAAGACTTAGATCTAGCACACACAGTGCATTGACGTACCCACTTAATGACTTCCTTCTGCCATCCAGGCCACCAAAAACTGCGACCCACAAGTCTCTTGGTCTGAGAGATTTCAGGATGACCTGCCAACCGAGACTCATGACACTCAACAAACAAATCTCTCCTAAAGGTCCCAGGCACAAACAACCTCCCATGGGGAGTGTTAGATGGGGCATTCTCCAGTGCTTTAAGAATCTCATCTTCCATCACAGAGTCCAAAGCAGCAATCACAACCCCTTCTTGTAAAATGTTCTCCTCCTCCTCAGCACTGACCATGGGAGAAAAGCTGCGAGACAAAGCATCAGCTTTAACATTCTTAGTACCTGGGATGTAAGTAACGGAAAAATTAAACCGCGAGAAAAACAGTGCCCACCTAGCCTGACGGGCATTCAAGCGTTTGCCAGCATCAAGATAGATCAGATTTTTATGATCAGTGAAAACCTGAACGGGAAATTCAGCACCTTCCAAGAGATGACGCCAGTGTTCAAATGCGAGTTTAATAGCCTACAATTCCATATTACCAATATAGTAATTCAGTTCAGTCTCAGAAAAATTTTTTGAAAAAAAGGCACAGGGATGTACTCCATACCTGTTTTCCTGAGACAACACCGCGCCGACCCACACAGACGAAGCATCAACCTCAACCAAAAACGGTTTAGTCACAACAGGCTGCATAAGGATGGGAGCAGAGCTGAACCTCTCCTTTAAAAACACAAAAGCTTCAATGGCCTCAGTAGTCCACTGAACCGCATTAGCACCTTTCCTGGTGAGATCAGTCAGTGGTTTGACAATAATAGAAACATTTTTAATGAATTTTCTATAATAATTGGCGAAACCCAAAAACCTCTGTATTGATTTCAAAACAATAGGCCTAGGCCATTCCTGCACAGCTTGAACTTTCACCGGGTCCATCTCAAAACCTTCGCTGGAGATAATGTAGCCCAAAAAACTAATTCTCTGTACAGCGAACTCACATTTCTCTAGCTTAGCAAAAAGCAAATTGTCCATTAATAACTGTAATATCTCATGTACGCTCCGCCAATGAGACTCCAGATCCAGCGAATAAATCAAAATGTCATCCAAATACACAACCACATTTTTGCCGATCAAAGGTCTAAGGATGTCATTAATAAGATTCTGAAAAAATGCAGAAGCATTGGTAAGACCAAAAGGCATAACCAGATTCTCAAAATGACCCACAGGAGTGTTAAAAGCAGTCTTCCATTCGTCACCCTCCTTCATGCGCAACAAATTGTATGCCCCCCGAAGATCAATTTTAGAGAACCACTTGGCCCCCACTAACTGGTTAAACAAATCAGGAATCAATGGCAGTGGGTAAGGATTGCGAACAGTAATTTTATTAATCTCACAAAAGTCCAGACAAGGACGTAAACCGCCGTCCTTTTTTTTCACAAAAAAAAAATCCAACAGCCACAGCAGACTTGGAAGGCCTAATGTGACTGGTGGCCAAGCTTGTCTGTATGTATTCCTCCAAAGCCTTTCTCTCAGGAATTTTAAGATTAAATAAACGACTTTTAGGAAGAGTCGCTCCAGGGACAAATTCAATCGCACAATCATAATCTCTATGAGGAGGCAGTACCTGCGATTCCTTATCAGAAAAAACTTTCCAAAAATCCAGAATAGGTACAGGTAATTCCCCTTTATCCACAGCAGCAATACACCTGTTACAACACTTGTCATAACACTTAGGGCTCCAGGACTTAATTTCATTGGTAGACCAATCCAGTACAGGATTGTGCAATTTTAACAAGGGTAACCCCAAAACCACCGGAGAAGGCAAATTATTCAATACTACCAAATCCAAATTCTCTTGGTGAACACCATTAATAGTGAGGGGAAATTCACAGACCTTGTGAGTAACATTCTTCAAGGGAGAGCCATCAACAGAAACCACGGCAATAGGGGATGACAAAAGTTTGGGTTTTAATTTAAGTTTTTCCAAGAATCCCCCATCAATCACATTCAGAGTAGAACCACAATCGACATTAATTCTTCCTGAGCAGCAGTAGTGGCAGAAAGAAAGACGTCCTTATTGTTTAAACAGGCTATACAGGCGGAACTGACCTTTTTTTTTTCTTTGTTCATACGAAGCACACAGTTCTTAATGAAATGGTCAGATTTGCCGCAATAAAAGCACAAACTTTCAGAAAACCTGCGGTCTTTTTCCTGAGAGCGAGGTGCCATTGCTCCAATCTCCATTGGCTCTCCAATGTCAGTACAGACCCTCTCAAGACTTGGAGCTGACATGGCAGAGGATTTACTCTCATTAACCCTTGCACGCAGTCTCCTATCCACCCGTATAGCTAATTGCATAGCCTCCTGCAAGTTACCAGGTGTGGGATAAGCAATCAGCAAATCTTTAACCCTTTCACCTAGCCCTGCAAGAAACAAACTTTTCAAAGCTGAATTGTTCCACCCCACCTGAGTAGACCACCGATGGAAGTGAGTACAATATTTTTCCACATTACCTGATCCCTGCCTCAAACGTCTCAATTCTGTCTCAGCTGATGAGACACGATCATGATCATCATACAATAACCCCAAAGCAGAAAAAAAACTATCCACTGATCTAAAGCATGGATCACTAGGTTGTAGAGAAAAGGCCCACTCCTGAGGTTCTTTGCGCAAAAGTGACATTATGAACCCTATGCGCTGTGATTCATCACCAGAGGATCTGGGTCTCAAACGAAAATACAACAAGCAAGCATTTTTAAAAGAAAAAAAATCTTGTTGTTCACCAAAAAATAAATCAGGCAAACGAACCTTTGGCTCCACGAAATGTGCTCCAGAACAGCTACTCACTTTTTGCTGGAGCTCGACCACCTCCAGAAAGAGTCCCTGCAGGCGTTGAGCCAAGTCCTGAACCGACACCATGATGGAAACTGGAAATCTTTCCTTAGAGATATTTTTGGGCTGGACTTACTGTTATGTTCTGTTACAAGCACTAAGGAAAGAAGGGAGATCTGTCCCTACTAGGGTTGAGCATTCTGATACTGCAAATATCGGGTATCGGCCGATATTGGCTGTATCGGAATTCCGATTCCGAGTTCCGATATTTTCGTCTTATCGGATACCGGAATCGGGATTGTCACTGTCACTGTCAGTGTCCGTCGGTCGGGTCTGTCAGGAGTCAGCGGCACTTACCTGGCAGAAGATCTCTGGCGGTCACGGCCTGGACTGCTTCATGGCCGCCATCTTCTTTCCCCGGCGGTCACATGCAGTTTCTCGCGATAACTGCAGTGACTGCTGGGTAATCGCGGCCGTAAAGCAGTCAGTCCGATGACGTCACCGCCGGGGAAGCAGGTAATCAGCTGTGCTGCGTCGCGATGACAGGCTCTGCCTGTCATTGCGATGTAGCAGAGTTGGATCGTCGTGGGACAATCGTTACTATGGACTGCGTCGGACAGGTGGTATACTGTTGGTTTGTTTTTTTTCTTTTTTTACAGGAGATCGATGGCGTCGCAGGAATGAGAGTACAATAAAATTAATGAAAACTGTGTTGTCTCTTTTATTTCATTAAAAGACTTTTTTCTTGCTGTGTCTTTTTTTTAAACATTTAATAACTTTGGGATTAATAATGGATCGGTGTCTTATTGACACCTCTCCATTATTAACCGGGCTTATTGTCACCGTGCAATCAACGGTGACATTAACCCCTTATTACCCCGCTTGCCACCGCTACAGGGCAAGTGGGAAGAGCCGGGTAAAGTGCCACAATTGGCACATCTTTTGATGCGCCAAATGTGGGGCTGCTGTAGCCTGGTATTATCAGGCTGTTGAGGGCCAAAATCCATGGGCCTTGACAGTCTTTTAATACCAGGCCGCAGCAGTCTGCATTTTACTTGGCTGGTTAACAAAAATAGGGGGGATCCCCACGCCGTTTTTTTTTCGAGGGGATCCCGTATTTTTGTTAACCAGCCAAGCTAAGCAGACTGCTGTGGCCTGGTATTATCAGGCTGGCAAGGTCCATGGATATTGGATCCTTACCAGCCTGAAAAAACAGGCCTCAGCGGTCTGCTTCATCTGGCTGGTTAACAAAAATAGGGGGGACCCCACGCCAATTTTTTTCGAGGGGATCCCCTATTTTTGTTAATCAGCCAAGATATGCAGACTGCTGTGGCCTGGTATTATCAGGCTGGCAAGGTCCATGGATCTTGGCTCCTTAACAGCCTGAAAATCCAGGCCTCAGCGGTCTGCTTCATCTGGCTGGTTAACAAAAATAGGGGGGACCCCACGCCAATTTTTTTTGAGGGGATCCCCTATTTTTGTTAATCAGCCAAGATATGCAGACTGCTGTGGCCTGGTATTATCAGGCTGGCAAGGTCCATGGATCTTGGCTCCTTAACAGCCTGAAAATCCAGGCCTCAGCGGTCTGCTTCATCTGGCTGGTTAACAAAAATAGGGGGGACCCCACGCCATTTTTTTTTCGAAGGGAACCCCTATTTTTGTTAATCAGTTCCCTCTGACGTCACTGATGGTGTCCCTGGCTGACCTGAAGTGAAAGTGGAAAGCAATCAATTAAGCTTTCCACTTAAGGGCCCGTCTCACATAGCGATATCGCTACCGAGATCGCTGCTGAGTCACTAGTTTTGTGACGCAGCAGCGAGCTCACCAGCGATATCGCTGTGTGTGACATTCAGCGACGATCAGCCCCCCTGCCGGGTATCGCTGATCGTCGCTGAAATGTCAGGACCTTTTTTTGATTGCTGGTTTCCCGCTGACAGGCACACATCGCTGCGTGTGACAGGCGGGAGACCAGCGATCCGCTGGTAACCAAGGTACACAGCGGGTTTCCAGGTGCGGGGCTGTGCCTAGAAACCCGCTGTGTACCTTGGATACCAGCGCCCTGATGCAGGGAGCTGGTATCCAAGGTACACAGCGGGTTTCCAAGCGCTGCGCGGTGCCTGGAAACCCGCTGTGTACCTTGGTTACCAGCGGATCGCTGGTCTCCCGCCTGTCACACGCAGCGATGCGTGCCTGTCAGAGGGAAACCAGCGATCAAAAAAAGGTCCTGACATTTCTGCGACGATCAGCGATACCCGGCAGGGGGGCTGATCGTCGCTGAATGTCACACACAGCGATATCGCTGGTGAGCTCGCTGCTGCGTCACAAAACTAGTGACTCAGCAGCGATCTCGGTAGCGATATCGCTATGTGAGACGGGCCCTTAAGCGATGTTACCCGCAGTGTCGCTGTCCCAGATCGCTGCCTGAGCTGCCTGTTTGGCAGCTCAGCAGCGATCATGTAGCGATACACCAGCGATCCTGACAAGTGCATATCGTTGTCGGGATCGCTGGTGTATCGTTATGTGACACCCAGCCTTTACTCTCCTGTCAGGCAGGAGAGGAACTCATTCATTTGGGGTTTACTGTGAGGCTGCAGCATTAGCTGCGGTCCCTGCAGTAAACATTAACCCTTTCTGAAGGATTACACCGTGGGACCTGACTGTGCATGGGATAGGTAAGAATAATTTTGCTTTTTTATTTTATTTTTATTACAGGAAATGGTTTTTGCAGTAAAATAAAAGATGGTCAAAAACATGTGTCTTTATTTCATTAAAATGATTTTTAATTAAAGTGTGTGTGTTTTATTTTTATTTCATGCAATAGGATTAATAATTGATAGTTGTCTAATTGACAGCTCTCAATTATTAACCTGGCTTAAGGTCACCTTTCAATAGCAAGGTGGCTTTAACCCCATATTAACCCATTCGCCACCGCTACAGGGCAATGGGAATAGACGGGCAAAGTGCCAGAAAGGGCGAATCTAATTATAGATTTGTCTTTCCTGGGGTGTCTGGGGGCAGATGTTAGTAGCCGGGGGGGGCAAAAATAATGGTCCCTCTCTGGGCTATTATTATCTGCCCCCACTCACTGGCTTTGTCTGTCTGGTTGCGAAAATAGGGCGGGAGCCCACGCATTTTTTTTCAGCAATTTTACACCTCATATATATATATACATGTCATTGAATTTGTGACACATATATATATATATTTATATTTGTAGTTCATACACTTCTACATAGTATAATAGCCGCTAATTCAATTGCCGGCTTTTGTGAAAATGCAGAACCCGACATGAAATGACACTTGGTGTACATAGGGTTAACCATGTCTTTTCATGTCCTTTGCTATCTAATTTGCACAAACAATTAAATCAGACTATGTGTGCAAAATTTCACACCTGTAGGGGTTAATTAAAGGTGTAAATTCGTAGCAAAAAAGTCCGTTTTTTTTACAACGAATTTACACCTTTAATTAACCCTACAGGTGTGAAATTTTGCACACATAGTCTGATTTAATTGTTTGTGCAAATCAGATAGCAAACGACATGAAAAGACATGGTTAACCCTATGTACACCAAGTGTCATTTCATGTCGGGTGCTTCTGTCTTTTCACTGAAGCCGGCTTTACCCGGCAATTGAATCAAAGGATATTTTACTATGTAGAAGTGTATAAACTATACATATATGTATATATATATGTCACAATGACATGTATATATATATATATGTATTCTATGTGTGTATATTTAGTGTTTACAAGGAAAGAATGGGGTTTTTTTAGTTGCGATATTTTGTTCCCATAGACTTACATGGGACTTCCGGTATCGGTATCGGGTATCGCCGATATTTTAGTGATATCGGCGATACCATTCCAATTCCGATACTTTAGGATATCGGAAAGTATCGCTCAACTCTAGTCCCTACGATAGAACTAAGCTAGATCCCTACGATGTAACGGGGAACCTGATCCTGCGATCAGACCCGCTAAAGTCCTCAGCTAGTCTGTACGAAGACCTAATAGATGCGAGGAAGGGATCCCTACAAGAACTAGGGACTGGGAGAAAGATGGACACCTCTTAACAGAAGTTGAAGCAGTAAAAGACAAAAAAAACAACATAGAACATAGAGGTCCGAAGACCAAGCAAAACTGACTGAGTAAGGTAACCTGGCTAGCTTAAGAGTAGAAATTACAATGAAGTCCAGCAAAGCCAGAAGGGCGGAGCAGGATTAAATAGGCAAAAAAGCAAGATAGAAAAAACCTAACAGGAGAGTTCTAACAATTAGGCTAAGTTCACACGTTGCGGAATTGCTGCGGAAATTTCCGTGGCAATCCCGCACTTCTCCCGCGGGAAATACGCATTTTTTTGTATGCGTATTCCCGCCAGAATAATAGCGTTTTGCAAGCGTAATTAGCTTGCAGAATGCTAGCGTTTTCCTAGCGATCTGTAGCATCGCTTGGAAAACTGATTGACAGGTTGGTCACACGAGTCACACATAGTGTTTGACACGTGTGACCAACTTTTTACTATTGATGCCGCCTATGCCGCATCAATAGTAAAAAGATCTAATGTAAAAATAATAAAAAATAATAAATAATGATATTCTCACCTTCCGGTGGCCCCCGCAGCTTTCCCGCCTTCAGCGACGCTCCTGGCAACTCCCGGTCCCAGGAGTCCTTTGCGATAAATCACCCTGATGACGTAGCATCTCGCGAGACCGCTACGGCATCTGGGTGATCTCGCAATGCATTACTGGGACCGGGAATTGCCGGGAGAGTCGCTGAAGGCGGGAAAGCTGCGGGGGCCGCCGGAAGGTGAGAATATCATTATTTTTTATTTTAATTATTGTTTTACCAGGGATATACCAGGGATTTCCTGTATGACGGACCATTGTGGGAAGGTGGAAACCATTTACCCATACAACCAACTGCCTCTGGACACGCAGCTCTGGATCAGCACCTGGATCTGCCACTACTACGTACATTCCCCTACAGGTACATGCAACTCCTAAATGGATACCAGTAATGCGACACACCCATGGACATGAATCTAATGCAACCACTACCAGCTACAGTTCCACAATACACACAGCTTCAACCTTGTTGGTTACTGATGCAGCCATCCGTGTACAGAGGAGAACACTGGAAACAGTCAGATATGGCGCGGACTGGAGCAAAGGACAGGGACACTGATGTGCTGGTTGCCCCTAAGTCTGTCACTAAACGTGTTGTATATTCAAGGGATCGACTTCTGGAGCTGAGCAGGATGAAGGCTACTACAGCTGCGGACATACCACTTATTCCCCGTGAAGTGTGGAGACCTTTCAGAGGCTGCAGAGCAGGAAAAAAGGTGAAGTCCAGGAGAAGAAGGTTTAAACCTGCAGTCCCATCCATTATCATTGGTAATGTACGATCGCTGGGAAATAAGACGGATGAACTTCTAGCTCTGTGTAAAACCCACTTGGAGTACAAGGAATGCAGTCTCATGTGCTTCACAGAAACCTGGTTACATGGGGATGTTCCTGATTCAAGTGTTTTGATTCCAGGGTTTCACATGGTCCGGGGTGATAGAGACAAAGCTAAGTCTGGTAAGAAGAAGGGTGGTGGAGTGATATACATTAATAACAGATGGTGCAATCAGCGTCATATTACTGTTAAAGAAATTCACTGCAGCCAAAACATTGAACTCTTAGCAGTTGGCCTCAGGCCCTACTATTTACCTAGAGAATTTTCCATTTGCATTACAGTAGTCCTGTATATCCCTCCATCCGCAAATCAAGAGGCGGCTGGGGAAGTATTGTCAGGGGTGTTAGACCGCATTCAGACAAAGCACCCAAACTCGTTAACTGTAATCTCTGGAGACTTTAACAGAGCCATGATCTCAAAGACCCTTGCAAAGTTCTATCAATATGTAAAATGTGCCACAAGAGACAGCAGTATACTGGATCTCTTCTATGCGAATGTTAAAGATGCCTATTCATCATCTGCACTGCCCCCCCTGGGGAAATCAGACCACAACCTCATACTATTGTCTCCATCATACCAAACTGTTGTCAGTAAACAGCCAGCCACAATAAAATTAATTAGGAAGTGGAATCCAGAGGCAGAAGAGGCTCTACGAGACTGTTTTGACCTCACAGACTGGGAGGTGATTTGCGACAGGGGAGAGCATGATGATGTAAATGATATTGTCGGGCGAGTAACGGATTATATAAATTTTTGTACTGACACTGTTGTACCAGCTAAAAAGATTCGATGTTATGCAAATAACAAGCCTTGGATTACAAAAGAATTGAAACACTTACTAAACAAGAAAAAAATGGCATTTAAAATGAAGGATACTAAGAAACTGAAATTGATACAAAGGGACTTAAAGGGGAAAATTAAGAATGCCCGTGAGGCGTTCCGAATTAAATTAGAAAATAAATTGTCACAGAACAATTCCGTGGAGGTGTGGTCGGGCATGAAACAGCTAACTGGGTTTAAGGCAAAGTCGGAGCATGGGGAAGTGGATCTGCCCTGGGCTAATGAAATGAATGAGTTTTTCAGCAGATTCACCAGCACAAGCACAGCGTCATCAGGAATGGGGGATGGATCCGGGAAAAGATCTGCAGCATTGACATTGGGGGATAAGCTGCCTGCCTTCACTGTCTCCCAAAGCGACGTGAGAAGACAGTTTAGCAGACTTGTTATTGGCAAAGCAGCTGGGCCTGATGGCCTCAGCCCACATGTCCTCAGAGCATGTGCCAACCAACTGTGTACTGTCTTCCAGCACCTGTTTAACTGGAGCCTTCAATCACAGGGGGTACCAGAACTGTGGAAGACCACCTGCCTGGTGCCGGTTCCTAAGACCACTTTTCCATCTTCCCTACACGACTATCGTCCAGTGGCCTTAACATCGCATGCTATGAAGTCCTTGGAGAGAATAATACTCGCCTACTTGAGTCCGAGGGTGAGGTTTTTTACTGACCCCCTGCAGTTTGCGTACCAGCAGAGATTGGGGGTGGATGATGCTGTAGCGTCTCTGCTACATACAATGCATTCGTTCTTGGACAATGATGGAACTGCAGTGCGCGCTATGTTCTTTGACTTCTCTAGTGCTTTCAATACCCTACAGCCGCTCTTACTACGTAATAAGTTGACTGCTATGGCGGTAGATGAGGGGATGGTGAACTGGATAAGTGACTACCTGACAGACAGGCCGCAGTTTGTAAGGATGGGGGAGGTGGTATCTGGCAGTGTACGGAGCAGTGTGGGAGCCCCTCAGGGTACAGTGCTGTCACCCTTCCTCTTCTCATTGTATACAGCTGACTTTCAGTATAAATCTGATTTTTGTCACCTCCAAAAATTCTCATATGACTCCGTGATTGTAGGGGGCATTGTGGGGGGCCGGGGGAGGAGGAATATAGAAGGGTGGTTTCTGACTTTGTGGATTGGTGTCAGACTAACTGTCTAGAACTAAATGTAAAGAAAACCAAGGAGATGGTGTGAGTTATAGAAGGAAAAAGGAGGATTACTTACTGATCACCATTGCTGGCCAGGAGGTTGAGATTGTTGAGAGCTACAAATATTTGGGGGTTCACCTTGACAGTAAACTCGATTGGAGGTGTCATACAGAAAAGGTTTACAAGAAGGGAATGAGCAGACTGTACTTTCTGCGGAAGCTCAGGTCGTTCAATGTGTGCAGTAAAATGCTGGAGATGTTCTACCAGTCCGTTGTAGCAAGCGCCATCTTTTTTGCTATCATTTGCTGGGGCAGTAGTGTGCGAGTAGCTGATGCTAATAAACTCAACAAACTTATCAAGAAGGCAAGCGCAGCTGTTGGCCTCCATCTTGACTCTTTTGAGGAGGTATTGGAGGATAGAATTCAGAAGAAGTGTAGGGCAATAATGAACAATAATACACACCCACTATACGAGCTGTTCTTGAATCAGAAGAGCACATTCAGCAGCCGTCTAATCCTACTAAGGTGCAAGAAGGAGAAATTCAGGAAATCGTTTGTACCTACTGCTATGGGGATGTATAATAATTTCCTAAGGGTGGCAGAAAAATAATGACTGATGGCTGGTGTACTAATGTCAAATAACATTATCTTATATATACCTGAACTACACACTTTTATTTATTATGTAATGTTGGTACACCTGTGCAAGATTTGTGTCCTAATATTTTATGTACTGCTGTTTGTATTGCTGCTGTAATACTGTAATTTCCCCCCGGGATCAATAAAGTGTATCGTATCGTATATGGTACCCAGGGCCTGGAGGAGAGTCTCCTCTCCTCCAGACCCTGGGTACCACCGCACATGAACCGCTTACATTCCGCAAAATTAATGAACATGTTGCTATTTTTTCCGCTAAAGCGTTTTTTTCGCGGAAAAAAATGCAACATGTGGCCAAAACATGCGTAATCAATTAACATGTATAGGATGCTTAATGCTTGCGTTTTTTTCGCGTTTTTACAGCGGAAAATCGCGGAAAAAACGCGAAAAAAAAAAAACCAAAAATTCCTGAACGTGTGCACTTAGCCTTAGCGTACTCAGGACAAATTGCACAATAACTTTTGAGGTCTTGTTACCCTCGGGAAAATAAAAATTGGGGTGAAAAGATCATTTTTGTAGAAAAAATATGATTTTTTTAAAACTTGTGTGAAGCACTTTGGAGTTCAAAGTGCTCACCACAGATCTAGATATTTTCCTTGGGCTCTAGTTTCTGAAATGGGGTCACTTGTGGGGGTTCCCACTGTTTAGGCACATCAGGGGCTATCCAAATTCGACATGGCATCCAATCTCGATTCCAGCCAATTTTGGTTTGAAAAAGTCAAATGGCGCTCCTTCCCTTCCGAGCTCTGCCGTGCGCCCAAACAGTGGTTCCCCCCACATATAGGGTATCAGCGTACTCAAGACAAATTGGACAACAACTTTTATGGTCAAATTTCTCCTGTTAACATTGGGAAAATAAGAAATTAGGGACTTAAATATCATTTTTGTGGGAAAAAAATAGGATTTTTTATTTTCATGCCCGGGCATTATAAACTTGTGTGAAGCACTTGGGGGTTCAAAGTGCTCACCACAGATCTAGATAAGTTCCTTAGGGGGTCTAGATTCCAAATTGGGGTCACTTGTGGGGGGGTTTCCACTGTTTAGGCACATCGAGGACTCTGCAAACTGGACATGACACTCATCAAAGTCTGCATTCCAAAATGTCATTACTTCCTTTCCGAGCCCTGCTGTGCGCCCAAACAGTATTTCCCCCCCCCATATGGGGTATCAGCGTACTCAGGACAAATTGGACAACAACTTTTGGGGTCCAATTTCCTTGGGAAAATCAAAAATTTGGGACTAAAAAATAATTTTTGTGGATTTTTTTTTTTTTTTCACACCCAGGCATTATAAGCTTTAGTGAAACACTTGGGGGTTCAAAGTGCTCACCACGATCTAAATAAGTTCCTTAGGGGGTATAGTTTCCAAAATGGTGTCACTTATTGGAGGTTTCCACTGTTTAGGGGCTCTCCAAACGCTACATGGCGTCCAATCTCAATTCCAGACAATTTTGGTTTGAAAAAGTCAAACGGCGCTCCTTCCCTTACCAAGCCCTGCCGTGCGCCCAGACAGTGGTTTTCCCCCAAATATGGGGTATGAGCGTACTCAGGAGAAATTGCACAACAACTTTTTCTGTCCATTTTCTCCTTTTACCCTTGTTAAAATAAAAAAATTGTTTATAAAAGATCATTTTTGTGACTAAAAAGTTAAATGTTCATTTTTTCCTTCCACATTGCTTCAGCTCCTGTGAAGCAACTGAAGGGTTAATAAACTTCTTGAATGTGGTTTTGAGAACCTTGAGGTGTGCAATTTTTAGAATGGTGTCACTTTTGGGTATTTTCTGCCATATAGACCCCTCAAAGTGACTTCAAATGTGAGGTGGTCCCTAAAAAAAATGGTTTTGTATAATTTGTTGTAAAAATGAGAAATCACTGGTCAACTTTTAACCCTGATAACTTCATAACAAAAAAATGTTGGTTCCAAAATTGTGCTGATGGAAAGTAGACATGTGGGAAATATTATATAGTAACTATTTTGTGTTACGGTACATATTTCTCTGTTTTAAGGGAATAAAATTCAAAGTTTGAAAATTGCAAAATTTTCAAAATTTTTGCCATATTTCCATTTTTTTCATAAATAACCACAAGTTATATTGAAGAAATTTTACTACTATCATGAAGTACAATATGTCACGAGAAAACATTCTCAGAATCGCTAAGATCCGTTGAAGCGTTCCAGAGTTATAGCCTCATAAAGAGACAGTGGTCAGAATTGTAAAAATTGGCCCGGTCATTAACGTGCAAACCACCCTTGGGGGTTAAGGGGTTAATTGCAGTCTGTGATATCTTTAGTGGGGCTTATGTGCCTGCTGTTGCTGCTGCTGCAGGAGATGTTAACACTAATTTGTGGAAATGTGAACAGTCCTGCTTGAGTCCCTATTATACTATTTCTTCTGTGGTAAAATTGATGCCACTTTGTTAGTGCCTGACACTAATTTTTGGAAATGTGAACACTCTTGGATGGGTGTCCATCTGCTAGGTTGGGTGTAGTGGAAGACCTGTCGGTCCCTATTTCCCTATTAGACTATTTCTGCTGTGGTAAAATTGATGTCACTTTGCTGGTGTGTGCAAATAAATTTTTGTAAATCTGTAGAGTCCACATTGCGTCTCCTTCATGCGTGTTGCCTGTATCAGTAGGCCTCCAATACCGGCAGTCCTCCACTGTCTTTGAGTCAACTACCCGTGTTACTGTATAGGGACGGCCGCGGGGCCGTTGCACTGAAAGCTGTGTACTGTGTTACCTCTGTAGTGTCTATTGAGCGGGGATGTTCTCCACCTGTGAGAGAGCGTACAGAGCAATTAGAGACAGAGTCCAAAATCACGTCAAACAGTTCTGCTTTATTTTCCTCTGGGCACAGCACATCCAAGACACCATAAGCATCTCTTACACGATACCAGCAGTACATTCTTCACAAGGCTGCTTCTTGTTCGCTGCCACACCAGAATGGACCAATAAGTATTGACGGGACGAGGAGCCCGGTGAAAATGGCACTTCAGCTGTTTCCCCTGGAGACACTTCAATCCAGCGTAAGAAACACACATTTACTAGGTTGTCCACCCCTCTCTGGTTATCCGTCCGGATACTTCTGATAGCCCACTCGCTTCTACGCTTCAGCACGACCTCTTCTGCTGAGCGTTCCCACAGTGGTTCTTCCACTGGACTACTGCTGCATAAACCCACTCTCTTGGGGCTCACACTTCCCACGGTGAATCCTTCATCTGCTTCTTCAGGGTTTGCTGGTCCCCTATTCTTCCTACCCTATGCTCAGAGCCCAGGAACGTGGACGTCCTCACAGTAGCAAGGTCCGCCCCTGAATGATCTCCGCTACGAGGAGAACTTCATGACAGACTGCCGCTTGGAGGCAATCTTTCCCTAGCGACCAGTCGCTAACTACTGAACTAAACTACTGAACTACTGTCCCTAACAGAAAGGATGTGCTAACTGCCCCCATCTAGTGGACAAACCCAATTACTGCACTGACGTTCTTTTATAACTTACTAACTAGATCTCTAATGTGCCCCCATTAGTGATCCCTCACAGATAATAGTTAATCCAGGACTATATACACTATGCTTCTAGTGCCCCCCCTCTAATGACCCCTAGGAAGCACTGACTACCTATCACTAAACCCCGCATATAGACCTACATAGCAATATACAAAGCACACATATTTATATACATTGACACCATTAAAGGGGATGAAACCTTAAAGGGTTAATACCCTAGACCTCCTTGCATTACTAACCATACATTTCTTTGACAATAGTAATCTACGAAACTGATCTGTGTGCCACCTGAGTGTGGCTGAGCATCACTTTCAATTTTTGGGGTGGTTTTATCACTCATATAGCGCCAATAATTCAACATTCGCTTTACAGACATTACTGGCACTGTCATCATTGGGACTCACAATCTAAATTTACTATCTGTATGTCTTTGTAGTGTGGGTAGAAAAATAATTACTGGGAGTAAACCCTCGCAAACACGGGTAGAACATACAATCTCTTTGAAGATGCTGTCCTTGGCTTGGTTGTAACACAGGACTACAGAGCTGCAAGACTCCCAATGTTTTTGCGTTGACAACTGAACGTTTCTGTGGTTAGAAGGCTATCACTGTTATACAAACTGTGTGACTCACTCAGGTACGGACTGGGACTGAAATTCAGCCCTGGCATTTGAAATCACACAGGCCCATGTTGTCCCGTCCCCAAGCACCAGATGTGATATATTGCTAATATTACCCTGGATGGAGAAAAGCAAGATTTACTACAACACAAATATTGCTAATAATACCCATGGCCTGTTGGGCTAAGTGACGGAGCCATCGACTTTGTGCTCCATCACAACTCTTAACAGAATAGGTGTGAGAACACTGATTCTGTTTACAACGTAGCAGACAAGGCACCCATGACCAGACAGGCCCTTCTGGCATTTGTCAAAATTGCCAGATGGCCAGTCGGGCCCTGGCCTAACTGCTGTGTTGGGGAAAACCACAGTCAAGATTGTCTTCCAGCATGTTTTGATACTGCAGCATGGGCGCGTCCCTTTCCGGGGGGAAAGCAACAGGCAAAATTTACTTTTGTATTGTGGATAGAACACACTGGCAACCCAGTATTCAGCACTATTTGGAATCATACCTATACGGGTAACAATCATGTTGCAGATAGTGCTGCAAGAAGGCGCTCTATAGTCAGTCTCTTTCATGAGGTCAAACTCCACAGTGTGTTGGTGGCGGGATAACACTCAAGCTTTCTTCCTCCATCCCCTCCTGGCAAACATAGACCCCATAGAAGGAATCATTATTGTCTTCATCTCCTAATTGTTGTGCGTCCATCACCTTTTCCTTCTCGTCCTTTTCATGGTCCTACTCCATTTGTTCCTCCCATGGTAACCACCTGTGAGATGACAGGCCTGAACTTATAGATATTTTTAACCCTAAAGGTATCCTCCGCTACTTCCTCCTCTTCTCCCAGGACCACCACCACCACCTGCTCTCCCACACTATTTAAAGTGTGCTCCAGCATGTATATGACAGTAATAGGGATCCTGATGACGTCATCATTACCGCTAACCATCTTAGTAGCTTCATCTGTATCCAGTACACAAGCGTGAATTGCACCACATCCGTTTTACCAGGCTATGAAAAATGTCATCCTGCACCAGGTCTCGCCAGCTGCTGCCACAGTCGCTGCAACATGTGCAGAGTTAAATTCCACGGTGTGGTCATATCGCATATCAACCGGTTAACCGGTAGTCCTAAAGATCTCTATATCAACTGAAGTGGAATCATGTAAGTCAGCACGACAGTGGTTTCTGCAGCAACACATCCAGGCTGGGAGAGTGGCGGAGGAATTGCTGTACCATCAGGTTGAGGATGCGAGCCATACAATCCACGTGTGTAAGGTTGGCCTGGCGTAGGGCTGCCACCAGGTTTTCACCGTTATCGCACACTGCCTTCCCTGGCTCCAGGTTAAGTGTAGACAGCCATTGTTCAAACTCAGCATGGATAGCTGTCCACAACTGTTGATCTGTATGACTATGATCTCCAAGGCATATTATTGTAGACACAACCTGATTACGGTAAGCCTTGGCTGCACAGTACGGAGGTGGGGGAGGGAGTCTCTCTGCAGTGATGGAACGTGTGTTTAATTAAGACAAGGGTTGAGGCCCTAGAGGAGGTAGAGGAAGCAGAATCCACGTAGGAACTGTCACATACAGAGGTTTGTTCCGCAAGACCTGGGGATTCCAAGAGTTGGTGTCTAGTGACATCTTTGTGTCTACTGCTTTAGTTCTCCATCCCCTGGTGTGTACTAGTTTACAGTAGTTCTCCAACCCAAGCTGTTTAGTAGTATAGTTCTCCAATCCCTGTTGTCTGTTAGTTTAGTTCTCCATGTTCTGGTGTTAATTTGTTTAGTTCTGCAATCATAGCTGTTTAGTAGTTTAGTTCTCCAACTCCTGTTGTCAGTTTAGGTATCCATTGTATGGTGTGTAGTGGTTTAGTTCTACAACCCTAAGCTGTTTAGTAGTTTAGCTCCCCAACCCCTGTTGTCTAGTAGTTTAGACTTGTGGATTGCAAGAATTGTGGAACAGCCCCTTCCCCAACTGCCCCTACAGCCACCAGAGTCACCCAGTGCCCAGTCATCTAGATGTAACTCCCCTGTCCTTGCTTGCTCATCCAGGTGTCATTGTTGAAATGCACCCTGGCAGACATAGAATTTTTCAGGGAACAGGTGATGTTGTCTGCGACTTGTTGCTGTAGCACAGGCACATCTTTCTTAGAGAAGTAATTGTGACTGGGCAACTGGTACTGGGGGGAATGCACTGACCATCAGCTTTTGGAAACTGTATGTATCCATAAGGCGAAAAGGCTGCATTTCCATGACCAACAGATTGGAGTGGCCATGCAATAATCACAGAGATCACAGGCCATGTGTCATACAGAAACAAGCGCTGTGATCTTTGTAGCGAATATCTCTCAGCTGGCCCCTATCGTCCAGACAATGACACGATTGGGCGCCAAATCATCCGAGAAGGCCGCAGGCTGCTCACAATAATTAGTTCTCAGAAAAGTTATAGTGAGCGTACGGCTTATCCACGTCCAGATTACAACACATGGAATATGCGTATATCCCGCCGTACAATCACTGCTAACTCCACGATAACCCTACACTCCTCGCTGCCAACAACAATCCTGTTTTAAATCCAATAAATAGATACAGGCCGATTGGACGCCATTTTTCTTTTGAGGTTCACACCATCAGGGTGTTTCATCCCCTCTCCCTCACAGTAGCAGTCATATACCAGCTCACCCACCCACTTCCTTGACCACTTTTATTCGTTGCGCCACACTTAATGTTCTCAGTAGAGTTGAGCGAAACAGGTCGGGTTTTGTTGGCCGAAACACGACCATAGCGTGCAGTCGGTCATGCGGTCAGCAAAACAAGCACCAAAGTCGGTTTTCCCAGAATGCTTTCAGGCGCCTTTTTTCAGCCAATGAGCAAGGACATACACTGTGGGCAACGAGATGACATGTGCAGCGTCCACCACCATCGTAGAGAAGGGCATTGCAGTGATTGGCTTGCTTTGGGGGGCGTCAAAGTGTCTATAAAAGCCCTGAGCGCTGACCCCCATTTTACTTCTGCCGATCTTAACAGTAGGGAGAGGTTGCTGACGCTGTTTATCAGTAGGGAGAGAGTTAGGGCTGTAAAGAGAAGTTCTTCTGTGCTTGTGCTGATAGCAATTGTGCTGTACAGTTAGTGTGCAGTGACAGGGGAGGATTTTCTTGTGTGCAGCAGCGCTGGTTATTAGGCTGCCTGCTAGCTGTATTGCTGTGTGTACACTGCTGTGCAGACTGCTTTTTACACAGCACTAATACTTTTATTCTTTTTTTCAGCACAGTTACCGAGCATTCATTTTTTCCCACACCATATAGAGCTGTACGCTCCTCACACACACACATGGACAAACACATGCTGACTATCTGTGTGTGACTCCGGAAATATATACGGAGATTGAAATTTTCCCCAAAACCGTATACAGCTGTCCGCTTCTGATACAGTACAGTATATCTGCTCTTTGTATTACGGTCAAATCCATACTGAGTGAGCATCTATGTGTGACTCCGGAAATATATACGGAGATTTACATTTTCCCCAAAACCGTATACAGCTGTCCGCTTCTGATATAGTACCGTATATCTGCTCTTTGTATTACGGTCAAATCCATACTGAGTGAGCGTTTGTGTTTGACTCCGGAAATATATACGGAGATTTACATTTTCCCCAAAACCGTATACAACTGTCCGCTTATGATACAGTACCGTATATCTGCTCTTTGTATTACGGTCAAATCCATACTGAGTGAGCGTCTGTGTGTGACTCCAGAAATATATACGGAGATTTACATTTTCCCCAAAAATGTATACAGCTGTCTGCTTCTGATACAGTACTGTATATCTGCTCTTTGTATTACGGTCAAATCCATACTAAGTGAGCGTCTGTAAGTGACTCCGGAAATATATACGGAGATTTAAATTTTACCCAAAACCGTATACAGCTGTCCGCTTCTGATACAGTACCGTATATCTGCTCTTTGTATTACGGTCAAATCCATACTGAGTGAGCATCTGTGTGTGACTCCGGAAATATATATTCAGATTTACATTTTCCCCAAAACCGTATACAGCTGTCCGCTTCTGATACAGTACTGTATATCTGCTCTTTGTATTACGGTCAAATCCATACTGAGTGAGCGACTGTGTGTGACTCTGGAAATATAAACGGAGATTTACATTTTCCCCAAAACCGTATACAGCTGTCCGCTTCTGATACAGTACTGTATATCTGCTCTTTGTATTACAGTCAAATCCATACTGAGTGAGCGTCTGTGTGTGACTCCGGAAATATATACGGAGATTTACATTTTCCCCAAAACCGTATACAGCTGTACGCTCCTCATACCATACCGTATATCTGCTCTTTGTATTACGGTCAAATCCATACTGAGAGAGCATCTGTGTGTGACTCTGGAAATATATACAGAGATTGAAATTTTCCCCAAAACCGTATACAGCTGTCCGCTTCTGATACAGTACTGTATATCTGCTCTTTTATTACGGTCAAATCCATACTGAGTGAGCGTCTGTGTGTGACTCCGGAAATATATATTCAGATTTACATTTTCCCCAAAACTGTATACAGCTGTCCGCTTCTGATACAGTACGTTTATCTGCTCTTTGTATTACGGTCAAATTCATACTGAGTGAGCGTCTGTGTGTGACTCCGGAAATATATACGGAGATTTACATTTTCCCCTACACCATATACAGCTGTACGCTCCTCATACAGTACCAGTTATCTGCTGGTAGTTTTGGTACATTTTCCCAAACATGAGGAAGTATGGTGGAAGAGGCCGCGGACGTGGGCAGGGGGGGCAGCTCTTACTGATGGTGGTGGTGGTGCATCTGCTGGTAGTGCCAAAAGCACAATAGCACCTAAGGCAGGAGGTGTTGAGCCTGCGTCATCGTCTGGCTCCAGAAGGCCTGGAAGGCTCCCTTTTCTGGGAGTAGGTTAACCGCTTTTAAAGCCAGAGCATCAGGAACAGGTTTTGGCTTACATTGCCGAAACAGCCTCCAGCTCTATCGCCTCCTCTTCTGAAGTTTCAAAAAATGCAAGCACTGAGTCATCACTGCAGGCTCCTGGTCAGGAACAACACCTTTCCTTGTGTCCTTCACCCCCACCAAAAGTGAAGGATGCGGTAGGCCACACTTCAGATTACTCCCTGGAGCTCTTTTCACATACCATGCCAGGGTTATCAAGTCAAATCCTGAATTCCCCAGTCCAAGATAAATATGACATGGAGTGCACTGATGCACAGCCACTGCTATATGATTCTGCTGGTACATTCACCCAGAGCACTGAATTGCCCTCGCAGTCTACTGAGCCAGATTCTGACCCTAATGAAACTCAGGTGCCCCTTCCCGCATACTATATCACCTTAGACGGTGACACAGAGGAAGGTGCAGATGAAATTGAAGAGGAGGTGATGGATGACCCAGTTGTTGACCCGGATTGGCATCCATTGGGGGAAGAGGGTGCCGCTGGCAATTGCTCAGAAAAGGAGGAGGATCCTGTTATGATTTGGTAACTGAGGAGGACAGGAGCAAAACAGCAAGGCAGCCGAACACCTGAGAGGTTGGAAACTAATGGGTTGCAGATCCCTAAACTAACCACACAACTAGAAGCAGCTGTGGAGCGTACCTACGGCGGTCCTAGACGCCTCGGCACATCCGGAGAGCTAGCTACACCTAAAGATAGAAACAGGAAAGCTAACTGCCCCGGAGTAGAGCCCCAAAGGAATAGGCAGCCCCCAAACATATAATGGCGGTTAGACAAGACGAAACACAAACGCAGGCAGAAAATAGAGTGAGCAAACGCTGGGGCCAAACACTGCCTAAATAGGACAGGACAGGACAGAATACTATCTGCAACCCAGCAAAACCCTAGCAAAACTTCCAACACTTCTGATTTAAAAAATGCTGAGATCACACAATCTCGCCACCCACTAAATCAGATCTCAGTGTGAACAAGGCTAACCTGCAGCCACTCAAAAAGCAGGGAAAGAGCAATTGAACAAATAACAGTGGCTACAGAAAACAGAGAGTAGCACAGGCCCCAGGAGGGGACCCGGCTAACCTCCACAAAGGTGCAGTCAAAAATGGAAATAGCAAACACAATAGAAACAAGCAGAAAATATCTTATCTGAAAGTAGCAGACGAAGGCAAGACACCAGTAGACTTCCAAATGAACCAGGAAACAACAATTGATCACCGGCGAGGATCATGGGAAGGCAGCTCCCTTATATCAGCCCAGTCAGTGACTCCTGATTGCCAGTCATCGCTGGCAGGTGAGGAGGACCTGTCATTAGATACAGCTTCAGTACCGTCAACAACCACCAGAGGAAGCCTCAGCTCAGAAATTGTGTCCAACACTTTCACAACAGTACCCCTTGAGGAGGGGTCACCGAACCCTCACCTGCGCCACCAGGCCGATTAGGATGAGCTTGGTGATAGGCACGAACCAGTCTCTCCGCATGAATGTCAGAAGCAAACACCCAAGAATTGTCCTCGTGACCATAACCTCTCCACTTAACCAAGTACTGGAGTCTCCGTCTAGCGAAACGAGAATCCAATAACTTCTCCACTTCATACTCCAGATTGCCCTCAACCAAAACAGGCTCAGGAGGTGCAGCCATAGGAAACACTGGCTCGACAAACCTTTTAAATAAAGATTTGTGGAAGACGTTATGAATCTTAAATGTCCCTGGAAGAGCCAAGCAAAAAGAAATTGGATTAAGGACTTTCAAGATCCTATAAGGTCCAATGAACCTTGGCTTAAACTTCGGAGATGCAACCTTCATAGGGATATTCTTTGAGGATAACCAAACCTAGTCACCCGCTTTAAACCGAGGACCATCAGTTCTATGCCGGTTGGCAAACCGTTGGGCCTTCTCCTGAGAGAGAGACAACTTATCCACTACTTGATCCCAAATACGCTGCATTCTCTACCACAGAGTCAAGACCCGGACAGACAGAAGCCTCCACCTGCCCCGAAGAAAATCGAGGAAGAAACCCGGAATTGCAGAAGAAAGGGGACATCAGAGTGACAGAACTGGCCCTATTATTAAGAGCGAATTCAGCCAGGGGCAAAAAAGAGACCCAGTCATCCTGATCCGCAGACATAAAACATCCCAAATAAGTCTCCAAGGTCTGGTTTGTTCTCTCAGTCTGCCCATTGGTCTGAGGATGAAACGCAGAGGAGAAAGACAGCTGAACTCCCAGTTTAGAACAGAATGTCCTCCAAAATCTGGAAACAAACTGGACTCCCCTGTCAGACACAATGTTTTCCGGAATGCTGTGCAAACGAACCACATGCTGAAAAAACAAGGGTACCAACTCGGAAGAGGATGGCAACGTAGGCAGTGGCACCAGATGGATCATCTTGGAGAATCTATCACAGATCACCCAAATGACAGTCATTCTCTGAGAGATAGGGAGGTCGGAGATAAAATCCATAGAGATATGGGTCCATGGCCTCCTGGGCACCGGCAGTGGCATCAACAATCCACTAGAGCGAGAACAGGGCTTGGAACGAGAACAAGTCCCACAGGACTGCACAAAATTCCTGACATCGCGAGATAAAGTGGGCCACCAAAAGGACCGACTCACCAAATCTCCAGTACCAAAAATACCAGGATGACCAGCCAACGCAGAGCAATGAACTTCAGACATAACTTTTTCTCTACATTGGTCTGGGACATACAATTTCCCCGCAGGGCAACGCTCAGGTTTATCCCCCTGAAATTGCTCCAGGGCCAGTCTCAAATCGGGTGAGATAGCGGAAAGAACGACACCCTCCTTCAGAATGGCAGTAGGCTCAGCCACATCAATAGAATCCGCAAGGAAACTCCTTGAGAGGGCATCCGCCTTGACATTCTTAGTAGCCGGGAGGAAGGAGACCACAAAGTTAAGACATACCGCGGAGGTACTGGCCGACTACTTGCAGCGAGAAACCAAGTCATGGCTAGGCAGTCTACATCTTGAGCCAGGCAAGGTAGTCAGTGATAACGGACGTAATTTTGTGGCAGCCATAGCCCTGGCAAAACTCAGACACATACCTTGCCTGGCTCACACCTTGAACCTGGTGGTGCAGTGCTAAATTTACGGTAGAAATTAGCAAAACCCAAAAATCTCTAAAGAGCCTTCAATGAAGTGGGCTGAACCCAATCTCAAACGGCCTGAACCTTGACTGGGTCCATTTCAATAGCAGACGTGGACAAAATGAATCCCAAAAATGAAACCTTCTGTACTCCAAAGAGACATTTCGATCCCTTAACATACAAGGCATTCTCTCTCAAAATCCGGAATATCCTCCAAACATGTTCCACATGAGAATCCCAGTCGTTGGAAAATATCAAAATATCGTCCAAATAAACTATCAGAAACTTATCCACCAAGTCCCGGAAAATATCGTTCATGAAAGACTGGAAGACAGAAGGGGCATTAGTGATCCCAAAAGGCATCACTAGGTACTCAAAATGTCCCTCAGGGATATTAAACGCCGTCTTCCATTCATCTCCGTGCTTGATGCGAATGAGATTATACGCCCCCCCTAAGGTCAAGCTTGGTAAACCAACTGGAACCTTTCACTCTGGAAAACAAATCAGAAATCAGGGGTAACGGATATTGATATTTAACCGTGATCTTATTAAGGAGACGATAGTCAATATATGGCCTCAATGAACCATTCTTCTTGGCCACAAAGAAAAAGCTGGCGCCCAAGGGTGAAGAGGATGGTCTGATATGACCCTTTTTCAAAGACTCTTTGATATATGATCGCATAGCCTCATGCTCAGGTACAGATAAATTGAAGAGCCGACCCTTGGGAAATTTACAACCGGGTACCAACTCAATCGCACAATCATAACTCCTATGCGGAGGCAAGGACGCAGATTTACTCTCACTAAACACATCAAAAAAATCAGCCAAATAGTCGTGGACATCCTCCGACTGGGGAGGTAGAAAAAACAGGAGTGTCACTACGAACACATTGACAACACCAACAGGTCTCAGACACAGACTTCCAATCCAAAACAGGATTATGGGTCTGTAACCAAGGAAAACACAGTACAATAATGTCATGTAAATTATGTAACACCAAAAATTTGCAATTCTCTTGATGGTCCGGGTCAACCCGCATTATCACCTGGGTCGAAAACTGGGGTTGATTCTCCACCAAAGGGGTAAAATCAATACCCAGCAAAGGAATAGACTTCCGCAGGGGTATCATGGGAAAACCACAACGTTTGGCAAAATCAAAATCCATGAGGTTTATAGCTGCTCCTGAATCAACAAAAGCCTGAGCCGAAAATGTGGACACGGAGCGAAACAAGGTAACAGTCAAAAGAAATTTAAGCTGAACACTACCCAAAACAATTGAGTGCGCAAAACGTCTTCCCCGCTTGGGGCAGACGGAAATAGCATGAGAAGGGTCTCCACAGAAGAAGCACAACTTATTACGCTTACGAAACTCATGACGCTGAGCCCCAGAAGCCACTCCATCACACTGCATGGGCTCAGGGGCTGGCTCGCAAGGTGTCACCACCTCTCGCATATTTCTATGCTCACGTAGACGTCTGTCTATTTGAATGGCCAATACCATAGAATCATTGAGCCCAGAGGGAACAGGAAATCCCACCATAATGTCCTTTACAGTCTCTGCCTGACCCTTCCGAAAATGAGCTGCCAGGGCATCGTAATTCCATTTAGTAAGGACTGCCCACTTTCGGAATTTCTGACAGTACAGCTCCGCAGCCTCCTGACCCTGTTTCAATGCCAACAAGGTTTTCTCAGCTTGATCAGTAACATTAGGTTCATCATACAACAAACCCAGAGCCTGAAAAAACACATCAACATCAGTCAAGACAGGATCCCCAGGTGTCAGGGAAAAGGCCCAATCCTGAGGGTCACCGCACAACAGGGAGATGACAATTTGAACTTGCTGTGCAGCATTCCCCGAGGACGTAGGCCTCAAGGCAAAAAACAACTTACAGTTATTTTTAAAATTCAAAAATTTAGAGCGATCCCCAAAAAACAACTCTGGAGCAGGAATCCTAGGCTCTACAGCAGGCATCCGAGTGAGATAGATTGCCATACTCCTAACTTCAGCAGCAAGCTGCTCCACACGCTCGGACAAATGCTTGATTTCCATTGAGGTAAAAATTCCTCCTCATCCCCCAGAGAAAAAGAGGGAAAAATGTATATATATATTAAAAAAAAAAATTCTGACAACTTTTTTTTTCCGACAACTTTTTTTTCTGACTTTTTTTTTTTTTTTTTTTTAATATTTTTTCCTTCTGTTGAGTACCATAGAACTTTCAGTAAGGCCGGTGATTCTGTTATGATTTGGTAACTGAGGAGGACAGGAGCAAAACAGCAAGGCAGCAGAACACCTGAGAGGTTGGAAACTAATGGGTTGCAGATCCCTAAACTAACCACACAACTAGAAGCAGCCGTGGAGCGTACCTACGGTGGTCCTAGACGCCTCGGCACAGCCGGAGAGCTAGCTACACCTAAAGATAGAAACAGGAAAGCTAACTGCCCCGGGTAGAGCCCCTAAGGAATAGGCAGCCCCTAAACATATAATGGCGGTTAGACAAGACGAAACACAAACGCAGGCAGAAAATAGAGTGAGCAAACGCTGGGGCCAAACACTGCCTAAATAGGACAGGACAGGACAGAATACTATCTGCAACCCAGCAAAACCCTAGCAAAACTTCCAACACTTCTGATTTAAAAAATGCTGAGATCACACGATCTCGCCACCCACTAAATCAGATCTCAGTGTGAACAAGGCTAACCTGCAGCCACTCAAAAGCAGGGAAAGGCATCGACATCGCAGCTGCGGTTATCTGGCAGGCCGTAGCAGTCCAAAAACGTGTTAAAAAAACAAAAAGAGTTGCAGGACAGCTTGGCCAGACGGTCAAATTAGCACAGCGTGAAAGCCCTGAAAATTTATCCCATAGTAGGAAAAGTGCAGTGTGGCACTTTTTTGACCAAAATCCTATTGATGAGGCAAAAGTTATCTGTAAGAAGTGCGGAAGGACCTTTAGCCGAGGGAAAAATCTCCGAAATTTGAATACCAGTTGCATGCTTAGACATTTAAACACCATGCACTTGCAAGCCTGGATGGACTACAAAACCTCAGGCAGCACATGTGCACCTGCTCCGACTTTAAGGTAGCCACAACGCTACATCGCTTCCCCCACTGTAAGCCCACTGGTTAGCACACCACCAGCAAGAAATATTGAGGTGTCGTCGCAAGGCCAAAGCAGTCAGGGAATCACAATGTTTTTCCAACGAAAGACTGAATCTAGGCCATCACACCACCACCAACATCACTATCACCAACCCCCTCTTAGTCCAACATGACCACCGCTAGTTCCCCCATATGCAGCTCTCAAGTCCAGCTCACCCTAGCAGACACTCTGAGTAGGACAAGAAAGTACTCATCCTCTCATCCGCGTACACTGGCTTTGAACTCCTACATTGCCAAACTGATCTCATTAGAGATGATGCCCTTCGTTTGGTTGAAAGCGCAGCGTTCCGAGAGCTCATGGCCTACGCTGTCCCACGCTATGACCTACCCAGTCGGCACTTCTTTTCTAGAAAAGCCATCCTTGCCCTCCACCTGCATGTGAAAGACCGCATTGTCTATGCACTCAAGCAATCAGTGAGTGGAAAGGTGCACCTCATAACAGATGCATGGGCCAGTAGACATGGCCAGAGCCGTTACGTGTCCATCACTGCGCACTGGGTTAATGTGGTAGATGCAGGGTCCACAGGGGACAGCGGCAGTGGGACAGTGGTGCCTAGCCCACAGTATAGGCAACAGTTGGCTGTAGGCGTTCGACCCTCCTCCTCATCCTCCTCCCGAAGCGAAAGCTCGCCGACAGAGCGCAGTCGCACGAGCACTCCATCCGCAGCTGCCTGTGTTGCTCTCGAGGTGTCCCAATATCGAGCAGCTAGTGGTAAACGTCAGTAGGCTGTTTTATTATGATGTCTTTGGGCGACAATAGACATACCGCGGAGGTACTGGCCGACCACTTGCAGCGAGAAACCAAGTCATGGCTAGGCAATCTACATCTTGAGCCAGGCAAGGTAGTCAGTGATAACGGACGTAATTTTGTGGCAGCCATAGCCCTGGCAAAACTCAGACACATACCTTGCCTGGCTCACACCTTGAACCTGGTGGTGCAGTGCTTCATGAATAATTATCCGGAGTTACCAGCCCTGCTCCATAAGGTGCGAAGACTGTGCTCGCACAGCCGTCGTTCGCCCGTACACTCCAGTCGTATGAAGAGGCTGCAGCGATCGCTCCACCTCCCAAAGCACCGCCTAATGATAAACGTTGCAACAAGGTGGAACTCCACCATGCACATAGTTGAGAGGCTGTGCGAACAGAGGCAGGCTGTAATGCATTTGTGGGAGGATACACGGGTAGGCAGTTTGAGGGCAGACATCGAGTTGTCGGGTGTGCAGTGGTCAAAGCTGAAAGACCTCTGTAAAGTCCTTCAGTGTTTTGAGGAATGCACACGGCTGGTAAGCGCAGATGATGCCATCATATGCATGAGCATCCCACTTATGCGTCTGCTCATGCAAACTTTGACGCACATTAAGGATCAGGCATCTGCAGCGGAGGAGAAGGAGGAGGGAAGCCTTGATGACAGTCAGCCATTGTCTGCTCAGGGAACTGTCCTGGATGAGGTGGAGGAAGAAGAGGAAGAGGAGGAGGAGGAGAATGAGGGGGATGATTATTTTGGGGAGGAGGATGCTTCTCAGGGGGCAAGAGAAAATGTAGGCTTGCCAAGGTCAGGTACAGGGTTTGTACGTGATTGGAGGGATGTGGATTTGACAGAAAGTGCTCCTCCATCCACCACTGGCAGTGCATCATTGACACCTGGAACATTGGCCCACATGTGTGATTATGTCTTGCGGATCCTAAAAAGGGACCCCCGCATTGCCAAAATGATGAAGGATGACGACTACTGGTTGGCCAGCATCCTCGATCCACGCTCTAAAGGCAAATTACAGAACATCATGCCACAGGAGAACCTAGAGCTAATATCGGCAAACAAACAAGCAACTCTGGTAAACCGTTTGTTAGAGGCATTCCCAGCACACAGCAGCGGTGCAGGTTCTACCACAAGCCGTACTGGGCAACATGGAAAAGGTGTTCGTGGTGCACACAGCCGAAGTGGCGTTCGAGACAGGGGTTTCATGACCATGTTGTGGACTGATTTCTCGACTACCGCTCACACGACTGGTTAATACTGAATCGATTGCAACAGACAGGAGACAGCGGTTGTCAACTATGGTTCAAAATTACCTCTCCTCCCCTATCGATGTTCTCCCTCACAGTTCATTCCCCTTTGCCTACTGGGCATGCGAACTGGACACCTTGCCTGAATTGGCACAATATGCCTTACAGGAGCTCGCTTGCCCTGCTGGTAGTGTGCTATCAGAAAGAGTCTTCAGTGCTGCTTGATCAATCCTGACAGAAAGAAGGAACCGGCTGTCGACCCAAAATGTTGGTGACCTCACCTTCATTAAAATGAACCATGCCTGGGTTTCAAAGGATTTTGTACCATCTTCTCCTGATGACACATAGGTTACCAGCAAAATGGCTCTCTTTGTCCTCCTCCTCTTCCTCCGACTTCTCCAATTCCTCCATTTGCAGCTGCTGAACGTCCAGCCTACACCTCAACATATGCCAGTTTTTCCACCTCCCTAACTGGGCTGTCCTCCCCCCAAAGCCGGCATAAGCACCTGGCGCACCCAGGCAAGTGCCGGGGCCCTGTGCAGGTGGGGGAGCCCACTCGCCGTCAGAGATACCGGCGCACTATGAGGGCCCGGTGCCACTGCTTGCGCCTACAAGTGTGCCCCCACTGCTTGCTCAGGGCCCCAGCACTTGCAATACTTACCTCTCCCTGCTCCACTGCTGTGACGTCTTCCGCGTTTCCTGACAGTGACATTCAGGTCAGAGAGTGCTATGACATCACGTCTGTGCGCCCTCTGCCTGAACAGTCACAGTGCAGAGAGCTGGAAGATGGAGACGCTGAGGAGTCCAGAGTAGAGCAGTGCCCAGGGAGGAGAGGTATTTCAATTTTTTTAATGTTTGGAGCAATATATGGGGAGCATTATGCACTGGAGAATTATATATGGGGCCCATCATACACTTGAGCATCATAATAGGGCCCCTTATACACTGGAGCATTATATATGGGGCCCATCATACACTGGAGCATTATAATGGGGTCCATCATACACTGGAGCATCTATAGGGGCCCATTACACAATGGAGCATCATATGGGGCCCATTATCTATGGAGCATTGTATAAGCCCATCATACACTGGAGCATCATCCATGGGCACATCATATACTCAAGCATTCATATAGGGCACTATTATATATGGAGCATTAATGGGTTCATCATACACTGGAGCATCATATATGGGGCCCATCATATACTAGAGCATCATATGAGGTTCATTATTTATGGGCATCATATAGTGGCCCTATATATATGGAGCATCATGGAGCACATATGGGCCTATTCTGTATGGAGCATTATATGGCCCATTCTGTATGGAGCAATATATGGGCACATTATTCTGTATAGAGCAATTATATGGGCCATTATTTGTATGGCGCATATGTGGTTCTATAATACTGTATGGAGGACTATACTGTCCGATTTTTGAGCTATTGTAGAATTTACAATAGATAACTCATGTAATGTAGAAAGTGATTATTTGGCTATTGTACTACATATATATTCTCTCCGTATCATATCGTATTAAGGGGGCCATATTCTGTTGTACTTATATGGGTCCCAGTATTCTTTGGAGCATTATATGGGGGCCAATATTCTGTGTGGAGCATTATATGGGGCCAGTATTCTTTATGGAGCATTATATGGGGGCCAGTATTCTGTATGGAGCATGACATGTGGGACCAGTATTCTGTATGGAGCATTATATGGGGACCAGTATTCTTTATGGAGCATAATGGGACCAGTATTCTGTATGGAGAATTATATGGGGTACCAGTATTCTGTGTGGAGCATTATATGGGGCCAGTATTCTGTTGGAACATTATATGGGGCCAGTATTCTGTATGGAGCATTATATGAGGGCCAGTATTCTGGTGGAGCTTATATGGGGTCCAGTATTCTTATGGAGCATATATGAGGGTCCAGTATTCTGTGGAGCTTGATATGGGGTCCAGTATTCTAGTATGGAGCATTATATGGGGTCCAGTATTCTGTTGGAGCATTATATGGGGGCCAGTATTCTGTGTGGAGCATTATATGGGGCCTAGTATTCTGTATGGAGCATTATATGAGGGCCAGTATTCTGTATGGAGCATTTATATGGGCCAGTATTCTGTATGGAGCATTATATGGGGCCATATTCTGTATGGAGCATTATATGGGGGCCATATTCTGTGTGGAGCATTATATGGGGGCCAGTATTCTGTGTGGAGCATTATATGGGGGCCAGTATTCTGTATGGAGCATTATATGGGGGCCAGTATTCTGTATGGGCATTATGGGCCAGTATCTTATGGAGCATATATGAGGGCCAGTATTCTATATGGAGCATGATATGAGGGCCAGTATTCTGTATGGAGCATGAGATGGGGCCAGTAGTCTGTGTGGAGCATTATATGGGGGCCAGTATTCTGTGTGGAGCATTATATGGGGGCCAGTATTCTTTATGGAGCATTATATGAGGGCCAGTATTCTGTATGGAGCATGATATGAGGGCCAGTATTCTGTGTGAAGATTATATGGGGTCAGTATTCTGTATGGAGCATTATATGAGGACCATATTCTGTATGGAGCATTATATTGGGGCCAGTATTCTGTATGGAGCATTATATGGGGGTCAGTATTCTGTATGGAGCATTAGAGGGGGCCAGTATTCTGTATGGAGCATTATATGGGGACCAGTATTCTGTATGGAGCATTATATGGGGACCAGTATTCTGTATGGAGCATTATATGGGGACCAGACCAGTATTCTGTATGGAGGACTATGTGATGCCCATAATACTGTATGGAGGACTATGTGGAGCCCATAATACTGCATGGAGGACTATGTGGAGCCCATAATACTGTATGGAGGACTATACTGTCTGGTCTGCACTGTGCGCTGCGAGGATTCGCCGGTTTCTGAGCTACTGTAGAATTTACAATAGATATCACTCATGTAATGTAAGAAGTGAAATCTTTGGCCTTGTACTATCTGTATATATATATTTCTCTGCTGTATCTGTGCATCATGAATCATGGTCTGTGTTAAAGGGGCCCATTGAGGCTCTTTCGCCCGGGGCCCACAAAAACCTGGAACCGGCCCTGCCCACTGAGACTCTTTTGGCCGGGGCCCACGAAAACCTGGAGCCAGCCCTGCCCCCCCACAACTTTAGCCAAATAATCCCCAGTTTTCAATGCGTTACTATTATTATAAAGTAAATTAAGGTTGACAAGCTTAAGTAATAAGAATTGATGTCGTTGGCATTGAAATGGGCACTGTAGGTCTGTTTACTGTCCTCCACTCACTGCCAACTTTTATTCCCCATTGACTTGCATTGGGGTCGGGTTTTCGACTCAGACTCGACTTTTTCCGATAGTCTGCCGACTTCGTTCGACTCGACTTTTGGGAAAGTCGGGTGGTCCGAAACCCGACTCGACCCTCCCGGAGGCAAAGTCGCTCATCTCTAGTCTTCAGAATTGACAACCCTTATCCTGGGAGACTTCAACAGCTCCACCTCCCCAACTGCATCCCAGCTTCTATCTCTAGCCAATTCTCGTGGCCTCTCACAACTTTCAAACTCAGAGACACACAAAGACAGTAACACACCTGATCTGGACTTTGTCTGATTCAGTTCAATCTCATAACTAGATGACTCCCCTCTTACCCTTTGTCCCCCAAGAAATTAGGAGTATAACCAAAACTTAGACATTCTTAGGTGCTCCCTAAAAACACATCTGTTTAAGGCAGCCTATCACGTTCGCTAATCAAAGTCCTTTTTATATATATAGCTTATTCTCTACTTCTCTGAACATAATTCGCCATCAAACTCAATCGTACTCAAAAGTCTTTATCTACCCCTCATTTCCTCAAGATGGTTGTACCATCATCTACTATATAATCTTCTAATTCTGTCTCTCTGTAACGGAAATCCCATATCGCTGATTGGTCGCACCCGGCCGGACGCGACCAATCAGCGACAGGCACAGTTCGGCCGCGGATTGGATGTTGGTGTTGTTGGGGAAGTGGTGCGGGCACGCCCCTTAGAAACCCGACCGCGGCCTTAGCAACGTCACAGGGACTGTCACAGAACCTGTGTTAGAGAGCAAATGGAGGGGAAAATGAGCAAATGGAGGAGAAAATAATTATTGCGGCGTGATGGCAAGATGTGTGTGGGTGGCAGTGGGTGGCCCTGCGTAGTCCACTCATGTTTACAAGTTCTGTCAGTCACAGTGTGATGTAGTTCAGTCACGTTTACTGGACAAGTTCTCTCAGTCACAGTGCGACATAGTTCACTCACGTTTACTGAACACGTTCTGTCAGTCACAGTGTGATGCACTTCTGTCAAGTTTACTGAATACTTTCTGTCAGTCACATTGCAACATAGTTCAGTCACATTCACTGAACACGTTCTGTCAGTCACAGCGCGCTGAACAGATACTTCTTTACTGTACGCTATCACGATTTACACTTCCTGTCTTCCAATGGGTCATAAGCGAAAATACGCCACTGAGGATGACAGAAAAGCAGCAGCAGCAAGGCAATGACAACGTCGAAAGCAAGAGACACTTCAGCAAACTGCCGCCAGACAAGCCCAGGATGCTGAATCTCACAGACAATGTTGGAAACAGGAGACACCACAACAAACTGCTGCTAGGCAGGAACACGATGGGAATCGCATTATACTTAAATCTTCATAAATAAACTACATGCATATTCTAGAATACCCGATGCGTTAGAATTGGGCCACCATCTAGTTGTAAATAAGTACCTGTAATTGTTGTCACCCCCATCTCATTGTAGATTGTAAGCCCCGAAGAGCAGGGCCGTCATTATTTTTGCTTTAATTGTTTATTATCTTAAACTTGGTAACTTTTGACTGTTCTATATGAAATGCTGACTCGTAAAGCTATGCGGAATGAGTTTGCGATATATAAATAAAGGTTATTATTATTAGTAGATTTAAGATCGTGAAATTCTAGCTGTTAACTTTGCCATGTGTAGGAGTAAAAAATCTTTTATGTGAGCACAACTGCACAAACAAGGGTTTGCTGCTGTGCTGACACAGAGTGGAGTAGGGTGAACATGACAAGCTGCTGGAATGTGAGAGAGATGTAGGAGGGGATGTTACGGTGGATTGAGAAAAATGGGGTGTGCTTGGTACGTAAGATCAGCCAAAAACAGCAGGCATGTCCATTTCCATATCAGCTGACATTCTCTCAGTCACAACAACAGTAGGGGGTAAACAAGTGGAGGTTCTTTGGCTGGAGACCTGTGTGACAACCTGTCATTCCGACGCCCGCACCTGCGGTCGTGCCGGCGCCCTCTGTCGCCGCTACCCTGGTCCCCTGGGCCTCCCTGCTATCCTCCGCTTAATGCTCCTGGCGCCGTGCTGCTCCTTCGTCCTGTCTTCCTGTTGCCCGGGGGATCCAGCGTGGCGTCCTTCCATCCGGCCTCTGCTCCGTGCACGCACCTTAGGGCGCGTGCGCGCTCTCCTCAGCCCTCTTAACCCTAGCTGCACCTTCCCAGGAGCACTAGCTGGCGTTGGGTATATCAGGCGGCTCCACCATGTTGGAGGCGCCTGATTACCGTGTGCCTTCAGTACACAGTTTGGCTATTCCTAATACCCCTCTGCCTTGTGCTGCCCATCTACCCACCTGCCTTGTTCTGTCCATCTTACCCACCTGCCTTGTCCTGCTCGTCCTGTCCACCTGCCTTGTCCGGTTCGTCCCAGCGTTCTGCCCGTCTTGTCACCCTGTCTTGTCCTGCCTCCCTGTCCGTTCCATTCCACCGGCCCCATAGGAGGAGCTTCAGTACCGCGACCCAGAGGGTCCACACTTGTAGCATGCCTTGCCTCGGCGTCACAGTGTAATCAGGCCATGGACCCCGCTGGTGCCTCAGCCGCTACACAAAAAGAATTGCTCTTTTTGTGTGAAAATCAGAGCCAGAGCATGTCCGTTATGAAATCTATGGACACCCGGTTGTCCGCCTTACAAACCGCTGATCCCGGGAACGCTCCCCTGCTGGCAGGGCTCCAGCAGGAGCTCGCGCAGCAGCGCAACACACAGGCCCATATTCTCAGTTATATGGCGTCCATCGATGACTGTTTAC
Organism: Oophaga sylvatica; assembly: GCA_033576555.1. Taxonomy (NCBI): domain Eukaryota; kingdom Metazoa; phylum Chordata; class Amphibia; order Anura; family Dendrobatidae; genus Oophaga; species Oophaga sylvatica. Next base: position 507,583,709 of record JARQOD010000001.1, read on the forward strand.
ATTCTCTCCAGTCCTCTGCTGCAGCCTCTGCCCCTCTTCGGGATCCTGCCTCTCACCCGCCACCGTGTTTGGGTAAGTCTTCTAGATATAGCGGAGACCCCAAATTATGTTGGGGTTTTTTGAACCAGTGCCGCCTGCACTTCGAGCTTTTGCCCCAGCAATATCCTTCTGATCGAGCCAAGGCGGCGTTTATTGTGTCCCATCTCGAGGGGGAGGCTTTGGCTTGGGTGAACCCCCTGTGGGAGCGGAATGACCCAGTCGTATCTAATATACAGAACTTTTTGGACACCTTCCGTAGGGTCTTTGATGAGCTGGGGCGCTTAGCTTCCACCACTGAGTCCCTTTTTAATCTCCAACAGGGAACCCTTACTGAGGTACAGTACGCTATCCGCTTCCGGACACTATCCTCAGAATTAGGGTGGAATAACGATGCTTTGGTAGGTGCCTTTTGGAGCGGGCTTTCGAGTAAGATAAAGGATGAGCTCGCCAGTCGGGACACCCCTACTACTTTGGAGGACATAATATCCCTGGCCATGCGTATTGATCTATGCTTTCAGGAACGTTCCCGTGAGTCGGTTAAGGAAAGGAGGTCCTTTAGGTTTAACCGGGTTCCCAGACCTCGTCCGACCAGGCTCCCCAGTAATTCGGCCCCAGAGCCTATGCAGGTGGACCGCATTAAGTTGTCAGAGCAGCGGCGCAGGGAGAGACTAGCGCAGAGTTTGTGCCTCTATTGTGAAGGAGCTAATCACATTTTGCGTTCCTGTCCTGAGAGACCGGGAAACTCCTCCGCCTAGGCCAGGTAAGAGAGGCATTCCTAGGTGACTCGAATTCCTCTCTACCCCTTACTATTTCAGCTCTGATTATCCTAGGTCGGGGACGCAGATCTATGGAGGCGTATGTGGACTCGGGGGCGGCTGGCAACTTCATTCGGCTTGAAGAGGTGGACAAGTTTCGGATCCTCGTTGTAACTCTTGAGGATCCGCACATGATTACTGCGGTGGATGGCAAGCCGTTACCTGTACCCGTCACCATGGTTACCCTCAAGCTGGAGATGCAAATTGGAGCCCTGCATCAGGAGAAGATTGCCTTTTATTTTCTGCCCAATCTGTCTCATGCCCTGCTTCTAGGTTTGCCCTGGCTCAGGTCACATGAGCCGGTCCTCGATTGGCGCTCGGGCGATGTTCTTCGCTGGGGTCACTGTTGTCATGAACGCTGCCTGCTACTCATGCTGGTCTCCAACAAGCACCCCTTGATCTTCAAGGACTCCCAGTGGGCTTATCACTCATTTGCGGATGTCTTTGACAAGAAAGAAGCAGAGACCCTTACTCCACATCGAACCTACGACTGCCCAATCGACCTAACCCCGGGAGCCACTCCTCCCAGGGGAAGAATCTATCCGCTATCTCCAGCCGAAACCTCAGCTATGTCTGACTACATCCGGGAGAACCTGGCCAAGGGCTTCATCCAGAAATCCTCGTCTCCGGCGGGAGCTGGCTTTTTCTTCGTTCGGTAGAAGGATGGGTCTCTTCGGCCATGTATCGACTACCGAGGCCTTGAACAACATCACGGTCAAGAATAGGTATCCTTCGACCGTCTGAGAGGAGCCCGGATATACCAAACTGGATCTGCGGGGGGCCTATAATTTGGTCCGGATACGTGCCCGAGACAAGTGGAAGACCGCCTTTAACACGCGGGATGGCCATTATGAATATTTGGTCATGCCCTTTGGACTTTGTAATGCTCCGACCGTCTTCCAAGAATTTGTGAATGAGGTCTTCCGGGACCTTCTGTACTCTTGTGTCGTGGTATACCTAGATGACATCCTCATCTTTTCACCTGATCTGCCTTCCCACAGGAAAAGTGTTCGTCTGGTCCTGCAAGGTCTACGGGAGAATCGACTCTATGCGAAAACTGAGAAGTGCCTGTTTGAACGAACCTCCTTGCCCTTCTTAGGGTATATTATATCGGACTCTGGGTTGAGGATGTATCCAGAGAAATTGTCCGCCGTGCTCAAATGGCCGCGTCCAGTCAGAGTTAAAGCAATCCAACGATTCTTGGGCTTCGCAATTATTATAGACAATTCGTCCCTCATTTTTCCTCTGTGACCAAGGCTCTCGCCGCTCTCAACTGGAAGGGAGTAAAATCTACCATTTGGCCTCTGGATGCTGAAGACGCCTTTCTCACCCTAAACAGGCCTTTTCGAATGCTCCTGTCTTACATCGGCCAGTGGCCAGCAGGCCCTTTGTCCTTGAGGTGGATGCCTCCTCCACGAGGGCAGGGGCTATTCTTTCCCAGAAGTCGGCCTCTGGGCGTCTAGTGCCTTGCGGGTTCTTTTCCATATCATTTTCCCCCGCAGAATGTAATTACACCATTGGAGACCGGGAATTGCTGGCAATAAAGATGGCTCTGGAGGAGTGTTCACTTAAACAAAAATTACTGAGGGAAAGAGAATCAGTTGTGCACATAAATTTCCCTTAAAAATTAAATCTTTATTAAATCCATTAAAAAAACCCAAACCCAGTGTATGTGGTTTCTTAAAAAACTGATAAACCAAAATATAGATCAATGATATTCAGACCAATCCTTCCTATCAAGACCCTACTATACGCCTCCTCTCACCCTTCCTTGCCGTGGAGGTTGGCACCCTAAGAAAACGATTTTTTGGCGCCCCCACTCAACGTGGACTATCCCTTTCTTCCCTGATAATGCCCTAATAATATAGGTGGGAAAACAATATAGTAAAGGGGAGAGATGAAAAGGAATAGATCCTTACACTCTATTTAATGATCTAAGCATACAGGTCTGACAGTAGAATCAAAAATGTAAATCTCACATCAAAATAATGTAATATGCTGAAAATGATTGGAACAATGTCCATCCCACATATTATGATAATGCATTAGTATCTGGGGCTAACTTATACTTTTTCATCCCACAGATCTGTAAATCAGGCCCCCAGGGCTGCAATGTTAGTAAATGCAACAGCATAAAGTATATAAAGTAGTGAGACTTAGCATAAATTGTCCCCGACGCGTTTCCCCGTCATCACGGTTCATCAGGAGGAAAAGATAGCGTGGATGCCGGATATCATGATGCTTGGCATAGCCGGCGGTCAGGAAAGGGGGGATTTAAATAACCCCGTCCAATTACAGTGTCCTTATAGACCCCGCCCCCTTAATAGTCGGCAGTAACACTCCTGGGTTAAGCTAATTAACCATGCCTCCTCTCACCTGCTGTCTCCCGGCGTGTGTTCCATCGCCGCTGCTGTGTGTTCCACCGCCAGTAAAGCGGCATACCGGAAGCGCTAGGGTCATGTGACCTATCACGTGATACAACGTGCATTTCATTCCTGATACTACAGAAGGCAATCCGATCATGTGACACGTCACATGATATACATAACCTCCGATAATTAGAGCTCAAATATCAATTCATATCTCAACAGGGATCATGAGGATCCTTACCCTTAAGGCGATATACTCAAAAAGCAATTTTAATAATAAAAAGTGATCATTGCTTTCATTTTGTGTGGCCCAGCTGCGCTTGGTACACATGTTCCCAGGAGAATGCACAGAAAAGGTAATTACAAAACACCTGATAAGCACACAACACTTGATATTTTTCCTGGTTCCACCAGAGGGAGCCCTTGAGACAGCAGTGAGCTAAAGACAATCTAGCTAAAAGTTAGGTAGTCGTTGGTGTTACCTCAGGAAGAGTAGACACGACATCTCAGTACGGAGTTACCTCAGACACGCTGGGAGGGAGAAACCCCTGTCAGATTAGCCTGAGGGCTGAGGAAGACTGAAGCGACATCTGCTGCTGCCTGTGCTCCTATTAAGGTGTGTGTAGGATGACAGGCGAGTGGTGACCAAAGGAAAGAGTGACATAGGTGACATAGCATCTTCACTCAACTTAACCGGACACCGGGTCCGAAGTATTGCTAGAACCTTTACGGCTAGTGAGAGAAAACCGGAATCCCTGCTGGACTTCAGGTCGCAGAGGGGCCCTTCTGTGCTGATACGTAACCGGGGTTAGGAAGACGGAGTCTGGCAGGTACCGCCATAAAGACACTGTTCTGTCCACAAAAAGACCTCATCACCAGATCAGCCGGGCGTAGAGAGGAGAAGGAGTTAAACTTCGCTTCACGCAAGTTAGGACTCATACACATTAAGAGAAAGGAGGCCTTAAACCTACACAGTGATTACCTGGATGTGCATTCTCCACCCTGAGCAGCTTCCCGGGGCATACCTGCAGATACCATCAGTAAAGGTATGGAAAGAGACTGACTTGTGTGTGACTAACTTATTACCTGCTCCCCTGCACCGCCATATCACCCTGAGGGATCCATCCAGTCTCGCCTGTGGGAGACTGAACAGCTTGCTGCCCAACCCTCAGAGGATTCACCCTGCAGCGCTGGTCACCCTGATCAGAAACCACAGGTGGCGTCACAAACTATTACTACAATCCCCTGTAAATATCCCCTTTGAATGAGCGCCCAGGGCAACGGACCGAGCCGTGCTACTTGTGACATTCCCCATAGACTTCAACGGGCTCGGTGCCGAGTACCCCATAGCCCTGGTACTTCGTGCGCATCAATTTCATATCCGGGTTTTCTTACACTAATAGTGGTATATATATCAAAATTCAGCAGTTATAAGAGAAAGCATATTGATTGACCATATTAGATATTAATAAAAGACAAAAACATAATATATCGATATAGTAACCAAAGATCTGGAACCATATAAGGTATATATAAATGGGTATGTAGCTAAGTGGTCTCATCCATAAACCGGGTTCGAGCCCAAAAAAAGTAATGTCACTAGAACAACTAAATAAAGCACGCATAGGATATGCATTCATTTAGCCCTTTTGGGGTGAGGGATTGCATTCTGAAAATCCACTCCGTCTCCCGTCTTTGAATAAGTCTGTCCAAATCCCCCCCCTAATTTTGGGCTTCACAAATTCCACCATACAGAAATTAATTTCTTTTGTACAGCCATTATGTACTTCATTCATATGGCGGGCTACAGGTGTATCCCGCTTGTTCCTGATGTCACAAAGATGTTCACCTACTCTTACCCTTAGTTCCCTAATTGTTTTACCAATATAGTCCTTCGGGCAAGTGCAGGTGGCTTTATACACCA
>JARQOD010000001.1:507588955-507659869 GCA_033576555.1 Oophaga sylvatica
TTTTTACATCCATAGAGGGAGCAAAATTCTTGAAAGACTTCTGCTTCGAAGGCTAGACCTCTGTCTGTCAGCACTTGATCTGGGTAGCCATGGGGTCTGCAGAAATATTCTTGGAATGCCTTTGCAGCTGTTCTTGCTGTTTGGTCTTTCACCCGAACGACCACAAGGAAACTGGAATAATGATCCACTATTGTTAAGGCAAAGGTGTACCCTGCTCGGCTTGGGGTTAGTTGCAAATGGTCTAAGGCCACCAGTTCCAAAGGTTGTTTAGTGATTATGGGCTTCAAGGGGGCCCTTTGATTGGCAGAATTCTTTCTTCTGAGATTACAGGGGCTGCATTCTCTACACCACTGTTCAATGGACTGCCTCATACCTGTCCAGAAGAAACGGTCCAGGATGACTACTTCCTGCTTTTTCCAACCAAAGTGTCCTGCTTGATTGTGGTAAGCTTCGAAGACCTTGGACACATCCTTTTTGGGGACCACCATCTGCCATACCAGTTCATGTGTACGTGGGTTAATAGCTCTTCGGATCAACTTGGCATCGTAAAGGAACAGCCTTTTCCTCTCTTTCCACAACTGCTGGACCTCTGCAGGCGCATCAGGAGTTGGAGATGAATCTGATTCTCCAAGGAGTTCTTTAACCATACCTATAGCTGGGTCACTGCTCTGCGTCTCTTCCCAACCATGGTGGGGTAGTGGATTAAGGGAAACTTCATGAACGGCAAGACTTCTCCCTGTCAGATGGTTAGAATCTTGGGAGGCACCGTGGCGATGGAATGCTGGCATCTCTATTTCTTCCAGGTCTTCTTGATCTTCTGCTGGATCAGGAGCATTCGGCATACGTGACAAAGCATCGGCATTGGCGTTTTTAGTGCCAGCTCGGTATTTAATGGCGAACTCATAATTGGACAACCAAGCCATCCATCTTTGTTCCAAGGCGCCCAGCCTGGCGGTTTCCAGATAGGTTAACAGATTGTTGTCCGTATAGATGGTAAATTTGGAGGATGTCAAATAGTGCTTGAACCTCTCGGTTACTGCCCAAACGATAGCCAAGAATTCTAGCTTGAAGGAACTATAGTTGGTAGGGTTCCTCTCAGTAGGACAAAGCTTCCGACTGGCATAAGCAATGACTTTCTCCTTACCCTGCTGCACTTGAGATAGAACAGCTCCTAACCTAACATTGCCGGCATCGGTGTGCAGGATAAATGGCTGATCATAGTCTGGATACGCTAAAATCTCTTCTCCAGTAAGTAAGTGCTTGCTTAAGGCTGTTGAATGACTCATCCAACCTAGCATTCCACTCGATCAGGGGACTCTTGCCTCTGGCCTTTTTGGATAGGCCAACTAGGAGATCTTGAAGAGGGGCTGCCAATTTAGTAAAGTCTTTGATAAAACGTCTGTAGTACCCCACCAGGCCTAGGAATTGTCTGACCTCTTGGATGTTGGTGGGTACTTGCCAGTCCCTCATGACAGTCACTTTGTCTGGGTCGGGTGCTACTCCTTCTGAACTCACGACGTGGCCTAAGAACTGTACGTTAGGCTTTAGGAGATGACACTTAGATGGTTTTACCTTTAAGCCGAAGTTGGACAACGCCTCCAAGACTTCTGCCAGGTGTTGCAGATGTTCCTCGTAGGTCCTGGAATATACAATCACATCATCCAAGTACAATAGCACAGTCTCAAAGTTCATGTGTCCCAGGCAACATTCCATGATTCTGTAAAAGGTTCCAGGAGCAGTGCTCAACCCGAACGGAATGTAGTTAAATTCACATAGCCCCATCGGAGTAGTGAATGCAGTTTTTTCTTTGTCTGCCTCAGCAACAGAAACCTGCCAGTACCAACTGGTTAAGTCCAAAGTGGAGAAGTACCTAGCTGATTGTAATGCTGCTAGAGACTCCTCTACGCGCGGTAAGGGGTATGCATCTTTGTGAGTAATTTTGTTGAGTAGTCTATAATCTACACACATACGCATTGTACTGTCTTTCTTTTTGACTAACACCAGGGGAGCTGCCCAAGGACTGTAGCTATCTCTGATTACCCCTGCTTGTTTCATTTCTTTTAGCATACCTTTTGCACACTGATACTGAGCTGGAGGTACAGGACGATACCTTTCTTTGATAGGTGGGTGATCTCCTGTGGGTTTTGTAAGCTTTTCAGGGGATATAGCTCTGGGATCGCCGTCCGGGTAGACAGAGTGGCACGGAAACAGTTCATTCACAGCAGTACTGGTGCAACTGGCCGCAACCAGTTTTATTTAAAGTCCACAGCAAACAGATAAAAACAAATCATAAACATAAGACCTGGGCTTGTCCAGCCACTAATTACACTTATATAGATTTCCCTATCTCTCCGGGTCCCGACTCTAACAGCCAGGGCCAAAACAACACATATGTTCAGCATTTACCAGCGTGGAGTTTCACAGAGTCTCCTCCTTGTGTCTGAAGGCACCTTCAACGTCCAGACTTGAGAGAGCTCCCCTCCTATTCAGCAGGTTTCCGCATGGATTCTCACAGAGACTACTCCTGTGTCCGGGGTACATCGAGCACCCAGACTGAGATAGCTCAAACTCCTGGAGACACCTTCTGTGCCTGGACCCCTCCTGTGTCCAGACTAAGCGAGCTCTCTGACTGTGTTCGCAGACACCTACTTCTGGTCTCCTAATTAACAGCTGAATGGTTTCAGGCCTGAGCTGCAAGTGTGTACTGAATGTAAGGTGTAGTGACCTTTCTCTACCACTAGGTTTACAAAGCCACACATTTCCCTTATACCATACAGCACAGTACCTAGGTGAAATGTACACCACATTCGACACATATTCCTTCACTGTCTCACATATCCCCTCCCTCTTCTCCAGACCGGAGGGCTGGTCATCCAGACCGGAGGCTGGTCAACAATCCAAAAGAGACAGCGAACTCTGGACCAGTCATGGCCTTCATCAGCTTCATCTTCACTACTGTCATCTGTATCTTCACCTGAGCCATAGCCAACATCAGCTTTCTCTTCATCTGAAGCATCCGCACTACCCTGTACCCTCCCAGGCCTATGCTCTCTGCGGGCCTCGGGTATCCTGCACGGTTTCATCTTGACCTTAGGGCCGGGCTCAGTTTCGATATAGTGCCTGGCCAGAGAAGTACGATCCGGCACATCAGAACACTTCTGCTGACTCTTTCTCAGAAACTCACGTACCTCCTGTCCCTGGTGCACTGACCATGTGTCACCAACTATCACAGAAGGTATAGGGGGTTTTTCACTTTTCTCCAGTTCCCCTTGAACCTTCTTTACTTCATTGAGCTTCTCCAGAAGATGCTCATGGCTCTCATCACGCTCCTTCATCACAGTTTGGAGTTTTTTCTGAGAAGTAATCAATTCATCTTGTACCTGTTGGCCGTCCTTTATGTCTTCAGCCCCTTCTTCAGGCTCTTCTGGTAGGATATGCTCAGAAGCCCTACCGTCAGTCTTACATTCTACTTCTTCATTCACATCATTATGGTCTCCAATATCTCCATTTATTCCAGCTTTCAAGTTCTCCTTGATAGCTGCATCTGTATACTCAGAACCCGCCGGATTCTTCTCTTCCACCACGTTCTGCATCCCATCTGAGCTCCCGTGTGTCTGCAGCGGCAACGGAGTGACACACCGCTTTTCCCATTTATTGGGACGTGGCTCCGATGTAGACTCCATGAAAGTGCGCTTGAGCTCACCAACGCCAGCCTGATGTCTCAAAATCTCATCTTGTGACTTATCCAGATCCTTGGTATCACTCGGGAACACCGCTGGGGCTCCGGGCGCCGAACTTCCAGCCTGAGCTTCACGAGTTGCGGCTACTGATCCGGACCGTAACCCGTCCACGCCGCTGTCTTCGGCAGAAACAGATTCCTGGACAGAGTCAGTCCCTATATCTTCAGTCTTGTTCCTCACCATGGGCGTACCCACCGTGGGGCAGGGGGGGCAACTGCCCCCCCCTAGAAGCAGGGTCACACAAAGAACTTGGAGAGCAGGCAGACACACAAAGCTGACAGGGGGCGGGACTCACTGCAGCACAGGCTGAGACTCTGCCACCAGTCAGTCCACCCATAGTGAAAGAGAGGAGGACATCACCCAACCATGTGACCCGCAGCAGGGAGGTGTCACCGCAGGTCCTCTAGTTACATATGTGAAAAATCAGGATGGATTGAATGCAGTCACCGGGTCACATGATCCAGAGAGAGGCGTGTCCACAGGTCCTTCAGCTGCCCGGCTGCTTGAATGTGTGAGTGGCGTGCAGCTATGGCTGCTTCCTCCTGTTGCTGGCCAAGGGTCCCACAGATCTGCACCTGTCCTGCGAGACCTGTTATTAGGAGCCACTCTGTGCCGGGGTGAGTAGTGGCGGAAGCTTCTGCGTCGGAGGTCTCTCTCTCTGTATGGCTCTATAGTGCACAGTGAAATGCACAGGTCTCTCATGATATGGCTCTATAGTGCACAGGTCTCTCATGATATGGCTCTATAGTGCACATGTCTCTCATGATATGGCTCTATAGTGCACATGTCTCTCATGATATGGCTCTATAGTGCACAGGTCTCTCATGATATGGCTCTATAGTGCACAGGTCTCTCATGATATGGCTATATAGTGCACAGGTCTCTCATGATATGGCTCTATAGTGCACAGTGAAATGCACAGGTCTCTTATGATATGGCTCTATAGTGCACAGGTCTCTCATGATATGGCTCTATAGTGCACAGTGAAGTGCACAGGTCTCTCTCTCATGTCATAAAATATGTACATTGTTTTGAATAGTATTTATATACATTTCTCGTCCATTACATCAAAGAAGGCGACATTGGCTGTGACACAAACGGCCAAAAATTGCTCTAGGCTGCTGCTGCTCCATCGATGGGGTTGCATTATGACCCACAAGGTATTGCAACTGCGACAATCAAGTTGCAAAAAAAATCCAACTGGTTCTGATTCTTTGTCGCGGTACCTAGCCGGGTCACAATGCGACCCCATTTACCTGCATTATACAAGCAGCTGTTTCATGGCCAAAGTTGACGTATAGCCCCAGCTTAATGAAAAATGACTATTTTCACATCGTGTGCGGTATATAGGCCATATAAATCGTGTGCGGTATATAAAGTGTAGTATATGGTGTATACAGGGTCATACACATTGTGTGCGGTATATAGAGTGTATATACACTGCTGTATTATACTTTTCATATACAGGTTATAATGCCTCTTATTCTTTGTATAGAGGCTAGTGTGCCATGTATAATATATGGTATATACAGCGTACAGTAGTGTCGCATACACTGCTGTATTATACAATATACAACAGTTCTAATGCTCCATACCTAATATGCAGGATAATGTACAGTGTATATGATGTAACCTGTATAAGATGTGACCTTGGCTTGCCCCCCCCCTAGTTTTGATCCTGGGTACGCCCATGTTCCTCACAGCTTCACTTGAGACCTCAGCTTCTGATGAGGCATCTGGCTTGGTGACCACCACTTCCATGGCTTTTTCCACCTCTGAAGCATTACCTTCAGAGTCCTGGGCAGGATGCAGCTCCATACCATACATTGATAACTTCTCCTCTTCAACAGCATCCACTTGTGCTGTTTTCAGTTTCAGAGTCCTGCCTTTAAAGCTCAGCTCTCCTCCTTTCACCTTAGTCTTCGCCAGGGAACCGGCCAACTGTAAAACATCTTCAGATGCCATCTTCTGTCCGGCTGTAAGGTCAGCATCAGCTTTCTTCTCAGGACTCTCAACCTCCTCTGCTACCATGCCTTCCTCATTTGCACTGGTTGCTTTATGGTCATCAGATGATTCACTATCACTACCACTATCCCTGTCTGACCCCTTTTTCTCAGCCACGTCTGGCTCACTTTCAGGGTTATACACTTCATTTTCATTCACATCCTGCTCACTGTCAGGGTTATACAATTCATTCTCATTCACATCTTGATCTGGAACCTTAGTTAACATGTCATCCACAACATTAACTTCACCATCTGGTCCCTCAAGTATGTGACTGTGACAACCCCAGCACTATACTTCTATATAGCTCAGGTACTAGGAGCTGGCTCACGACCTCTCCCTGGACTTCAGTGTCCCTATACAACAGGTGAGTGTTTATGGCAACATGAGGTAACCTCTCCTCAGAGCCAGGCTCTTGGGAAACCTCATTTAGAACACGTATATTTTCCTGTGCCGTTTTAAGAGTGGGGTCTCGCCACTGCTCACTCTCAAAATTGTCACAGGACACAGGTAAGTCAGGGACACTCGGTTCCCGAGAACCATCTGTAACGCTGGTATTGTCTGTACTTTGTTTTCCAGCGTTACTCTGCATGTTTTTTGCATTAACCCTTTTGCTCCTTTCCCCCTAACCAGCTGGGATACTGTTGTCTGTTACCTATATGGATGCTGCTCAGTTCCCGGCTCTGCTGCGTACCCGTACTTGCGTGAGTGGCTCCGCTGCTTTGCATGACCGCCCGCATGTGCGGTTCCTGACTTGCTGTGAAAGCCGTCCGTAGCTTGCAAAGTCCTCTGCAGTGGTGCATGACTTACTGCGTGGTTGGCAGCAGCCATTGTTGGGTTCCCTCTGTGTTGTGCTGTCTGGCTCTGCATAGGGGGCGCGGCCCACACCTGTCCTGCTTTTATGTGGATTGGGTGTTTACTAGAATTACTGCTCCAGCCTATCGCTGTGAAGCAGCTCATATATAAAGTTCCCCAGCCCTAGTGGGCGTTGCCAGAGCTTCACATTGAATCCACACTGAATCCCTGAACCTAGCCGTATGTGGTTGTGTGTTCAGCTCCTGCTCTGAAGTTGATCAGCTCTGGAGAGCTGATTCCCTGTTCCTGCTGTGTCTTGTTCCCTGATCCTGGATCTAACCCGGTACCTGAATGTCTGAACTGTGTCTTGTGTTTCCGCCTATGCTGGGGCTGATTACCCAGATCGCCGTTCCTGGAGGCTGTATATCCAGGCCTGTTCCTGCTGTGTCTAATTACCTGAACCCCTGATCCTGGATCGCATCCTGTACCTGAATGTCTGAACTGTGTCTTGTGTTTCCGCCTATGCTGGGGGCTGATTACCCAGATCGCCGTTCCTGGAGGCTGTATATCCAGGCCTGTTCCTGCTGTGTCTAATTACCTGAACCCCTGATCTTGGATCGCATCCTGTACCTGACTGTCTGAACTGTGTCCTCTGTGTTATGTTCCTGAAATCCTGCTGTGTCCAGAACCCTGTGCCAGTGACTGTGAATCCTTGCTATATAACCTGAGTTCATCTTGGAAGGAGGAGTCCGGTGTGTGCTGAGTTTCTGTTACTCTGTGCTCAGCCTCTGTGCAATCCCCGGCCAGCTCCCGTTGAGCCTGGCGGGGCTTGCACCAGACCGCTGGGGTTCCTTTTCAGGTCGCTGCCAGATGTCCGGATCCTATCCTTCCTGCCTGATGTCCGGATCCTGCCGATCATTGCCAGATGTCCGGAGTCCGAGGCCTGTGTTCCAGTCCGTGTTCCTGTGATCCAATCCATGTTCCTGTCCGTGTTCCTGACTCCCTGAGACCCAATCCGTGTTCCTGACTCCCTGAGATCCAATCCATGTTCCTGTCCGTGTTCCTGACTCCCTGAGATCCAATCCGTGTCCCTGTTGTTCCTGTGCAGTCTAACTCTGTTTCAGCCATCAGCTCCTGATTCCAGTTTCCTGCCTGTTACCTGTCGGCTTGCCTGTCTGCCATCCGACTGCAGCTCCATCCGGAAGTTCGGACATCATCTGCAGAGATCCCCGGCTCTTGCCTGCTCACCTGGGAGCGATCATCTGCCATCCGACTGCAGCTCCATCCGGAAGTTCGGACATCATCTGCAGAGATCCCCGGCTCTTGCCTGCTCACCTGGAGCGATCATCTGCCATCCGACTGCAGCCTACCTGGAGGCTCCACCATATCAGGTCGTATATACCTGCCTGTCTAGAGACTGCCTGGTCACTTGCCGTGACAACCTGCCTGTCCCAGAGACTGCCTGGTCACTTGCCGTGACAACCTGCCTGTCCCAGAGACTGCCTGGTCACTTGCCGTGACAACCTGCCTGTCCCAGAGACTGCCTTGGTCACCTGCCGTGACAACCTGCCTGCCCTGGTCACTAGCCGTGACAACCTGCCTGTCCCAGAGACTGCCTGGTCACTTGCCGTGACAACCTGCCTGCCCTGGTCACTAGCCGTGACAACCTGCCTGTCCCAGAGACTGCCTGGTCACTTGCCGTGACAACCTGCCTGTCCCAGAGACTGCCTGGTCACTTGCCGTGACAACCTGCCTGTCCCAGAGACTGCCTTGGTCACTTGCCGTGACAACCTGCCTGCCCTGGTCACTAGCCGTGACAACCTGCCTGTCCCAGAGACTGCCTGGTCACTTGCCGTGACAACCTGCCTGCCCTGGTCACTAGCCGTGACAACCTGCCTGTCCCAGAGACTGCCTGGTCACTTGCCGTGACAACCTGCCTGTCCCAGAGACTGCCCTGGTCACTTGCCGTGACAACCTGCCTGCCCTGGTCACTAGCCGTGACAACCTGCCTGTCCCAGAGACTGCCCTGGTCACTAGCCGTGACAACCTGCCTGTCCCAGAGACTGCCCTGGTCACTAGCCGTGACAACCTGCCTGTCCCAGAGACTGCCTTGGTCACTTGCCGTGACAACCTGCCTGTCCTGCCGGTTCCTCCTTGGTCTACCCTGTGATGACGTCTGTCCTGGGTCGGTGTCTGATGTTCTCCTGCTGAGCCTGTGCTACGCCTGAGGCCTGAGAGAGAGGCGTCCTAGTATGCCCGTGCCAGATGACCCTGGACTTCATCAACCCGTGATGACCCCGCCATCGTCTGACGTTCGTCCTGGGTCGGTGTCTGATGTTCTCCTGCTGAGCCTGTGCTACGCCTAAGGCCTGAGAGAGAGGCCGTCCAAGTATGCCTGTGCCAGATAACCCTGGACTGCATCTACCCGTGATGTCCTCCAGCACTCGTCTGTGATCCTGAGTTGTGTACCCTTCTCTGATGTGCGGAATCGGGAGCCCGGTCTTATGTTCTGTTTATGTACTTTGTTTCTTTAAGTAAACTTTATGTTTCTTCTTACCTGAAGTTGTGCGGTGTTGTCTAGTCCTGCAGGTCGCCACCTTGCCCACATGCTCAGCTGCCACGGATCCCGGTCGCTGCCCTTCCCTAGTCCGGGCAGGCCCGGGTCTCCCTCCGTGGTCCAGTGGGTCCACATTCTCTTACCATCTGGGACCCATGCCTCACGTCGTCGTGGACTGGCGGCGTGGGAGCATTGGCTAGCTAGGCAAGCTATGCCATGTCCCGACGCCCCACAGCCGTGGGAAGCGCCACACCATCATCCTCGTCTCCCAACATCACCTGCAAAGGAATTTCATCACTATCACAGTCATCATTATCATTATCAGCATCAGCATCATTATCATGGTCATCATCATTATCATGATCATCATCATCATCATTATCATCATCATCATCATTATCACATAAGTTTAACGGCCCACTAGCATTGTGTTCCGCCCCTCGGGACTGCGCACCCTCAGTAGGAGCTTCATCACACTGTCCATCAGAAACATTTTTCCCCCAGCGATCCTTAGACCGGGGAAAGTCATTACCCAATATAAAGGGTTGCACCAGGTTCTTCACTACCCCCACTTCATATGAAACCTCCCCGAGTTTGGGGACCAAGTCCACGGCAGTCTCTGGGTAGACTTTGGTGTCTCCATGGATGCACACCATACTCAGGTGCTTATCAGGGATGAAGTCCCTATCAATCAGGCTGTCACATACGGAAGTCACTGGACTCTCTGAGTCCAAGAGGGCCTGTGCTGGGCAGTAATTTACAACCACCGGGGACACCTGTGGTCCAGTCTCTTCGGCTGAGGTGGACACACACACAGGTTCTACGCAGAGAGAGAGGGATCTGCCAACATCACAATACATAGGCTCCCCTCTATTGGACAGTTGGCTGCAATTTCACGACATCTCCAACCCTGTCCATCACACTTTTCCACCCACATGTCCTCTCGGGCCTGAACCCGCTTATCAGCATACCCCATGTCCCCAACAGCTGGAACGCTCTTACCGCGAGAGTTCAGCGTCCGGGAACTCTGAAGTGACGACCTCTCAGACGGCTGGTCACGGAGGCAGTCTTTGCTGGCGAAGGCCTTCTCCATCAGGCTGACCAGACGATTGGCGTCCTGGTGGTCTCCTTGTCCGACATCTGGCTGTACCTCAGGAGGACATGCTCGGGTGTAGCGGTTCACTATCACCTTTCCAACTCCATAATCAGGTTTGCTGACTGCAGACTCCCAACTGCATCTCCAGTCATGAACTCCCCTGGCACAGGCTGTCACCGTAACACCCAGCCGGGTAAGAATCTCCGCTTTCAGCTTGGCATAGTCTTGGCTGTCCTGCTCGCTCAGGTCAGCATAGGCCCTTTGGGGTTCTCCAATCAGATAGGGTGCGACCATCATGGCCCATTCAGATAGGGGCAGATTCTCCTTCTCTGCCAATCTCTCAAACCTAGTGAGATATACCTCCACATCATCACGAGGTGTCATCTTTTTCAGGGACCGTCTTACCGCCTTCTTTACAGCGGACAATGCAGGTGACTTTGCAACACCACTTTGGGACGATGCGCCGCAAGTCCCCTGCAGTGCTGCAACCTGCTCAAAAAACAACCGGTCATTCTCCTGCTGCTGCTGCAGGAATTGCTGATGGGCCTGCTGCATGCGCTGCTGGTGCTGCAGGCGCTGCTGCTCCATGCTCTGCTGCATGCTTCGCTGGGCCTGGACCAGGTACTCAACGAGCTCCTCCATACTGCCGGACTTATCTGTCTCAACCATGGCAGTCTTACGTTGCACATTAACTTGCGCAATTTGTTCAAACAGCGCCTCCATGCTGTCATCCATGCTGTCAGACTTCTCTGTCTCAACAACGGCAGTCTTCACTCAAGACATACACACTCCACAGTCTTTTCCACAGAAAAATTCAGCTCTGCTGTGCAGACACTTTTTTTTTTTTTTTCTCTGCAAACTCTATTAGGGCCACTGTCTCTTTAAGACTGCTCCAATAGACGTTTCTCCTTTGCTGCTGCACACTCCACAGTCTTTTCCACAACAAGTTCAGCTTTGCTGTGCAGACACACTTTTTTTTTTTTTTATCTTTTGCAAACTCTATTAGGGCTACTGTCTCTTTAAGACTGCTCCAATCAGACGTTTTTTGCTGACACACTTTTTTTTTTCTCTGCTGCTGCTTCAACAGACTTCTCTCTTTTATTGCTGTCTCTAAGCCACTGTGCAGCACGCACATTCCAGCACCAATTGTATCAGCCACTGTGCTGCACGCACATTCCAGCACCAATTGTATCAGCCACTGTGCTGCCCCAGCATTCTCCGCCAATTGTAAGCTTTTCAGGGGATATAGCTCTGGGATCGCTGTCCGGGTAGACAGAGTGGCACGGAAACAGTTCATTCACAGCAGTACTGGTGCAACTGGCCGCAACCAGTTTTATTTAAAGTCCACAGCAAACAGATAAAAACAAATCATAAACATAAGACCTGGGCTTGTCCAGCCACTAATTACACTTATATAGATTTCCCTATCTCTCCGGGTCCCGACTCTAACAGCCAGGGCCAAAACAACACATATGTTCAGCATTTACCAGCGTGGAGTTTCACAGAGTCTCCTCCTTGTGTCTGAAGGCACCTTCAACGTCCAGACTTGAGAGAGCTCCCCTCCTATTCAGCAGGTTTCCGCATGGATTCTCACAGAGACTACTCCTGTGTCCGGGGTACATCGAGCACCCAGACTGAGATAGCTCAAACTCCTGGAGACACCTTCTGTGCCTGGACCCCTCCTGTGTCCAGACTAAGCGAGCTCTCTGACTGTGTTCGCAGACACCTACTTCTGGTCTCCTAATTAACAGCTGAATGGTTTCAGGCCTGAGCTGCAAGTGTGTACTGAATGTACACTACCGGTCAAAAGTTTAGGGTCACTTAGAAATTTCCTTATTTTTGAAAGAAAAGCAGTTTTTTTTCAATGAAGCTAACATTAAATGATTCAGAAATACACTCTATACAGTGTTAATGTGGTAAATGACTATTCTAGCGGCAAACGTCTAGTTTGTAATGCAATATCTTCATAGGTGTATAGAGGCCCATTTTCAACAACCATCACTCCAGTGTACTTATGGTATTTTGTGTTCGCTAACTGTGTAAGAAGGCTAATAGATGGTTAAAATACCCTTTAAAACCCTTGTGCAAGTATGTTAACACAGCTGAAAACCGTTTGGTTGATTAGAGAAGCTATAAACCTGACCTTCCTTTGAGCTTGTTGAGAATCTGGAGCATTACATTTGTTGGTTCCATTAAACTCTCAAAATGGCCAAAAAAAAAGAACTTTCTTGTGAAACTCGACAGTCTATTCTTGTTCTTAGAAATGAAGGCTATTCCATGCGAAAAATTACCAAGAAACTGAAGAATTCATACAATGGTGTGTAGTACTCCCTTTAGAGGAGTGCACAAACAAGCTCTAACCAGAGAAGAAAGACAAGTTGGAGGCCCCGCTGCACAACTGAGCAACAAGACAAGTACATTAGAGTCTTTAGTTTGAAAAATTGACGCCTCACAGGTCCTCAACTGGCAGCTTCATTAAACAGTACACATTAAACGCCAGTGTCAACATCTACAGTGAAGAGGCGATTTGGGGATGCTGGCCTTCAGGGCAGATTGGCAAAACAAAAGCCATATTTAAGACTGGCTTAAATGAAAGGAAAAGATTAATATGGGCAAAAGAACACAGACATTGGATAGAGGAATATTGGCTTTTGTTTTGCCAATCTGCCCTGAAGGCCAGCATCCCCAAATCGCCTCTTCACTGTAGATGTTGACACTGGCGTTTAATGTGTACTGTTTAATGAAGCTGCCAGTTGAGGACCTGTGAGGCGTCAATTTTTCAAACTAAAGACTCTAATGTACTTGTCTTGTTGCTCAGTTGTGCAGCGGGGCCTCCCACTTGTCTTTCTTCTCTGGTTAGAGCTTGTTTGTGCACTCCTCTAAAGGGAGTACTACACACCATTGTATGAATTCTTCAGTTTCTTGGTAATTTTTCGCATGGAATAGCCTTCATTTCTAAGAACAAGAATAGACTGTCGAGTTTCACAAGAAAGTTCTTTTTTTTGGCCATTTTGAGAGTTTAATGGAACCAACAAATGTAATGCTCCAGATTCTCAACAAGCTCAAAGGAAGGTCAGGTTTATAGCTTCTCTAATCAACCAAACGGTTTTCAGCTGTGTTAACATACTTGCACAAGGGTTTTAAAGGGTATTTTAACCATCTATTAGCCTTCTTACACAGTTAGCGAACACAAAATACCATAAGCACACTGGAGTGATGGTTGTTGGAAATGGGCCTCTATACACCTATGAAGATATTGCATTACAAACTAGACGTTTGCCGCTAGAATAGTCATTTACCACATTAACACTGTATAGAGTGTATTTCTGAATCATTTAATGTTAGCTTCATTGGAAAAAAACTGCTTTTCTTTCAAAAATAAGGAAATTTCTAAGTGACCCTAAACTTTTGACCGGTAGTGTAAGGTGTAGTGACCTTTCTCTACCACTAGGTTTACAAAGCCACACATTTCCCTTATACCATACAGCACAGTACCTAGGTGAAATGTACACCCCATTCGACACATATTCCTTCACTGTCTCACAGTTTGTTATGTTGAAACCCTTTTACCTGCCCAAAATCCAAAGGATGCTTACTGAAAACCCTCTCGTATTCTTGCACCACCATCTGCACTCCGTTTTTCTGATGTACAGGAGTGGAGTCTGTGCCAACATGTATCTTTTGGAACCATTCCTCCATCTGAACACAAGAGCCATTGCCATCCGTCGCTTCTGACGGAGCCAAGGGTTCTACAGCCTGAATATCATTGTTACTGACTGTGAACAGTTTGGCTACGATTGCATAATGAGGCAAGCAAGCTTCCTCCTCTCCACAGTTCAGAACACGTACTGGAACCCTGCCCCTTTTAACATCAACAATTCCCCTTGCTGTCAGCACAGTAGGTCTGCTATCTCAATAGATTGGTTCAAGGAGAGCTTGGTAGTCCCGTCCTCTGATGCCCATGGCTGCTCGGCACCAGATGAGGGTCTCACTCCTAGGGGGAAGCATAATGGAGTAGGGATCACTCACACTTACGCTACCAATCTCACCACCAGTTAACACAACCTGCTGTTGCTGCACAAGGGCCTTAATATCTTTATTGCGGGCATGCAGGGCCGACTCGGCTATGTCTTTCAAAAGGGCTATGACCTCACCTAAACAATTTTCAATCACATTTGTACCCAATATTATGATAGGTGGACACTCTCCTCTTTCCACCTCTGCCACCACAAGACCTTGAGCTTTGAGCTCCACCTTCCCCACTTTAATGACAACCTCTTTGTACCCCACCTGTGTCAGAGGTTGACCATTACTTGCTATTAAAGACAAGTTACCATCAGGAAGTTGGGTGAAATCAGTCTCAGTCCAATATCTTTGGTACAGTGTGTGAGGCATTGTGGTTACCTGTGATCCAGTGTCCAGGAGGGCGGTGAAGGGGATACCATCCACTACCACGGGTATAAGTGGACGTCCTCCAGCATACCTGTTTCTCCAGTTAGTTGGACCAGATTTTCTTACTCCTGGGGATCGGTCCTCGGCCCCAGGCGTCGCCCATTTAAAGGACATTCTCTTTCGATGCGATCCACCTTATTGCACCGTCTGCAGATGGGTCTTCCAGAAGAATCAAATCGGTCCACTGTTCTCCTGCCGGTGTGAGTCAGTCGTCGTTGATGTTGTGGCTTCCTCTTTGGCCATCGCCATGGGAGATCATCTGGACTTGATGCTAGTTGGATCCTATCTGTGGGTGAACAAGTCTGGAGAGTCTTAACAGTTTAACATAGACCAGCCATATTTTTAGTCAGCTCCTGTACTTGCAGCCGTAAATCTGCATAGAATCATCAACTGGAGTCTGCATGTGCTGTACTGCAGGCACCCGGGGTGAGGATACTGCCCCCTGGTGGTAGGTAACTGCTGGATGTTTAACTGGCTCAGTGCAGACATAGGTAGATTCTCTTAAGATACGGGTGGATCTGTCCTTAAACTGAACAAAGTCCATGTCAGGGTTCTGTAATGACATCATACGCAGTTGTGCCTTACTAGAGTCAGACAGAAGACCTTCAATAAACTGTTCTTCCAGCATTTTGTTCCCATCTGTTACACTGGATCAATTTGTTTAATGGCCTGCAGCGCTTCCTGCAGGTTAAGGGCATAGTCTCTGACAGTGTCCTGTGGTTTCTGTCTGCAGCTGAAAAATCACATCTTTATTTCTGAAGCAGTACGGGTGTCCTTTAACTTAGCAAAAATGTCTTTTACTGTCTTTTTATCAGTAGCTGGCCAAGATTTAACTTCTCTCTGGGTAGCGCCACTGAGCTGACTTATAAGTATACTGACTTTCTGCTCCTCTGGCATAGGGTAAATGTCAAACATGCTGAGCAACTTCCCCTTAAAGTCACTTAAGGTGTGAAATTCACCATTGTACTGTGGCAGCCATGTTGCACCCGGTATATAAGGCATGGTGAAAGGCAATATGGGAGCTGCAGCCGCTGCACCCTGAGCGTCGCCGGGATTAGACATCTTCCCCCCCAGTTAACCTTTGCAGGGGTGCGACTCACCGCTTCAGTAGCTGCAGGTCGTTGCTACTGTTGGACTTTAGGCATGCACGATAATCCTGTCTGGATCCTGTTCGTATCCTGTTCGTGACGCCAGAAATTGTCGCGCCCGAGGGGCCGTGGGGTACTCGGTACCGAGCCTGTTAACTTCAATGGGAGATGTCACTGCGGCGGTGACCCGGTCCGTGGCCCCAGGCGGTCAATTAAAAGGGAATATATTTACAGGGGATAGAATTGAATGGGAAAAAGTTTATGTAGAGATTCGTGACGCCAGTTGGAGTGTTCGACTGTAGTATAGCCGGCACTGCAGAGGATCTCTGGGGGAGTAGATGGTGATGGCAGTGCAGATGTTAAAACCCTCTCCAACCAGGGCAGGTCCCCCAGAGATGGTGATACCAGTAGAAGGCACAGAGTAATGAAACAGGAGACATGGAAAGTCACTTTAGTATTTACTGTAGTTTGGGTGAAATTCAGAGGAGATATTACAACTCTCACCGGTTACAGTCTGCTCTGGATAATGGGAGTTAACTTTCCCTGCTGGAACTCAGTGTATCCTCCTGCTAATCTAATCCCTTCTGGGACCAAAGCTTTCTGGAGTTTAGAACTTCCCAGTATTGCTTCTACTCACTGTGTATTTTGCCTTCAGCAACCTGCAGTTTGAGTCCTTTATGAAACAACTTGCACTGTACTTCACTGACTCCTGGTCACTGCTGTAATTCTGAGGGAAAACACCTACTGCTGGTTATGTAATCCCACGCAGTCTCTCAGCTTATCACCCAGCTCTGAAAGCATAGGTGATCTAGGGGCTGGCTCCCTGCTTGTTAATTATCACTCAGGGATCAGCCACATATCATGGCATCCCCACGTTCTCCTTCTTCTCCTCACACCAAGAACAACAACTCGACTCCTCCCCCTTCCCAATTAGGGTATGTCTGCCAAGCTCTCAGCTTCAGACAAGTAAGGGAGTGAGGCAAATTATGTGTGCCTGTCCAGCAGAGAAGGCATAAATCCCATTGCTTACAACACACATATAGAACAGTACATTTTTAACCCTTTTGTGGCGAATAACACGCAGGGCGCCACACCTCCATTTGCAGCTGCTGAACGTCTAGCATACATCTCAACATATGCCAGTTTTTCCACCTCCCTAACTGGGCTGTACCCCCCAGGGCCGGTGTCAGCACCTGGCGCACCCGGGCAAGTGCCAGGGCCCTGAGCAGGTGGGGGGGCCCACTCGCCGTCAGAGACACTGGCGTACTATGAGGGGCCCTGTGCCAGTGCCGGCGCCCACGAGTGGGCCTCTCCTGCTTGCTCAGGGCCCCAGCACTTGCAATACTTACCTCTCCCTGCTCCACCACTGTGACGTCTTCCGCGTTTCCTGACAGTGACATTCAGGTCAGAAAGCGCGATGACGTCACGTCTGTGCGCCCTCTGCCTGAACAGTCACAGTGCAGAGAGCTGGAAGATGGTGACGCTGAGGAGTCCAGAGTAGAGCAGTGCCCAGCGAGGAGAGGTATTTCATTTTTTTTAAAGTTTGGAGCAATATATGGGAAGCATTATTCACTGGAGAATTATATATGGGGCCCATCATACACTTGAGCATCATAGATAGGGCCCATTATACACTGGAGCATTATATATGGGGCCCATAATACACTGGAGCAATATAAATGGGGCCTATCATATACTGGAGCATCATATATGGGGCCCATTATACACTGGAACATCATATATGGGGCCCATTATATACTGGAGCATCATATGGGGCCCATTATATATGGAGCATTATATAAGCCCATCATACACTGGAGCATCATCCTTGGGGCCTTATCATATACTGGAGCATCATATGGGGCACATTATAAATGGAGCATCACCTGTAGCCCATTATATATGGAGCATTATATATGGGGACCATTATATTTGGAGCATTATATGGGGCTCATCATACACTGGAGTATCATATATAGGGCCCATCATATACTAGAGCATCATATGCGGTTCATTATTTATGGGGCATCATATAGGGCCCTTTATATATGGAACATCATATGGAGCACATATGGGGCATATTCTGGATGGAAGATTATTTGGAGCCCATTCTGTATGGAGCAATATATGTGGCCCATCATATACTGTATGGAGCTTTATATGTGACTCATTATACTGTATGTAGCAATATGTGGGGCTCATTATATTCTATGGGGACCGTCCTATACTGTATGGCACATTATATGGGGACCATCATATACTGGAGCATTATGTGGAGCTCATCATATACTGTATGGAACATTATATGGGACCAATTATGTATCGAGCAATATATGGGGCTCATTATTCTGTATGGAGCAATATATGTCGCTCATTACACTGTATAAAGCATTATATTGGCCCATTATTCTGAATGGAGCATCATATATGGGACTCATTATTCTGTATGGAGCAATATATGGGGCTCATTATTCTGTATAGAGCAATATATGGGGCTCATTATTCTGTATGGTGCACTATGTGGTGCCCATAATACTGTATGGAGGACTATACTGTCCGGTTTTTGAGCTATTGTAGAATTTACAATAGATATCACTCATGTAATGTAAGAAGTGAAGTATTTGGCATTGTACTATACCTATATTTCTCTGCCGTATCATGGATTGTGGTATGTGTTAAAAGGGCCCACTGAAACTCTTTCGCCTGGGGCCCACGAAAACCTGGATCCAGACCCGCCCCCCCACAACTTTAGCCAAATAACCCCCAGTTTTCAATGCGTTGCTATTATTATAAAGTAAATTAAGGTTGACAAGCTTAAGTATTAAGAATCGATGAAGTTGGCATTGAAATGGGCACTGTAGGTGTGTTTACTGTCCTCCACTCACTGCCGACTTTTATTCCTCATTGACTTGCATTAGGGTCGGGTCGGGTTTCGGTCGGAACTCTGACTTTTGGTGATAGTCGGCCGATTTTGTTGGACTCGACTTTTTATAAAGTCGGGTGGTCCGAAACCCGAAACGACCCTCCCGGAGTCAAAGTCGCTCATCTCTACTATTTACTGTTGTGAATGTTTAAGAAATGAATTCTGAGCAGAAGCTCCCTCTGGTGGTTACAAACAGTACTGAACCATTCAATGAGGATTGGCAATCAGGAATTACAGACTGGCTGGATATAAGGGAGCTTCCCTCCCATCATGGTTGCCGGTGATCAATTGTTCTTGTCTCAACGCTGTTTCCTGGTTCACTTGGAAGCTTGCTGAGTCTTGCCTATTCTCCTGCTCTCAGATAAGATATTTTCTGTTTTTTGTTTTTGTGCTTTCCATTTGCATATTTCTCTGCATTTCTGTGAAGTTAGCCAGGTCCCCCTCCCTGGGGGGCTTGGGCTCCTCTCAGTTCCTCTGGAGCCACTGTTATTTGTTCATTTGCCTTTTCCAGTTTTTTCAGTGGCTGCGGCTTAGTTTTGTTACATCAGAGAACTAATTTAGGTGGTAGAGGTCGTGTTATCTCAGGTGTTTTTGCAATTAGTAGCGTTGGCTTTTTTTAGGGTTTTTTTGGATTGCAGTAAGTATCCTTCCTATCCTTTTCTGTCTAGGCAGATTGGGCCCCAACGTTTGCTCATACTATTTTCTGTCTGTGTCTGTATTTCCTCTTGTCTAACCGCCATTACATGTTTGGGGGCTTCCTATGTTCTTTGGGGATCTGCTCCGGGGCAGATAGCTTTCCTCTTTCTATCTTTATGTGTAGTTAACCTCTCAGGCTGTGACGAGGCGTCTAGGACCAACGTAGGAACGCTCCACGGCTGCCTTTAGTTGTGGTGGTTAGTCAGGGTACTGCAATCCAGTAGATTCCAACCTCTCTGGTGTATTGCCGTTTTTGCCTGCTCTCCTCAGCTACCAAAACATAACAATTTACCATTAATTTCCCTGAGTCTGCTATTGGTGTGTCTCTTAAAGGCGATCTAACAAATCCCCAAAAATTTCTATTGGTTAAATAAATAGCATATCTTTATCTAGCAGTTGTGCGACTGGCACAATCCGGGCAGAGATAAGAAACATCACAATTTACCAGTGGCAATAATTTGCATTAGTCCGCTGTTGCACTGTGTCAGCAAGGCGATATTAAAAAAATACAAATTTTCTATTGGATTAATAAATAGCGTATCTTTATCTAGCAGTTGTGCGACTGGCGCAATCCGAGCAGCAATAAGCAAAAGTTACAATTTACAAGTGGCAATAATTTTCATTAGTCTGCTGTTGCAGTGTGTCAGCAAGGTTATATATAAAAATACCAATTTTCTATTGGTTTAATAAATAGCATATCTTTATCTTGCAGTTGTGCAACTGGCACAATTCAGGCAGAGTTAAGCAAACGTCACAATTTACCAGTGGCAATAATTTTCATTATTCTGCTGTTGCAGTGTGTCAGCAAGGCGATATTAAGAAAACAATAATTTCCTATTGGTTTAAAAACTAGTGTATCTTTATCTAGAAGTTGTGCAACTGGGGCAAAGCCTGCAGAGATACGCAAACATGACTATTTACCTATAATTTTTGTGAGTCTGCTGTTTGCATGTGTAATAAAGCTGATATCTGGAAAAAATAGCCGCACTTTACTGGATACAGTGAAATTGTACATAATACCTCTGTGAGGGTATTTGTGAAAAATAAAGCCAAGAAATGTTTTTTCATAAGCATAACGCATTCAATATGAGAAAGGTTGACGTTAAGGGATGTGGATGTGGTGGTGCCCGCCAATGCCGTGTGACATATCAGAAGGTGGCTGTACCTTGTTCTAGCTTCCTGTCAAAATTTGGTCAGCGCGCTACACCACTGATGAACCCAGACCAGTGCAAGGATGTTGTAGGTTGGATGACAGACAAAATGTTAGGGCTGGCGGAACGCACCAAATGAAATATATATAATAATAAGGTGCGTTCGCAATCCGGGGTCCACGGTGCAGAGATGGAACCTGCTGCTAAGCAATGGTGGAACAAGGCAGCGGTTGAACGCCGTCAACACTCGGGTTAGATGTCACCGGGTATGAACAGTGGCGAACTCTGTTGCTTCACAGAGCCGCAACAACAAAATAATAGAACACTGTTCCCTGTTACACGTCACAGGACACAGCTGATATGGTGCGAGTGAGGTCTTTAGCCTCAACCCCTAAAATGCGGCCACTTGAGTCTGACCGGACCCACAATGCACATGGCGTCGCACAGGCGATGCCACTACTTGGCTCTGAGTGGTAGCAAAACACAGCTAACTGAGGCACACCAGGATTTGGCACAGAACAAGAGCAACAGCTCAACTGCCACAGAGCGGTACCAAAAGATGTGTGCCAGAGCACGTGGATTGATTGTGCCCTGTAAACAGCTCGTGCTAAGCAGCACACGTGTCCGAGACAGGCGCTAGGTCAAGGCGAGTAAAAACCTGCCTGACTATGGAAGACTAGGTGATCATACATGCCGACAGTACGGCAGGTTCTCGGCCCAAACATGAGTGGTAGCGTATCCACTAGCTCACACACACTACATGGTTTATACTAGCGCACGGCCGTGCGGTCCTTTTATAACCGCAGCCTTCCAGGACCTTGCTGATGGTCCAATCCAAATTGCTTGAAGACCTGAGCATGTGACCTCCGACCACCAATGAGCGGTCGTCTCATAGGCATGCCCAGATGGAGAAAAGCAGGACTTAGTCCCAGGAACATCTGCTAGCCGCTGACTAATGCTGGTTGCTATAGCTGAACCTGGGGCTGCAGCAGCAACCAAACGCATAGCATTAGCCTGAGCAAGACGCTGGGACTGACGTCTCCGCTGAGCAGGATCCTCTGCGGCTGAAGAAGAATGGGAGACCGCAGAGGACATTGCTCAAGATTTCCCCTGTGCAGCGGCGGGATCTCGACGCCTAACACAAATGCTCCAGTGTGTTGACAAGCAGCACCACGAAGTCTGCCACATGGTCCAGTCTCAGTAGCCAAGAGGCTAGGCCTCTGAATCCTCAAATTGGTCATCCTTCCTCCCACCATCAAGAGTTCCAAGAGATACATGACCCGAACGCTGGACACTGAGGAACTGTTTACATTCCCTTGTAATTTTTCAGGCCTCTCAACGTGCACCATTAAAGAGGTTCATGAGGAGGTGGAGTGCAGTGATGCCCAAACATTTGAGCACCCACGGCCAGGAGAAACCATGTTGGGAAGGTCAATTCATGTCTAAAGAGGTGGAAGATAATCATGATGCACAGTTGCCATCAGGTCAGTCTAAAATCACAACTCAGAAGGAGGATCAGATTGATGAATTGGAAGTCAATATGGTCGATGATGAGGCCACTGATCTAACGTGGCACAGTGGCATGCCTAGCGAGCACAGCAGTGCAGAGAGGGATGGATCCGTATCACAAGAACAGGCAAGAAGAGGTAGTATTTGACCAAAGGGAGAACCCGGTCAACTGTTCTACAGAACCTCCCCATTCGGCTAGATAACAGGCCAAGGGTGAGTTGTTCCCCTGTATGGCAGTTTTTTTCTGAATTTCTTCAGACAAAACAACTGTAATTTGCAGAATCTGAAAACCAAGGTAAGAAGAGGCAAGAACACTGTCACCCTACGCACCACCAGCATGCAAAAGTACATGACAGCCAAGCACCCAGTAGGTGGGTGGAATGCTTGGGTACAAAATCTGTGTCTGAGGGTGGTAACACTGTTCCTTGCCCTGTGTTACAGCCTTCCCAATCTGCTGTCCATAAAGAAGGCACTGATGCCTCCTTCCCACCTTCCCACAACCTGCAGTTGCACAGACACAACAGTCAGCAACCACATCCAGTTTGTTTTCCCAGCGCAGCATTCAGTGGTCTCTTCCCCAGACGTTTAACAGAAAGCAGAAATAATACACAGGTACAAACACTAAACACCCACATTGCCAGATTGCTTTCCCTGGAAATGTTGCCGTTTCGACTTGTGGGAACTGAGTCTTTCCATGACCTCTTGGCGGAGGCAGCCCCATGGTACTCGATTCCCAGCCCCCACTGTTTTTCCCAGTGTGCCGTCCCTGTGTTACATAAGCACGTGTTACTCAATATCAGCCGTGCTCTGGCCAACGCAGTCACAAGGAAGGTCCACCTAACCACAAACACATGGACAAGTTCTTGTGGACAGGGACACTACATTTCCCTGACGGGTTAACCTGGTGGAGTCTGGGACAAAGTCAGACGTTAGGACATCACACATCTTACCCACACCAAAAATAACCAACTTCCATCAGTCTCCTCGTATTCCAGTTCCTGTCTCTCCTCCTCGTCATCCTCAGTAGAACTAGCCTCCCCATCACTCCCCAGCTGGGAAGTCTGCAGCACTGCCTTGGTGAAGTGGCAGCACGCTATGCTGAAGCTCATCTTTTTAGGTGATAAAGCTCACAACGCAGTCGAGCTGTTGAAAGGGATAAAAGAACAGACCAATTAGTGGCTCTCCCCAATGCACCTCTAACCAGGTCTGGTTGTGTGCGATAATGGGCGTAACTTGGTGGCGGCTTTAAAGCTTGGCAAGCTGGTACATGTTCCATGCATGGCCCACATACTGAACTTGGTTATACAGCGGTTTTTAAAAACATACCCTGACTTGCCGGACCTACTTGCCAAGGTTCGCCATGTTAGCGCACATTTCTGAAAGTCATCTCAGGCTTTCGCCAGTCTAGCTTCGCTGCAGCAGCGCTTTCATTTGTCTTGTCACTGACCGATTTGTGACCTGCCCACACACTGGAATTCGACCTTTCATATGTTGATAAGGCATAGTGAGCAGCAGAGGGCAGTGCCTAAATTCCAGCTTCTCAATGCCCATCAGAGTAACACTCAGCCCCCACGCATAACAACTGCCAAGTGGATGTGGATCACTGACATATGAGAGGTTCTTCAAAACTTTGAGTGCTGCATCAAGATTATGAGTGCTGATGACGCTATTATCAGCGTTACCCATCTGCTCTGTCTATTAAAACGTTCGCTGCAGAATCTCAAAAAGAAAGCTTTGAATGCTGAGCAGGTGGCTATGGAACAAGATTTTACAGTGGCTGATACCACACAGTCCAGCCTCACACAATATTCTTAGGTCACATTGGGTGATGACGAGGAACAGGAGGAGGAACAGGAGTTTTTGGTCTGCGCTACAGTGGGGACTCCCAATCCCAGCTTCTGTGAGCAGTTTGCGGGATGCAGTGACGGACAGGAGACAGGGCAAGGGTTAACAGTTTTACTTAACACTGATATACTCCACACAGGGAGGTAAACGGTTAACAGAGGGATAAACAGTTCAAAATGTAAATAGTATTCAGAGTTAAAGAATAGTAGGTATTAACAGTTCTTGCTGAGTCAACTTATCCTGTCAGTCGTTTCTCAGGATGTGGTAGCCACAGAGCAGGTGATGGCGCCAACAACGGCTGGCGCGGCGCTTGGCTGTTGAGGTCCAGAAGGTAGCGATGATCCATCCACCGCACAATCTGAGCCCAACGTGGCTCGACAGATATACATTGGGGAATTGAGGCGCAGATGGAGGTCCTGCACCCGGTCTCTCTTTGGCGGTACGTGTGCAGTACTCACTAGCCCGGAGCGTTTGGCAACTTGCTCTGTGGTGATCAACGGGCACACACCACGTCTCTCTTCACAGTCTCTGCCTGCAACGGCGGGGATACTCGAGCGCGGGCTTGCACTGTACTGATGCTTAAGGGACAGAGCACTCACTTCCCCCTGCTACACACTGTCTGTTCCCACCAAGTCTGCCCATTTCCGCGTGCGCTGTTGCTGTAAATGTTTAGCCACACCCCCTGCTTCCGCCTGCAAAGATTGGTTCTGCCTCTTAAACTTTCCCCGGACAACAGAGGAGACAGCCCAGACAGTTCTGGACCGGCACAAAACAGGTACCTGCGGCACGGTTCTTCCTCTTACACTTCATGCCTGTCCAGCATGGATGTCCTGAAGAGGAGGAGGAGGAGGCGGTGCATCGTAAGGAGGAGAGGATGGTTAGTGTTCTTTCTGGTAAGGACACTGAATAATTGACTCTTTTAGTTGCCACACATGGCATAGTTTATGTCCAGATGCCTTTCTCAAAACCCTTGCGTGAAACACATTTTGTCCAACATGAAATACTGGCTGTGCACCTTTCTTGACCGATGGTACAAGGAGAAATTTTCTTCTCTCATGTCGAGGCAGACGTGCCATTTTCAGTGCATGCATGCCAGAGGGCCGTTGTGGAAGACTTACTAAAAACTTTACCCTCAGACAACTCTGCTGGCAGAGTTACCAGTTCTTTTCACCCACAAGGACTACAGCTGAGGGCCACGCACATGTGGTGTAACTCGGGGAGGAAAAATGTTCATCAACTGGGCCATTTTCATGAAACTGTCACATCAACATGGGCTATCTGTGGGTGTAACTATGATGAGGCGGGAGAAGTTGACCAAGATGTTGAATGACTACTTAGGCCTCTTTCACACATCCGTTTTTTGCCGTCCAGCGGATCCGTTTTTTTTCCGCTTGATCCGTTTTTTTCTAATAGAGTTGCATTAGCGCTGGATCGCGACGCATGTGCTTGCGTTTTGTCCATTTTTTGCCGGATCCGTCTAAAATTTAGTTTCCGGCTGCCGGACACAAGGCATATTGTAACGTTTTTTGTGTCCGGCGAAAAAACGGACAGCAGCGGATGCGGCGCAACCGGCTCTGGGGTACAATGCAACTCAATGGTAGAATCCGGCCACCGGATCTGTCTTTTGTCCTGATCCGGCCACCGCATTTCGTTTATCATCTCTGAGCATGCCCAGTCTTTCTCTCTCTCTCTTTTTATTTATTGGACGGATTATGCCGGACGGCGAAAAACGGATGTGTGAAAGAGGCCTAAAGTGACCATACCAGCGTCCTTCCTGATTCTTCAGTGCCCTTTAACTATTGGTTGTCCAAGCTGCACATTTGGTCTGACCTCTCCTTGTACGACTTAGAGGAGCTGCCATGCCCTGCAGCAAGTGTGTTGTCTGAGGGGGTTTTTAGTTCGGCTGGTGCAATCATAACGGATAGGCGCACACGGCTGGCAACAGAAAATGTAGACAGGATGACTCTTCTAAAGTTGACAAGGGCTGGATTTCTTCCAACTTTGTAAGCCCTATGGATGACAGCAACGTAGCGTAAATGCTCCACAAAGGTT
Organism: Oophaga sylvatica; assembly: GCA_033576555.1. NCBI lineage: Eukaryota > Metazoa > Chordata > Amphibia > Anura > Dendrobatidae > Oophaga > Oophaga sylvatica. The sequence goes on from JARQOD010000001.1 coordinate 507,614,864, forward strand.
TCAGCCTTACACAGAATAATAATATGAGTAATGAAACATGCTCTGTATATATGCTTCTAGTTCAAAAATATTACCCACACATCTTTTTATAAAGGGAAAATCGACATAATACCTCTGTTAGCATATGCCATATACTGCTCATATACGCAGCTCCCCAGTAGGTGGGCAGAATGCCTGTGTACAAAATCTGTGTCTGAGGGTGAAACCACTGGCCCTTCTCCTGTGTTCCCACTCTGCTGTCCAGGAAGCAGGCGCTGATGCCTCATGTCAACAATCTGCAGTTGCACAGACACAACAGTCAGCAATCACGTCCAGTTCATTGTCCCAGTGAAGCATTCAGTTGTCCCGTTGTCCCTTGTCAGCGTATATATCTATTCAAAAATTGTTACTTAGATAGGGCATGCATATTCGTTAGCATTTTACATTGTCCAGTGCTGGACAAAGACCATTTCTGGCTTTTCCAGACTGCTAAATGAGACTTGTGTCTATTTATTAAACTGTTGCTTCCTTTAAATTTTCTAAATTTAGGTCCTAAAAAAATGGTTGTGGGTATTGCCCATTTCTGTACATTTTAAGCACGTCTAAGAGACTAGGTTAATATGTAAGTAGGTGACAGTGTCCGTCAGGTGTCTTCCCCACTGTGGACCTGTACACATGTTGTTGGCACGCTATGTATGGCATAATAATCAGAAATGTGCAGAAGTAACGCAACGTTGGATATCCATCAGTCATCCACTTTCAGTAAACATCAGGGGTATAAAAGAGATTAGAAGGTACAGTCAGAGTCTAGTTCTGTTAGGAAGGCAGTCAATTCAGTTGTTGAGAGGAGAGGAGTTCAGAGCAGTCTGTTTTCCTGTCTTAGGACATGCAGTTCAGTCTGTCCCGTCTGACTGGAGGATATGAGAGCTTTCATGAGCTCTAGAAAAAGTGACATTCATCAAAGCTACAGTCTATGTTAAGCGGGAAGCAGGCGAAGGGCCAGGGAGAAGGGCAGGAGCACATCTTTCAGGTATTGGATACCTGCACTAATTACGGACCACCGGTCCGAGGTTGCTAGTGCTTCATGCTGTAACAAGATCGCGGAGGCTTCTGGACTTACAGTCGCTATGACAGCCTAAAGGTGATAGTAACGGAGTGCAGGGGAAAAGGACTTGAGTCAAGTGCACGACAGAACGTAAGGACTAGTTCTCAAAATTCTGAGAATCGAGACAAGAAAGCCAACCACAATTGTCAGCGGGGCTGGCAGCATTGAGAAAGCGGAGATTGTAGAGTTACTTCGCTTCATGCAAGTTGTGGACTCGGATATTATGAGTAAAGGAGGCTCTAACTGGATAGGGTTTACGGATGTGATTCTCCACCAACCCCCCGGGATCTGCTGAACCACTACAAGTAAAGTATGAAAGGAAGCACTGAAATGTGTGTGACTGATTCTATCTACACCCTGCATCAGTACATAGACTTCAGGGACCGTCTCAGCTGTGGGAGACATTACCACCCAGTTTCCCATACCATCCCTGGAGATCCTTATAGCAGCGCTGTCCATTGACAGATACCACAGTGGCGCACGAACTACTTACTTATAATCCCTGTAAATATCCCCATTGCATGACCGCCAGGCCACGGACTCTGAGTCCCCTGCCATGACATCTCCCTAGAATCAATGGGCTCGCTCGAGTACCCATAGCCTGGATCACAATTGTGTGGAGTCACATGTATCATGTTGGCAACCATGTGTTCATTAATGTTAATTAATGGTTGCTGTATGTTTATGTACTGAAGTGGATGTATGTGTTTGTGTTATGTATAAGTAGGTAATAGAGCATTAGCAAGTAATATGGGAGTAGTTTAGTGGGCACATTAGTGATAGGAATAGTATTAGCTTACTGTTTAGTACATAGGGGTTTCATTGGGGGCTACGAGCAGTGCAGCATAGAGCAGTGGTATAGAGACTTCCTGGTTAGAAGTCAGTGCAGTCAGAATGTCAAAGTGAACAGTCATAGTCTGCCAACTGCTACGGCAGGAAGGGGCCCCAGGCTGAGGAATGTGCTAGCAGTCACCACCTTCAACGGAAACCAGCCCCAAGAGGATCCTGGACCTACGGTCGGGATTAGGCGCAGCTGAGATGGCGAGCCTTCTACCTTCTCCTACTGAGACCGAACAAGGGGAGTGGGAAGGAGCTGGTGGACCCAAAGGCATGGGCGATGCAGACGGGAACGGGACTGTCCAGAGTGTCTGGGATGGACAGACCAAACAGAGATTGTCAGGTGGGACAGGGATTGTCCAGAGGGGCCGAGATGGCCGTCAGGACTGCTATTGCAAAGTAACTGTGCTGCTCTTGTAACGGAAACCCTGTCATTAAAGTGAGTTGTTAAGCATGGATATGGAGTTTGGAGTGATTTGTGAGATCCGTGGATATGAAGCCGGAGTAACAGATGACGAAAGGACTCCAGCAACTGAAATGAGTGTCCTGCTGCGCACACTACACACACAGCAGGAGGGACATTATATTTTATCTGTGGGTGCCAGGGTGTGGGAACATTGCAGCCCATTGCCACGACTACCACCCTGGCCACCTTATAAATGCGCTCCGCGGACCTATTCAGGCCGCAGCTTTACATATATTGGAACATGGTCATTGCCACGCCAAGGCCTTTACCTGAGCTCTGTAGCACTGCCTGTCACCTGAGCAATACACTCCACAGACCTCAACACTCTCTGGGACAAATCCTGTAATGACTCCATTGTTGCTCAAAACCATGCAAAAGATACATTCCGCCTGGTTGTGTAGTTTTCAAAAGAAGTGTGTAGGTTTGTGCAGATTGGTCACTGGCACTCCTGTCTCTTTCCCTTGAGGAGGCTGCTTCCAAGTAAAATGAAGCTTGTACATGTTCCTGACATGGGTGATGGCCGCATATTGACATGACGATGGACATGGTGGTGGTGGCGGGCGAAGCCAAGAATTCAAATGGGCATGTTTTATCTGCCATTGTAAAGTGATGGGGAATATGTATTCCACTATCTAGCAAACTATTTGGCATAAGGGAGGGACCTCCCAAATGTAGGAGTGAGAGCTCTCCCAAATGTATGATACAGGGCCACCTGAAGGCCCTTACCAAACTCAGGTTTCATAGCACCTGCTGGCCTTCTGCAAATTGTAAGCAAGGGTCGCATAATGACATGGCGGTGGACATGGTGATGGTGGCAGGTGATGCCCAAAATTCACATGAGCATGTTTTACCTGGCATTGTAAACGGATGGGAAATATGTATTCCACTATCTAATTAACAATTTGGCATGAGGGAGGGACCTCCCAAATGTTAAAGGAAAAATTTAAAGCCAAAACGCTCCATGTGAACATGTGCTAAAGGGGAGGTATAATTTTTTTATTTTTCTTTCATTTTTATTTTGCATTATATACATGTAATTATGAAGGAAAAATGGTTTCTTAGCAGTTTTCCCTTTAACTTAACCCAAGTGTTGCACGTAGACCTGCCAAGTTTTACAATTCTGACCTGCTCATTTTGGTATAACTCTGAACGCTCACGATCTTCGCGTTTGGGGAATTTGACGCATTACAATTGTACTTCATGAAATGTAAATTTTTTGATATTACTTGCGTTATTATGAAAAAATGGAAATATGGCGAATATTTTGAAAATTTTGCAATTTTCAAAATTTTAATTTTTATTCCCTTAAAACAGAGAAATACGTCACACAAAATAGTTGCCAAATAACATTTCCCACATGTCTCTACTTTACATCAGCACAATTTTGGAACCATATTTTTTTTGTTAGGAAGTTATAAGGGTTAAAAGTTGACCAGCGATTTCTCATTTTTACAACAAAATGTACAAAACCATTTTTCTTAGGGACCACCTCACATTTGAAGTCACTTTGAGGGGTCTACATGGCAGAAAATAGCCAAAAGTGACACCATTCTAAAAACTTCACCCCTCAAGGTACTCAAAACCACGTTCAAGAAGTTTATTAACCCTTCTGGTGCTTCACAGGAGCTGAAAATAAACGCCGTATCACGCTGTGGCAGTAAGTGTGAACTCTGTTAATCCCCACAGCCGCTAATGGGAATGCCACAGCGCTATATGATAAGTGTGAACTCACTTAGCTTCAGTGAGCCGCAAAGTAAAACGCTAGGGCGCTGACCAGCATTATAAAGCGAACCCTGTTGCGTCACAGAGCCGCTGAGAAAAAGACTGTGTCCTGTTAGACTCACAGGGATACACAGATAACTGCTGTGCGGATAGCAGTCCGTGATCATGTAGACAGCAACGCAATCAAGCAATCTCCTCACCGGAGAAGCCGGTATTCTAGGGCTTATTTCAGCCGAGCCCTAACCCACAATCATACATGATCACACTGCGCATAGCATATAATTGCAATTAGATACTAGCGCATGGCGGCCCAGCCATGCCACCCTTTTATAGTAACAGCTACAGGACCTGCCAGGAACAAGGACCAATGAAACTGTTCCAGAACACCAGTAGTCACAGGACCTTCCTGGTGGACCAATAGGAGCTGCTGCAGTACCTGAGCATGTGACCCCTGATCTCCAATGAGAGATCTCACCCTGGGCATGCTCAGAAGGGGAAAACAAGGACTTTGTCCTAAAGATGTCTGCTCGCCGCTAACCAGTACTGGCCACAATAGCAGAGCCTGGAGAGGCAGCAGTAATCCTCTGCACACTGTTAGACTGGGCGAGATGCCTAAGCTGAGCAGGATCCACTGCGGACAGAGATGGATGGGGGACCGCAGCGGGACTGGTTTGAGACTCCCCTTGTGCAGCAGTGGGAACTCGAACCCTACCATTACCCCCCTCTAATGTTAAATACCTTGCTCCCCAGAGCCTATCAAAGAGCTCAGAAATTAAAGGCAGCGGGTATTTATTCTTAACGGTAATGGCGTTAAGACCCCTGTAATCTATGCAGGGACGTAATTCTCCGTTCTTCTTTTGCACAAAGAAGAACCCTGCCCCAGCAGGTGACACTGACTTCCTAATGAACCCTCTTGCCAGATTTTCCTGAATGTATTGGGACATAGCCTCCGTCTCCGGAAGAGAGAGAGGATAGACCCTTCCCCAGGGAGGTTCTGCTCCAGGCAAGAGGTCAATAAGACAGTCATAGGGGCGGTGAGGCGGAAGCGTCTCCGCAGCCTTTTTGGAGAACACGTCTACATAGGACCAATAGCACTTGGGCAGGGAAGTGAGATCTGCGGGTATCCCTGTAGTAGCAACCTGAACACACTCCCTCACACATCTACCTCTACAAGACTCACTCCAACCCCGTATCTTCCCAGAGGACCACTAAATATGTGGGAAGTGAAGACGAAGCCAGGGCACTCCCAGCAGAGCCTCATCTATACCCTCAGGAAGGACAAGGAAAGAAATAATCTCCTGATGGGAAGGAGACATAGCTAATGTGAGAGGGATTGTCTGATGTGTGATCTGTGAGGGCAGTATGGAGCCATTCACCACTCAAACAGTCACCGGTTTGGCGAGCATCACCTGAGGTATTGTGTGACGGAGAGCAAAAGCAGAGGACATAAAGTTCCCCTCTGCTCCAGAATCCACACAAAGCTCAACTGTTAGAGTGGATGGACCAAAAGAGATTGTCCCTTTAAAGGACAGCTTGGAGGCAAATGCTGCTGACTCTAGTGAACCTCCTCTCATGGTCACTAGAGGCGAACGTGTTCCCGATCGCTGGGGACATCTATTGGCATAATGTCCTAACTGCTGACAATTGTTACAAACCACGGGCCGAGTCTTAGGTCCCGTTCGAACAACCTCCATGACCTCCAGGGAGTCGGGCGCCTGAATGGGAGATTCTAGAGGTTTGGCAAAGGTAGGAGCTAGCCGAAACCTCCGTCTACACTGGGCCCGCTCCAACCTCCGCTCGTGAAAGCGAAGGTCGATGCGGGTAGATATGGAGATAAGCTTCTCCAGAGAGGTAGGAATCTCCCTGGTGGCCAAGGCGTCCTTTACATGGTCAGCCAGACCTCTCCAGTATACCGGTATAAGGACCTTATCCGGCCACTCTAACTTGGAGGCCAGAGTTCGAAATTGGACTGAAAACTGACTGACCAAGCTCGAACCCTGTGACATTGCCAGCAGTCGGAGCGCTGAATCGTGGGTGACCTGAGGGCCTAAAAAGACCTTTTTAAGAGCCTCCAGAAACCGAGGAGCACTCCGCACCACGCGATCATCACGCTCCCACAGCGGCGTTGCCCATTCCAAAGCTCTGCCCGACAGAAGTGACACTATGAAACCCACTTGTGACTGCTCTGTGGGAAAATGTGCGGCCAGAAGCTCGAGTTGTATAGAGCACTGACTCACAAATCCCCGACAATGTTTGCTGTCGCCAGAAAACTTGTCTGGAAGCGGAAGATGGGACAAGGTCGGAACAGAGGTGTTGGAGGACAAACTAGCTGCCGCTGTGCTAACAGCCTGAACAGCGACTGCGGTCACATCCACAGCTGATGTTGTGCGCTCGAGAGCCGCCAACCTACCCTCCAGCTGCTGGATGAACTGCCGTAGGCACTGGTCGTCCACCATTTTACTAGCCAGACCCTGGCGCTAGTATTATGTTAGGGTCTGCGAACGCATCTAATAGATATTGTAGAGAGGTGCGTTCGCAGCCCGGGGTCCACCGTGCAGGCGAAGCCCGCTGCTAGTAGCGAACTCTGTTATCCCGCAGAGTCGCTAAAATAAATGCCGTAGCACGCTGTGGCAGTAAGTGCGAACTCTGTTAATCCCCAGAGCCGCTAACGGGAATGCCACAGCGCTATATGGCGATAGGTGCGAACTCACTTAGCTTCAGTGAGCCGCAAAGTAAAACGCTAGGGCGCTGAACCAGCGTTATAAAGCGAACCCTGTTGCGTCACAGAGCCGCTGAGAAAAAGACTGTGTCCTGTTAGACTCACAGGGATACACAGATAACTGCTGTGCGGATAGCAGTCCGTGATCATGTAGACAGCAACGCAATCAAGCAATCTCCTCACCGGAGAAGCCAGTATTCTAGTGGCTTATTTCAGCCAAGCCCTAACCACTTGCATCCAAACTCCTCACCGCAGTGCCGTATTCTAGGCTTATTTCAGCGAGCCTAACCACATGCTACATGTCACACTGGCACATAGCACATAATGCAATTGATACTAGCGCATGGCGGTCCAGCCATGCCACCCTTTTATAGTAACAGCTACAGGACCTGCCAGAAACAAGGACCAATGAAACTGTTCCAGAACACCAGTAGTCACAGGACCTTCCTGGTGGACCAATAGGAGCTGCTGCAGTACCTGAGCATGTGACCCCTGATCTCCAATGAGAGATCTCACCCCGGGCATGCTCAGAAGGGGAAAACAAGGACTTTGTCCTAAAGATGTCTGCTCGCCGCTAACCAGTACTGGCCACAATAGCAGAGCCTGGAGAGGCAGCAGTAACCCTCTGCACACTGTTAGACTGGGCGAGACGCTGGGACCGACATCTAAACTGAGCAGGATCCACTGCGGATGGAGATGGATGGGGACCACAGCGGGACTGGTTCAGACTCCCCTTGTGCAGCAGTGGGAACTCGAACCCTAACACCCTGATTTGCCTAAACAGTGGAAACTCTCTAACCCCAACACACTCTTAACCCTAGTCCCAAACCTACAACACAGCCCTAACCCAAATGGAAATAAATAGATTTTATTATTTTTCCCTAACTAAGGGGGTGATAAAGGGGGGTTTGATTTACTATTTATAGCGGGTTTTTATGATTGGCAGCTGTCACACGCCAAAAGACGCTTTTTATTGCAAAAAATAGTTTTTACATCATCACATTTTGAGAGCTATAATTTTTCCATATTTAGCCCACAGAGTCAAGTGTGGTCTAATTTTTTGTGGGACAAGTTGATGTTTTTATTGATACCATTTTTGGGCACATGACATTTTTTGATCGCTTTTTATTGCGATTTTTGGGAGGCAGAATGAACAAAAATCAGCAATTCATGAATTTCTTTTGGGGGGGCGTTTATACTGTTCCGCGTGTGGTAAAATTGATAAAGCAGTTTTATTCTTCGGGTCAGTACGATTACAGCGATACCTCATTTATATCATTTTTTCATGTTTTGGCGCTTTTATACAATAAAAACAATTTATATAAAAAATAATTGTTTTTGCATCACTTTATTCTGAGAGCTATAACTTTTTTATTTTTTCGCTGATTATGCTGTTTCATGGCTTGTTTTTTGCGGGACGAGATGACATTTTCAGCGGTACCATGCTTATTTATATCTGTCTTTTTGATCGTTTGTTAGTACACTTTTTGTTTGGCGGTATAATGATAAAGCATTTTTTCCCTTGTTTTTTTTTTTTAAGGGGTTCACTAACTAGTGGGACAGTTTTATAGGGGGGGTCGTTACGGACGCGGTAATACTATATATGTGTACTTTTATTGTTGGAGGTTTTTTTTACATTAAAGAAATGAATTTATTGGGGAACATTTTTTTTTTCATTATTTAGGAATTTTTTTTACACATGTTTATTTTTATTTTTTTTACATTTTTACTTTGTCCCAGGGTGGGACATCACTGTGTAGGGTCAGATCGCTTGTCTGACAGTGTGCACAGCACTCTGTTACACCAGCGATCTCACTGGCACTGCTGCAGGCTTTCTGAGCGCCTGCTCTCAGCAGGCACTGAGGAAGCCGCCACCCTGCAGGACCTAGAAGGACCCCGCGGCCATCTTGGATCCGGGGTCCTGCAGGGAGGAAGCCTTCAGAACAGCGCTGTCACATCGCGCTGTTCTGAGGGTCTCAGGGGAGCACGCAGGGAGCCCCCTCCCTGCGCGATGCTCCCCTGTACCGCTGGAACACTGCGATCATCTTTGATCACAGTGTGCCAGGGGTTAATGTGCCGGGAGCGGTCCATGACTGCTCCTGGCACATAGTGCCGGTGTCAGCTGTGATAAACACTGACACCGCGCGATCAGCTGCGCTCCCCCCGGAGCGCAGCTGACACCTATGACACTATCCGTCCCTGGGAATTAAGTCCCAGGGCACATGGACGGGATAGAACATCCGATGACAGAAAGGGGTTAAAAAATTTTTGCTTTGGTTTGTTAGGTCTTCTTATAAATCCGTAAAACCGGCACAATAGTCTGACAACATTATTCCCAGATATCATATGTGAGTCAGAAAGGCATGCAAGCATCTTATCCATGCTGTTCACATTTAGTTTTAGCACTTTCCCATCCATTTCAGCTTTTTTCTCAGGCCCCCAGACCTGATTGTTGAGTCCAGCAGAAAAATATTCAGCTTTCCTATTGACTTGCATTGGATTCGTTATTCGGTATGAATACACGGATATTCGAAATTATTTGTGCCGATTTTCCTGAATCCAAATATTTCACTATTTGATCATCACTAATAATGAATGCAGTGCACAAAATGTACTTTTGGTGCATTTTTCCTATTTTTTTCAGTTACCGGTATTTTAACAATATAACAGGAACAAAAAGTCACATTTGTTATATATTCTTTATTAATGGATAGGAAGGGATTTACAGAAAAGGAGCGGGTCAGGGGAGAATACAAAAGTAGAAAAAGTATCTTTTTTGTTCCTATGAGAGATTGGAAAATACAGTACATTCCCAGTGGGATGAAATATTGAAAAAAAAGTGCAAATCTGACATTGTTTTTACAGCCTTCATTATTAGCTAAAAAATGACTTGCTTACATGATTCTTCACGTTCATACTGCCATGGCAAAACCAAACTTGTATAGTGTTTTTATTGTTTTAGTGATCTAAAAAATGTCAAACTTAAGTAAAAATGTTCTTTTGTTGTCTTTTTTAAATTTTTCCCTTTCTAAAATATTTTTTTTGTGGGAGTAAGTGCAGTGCGTTTATATGGCTAAAGAAAAGGCAGTAATGCCCACCTCACAATACTGGGCCAGGTGAATACTGGAGAGGGAGGATATGGAAATGTTCTGTGGGATGAGAAGGGAGAACTGGGTCCACTGATGTGTTAATACATCGAACGAGGTTGGACGTTCATGACATCAGCTGGTTCTACTCTTCTCTGTCTTGTCATATTAGTTAATTCCCAACTTTCTAGAAAATATAAAAAAATAAAAATTTAAAACCAGCATAATTTTTTTTTAACAGAATACAAATAACTTTAAGGGGAAGCTATCAGTAATAATAATACAACAAGCCACAAATATGGGAATGCTGGTATTTGAAATGTAAATCTATTGACCCCTTTATATCTTCTATCTGTTGCTGCATTCTTGAATTATCAGTGGGAAGGTACAAGGAACAACCTCGGAAGGCAAAGGTTCAGGAAGTGCTCTGTCACGCCCTGAGCACTTAATTAATTAAACCGATGATTTCTCAGGAATGCAGCAAGACATAGAAGATATAAGGCCGGGGTCACACTTGCGAAAAACTCGCACGAGTCTCGCACCTCAATACCCGTCACTGCCCCCGGCACTCGGACCGGAGTGTACGGCTGCATGTATTTCTATGCAGCTGAACGCTCCAGTCGGCGGCAGTGTCTGGTATTGAGGTGCGACATTCGTGCAAGTTTCTCGCAAGTGTGACCCCAGCCTAAGGGCTCATACTCACTGGCGCCGAAAACGGACGATATTCAGGCGAAAAAAATCGGATTCAAATCTGACCAATGTTATTCAATAGGTGAGTTCTCATTTGCGATTTTTTTCTCATCAGAAATTGGTGTGAGAAAAAAATCGCAGCATGCTGCAATTTGATGCGATTTTGGCATGATAATCGCCAATGCAAGTCAATGGGTGCGAGAAATCATCGCACAGCACTCGCACATGCGAGTGCTGTCCGATTTATACGCACCAGTCTCCTGTGAAAAGCCGGCAATTCATCCCCGGCTACTGTAAAATCACACTGACAGCTCACAAAACACTAGATACATACACATAGAATACATATATATTGTATATACATGTCATTGTGACACATATATATATTGTGAGACAGTGAAGGAATATGTGTTGAATGGGGTGTACATTTCACCTAGATACTTTGTTGACTGGTATAGGGGAAATGTGTGGCTTTGTAAAACTAGTGGTGGAGGTCACTACACCTTCCATTCAGTGCACACTTGCAGCTCAAACCTGAATCCACTCAAGTGATAATTAGGAAGCCAGAAGTAGGTGTCTGGAAACACAGACAGGGAGCTCACTCAGTCTGGATAGGAGTCCGGACACAGGAGGAGTCTCCAGGAGGGGAGCTCTCTCAGTCTGGAGGCTGGATGTGCCCCCAGACACAAGAGGAGTCTCTGTGGAAAACCACGCTGGTAACTACTGAACATATGTGTTGTTTTGGGCCAGGCTGGTAGAGTCTGGTCCCTGATAGTAAGGGATTCTATCTATGTGTAGTAAGCAGCCGGAGAGGCTTAAGATTTCTGTTTATGAGTTGTTTTTATCAGTTCTGTTTGCTGTGGACTTTAATAAAGCTGGCTGCGGCCAGTTTATACCAGAACTGCTGTCTGTGAATGAACTGTTTCTGTGCCACTCCGTCTACCAAGACGGCGATCCCAGAGCTATATCCCCTGAAAAGCTTACAATTGGTGCTAGAATGCGCAGGCAGCACAGTGGCTAGAGACAGCAGCAAAGGAGAAGTCTGTTGAAGCAGCAGCAGAGAAAAAAAAGTGTGTCAGCAAAAGAAACGTCTGTTGGAGCAGTCTTAAAGAGACAGTAGCCCTAATAGAGTTTGCAAAAGAAAAAGAAAAAAAAAAGTGTCTGCACAGCAAAGCTGAACTTTCTGTGAAAAAGACTTTGGAGTGTGTATGTCTTGAGTGAAGACTGCCGTTGTTGAGACAGAGAAGTCTGACAGCGTGGATGACAGCCTGGAGGCGCTGATTAAACAAAGGGCGCAAGTTGGTGTGCAACATAAGATTGCCGTTGTTGAGACAAATAAGTCCGGCAGTATGGAGGAGCTTATTAAGCACCTGTTCCAGAGCCAGCAGAGCATGCAGAGCATGCAGCAGCAATACCAGCAGCAGCAGCAGGAGACTAACCGGTTGTTTTTTGAGCAGATTGCAGCACTAAAAAAAACTTTCAGCGCCTCGTCCCCGAGTAATGTTGTAAAGGCATCTGCGTTGCCTACAGTAAGGAAGTGGCGGGAGCCTGACGTCGGCAGACATGTCGGCATGGTCGAAGAGATGAAGACCCCTACGCCCGAGCACTAAAAAAGTGGCGGGAGTCTGCCGTCAGCAAACCTGATCATAGGGTCGAAAAGGTGATAGTGGACCGCTACACCGAGCACGTCCTCCTGAGGTACAGCCAGAGGTCGGACAAGGAGACCACCAGGACGCCAATCGTCTGGTCAGCCTGATGGAGAGGGCCTTCGCCACCAAAGACTGCCTCCGTGACCAGCCGTCTGAGCGTCGTCACTTCAGAGTTCCCGGACGCCGAACTCTCCCGGTAAGAGCGTTCCAGCTGTTGGGGACATGGGGTATGCTGATAGAGGGTTCAGGCCCGAGGGGACATATGGGAGAAAAAGTGTGATGGACAGTGTTGGAGATGTCGTGAAATTGCAGCCAACTGTCCACTAGAGGGGGAGCCTATGTACTGTGATGTTGGCAGGTCCCTCTCTCTCTGCGCAGAACCTGTGTGTGTGGCCACCTCAGCCGAAGAGAATGGACCACAGGTGTCCCCGGTGGTTGTAAATGACTGCCCAGCACAGGCCCTCTTGGACTCAGAGAGTCCAGTGACTTTCGTATGTGACAGCCTGATTGATAGGGATTTCGTCCCCGATGAACACTTGAGTGTGGTGTGCATCCATGGAGACACCAAAGTCTACCCAGAGACTGACGTGGACTTGGTCCCCAAACTCGGGGAGGTTTCATGTGAAGTGGGGGTAGTGAAGAACCTGGTGCACCCAGTCATATTGGGTAATGATTTTCCCCGATCTAAGGATCTCTGGGGGAAAAATGATTCTGTTGGACAGTGTGATGAAGCTCCTACTGAGGGTGCGCAGTCCCGAGGGGCGGAGCACAATGCTAGTGGGCCGTTAAACGTATGTGATGATAATGATAATGATGATGATGATCATCATGATAATGATGATGACCATGATAATGATGCTGATGCTGATAATGATAATGATGATGATCATGATAGTGATGATGATACTGATCATAATCATGATAATGATACTGATAATGATGATGACCGTGATAAAGATGAAATTCCTTTGCAGGTGATATTGGGAGACGAGGATGGTGGTTCTCGGGAACCGAGTGTCCCTGACCTACCTGTGTCCTGTGACAATTTTGGGAGTGAGCGGTTGCGAGACCCCACTCTTAAAACGGCACAGGAAAATATAATTGTTCTAAATGAGGTTCCCCAAGAGCCTAGCTTTGAGGAGAGGTTTCCTCATGCTGCCATGAACAATAACCTATTGTATAGGGACACTGAAGTCCAGGGAGAGGTCGTGAGTCAGCTCCTGGTACCTGAGCTAGATAGAAGTATAGTGCTGGGGTTGTCACATAGTCACGTACTTGATGGACCACCTGAGGGAAACCAGGGAAAAGATGGTGAAGTTAATGTTTTGGATGACATTTTAACTAAGGTTCCAGATCAAGATGATGAATTGTATAACCCTGAAAGTGAGCAGGATGTGAATGAGAAAAAAGGGTCAGACAGGGATAGTGGTAGTGGTAGTGAATCATCTGAGGACGATCAAGCAAACAGTGCAAATGAGGAAGGCATGGTAGCAGAGGAGGTTGAGGGTCCTGAGAAGAAAGCTGATGCTCACCTTATAGCCGGACAGAAGATGGCATCTGAAGATAGTTTACAGTTGGCAGATTCCCTGGCGAAGACCAAGGTGAAAGGAGGAGAGCTGAGCTTTAAAGGCAGGACTCTGAAACTGAACACAGCACAAGTAGATGCTGTTGAGAATGAGAAGTTATCAGTGTATGGTGTGGAGCTGCATCATGCCAAGGACTCTGAAGGTGATGCTGCAGAGGTGGAAAAAGCCATGGCAGTGGTAGACACCAAACCAGATGCCTCATCAGAAGCTGAGGTCTCAAGTGAAGGTGTGGGGACTGATTCTGCCCAGGAGTCTGTTTCTGCCGGAGACAGCGCGTGGACGGTTTACTGTCCGGATCATTAGCTGCAACTTGCGAAGCTCGGGCTGGAAGTTCGGCGCCCGGTGCTCCATCGGTGTTCCCGAGCGACATAGGGGATCTGGATGGATCACAAGATGAGATTTTGAGACATCAGGCTGGCATTGGTGAGCTCAAGCGCACTTTCATGGAGTCTACATCTGAGCCACGTCCCAACGATTGGGAAAAGCGGTGTATCACTCCGTTGCCGCTGCAGACACACGGGAGCTCAGATGGGATGCCGAACCTGGTGGAAGAGAAGAGTCAGACGGGTTCTGAGTATACAGATGCAGCTATCAAGGAGAACTTGAAAGTTGAAATAAATGGAGATATTGGATACCATAATGATGTGACTGAAGAGGTAGAATGTAAGACTGACGGTAGGGCTTCTGAGCATGTTCTACCAGAAGAGCCTGAAGAAGGGCCCGAAGACGTAAAGGACGTCCAACAGCTACAGGAGAAGATGCGTCTCCATGAGGTTTCCACCAAAGAAATGAAGACTGATAATGTTGCATTACGCGAGCGGCTTCAGCAGTGTGAACTGGATGTGGTATCTCTTCGCCAGGAACGTGAGAGGTTCCAGCAGTTGCTCCAGACAGCACAAAGTGAAAGGGAAAGTGTATATAGTACCTTGCAAGATCAAGAAAAAGTGGTTGCACAGGTACAAGATGAATTGATTACTTCTCAGAAAAATCTCCAAACTGTGATGAAGGAGCGTGATGAGAGCCATGAGCAGCTTCTTGAGAAGGTCAAAGAAGTAAAAGAAAGGATACAGGGAATCTCTTCATTGCGAGAGCAAATGCAGCAACTACACGAGGAGGTGAAAGCAGAAAAGATGAAGAACCTTGACTTGTTAGAAGATGTGGATCTCCTGACGAAAGAAGTAAGAGCTCTGCGTCTTATGCAAAGTGAGCCTGTATAAGAAATGGATGAACTAGTTGGGAGTACTGAAATTTTGAATGAGGAGAAAGGAAAAAATATGAATTTGTTGCAAAGGATGCAGAGAATTGCCCCATCTGGTGATTCCAGCATGTTGGAGGAGGAAAATGCACGTTTGCGTGAAACTGAACATGTCAAGTTAAATTCTCAAATGCAAATGCTGCTCAATAAGTTTAAGGCTCTATATAAGAATGCTGCTGTCACGATAGAACATTACAATTCAGCTGAAGACTTAGAGGATGAATTATGTGGACTGAGAAAGAAAAACGATCAGCTCCTTCTACTTAAGTTCTGTGAAATAGACTTTATGAATCAACCGATATTTAAGAAAGTAGATGTGTTAAAGAAGGTTCAGGGGGAATTAGAGAAAGGTGCAAAAAACCCTTTACCTCCTGAGATATTTGGTGACACATGGTCAGTGCACCAAGGACAGGAGGTACGAGAGTTTCTGAGGAAGAATCAGCAGAGGTGTTCTGACGTGCCTGGTCGTACTTCTCTGCGGAGGCACTATACCGAAACTGAGCCCGACACTAAGGTCAAGCTGAAACCGTGCAGGATACCCGAGGCCCGCAGAGAGCATAGGCCTGGGAGGGTAAAGGGTGGTGCGGATGCTTCAGGTGAAGATAAAGCTGATAGCCATGCTTCAGGTGAAGATGGAGCTGATGTTGTCCATGGCTCAGGTGAAGATACAGATGACAATAGTGAAGATGAAGTTGATGATGGCCATGACTGGTCCGGAGTTCACTGTCTCTTTAGGATTGTTGACCAGACCTCCGGTCTGGATGACCAGCCCTCCGGTCTGGAGAAGAGGGGGGGGGATATGTGAGACAGTGAAGGAATATGTGTTGAATGGGGTGTACATTTCACCTAGGTACTTTGTTGACTGGTATAGGGGAAATGTGTGGCTTTGTAAAACTAGTGGTGGAGGTCACTACACCTTCCATTCAGTGCACACTTGCAGCTCAAACCTGAATCCACTCAAGTGATAATTAGGAAGCCAGAAGTAGGTGTCTGGAAACACAGACAGGGAGCTCACTCAGTCTGGATAGGAGTCCGGACACAGGAGGAGTCTCCAGGAGGGGAGCTCTCTCAGTCTGGAGGCTGGATGTGCCCCCCAGACACAAGAGGAGTCTCTGTGGAAAACCACGCTGGTAACTACTGAACATATGTGTTGTTTTGGGCCAGGCTGGTAGAGTCTGGTCCCTGATAGTAAGGGATTCTATCTATGTGTAGTAAGCAGCCGGAGAGGCTTAGGATTTCTGTTTATGAGTTGTTTTTATCACGTTCTGTTTGCTGTGGACTTTAATAAAGCTGGCTGCGGCCAGTTTATACCAGAACTGCTGTCTGTGAATGAACTGTTTCTGTGCCACTCCGTCTACCAAGACGGCGATCCCAGAGCTATATCCCCTGAAAAGCTTACAATATATTTATAGTTCATACACTTCTACATACTGTAATAGCTGCTAATTCAATTGCCAACTTTTGTGAAATCACAGAAGCTGACAAGAAATGATACATTGTTTCCACACAGTTAACCATGTCATTTCATGTATTTTGATATATGGTTTTAACTTACGATTACATAAGTGTATGTGTGCAAAATTGCAGACATGTAGGGGTTAATTAAAGGTGTAAATTTGTTGAAAAAAAATGCGTGGGCTCCCGCTGCATTTTCTCCACCAGACAGACAAAGCAAGCGAGTGGGGGAAGATAATAATAGCCTAGGGAGGGTACATTTTTTTTGTGCCCCCCCTGGCTACTAACATCTGCCCCCAGACACCCCAGAAAGGGCAAATCTCTAATTAGATTAGCCCTTTCTGGCACTTTGCCCGTCTATTCCCATTGCCCTGTAGCTGTGGCGAATGGGTTAATAAGGGGTTAAAACCACCTTGCAATTGAAAGGTGACTTTAAGCCAGGTTAATAATTGCTAGCTGTCAATTAGCCAACTATCAATTATTAATCCTATTGTATGAAAGAAAAATCAAACACACACACTTTAATAAAAAAGAAGTTTAATGAAATAATCAAACAGTTTTTGACCATATTTTATTTTCCTGCTAAAACCATTTCCTGTAATAAAAATAAAATAAAAAAGCAAAATAATGAATAACTTCCTCTCCCAGCGAAAGGAGAGGAAGTGATTAATGAATGAAGCTTAATTGATTTATTCCCACTTTCACTTGAGGTCAGGTCACCCTGACCTGACCTCAAGTGAAAGTGGGACGCAATCAATTAAGCTTCCCACAGTAATCACATCCTCTCCTGTCGGCCGGAGATAAGCTCATTCATTCAGGAGCTTTCAGCTGAGCACGCAGTATTACTTGCGCTGCTTGGTTGAAAGCTAGTTAACCCTTTGTGAAGGATTACAGCGTGGGACGTGACAGATCGCCAGATAGGTAAGAATAATGTTGTTTTATTATTTTTTCTTTATTATAGGAGATCAAGGGCTTCGCAGGGATTAGGAGTGAAATAAAAGATGGTCAAAAAAATGTTTTTTATTTCATTAAAATTATTTATTCTTAAAGTGTGTGTTTTTTTTTATTTCCTTCAATAGGATTAATAATTGATAGTTGTCAAATTGACAGCTCTCAATTATTAACCTGGCTTAAAGTCACCTTTCAATTGCAAGGCAGTTTTAACCCCTTATTAACCCATTCGCCACCGCTACAGGGCAATGGGAATAGAAGGGCAAAGTGCCAGAAAGGGCTAATCTAATTAGAGATTTGCCTTTTCTGGGGTGTCTGGGGTAGATGTTAGTAGCCAGGGGGGGCACAAAAAAAAGTACCCTCCCTAGGCTATTATTATCTGCCCCCACTCGCTGGCTTTGTTTGTCTGGTGGAGAAAATACAGCGGGAGCCCACGCATTTTTTTTCAACGAATATACACCTTTAATTAACCCCTACATGTCTGAAATTTTGCACACATACACTCATGTAATTGTAAGTTTAAACCATATATAAAAATACATGAAATGACATGGTTAACTGTGTGTAAACAATGTATCATTTCATGTCGGCTTCTGTGATTTCACAAAAGCTGGCAATTGAATTAAAGGCTATTACAGTATGTAGAAGTCTATGAACTATAAATATATGTATATATATGTCACAATGACATATATATATATCTATATATATATATATGTATTCTATGTGTGTATATGTATTGTTTCTATTCTTTATTAAAGCTGTCAGTGTGATTTTACAATATAGCCGGGGATGAATTAGCGGCTATTATACTATGTAGAAGTGTATGACCTATATATATATATATATATATATCTATAGATATATATATATATATTATACATATAATTATTTGCTTTTTGTGTACATTTTTTTTTTACAATGTGATTTTTACATGACTTTTTACATAGAGATAACTGCTCTATGTAAAACTTCATGTTAAAATCGCATTGCATACTGATGGAAAACTGATGGAAAACTGATGAAAACGCATGGTGCGATTTAAAATCGCATGCAAATCGCATGCCTTTTTACAACAATTGTACCATTTTTTCCCTGCAGAAAACGGACCAATTTTTTTCCAGCCAGTGAGTATGAGCCCTAAAGGTGTCAATGCATTTACATTTTAAAGACCTACATGCTCAAATATGCTGTTTGACAAGGGAGACTTCCATTGTATAACTACAGCCACACACAAAGGGTTTAGATACACAGCTCAGACAAACAGTCACATATATGATAAGATTAGATACATAGCTCAGCCAACAGTATCACACATAATAGTTTTAGATACACAATTGTAGCAAGTAGTATCACGGTATGCCACAGTAAACAACATCGCTAACGGGATCGCTAAAAAAACGTCACTATTTAGCGATCCCGTTAGCGATGTTGTTGTGTGCGGCATCTACCAGCGACGAGGCCCCTGCTGTGATCGCGTTCATCACAGCGATCGTTCCGGACCCTATTTTCGTCACTGGCGCCCCGCTGGTAAGTATATATCGCTGATGTGGGCACTTTTTTAGCATTTAGCGGTACTTTTGTACCGCTAAAGTCGTTAAGGAGATCGCTAAACCGCGATACGTCCTAACGACATCGCTAAAATAGGTAGCTACTAGCGATATAGAAACAATCCGCTATCGATCTCATTAGTATGCGACGCTAACGAGATCGCTAGCGGGATTGTGTAGTGTGTGCAGTAGCTTTAGAAGTTTTAGATACTTATCTAAATAGGTAGTATCATACATGATAGGCTTAGATACAGTGACCCAGTAAGCTGTAATAAGGAGAATGGACAGAGTTACATTGACTCTGCAGACAGTGCCACATACAGTATGAGAATTAGATACACAACTCAACAGACAGTAGCAGAAATTATAGAATCAGGTACACAGAATCAGGCAAATAGTGACACATATGATAGGATTAGATACACCAATTCAGACAATCAGTATCACACATGAAAAGACTAGATACACAATCCCAGGTCACACTGTGTGGTAGATACAATACCTCCTTCTATTCTGTCACTTAGAAAATATTCACTTTTCTTTTGTTCTTTTCTATTATTATTTGTATTCTTCTTTTTCTTTAAACATCGCTTGACCATATAACCTACCTACAAATATATAAAAAAAAAAGATAAACTTCAGTGATTACTAAGTACATGTTATATCTAATCTAGAAAAGAAACTTCAAAATAAAATTTAAATATGTGTAAAATCTACATCAGAATTGTATATATTGGAGCAGATTGATTAACTGCTTAAAAGAAAATCTGGCCTTGTGGCAACCAATCACAGTTCAGCTTTCATTCTTACAGAGTGGAGTGCAAAATAAAATGTCAGATTGGTTGGGTGGTCTGACACTTGACAACCCAACCATTCACCCGACAACATCCCAACCAGTCACCTGACAACATCCCATGGCAGTCAGATGTACACACTGTACAGAACTGGAATATCACAGATCTGTATAATCTAGTGGCCATTTTTGGTATTGCGGTTCTGATCACATTCGCCAGAGAACAGGCACTACAAGGTGTATGGAGCTGTGCTGTCCCAGCTGTGTACTTTCGGTTGCCACGGGACATAATATACTGATAATCAGTATCTAAGATATGGTCAACTATTTTAGAAAGGATTTATCTATGAATCCAAAGTGTCCAGTTTTTGCACATATTTCATTAACACTGGTCCCCTTAGTATTCTGTCTTTTAAAAAAAAAAAAAATCCAACAAATGTTTCTAGAGATATAGGCCTTTTTATTTAGATCTAAGTTTTATGTCTTTCCATGGTGGTGTGGCTCACATGGTAATTATACAGAGCAATATAAAGACACGCCCCTGAGGATCTGGTGAGCCACACCTTTTTAGTAAAGAAGAAGACCATAATAACTAGCACCAAATAAAAAGGCCCATATCTCTGGAACCATATAGCGGATTTAAAGAAAAACATAATGTTCAGGGGAACAACTTGACACTAAAGATGAGTGAATAAATTTGAGTGGAATTGAACTTAAATTTTCACATGGATTCATCAAAATGGGGGCCAGTTATGCTGAATTCACCCAGTCTCTCACTCTAGACTGGGACTTTGATAGGCTTGGGAGGGGTCTGCTCAATCAAAAGCAAGTTCATGAAGCATGCTGCAGAAATCTTCGAAGTCTAATCAAAGATGGAAGTTGAGGCCCAGAATTAGAGGCCGAGACGAGATTTCAGCGTGAGCGGCAGTACCGATCTGAAGATGCTTTGAGGATCGGACAGGTTATGGTGAGGGGTCAAGGTAAGCAGGAAAAATCATGGCGAACAGGCAAATTTGTATTTCCCTAATCCGTTCATCTCTACAGGACACTTTTGACTTAGGGACAACTCCAATTTAAATTAAATAATTACCAGAAAGGACTGTATATCCCAAATGTAAATGATTAATAACAAGAAATAGAATTTTAATGACATGACTTACCGATACAAATAAGCTTCCAAGGGCAAGATATACAATTGCAGTAGGTGAATTTAGACAAGGCGTAAAGTAGTAGAACCATTGGTAATCTGAAAAAGAAATAAGAAGTGTATATAGAGACTTGCTTTTTTAAAGCACTCATAGGAACCACAGAGGGACATAATAGCCACTTGTCTGGAAGAGAGTCAATTCTGGAAGAGGTATGAGGAGACATATAGGGCTGAAGGAAACCCAGAGTTTAGTGTACACATAGGAGCCTGAAGAAGACAGAAGAGCTTAAGGGAAACAAAAGGGATTGATGTAGAAAGAACAGCGTGGAGGAGACAGAGTGGTCTGGGGGAAACAGAGAAGTCTGTAAGGGACAAAGGAGTCAAAAGGAAACAGACAGGTCTTGAGGAAAAAGAAGGTCTGTAGGAAATAGTGGAGAATGAGAGAATCAGAAGATTGATGAAACAAAGCTGTGCTAGGCCGGTTTCAAACCCGACGACCCGTGTGCAGCATCAGGACCACACAGATGGCCACCGGGAAGAGCACTACTGTAAGCGCTGTCCCCCTGTGGTTGGTGCTGAAGCCGGCTTTCATCTATTCTCCCTTGATCTGCCACGAGCAGAGGAGAATGAATAAATGAGAAACTGACCTGCTGTGACCTCCAGACCGTGGGAGAATGCAAGAGATGAGGTCACTGGGACAGAGCTTGAACTGCCGTGACCTCATCATTTACATTTTCCCACAGTCCTGAGGTTGAAGGAGTTCAGGCCGGCAGCGAGTACAGACTCAGTGACGTCACCGCTAGTCATTGAGCCTGCGGCCACAGTGTCTTTTTCATTCATTCTCCCCTAGCGCTGGCAGAGCAGGGAAGAATAATGACAGGCGCGTTCTGCACCAGCCACCAGGGGACAGCGGCTTACAGTAGTGCTACTTCCCCACTTCAGTTGAATGGGTCTACATGTGTCAGTGTCTCCGGTACGTGAGAAAACTGTCACCACACGTACCAGAGACACTGACGTGTGAAAGGGGCCTTAAAGACACAGATGGATGTCAAGGAGACAGAGGGTTTTGGGGATAACAGAGGAGTTTGGTGTACACAAAGGAGCCTGTAGGAGAAAAAGGTGTTTGATGGTAGACAGAGGAGCCTAACGTAGACAGAAGGGTCTGCAGGATGCACAATGATCTGATGGAACAGAGAGTCCTGGAAGAGACAGAAAGGTAGGCCGGGATCACACTTGTGAGAAACTCGCACGATTCATGTATTTCTATGCAGCTGCATAGTGCCGGCGGCAGTGCCGGGTGTTGATGCGAGAAACTCGCAAGAGAATCGTGTGAGTTTCTCGCAAGTGTGATCCCGGCCGTATAAAGAAAATACAGCGGTCTGGAGGGATAAAAAGGCTTGGAAGATACAGAAGAGTATATGAGAAAATAAGGGTCTCGATAAACAGTGTAGTTCAGGGTAGACATAGGAGCATGGAGGAAACAGAGGAGTCTTAGGGAAAAAGAGCAAATTGATTTACCGTGGGTAGAGGAGCATGTAAGAGGCAGAGGAGTCTTTAGAAGACAGAGGAGCATAGAAGAGACATTATAGCCTGGAGGAGACAAGTGAGCCTGGGGAAACAGAAGGGCCTGGGGAAGACAGAAAAGTCTGAAACAAACAGAAATCTAGAAAAAAAAATCTACAGAAAACAGGAGTCTGGATGTTCGCAGCAATCTTAAGGCTGCAATCAGACATATGTAAATAGGTGACGGGGACCCTCAACTGCCTTCTCTCTCCTGAACACCGAGCACATGTGTTACGTGCGGTTTCCTAATGTTTTATTAATGGAATGTGTGAATTTTTAATGTTCTTATGTTGCAGTATAATGTGATGTTCTCTTAATGTTTCATTACTGTAATGCAAATGAAATTGTACCTGTGTGCTTTAGCTCAGGGACAGAAAAGGATACAATGGATTAAGCAGCTGGGAGGAGTTAGGGTGTGTCAGTGCAGAGCCACAGGGGTACGGGGAAGCTTTTCCTAAAAGAAAGTGTGGTAGCCCAGGTGGGCTTGCCCAGGGCAGGACGTGTGTATCAGTCTGCACCGAATGTCCCCGGTCGTGGGGAATGCGGCTGCTCCAAGCCTGGAGAGCAGTGGGAATGTGCACTGGCTTAGCCAGACCATCGCTCAGAGAAATTCGGGACTTGGGACCAGAAAGGAAGCTGGTGCCAGGGAAAGCATAAGAAATGTTCACCTGTATGAACTGTACCCCTGGATGTGATGGATATTCTGCCATTTAGTAAAGTTTAATCGTTGGAACAAAGACTACGACTCTGTGGTGCTTCATGGGACTAGAATTCCAGCAGACACAGTGAGTACTCATCTCTCCATGTACAAGGTGCCGGGGTGCTCACTGACTGTTGCTTAATGGACTCGCCCATGACTACCACCCCGTGCCACCTTGTAACAATTTTTTATGCAATTTTATTTTAGCTCAGTCTAGAAGGGAATTCTATGGGAATTCCCTCCTTTCCATGTCCAATATTTCCTATTCTTTAACCCCTTACCGACATCGGGCGTAATAGTACGCCGATGTCGGTCTCCCTTCCTTTGATGTGGGCTCCGGTAGTGAGTCCACATCTTTCCCAGTATATGTCAGCTGTTTTGAACAGCGGACATGTGCCCGCAATAGTCACGGGTGAAATCGCGATTCACCCACAGCTATTAACTAGTTAAATGCCTCTGTCAAATGCTGATAGCAGCATTTAAATGGTGCTTCTAGCAATCACGCTGGTAATACGCTCACTGGTGACTTGCGTCACGTGATTGCGGGTCACCGGTGTGTCGGCATGACAACCTGAGGTCTCCTGGAGACCTCTATGGTTGTCATTACTGGCTTGCTGTCGGCGCTCATAGCAAGTCAGTAATTCAGCTACATAGAGGTGAACTGATCATTATCTCTATGTAGCTGAGCTGATCGAGTTGTAGCAGCTTCTAGTCTCCCTTGAAGCATGCCAAAAGTAAAAAGAACATTTTTTTAACCCCTTCACCCCCAAGGGTGGTTTGCACGTTAATGACCGGGCCAATTTTACAATTCTGACCACTGTCTCTTTATGAGGTTGTAACTCTGGAACGCTTCAACGGATCTTCGCGATTCTGAGACTGTTTTCTCATGACATATTGTACTTCATGTTAGTGGTAAAATTTCTTCGATATAACTTGCATTTATTTTTGAAAAAAACGCAAATATGGCGAAAATTTTTAAAATTTTGCAATTTTCAAACTTTGAATTTTTATTCCCTTAAAACAGAGAATATATCACACAAAATAGTTAAGAAATAACATTTCCCACATGTCTACTTTACATCAGCACAATTTTGGAACCAAAATTTTTTTTGTTAGGAAGTTATAAGGGTTAAAAGTTGACCAGCGATTTCTCATTTTTACAGCAAAATTTACAAAGCCATTTTTTTTAGGGACCACCTCACATTTGAAGTCACTTTGAGGGGTCTATATGGCAGAAAATACCCAAAAGTGACACCATTCTAAAAACTGCACCCCTCAAGGTACTCAAAACCACATTCAAGAAGTTTATTAACCCTTCAGGTGCTTCACAGTAGCTAAAGCAACGTGGAAGGAAAAAATGAATATTTTACTTTTTAGCCACAAAAATTATCTTTTACAAACTTTTTTTTTATTTTCACAAGGGTAAAAGGAGAAAATGGACAGATAAGGTTGTTATGCAATTTCTCCTGAGTATGCCAATACCCCATATGTGGGGAAAAACCACTGTTTGGGCACACGGCAGAGCTCGTAAGGGAAGGAGTGACGTTTGACTTTTTCAAACTAAAATTAGCTGGAATTTAGATTGGATGCCATGTCGCGTTTGGAGAGCCCCTGATGCGCCTAAACAGTGGAAACCCCCCACAAGTGACACCATTTTGGAAACTAGACCCCCTAAGGTACTTATCTAGATCTGTTGTGAGCACTTTGAACCCTCAAGTGTTTCACAAAAGTTTATAAAGCCTGGGTGTGAAAAAAAAAAAAATCAATTTTCCACAAAAATGATTTTTTAGTCCCAAATTTTTGAATTTTCCCAAGAAAATTGGACCCCAAAAGTTGTTGTCCAATTTGTCCTGAGTACGCTGATACCCCATATGTGGGGGGGGAAAACTGTTTGGGCGCACGGCAGGGCTTGGAAAGGAAGTAGTAACGTTTTGGAATGCAGACGTTAATGGGGGTCATGTTCCGTTTGCAGTGCCCCAGATGAGCCTAAACAGTGGAAACCCCCCACAAGTGACCCCATTTTGGAAAATAGACCCCCTAAGGAACTTATCTAGATCTTTGGTGAGCACTTTGAACCCCCAAGTGCTTCACAAAAGTTTATAATGCCGGGCATGAAAATAAAAAATCCTATTTTTTTTCCCACAAAAATTATCTTTTAGTCACTAATTTTTTATTTTCCCAAGGGTAACAGGAGAAATTGGACCACATAAGTTGTTGTACAATTTGTCCTGAGTACGCTGATACCCCATATGTGGGGGGGAACCACTGTTTGGGCGCACGGCAGAGCTTGGAATGGAAGGAGCACCATTTGACTTTTTCCAACCAAAATTGGCTGGAATTGAGTTTGGATGCCATGTTGCATTTGGAGAGCCCCTGATTTGCCTAAACAGTGGAAACCCCCCACAAATGACCCCATTTGGGAAACTAGACCCCCTAAGGAACTTATCTAGATTTTTGATGAGCAATTTTAACCCCAAAGTGCTTCACACAAGTTTATAACGTAGAGCCGTAAAATTTAAAAATCATATTTTTTCCACAAAAATGATCTTTTCACCCCAATTTTTATTTTTCCAAGGGTAACAAGACTCCAAAAGTTATTGTGCAATTTGTCCTGAGTGCGCTGATACCCCATATGTGGGGGTAAACCACTGTTTGGGTGCATGGCAGAGTTTGGAAGGGAAGGAGCGCCGTCTGACTTTTTCAACGCAGAATTGGCTGGACGCCATGTCGTGTTTGGAGAGCTCCTGATCTGCCTAAACAGTGGAAACCCCCATAAATGACACCATTTTGGAAACTAGACCCCTCAAGGAACTTATCTAGATGGTGGTGAGAACTTTGAACCCCCAGGTGTTTCACTAAAGTTTATAACGTACAGCCGTAAAATAAAAAATCTTTTTTTTTTTTTTACAAAAATGATTTTTTCGCCCCCAATATTTTATTTTCACAAGGGTAACAGAAGAAATTGGAACCCAAAAGTTGTTGTCCAATTTGTCCTGAGTACACTGATACCCAATATGTGGGCGAAAACTACTGTATGGGCACACGTCGGGGCTCGGAAGGGAAGTAGTGACGTTTTGGATTGCAGACTTTGATGGAATGGTCTGGGGGCGTCATGTCACATTTCGAGAGCCCCTGATGCACCTAAACAGTGGAAACCCCCCACAAGTGACCCCATTTTGGCAAATAGACCCCACAAGGAACTTATCTAGATGTGTGGTGAGCACTTTGAACCCCGAAGTGCTTCACAGAAGTTTATAACGCACAGCCGTAAAATTAAAAAATCTCTTTTTTTTTTTACAAAAATGATTTTTTCGCCCCCAATATTTTATTTTCACAAGGGTAACAGAAGAAATTGGAACCCAAAAGTTGTTGTCCAATTTGTCCTGAGTACACTGATACCCAATATGTGGGCGAAAACTACTGTATGGGCACACGTCGGGGCTCGGAAGGGAAGTAGTGACGTTTTGGATTGCAGACTTTGATGGAATGGTCTGGGGGCGTCATGTCACATTTCGAGAGCCCCTGATGCACCTAAACAGTGGAAACCCCCCACAAGTGACCCCATTTTGGCAAATAGACCCCACAAGGAACTTATCTAGATGTGTGGTGAGCACTTTGAACCCCGAAGTGCTTCACAGAAGTTTATAACGCACAGCCGTAAAAATAAAAAATCTCTTTTTTTTTTTACAAAAATGATTTTTTCGCCCCCAATATTTTATTTTCACAAGGGTAACAGGAGAAATTGGACCCAAAAGTTGTTGTCCAATTTGTCCTGAGTACGCTGATACCCAATATGTGGGAGAAAACTACTGTATGGGCGCACGTCAGGGCTCGGAAGGGAAGTAGTGACGTTTTGGATTGCAGACTTTGATGGAATGGTCTGGGTGCGTCATGTCGCATTTGGAGAGCCCCTGATGCGCCTAAACAGTGGAAACCCCCCACAAGTGACCCCATTTTGGAAAATAGACACCACAAGGAACTTATCTAGATGTGTGGTGAGCACTTTGAACCCCGAAGTGCTTCACAGAAGTTTATAACGCACAGCCGTAAAAATAAAAAATCTTTTTTTTTTTTTGCAAAAATGATTTTTTCGCCCCAATATTTTATTTTTACAAGGGTAACAGGAGAAATTGGACCCCAAAAGTTGTTGCCCAATTTGTCCTGAGTACGCTGATACCCAATATGTGGGAGAAAACTACTGTATGGGTACACGTTGGGGCTCGGAAGGGAAGTAGTGACGTTTTGGATTGCAGACTTTGATGGAATGGTCTGGGGGCGTCATGTCGCATTTGGAGAGCCCCTGATGCGCCTAAACAGTGGAAATCCCCAACAAGTGACCCCATTTTGGAAAATAGACCCCACAAGGAACTTATCTAGGTGTGTGGTGAGTGCTATGAAGCCCCAAGTGCTTCACAGAAGTTTATAATGTACAGCCGTAAAAAACAAAAAAATAATTTTTTTTGTACAAAAATGATATTTTCGCCCCCCAGTTTTTTATTTTCCCAAGGGTAACAGAAGAAATAGGACAAATTGCACAATAACTCTTGGGGTCCAGAGTACGCTGATACCCCATATGTGGGGATAAACTACTGTTTGGACGCATGGCAGAGCTCAGAAGTGAAGGAGCACCGTTTGACTTTTTCAACGCAGAATTGGCTGGAATTGAGATCAGACGCCATGTCACATTTGGAGAGCCCCTGATGTGCCTAAACAGCGGAAACCCCCCAATTCTAACTCCAACCCTAACCCCAACACACCCCTAACCCTAGTCCCAACCCTAACCACAAACCTAACCCTAACACACCCCTAATCCCAACCCTAACCTAATCCTAACTATTAGCGCCAACCCTAACCCTAACTTTAGCCGCAACCCTAACCCTAACCCTAATGGGAAAATGGAAATAAATACATTTTTTTTAATTTTATTATTTTTCCCTAACTAAGGGGGTGATAAAGGGGGGTTTGATTTACTATTTATAGCGGGTTTTTATGATTGGCAGCTGTCACGCTAAAAGACGCTTTTTATTGCAAAAATAGTTTTTTGCATCGCCACATTTTGAGAGCTATAATTTTTGCATATTTTGGCCCACAGAGTCATGTGAGGTCTTATTTTTTGCGTTACGAGTTGACGTTTTTATTTGTACCATTTTTGAGCAGGTGACATTTTTTATCGCTTTTTATTTCGATTTTTGGGAGGTTAGAATGAACAAAAATCAGCAATTCATGAATTTCTTTTGGGGAGGCTTTTTATTGTTCCGCGTGTGGTAAAATTGATAAAGAAGTTTTATTCTTCGGGTCAGTACGATTATGGCGATACCTCATTTATATCATTTTTTTATGTTTTGGCGCTTTTATAGAATAAAAACAATTTTATATAAAAAATAATTATTTTTGCATCGCTTTATTCTGCGAGCTATAACTTTTTTATTTTTTCGCTGATGATGCTGTATCACGGCTCGTTTTTTGCGGGACAAGATGACGTTTTCAACGGTACCATGTTATTTATATCGGTCTTTTTGATCACGGTTATTCCACTTTTTGTTCGGCGTTATGATGATGAAGCATTGATTTTTTGCTTCGTTTTTTTTTTTTTTTTTAAGGGGTTAACTAAAGGGGTTAACTAGTGGGACAGTTTTATAGGGGGGGTCGTTACGAGACGCGGCGATACCAAATATGTGTACTTTTATTGTTTTGTTTTTTTTATTTACAGGAAGAAATGAATTTATTGGGGAATATTTTTTTTTTTTTAATTTATTTTTGATTTTTTTATTTTTTTTATTTTTTTAACTTTTTTACTTTGTCCCAGGGTGGGACATCACTGTATTTTATCAAATCGCTGGTGTGACAGTGTGCACAGCACACTGTCACACCAGCGATTGCTCAGGCAGTGCAGCAGGCTTCTCAGTGCCTGCCCTCAGCAGGCACTGAGGAAGCCGCCTCCCTCCAGGACCCCGGCGCCATCTTGGATCCGGGTCCTGGGAGGGAGGAAGCCCTCAGAACAGCGCGATCACATCGCGCTGGTCTGAGGGTCTCAGGGGGCGCGCAGGGAGCCCCCACCCTGCGCGATCCTCTCCTGTGCCCCCAGTACACCGCGATCATGTTTGATCGCGGTTGTGCTAGGGGTTAATGTGCCGGGAGCGGTCCGTGACCGCTCCTGACACACAGTCACGGGTGTCAGCTGTGATAATCAGCTGACACCCGGCGGCGATTAGCTGCGCTCCCCTCAGGAGCGCAGCTGATCGCCTATGACGTACTATCCCGTCCATGGGCAGAATGGCAGGGTTTTATGGACGGGATAGTACGTCTAATGTCAGAAAGGGGTTAATAATATATAAAAAAAAAAGTTCAAATCGCCCCCCTTTCGCCCCATTCAAAATAAAGCAATAAAAAAAATCAAGATACACATATTTGGTATCTCCGCATTCAGAATCGCCCAATTAATCAATAAAAAAATTGATCGCTAAATGGCATAGCGAGAAAAAAAATCAAAATGCCAGAATTACGTTTTTTTTGGCCGACACAGCATTGCATTAAAAAGCAATAACAGCCGATCAAAAGATCAAAACTGCACCAAAATGGTATAATTAAAAACGTCAGCTCGACACGCAAAAAATAAGCCCTTACCCAACCCGAGATCACGAAAAATAGAGATGCTACAGGTATTGCTTTTTTTTTTAACAAAGTTTGGAATTTTTTTTCACCACTTAGCTAAAAAAGAACCTAGACATATTTGGTGTCTATGAACTCGTATTGAACTGGAGAATCATAATGGCAGGTCAGTATTAGCATTTAGTGAACCTAGCAAAAAAGCCAAACAAAAAATAATTGAGATTGCACTTGGAATTTTTTTCCCGTTTTCTAGTACAAGACATGGTAAAACCAATGGTGTCGTTCAAAAGTACAACTCTTCCCGCAAAATACAAGCCCTCACATCGCCATATTGACGGAAAAATAAAAAAGTTATGGCTCTGGGAAGAAGGGGAGCGAAAAACGAAACCGCAAAACCGAAAATAGGGATTAAGGGGTTAAAAACCTTTTCTGTCTAAAGGCCAAAGATACATCAATAATTGCATCTAAACCTGTCTGAAAAACAGCTCCTTGACTCATTGCTGCTATAGATCTCCTTTACATGTGTACAAGTTCTGCTACATCTTATGATATGCATTAAATTAATGTGTAGGATCCTGTCTAAGCTCTCCTAAAAGGACCTATAATTTCTGTTTTTGATCTCTCTGAGGGACTGGAGTCAATGGGGAAAACCTTATAGGGAACCCTGCACTGAATAAATAAGTGTAAAAACAAGTTAGGAGACAAAAGGACTTTTGGCACTTAGGTTTTGTGTCGAGATGCTTGCTATGCAACAAGGACTGAAGGCCATAGTACAGTGAGCTGGATTTCCTAGATGACAGTTGGAAAACCGAGGACAAGAAAAGAAGGTAGAAAATAAGAGCAGAGGACACCAGAAGAGACAGAGTTAGGAGAGACGCACAGGAACACAAGATGTATAGTCAATCCAGGACTTGCAGCGGTGTTAGTGTGAATAGCTCCAGAAATTTTTTTCAGCATATGAAGGGTTAATTAGCAAACAAATGGATAGCCACTAATAGCTTTGGTGAACACACAAACTTTTTTGTAGCGATAATACACTGTGATGCAGAAGCATTGTAGTGTGAATAAATCCAGAGATGATTTTGTTATGCTTACAGTAGATGAATGGTTAATTGCAAGAATGAACTAGGAAGTAGATGCAGATGGTAAAATCAAAGAGGAGTCTGCTTACACTCCTGCTTAGTCTGCTTAGACTCCTGCTTAGTCTGCTTATAATTGCCAGCTTAGAGAACCAAGGAGGCAAACTCCAAAACACAAGGTAATTGAACACAAAGCTACTTAAAGTGGTTGTCTGCTACTTTTACATTGATGACCTATCTTGCTGTGGCAGTCAGGTGGTGGGAGTTTCACTACAGTCTTATCTCCCCTCCTCTAATGTCTCTGATCTGGGGGTGGAGACTAGGCGCTGCCCCAGCAAGGTCAGATGATTGCGGAAAGGCAAATTTAAACCTGCCATTTCCTTCTTTTGTTGCTGATTATTCTCAGTTCTGGTGGGTGGTTAAGGTCAGTGTTGCTGTGTTTCTGAGGAGGTGTCACGCTTTTATACATGTGCTTGCTTTATTATGTTCACCTTAGATTTTGCAGTTGCACTGCAGTTTTTTGGTTCTGGTGTGTTTGCCATGTCTGCTGTTTGTATGTCCGGTCACCAACCGCCATGCTGCTCGCCGCCTAGGAAGAGTTCCACTAAAGTTCTCCCTTGCAGGACCGGGAGGTGGGTGAAGAGAATACCCAGACCTCAAAGGTGTGTGGCAAAGCGTCAGCTAGCACCAAGTGTGATCAACACCCTCCTCTTGGCTAGCAGTTGGTCATTTCACTGTGACCCAGCATAGCATAATAATCAGAAACAAAAGAGGAAATGGCAGGTTTAAAACGGACTCCCTGCAGTCAACTGTCCATGCTGGGGCAAGGGCCAATCTCCACTCCTAGATGACAGAGACACCGGAGAAGGATAGAGAAGACTGGAGAGAACCTCAAACCATCTCACTGTGCCAGCAGGTATGGCGTCCCACACCCACTGGCATAATTGCTGGGAGCAGCGGTGTCCAGCCTCCCAGGAGTGTGTCTCCTTGAATGCGACATTCAGACTGAGCGAGCACTCCAGGAAGCTTCACTCCAGAGGTGACATCCCACCCCTGCTGGCCAATTAACAGTGACAGGTGACCTGCTGGAGAACTCGAGCCCACCCAGTAGCACAAGGGACCTGCTCAGGTACAGTGCTACCATTCCTGACACACCCCCGCCGATCAGCTGTTATTGATGTTGGGGGTAGTGGCCACTGGCCAGAAATACTCACTTGACGAGCTGCTCCGTCTACTTGTATTGGCTGTCACAGAGTACTATACATCTGCCTCCTGTTGATTTTAAAAGGAGGCGGATGTGCAGTACCAAGACTCAGACTCCACAAGTAGACAGAGCAGCTCAGCAAGTGAGTACTTCCAGCCATCGTCAGCCGACACTGATAACAGCTGATTGGTAGGGGTGCTGGGTGCCGGACCCCAACTGATCAGACATTGATGACCTATCCTGGGAATAGGTCATCAATGTAAAAGTAGTGGACAACTTCTTTAATACTCAGACAAACATGAGTGTCTGGTGGTGTCACTGGAGTTTGCCAAGCAACTTGTGAAACCTGATGTGGAGCACAGCAAAAGGCAGTGGCCATTGGGGAAGGGGGCAGAGTCTGGCCCTGAAACTGAGACATATCTCTTAGGCTGTGGTTCCACGGTCCGGAACCACAGCGCTTTGGACGGAGCGGAAATTCCGCTCCGTCTAAGCCCCGCCCCCTTTATGACGCGCGATCTTTCCGGAGGTGTTCAGGACACCTCCGGAACACCTCCGGAAAGAACGCAGGGCTACATAGCCCTGTGTTAAATTCTGTTGCGGCGACGCACCGTCGCCGCAATACGTGAGGACATGCTGCGGTCTAAAAAGACGCGCCGCATGTCCGTTTACGCAGGTCTGCCACCTGCGTATTGTTACGCATAGTGGAGACGGGATTTCTTGAAATCCCCTCCACTATGCTGTAACATCTGGACGCTGCGTGTTTGGCGCTGCGCCAGCGCACAGCGCCAAACACGCAGCGTTTCCTGACCGTGGAAACTCACCCTAACAGCCTAATGGCAAACTCTCCAGGCACTAGATAAGGCAAGGGTGACATGAATTCCTTGCAGGAGAAAAAGATATTGTGCTGGTATGGAAGGCAATTACATATTACTATTGTAAGAAACATGTTGAGTGAATCCATTACAGAGGCATCATAGTGCTACCACTTCCAAGGTTCACATAATATATTTCTTTTATTTTAGAAAGCTGTCAGATGCAGCCAAGAATTGTAAAAAAAAAAAAAAATTTCTTACCATAAATGGTGACATAGTGCTGTGAGCACCAGGTTCCATTTTGGAATATTACTCTGGCAGTGTATTGTCCGTGGTCTTTTGTGGTTACACTGTGTTTACGTAAGGAAACACCAATGACGCTCAACATTCCTTCAAATTTGCTATTTAAAATCTGTATATAGCTTTGCGTTTGGTAATAGCAATGTTCAAACCATTGATGTCAACCCAGGTGATCTTCTCCACTCCGGATGAATTAAACTCTAGTGTGAAGTAGGAGTCCTGAAATGTATAGCTTATTTCTTTTGTTATACTACAGATTTGGTCACCTGGAAGGGAAATTAGAATAGTTTTAGTGCTGTGTGAGTAACAAGTAAATAATCAAAGAGTAACTAAACTTTTTTTGAATCATTAACTCCTTTACCCCCGACGATGGTTTGCACGTTAATGACAGGGCCAATTTTTACAATTCTGACCACTGTCATTTTATGAGGTAATAACTTTTGGAACGCTTCAACAGATCCCGGTGATTCTGACAATGTTTTTTAGTGACATATTGTACTTCATGATAGTGGTAAAATTTATTTGATATGATTTGCGTTTATTTGTGAAAAAATGGAAATTTGGTGAAAATTTTGAAAATTTCACAATTTTCCAACTTTGAATTTTCATGCTCTTAAATTATAGAAATATATCACAGAAAATACTTAATAAGTAACATTTTTCACATGTTTACTTTACAAAATGGTTTAACCTCTTTCTGACATTGACGTACTATCCCGTCCAGGTGACCCGGGACGGGATAGTACGTCATATGCGATCAGCTGTGCTCACGGGGGAGTGCGCGGCTGGGTGTTAGCTGCTTATCACAGATAATAAACTTCTTGAATGTGGTTTTGAGCACCTTGAGGGGTGTAGTTTGTAGAATAGTATCACTTTTGGGTATTTTCTTTCACATAGACCCTCAAAGTGACTTCAAATGTGATGTGGTCCCCACAAAAACATGGTGTTGTAAAAATGATAAATTGCTGGTTAACTTTTAACCCTTATAACTTCGTAACAAAAAAAAATTTTGGTTCCAAAATTGTGTTGATGTAAAGTAGACATGTGGGAAATGTTACTTATTAAGTATTTTGTGCGCCATATCTCTGTGATTTATGGGCATGAAAATTCAAAGTTGAAAAATTGCAAAATTTTAAAAATTTTCTGCAAATTTCCATTTTTTTCACAAATAAACGCAAGTTATATCAAATAAATTTCACCACTAACATGAAGTACAATATTTCACGAGAAAACAAGTGGTCAGAATTGTAAAAATTGGCCCGGTCATTAACGTGCAAACCACCCTTGGGGGTAAAAAGATTAAAGCTGACCAGCGTTTTCTCATTTTTACAACAAAATATACAAAACCATTTTTTAAGTCCCTTTGAGAAGTCTATATGATAGTAGATACCCAAAAGTGGCACCATTCTAAAAACTGCACCCTTAAGGTGCTCAAAACCACATTAAAGAAGTTTATTAACCCTTCAGGTGCTTCACCGGAATTTTTGGAATGTGGAAAAAAAATTAACATTTTAACTTTTTTTTCACAAACAATTTACTTCAGATCCAATTTTGTTTTTATTTTGACAAGGGTAACAGGAAAAAGTGGACCTCAAAATGTTTTGTGTAATTTCTCCTGAGCTTGCCTCTGATGTGCCTAAACAGTGAAAATCCCCCACAAGAGACACCATTTTGGAAACTAGACCCCTCAGGGAACTGATCTAGATGTGTGGTGATCACATTGAACCCTCAGGTACTTCACAGAAGTTTATAACGTTGAGCCGTAAGCTCAGAAGGGAAGGCACGTCATTTAACTTTTTGAATGTAACATTTCCTGGAATCATTAGCAGATGTCATGTCCCATTTGGAGAGCCCCTCATGTGCCTAAACAGTGGAAACCCCCCACAAGTGACCCCATTTTGGAAACTAGACCCTCAAGGAATGCATTTAGATGAGTGGCAAGCCCCTTGAAAAAATTTGTTTTAGCCTAAGATTTTATATTTTCACACAAGAAGTGGGTAAAAATGGCACCAAAATTTGTCCCACAATTTCTACCGAACGTGGCAATATCCCATATGTGGCTGTACAGTACTGATTAGCCATACGGAGAGACTCGGGAAGAATGGAGCGCTATTTGCCTCATGGAGCGTAGATTTTCCTAGAATAGTTTGCGGAGTGCATATACAGAGCTCCTAATTGCTAGAAGAGCAGAATCCCCCTCAAGTGACCACTTTTTGGAAATTTTATCCCTTGAGGAATTTATCTACAGGTGTAGTTGCTATTTTAACTCCATGAGTATTTTCCAGAAACAAGCATCAATGAATATTGCCGAGTGAAAATTGCAAATTGGCGTTGCAGTCACCAGTACGTTACAGTCAGCAGTACATTGCAGCAGGGGTGGACATACATGCACATGGCTGCGTCGGGGCCTAGCGGTGGAGGGAGGCCCCTGCAGGATGGCTAATAATGAGGGCAATCTGGCCCGTTTATCCAGCCCCAAGTCTTTGGGGGGCCCCTGGCCAGATTGCCCTCATGTGCGGCAGGCAGGGAGCGATCCCTGCAGCTCTGCTGCCTGCAAGAGAAAATGGCAGCGGAGCTGCAGCAATCCATCCTGCTCCCCGCCCACGCTTCCTGTCTCTCACACTGTTAGCAGCGTGGCTGGATGGCTGTGGCTGTGCCAGACAGAGGAAGCTCCCGGTGACGGTGATGCTGCAGGACTCGGGAGAGCGTGCGGAGAGGTGAGAGGTGTGTGTGTGTGCATGTGTGTGTCTGTCGCTGCAGGGGAATGTACAGAGAGGTAAATGGTGCTGTGTGTGTAGGTGGAGGAGAGTGTGTGTGTATCGCTGCAGGAGAACGTGCAGAAAGGTGAATGGTGCTGTGTGTTTGTGGAGGAGAGTGTGCGTGTGTCGCTGTGGAGGAACGTGCAGAAAGGTGAATGGTGCTGTGTGTGTAGGTGGAGGAGAGTATGTGTCGCTGCAGGGGAATGTGTAGAGAGGTGAATGGTGCTGTGTGTGTAGGTGGAGGAGAGGGCAGTGATGGGGAGAAAGCAATGATGGTGGCAGTTGAAAGGACAATGATGGGTGTGTTGGGGCAGAGGAAATGATGGAGGTGGTGGAATGGGCAATGATAGAGGTGGTGGGGGAGAAGGCAATGATGGTGGCAGTGGAAAGTACAATGATGGGGTGATGGGGAAGGAGGCAATGATGGTGGTGGCTTAGAAGACAATCATGGGGGTGATTGAGAGGGCAATGATGAGGGTGGTGGGGGAGAAAGCAATGATGGAGGTGGTGGAAAGGGCAATGATGGGACGGTCAAGGAGAAATCAATGATGGAGGTGGTGGAAAGGACAATGATGGGGTGGTGGGGGAGAAAGCAATGATGGAGGTGGTGGAATTGGCAATGATGGCAGTGGTGGGGAAAAAGCAATGATGGTGGTGGTGGAAAGGACAATGTTGGTCGTGGTGGAAAGGGCAATAATGGGGTTGGTGGGGAGGAGGAAATGATGGAGGTGTGGAATGGGCAATGATGGGGGTGGTAGTGGAAAGGACAATAATGGTGGAAAGAGCAATGATGGGGTGGTGGGGGAGGAGGAAATGATGCAGGTGGTGGAATGGGCAATGATGGGGTGATGGGGAGAAGGCAATGATGGAGGTGGTGGAATGGGCAATGATCGGAGTGGGGGAGAGGACAATAATGAGATGTGGCGGGAGGAGGACAATGAGGGATGTGGGGGATTTTGATGGGAGGAATGGGGATTTATAATAGATTTAGGAAAAGGGGAGGTGGAGGAAGACGTTATTATTGCTTATTATGTCTAACACAGTCCCTTAGTATATAGTGTACTCACTTATACATAGCACAGTATATAGTGTGCTCACTTATTATATATATCAGTCACTTAGTATATAGTGTACTCACTTATGTATAGCGCCATCCCTCAGTATATAGTGCCGTCCCTTATTATATAGCTTCCTCTGCTGTTATGTACAGTGCTGTCTCTTACATAGTGTATTCTTGTTATTTTTGTTATTCACAGCACCCTGTTTTATTACATAGTTCCCTCTCTTGTTAGATATAAAATGACTGCTGATGGAGGAGCCGGTGACCAAACTACCAGTCCATTAGCTCCTCCATTAGAAAAGAAGCATTCCCGTGCTCCATCAGCCATCATTGCATTATACAGCCAACAAGACAGGACGGTATGTTATATAAAACAGGGCTCTATACAATCTAATATGTAAGGGATGGTGCTGTGTTATGATTTGGTAGCCAAGGAGAACTGTAGCCAAAATAGCATAGGCAACCAGACATCCAGAGAGGTTGGCAACTCGCGGATTGCAGACCCCTAAACTGACAGCACAACTAGGGGCAGTTGTGGGATGTGCCTACGGTGCCCTAGATGCCTCAACACAGCCGGAGAGTTAACTAAGCCTAAAGAGAGAAAGAGGAAAGCTAACTGCCCCAGAGTAGAGCCCCCAAAGGAATAGGTAGCCCCCAAATATATAGACAAGATGAAATACAAACACAGGCAGAAAATAGAGCAAGCAAATGCTGGGGCCCAAACTGTCTAGATATAACAGGACAGGAAAGAATACTGTCTGCAATCCAGCAAAACTCTAAGAAAAACTCCAACACGTCTGATGAGCAAAAATACTGAGACTACACGATCTCTCCTCCACTAGATCAGAACTCTGGTGTGTACCGGTAGCAAATCAGGAGATCCTGAAATAACAGGGAACTGAAAATACATAAACTGTCTCTAGTGTGAACTGGTAGCAAATCAGCAGATACTGAAATAACAGTGAACTGAAAATACATAAACAGTGATAAATGAGAAACAGAGTCCAGCGCAGGCCCCCGCAGGGGAACCTGGCTGTACAAACTCCAGAAGGGCAGAAAACTGAGATAGACAAAAACAAATGCCACAGAAATAAACAGCAAATAACTTATCTGAAAGCTGCAGGACAAAGCAGGAAGCAGCTGACTTCCAAAAGGGACCAGGAAGAAACAAATCACCGGCGAGGATCATGGGAAGGTTGCTCACTTATATCTCCCCAGTCAGTAACACCTGATTACCAATCCTCGCCCCCAGGTGAGAGACTTCTGTTAGCCAAAGCAGCTTCATTACCATCAGCAGCCACGAGGGGGAGCCAAAACTCAGACCTTAGATCCAGAGCATTCACAACAGTACCCCCTGTTATGAATGTCTAGAGATGGTTTCTGAGCAGAGGCTCCCTCTGGTGGTTGCAGACAGTACTGAACCTTTCAGCGAGGATTGTCAATCTGGGTTCACTGACTGGTCTGATATAAGGGAGGTACCCTCCCATGATGGTTGCCGGTGATCAATTGTTCTTGTCTCAGTTGTGGTTCCTGGTTCATTTGGAAGTTTGCTGAGTCTTGCCTGCATCTTCTGCTATCAGATAAGATATTTTCTGCTTTTGTTTTTGTGCTTGCTTTTTGCATTGTTCCCTGCACTTCTGTGGAGGTCAGCCAGGTCCCCTCCGGGGGGCTTGTGCTCCTCTCAGTTTATCTGAAGCCACTGTTATTTATTCATTTTCTTTTTCCTGTTTTTTCAGTGGCTGCGGCTTGGTTTTGTTCACACTGATTTAGTGGGTGGCGAGATCGTGTAATCTCAGTATTTTTG
The DNA here is from genome assembly GCA_033576555.1 of Oophaga sylvatica. Taxonomy (NCBI): domain Eukaryota; kingdom Metazoa; phylum Chordata; class Amphibia; order Anura; family Dendrobatidae; genus Oophaga; species Oophaga sylvatica. The sequence goes on from JARQOD010000001.1 coordinate 507,653,744, forward strand.
AAATCAGAATTGTTGGATTTTTGTAGGGTTTTCTGGGTTGCAGAAAGTAATCTCTCCTGTCCTATCCTATTTAGTCAGCTTGTGGCCCCAGCGTTTGCTTATTCTATTTTCTGTCTGTGTTCGTGCTTTCTTCTTGTCTAACCGCCATTACATGTTTGGGGGCTTCCTATTTTCTTTGGGGATCTGCTCCGGGGCAGATAGCTTTCATCTTTCTGCCTTTAGGTATAGTTACAGTCAGGGCCAGAAATATTTGGACAGTGACACAATTTTCGCGAGTGGGCTCTGCATGCCACCACATTGGATTTGAAATGAAACCTCTACAACAGAATTCAAGTGCAGATTGTAACGTTTAATTTGAAGGGTTGAACAAAAATATGTGTTAGAAAATGTAGGAATTGTACACATTACTTTACAAACACTCCACATTTTAGGAGGTCAAAAGTAATTGGACAAATAAACATAACCCAAACAAAATATTTTTATTTTCAAAATTTTGTGGCGAATCCTTTGGAGGCAATCACTGCCTTAAGTCTGGAACCCATGGACATCACCAAACGCTGGGTTTCCTCCTTCTTAATGCTTTGCCAGGCCTTTACAGCCGCACCTTCAGGTCTTGCTTGTTTGTGGGTCTTTCCCTCTTAAGTCTGGATTTGAGCAAGTGAAATGCATGCTCAATTGGGTTAAGATCTGGTGATTGACTTGGCCATTGAAGAATGTTCCACTTTTTTGCACTCATGAACTCCTGTGTAGCTTTGGCTGTATGCTTGGGGTCATTATCCATCTGTACTATGAAGCGCCGTCCAATCAAGTTTGCAGCATTTGGCTGAATCTGGGCTGAAAGTATATCCCGGTACACTTCAGAATTCATCCGGCTAATCTTGTCTGCTGTTATGTCATTAATAAACACAAGTGACCCAGTGCCATTGAAAGCCATGCATGGCCATGCCATCACGTTGCCTCCACCATGTTTACAGAGGATGTGGTGTGCCTTGGATCATGTGCCGTTCCCTTTCTTCTCCAAACTTTTGGCTTCCCATCATTCTGGTACAGGTTGATCTTTGTCTCATCTGTCCATAGAATACTTTTCCAGAACTGAGCTGGCTTCTGGAGGTGTTTTTCAGCAAATTTAACTCTGGCCTGTCTATTTTTGGAATTGATGAATGGTTTGCATCTAGATGTGAACCCTTTGTATTTACTTTCATGGAGTCTTCTCTTTACTGTTGACTTAGAGACAGATACACCTACTTCACTGAGAGTGTTCTAGACTTCAGTTGATGTTGTGAACGGGTTCTTCTTCACCAAAGAAAGTATGCGGCGATCATCCACCACTGTTGTCTTCCGTGGGCTCCCAGGTCTTTTTGGATTGATGAGTTCACCAGTGCTTTCTTTCTTTCTCAGGATGTACCAAATTGTAGATTTTGCCACTTCTAATGTTGTAGCAATTTCTTGGATGGGTTTTTTTCTGTTCTTGCAGCTTAAGGATGGCTTGTTTCACCTGCATGGAGAGCTCCTGTGACCACATGTTTCCTTCACAGCAAAACCTTCCAAATGCAAACACCACACCTCAAATCAACTCCGGCCCTTTCATCTGCTTAATTGAGAATGACATAACAAAGGGATTGCCCACAACTGTCCATGAAATAGCCTTGGAGTCATTTGTCCAATTACTTTGGTCCCTTTAAAAACAGGGTGGCACATGTTAAGGAGCTGAAACTCCTAAACCCTTCATCCAATTTTAATGTGGATACCCTCAAATGAAAGCTGAAAGTCTGAACTTCAACTGCATCTGATTTGTTTTGTTTCAAATTCATTGTGGTAATGTCTAGAACCAAAATTAGATAAATGTTGTCTCTGTCCAAATATTTATGGACCTAACTGTATCTCTCAGGCTGTGACGAGGCGTCTAGGATCAACGTAGGAACGCTCCACGGCTACCTCTAGTTGTGTGGTTAGTTTAGGAATCTGCAACCCATTAGTTACCAACATCTCAGGTGTTCGGCTGCCCGGCTGTTGTTCCTGTCCTCCTCAGCTACCTAACATAACAACCCCCCCTTGAGGAGGGGTCACCAAACCCTCACCTGCGCCACCAGGCCAATCAGGATGAGCCCGGTGAAAGGCGCGAACCAATCTCTCAGCATGAATGTCAGAAGCAAACACCCAAGAATTGTCCTCCTGACCTTTACCTTTCCACTTGAAAAAGTACTGGAGTCTCCGTCTAGCCAGATGAGAATCCAATACCTTCTCCATTTCATACTCCAGATTGCCCTCAACCAAAACAGGCTCCGGTGGCGTAGCCATAGGAACTACTGGTTCAACAAACCTTTTCAATAAAGATTTATGGAAGACATTGTGAATCTTAAACGTCCCTGGAAGAGTCAAACGGAAAGAAACGGGATTAAGGATTTCCAAAATCTTATAAGGTCCAATGAACCTTGGCTTAAATTTTGGAGACGCAACTTTCATAGGGATATTTTTTGAGGACAACTAAGCCATGTCACCTTCTTTTAAACCGGGGACCATCAGTCCTATGCCGGTTGGAAAACCGTTAGGCCCTTTCCTGAGAGAGAGACAACTTATCCACTACTTGATCCTAAATCTGCTGTATTCACTCTACCATAGAGTCAACACCCGGACAGACAGAAGCCTCCACTTGCCCCGAAAAAAAACAGAATGAAACCCGAAATTGCAGAAAAAGGGGACATCAAAGTGGCAGAACTAGCCCTATTATTTAGAGCAAATTCAGCCAAGGGCAAAAAAGAGACCCAGTCATCTTGATCAGCAGACACAAAACATCTCAAATAAGTTTCCAAAGTCTGGTTTGTTCTCTCAGTCTGCCCATTGATCTGAGAGTGAAACGCAGAGGAGAAAGACAACTGAATTCCCAGTTTAGAACAAAAGGCTCTCCAAAATCTGGAAACAAATTGGACTCCTTTGTCAGACACAATGTTCTCAGGAATGCCGTGCAAACGAACCACCTGCTGAAAAAACAAGGGTACCAACTCGGAAGAGGATGGCAACTTCGTCAGTGGCACAAGATGGACCATCTTGGAAAATCTATCACAGATCACCCAGATAGCAGTCATTCTCGAGAGACAGTTACCGTATATACTCGTGTATAAGCCGAGATTTTCAGCACCTTTTTTCGTGCTGAAAATGCCCCCTCGGCTTATACACGAGTCATAGGGCAGAAACCAGCGGGGGAGGGGATGCCGCGGCAGGAGCCGGTGGCTGGGACATCATACTCACCCCTCCCCGTGCCATCGCTGAACGTCCCTGCAATCCTGCGTTCTCCCCGGCTTCCTGCAGCTCTCCCCGGCTTCCTGCAGCTCTCCAGCACTGAGCGGTGATGTAATACCCGCTCATTAAGGTCATGTAATATGGACGCGACGCCACTCCCATAGGCGTGGCGTCCATATTCATGGCCTTAATGAGCGGTATTACGTCACCGCTCAGCGCTGGAGAGCTGCAGTAAGCCGGGGAGAGCTGCTGGAAGCCGGGGAGAACGCAGGATTGCAGGGACGTTCAGCGATGGAACGGGGAGCGGTGAGTATGATTGAGGAGAGGACAAGGAGCATGGAGCAGGACGGGGGGATAACGGAGGACGGGGGAAGCATGGAGGAGGACGGGGGAGAACGGAGGACGGGGGAAGCATGGAGCAGGACGGGGGGAGAACGGTGGACAGGGGAAGCATGGAGGAGGACAATGAGCACGGAGCAGGACGGGGGGAGGATGGAGGGCACAGAGGAGCACGGAGCAGGACGGGGGGAGAGGATGGAGGGCACAGAGGAGCACGGAGCAGGACGGGGGGGCACAGGAGGACGGAGAAGGAGGGGGGAGTACAGAGGAGAATGGGGGAGCACATAGCTGGATGGGGGAGCAAGGAGCAGGACGGGGCAGCACAGAGCAGGAGGGCAGTTTATACATCCGGCTTATACACGAGTCAATAAGTTTTCCCAGTTTTTTGTGGCAAAATTAGGGGGTCGGCTTATACACGGGTCGGCTTATACACGAGTATATACGGTAGGTCGGAAATAAAATCCATAGAGATATAGGTCCGTGGCCTCCTGGGCACAGGCAGTGGCATTAACAATCCATTAGAGCGAGAGCAGGGTTTGGACGGAGAGCAAGTCCCATAGGACTGCACAAAATTCCTGACATCACGAGATAAAGTAGGCCACCAAAAGGACTGACTCACCAAATCTCTGGTACCAAAGATACCGGGATGACCAGCCAACACGGAGCAATGAATTTCAGACATTACTTTCTTCCTCCATTGGTCGGGGACATACAATTTCCCCATAGCGCATCGTTCAGGTTTATGCTCCTGAAATTCCTCCAAAACCACACCCTCATTTAGAATGGTAGTAGGCTCCCTAACATCAAGAGAGTCAGCAAAGAAACTCCTAGAGAGGGCATCCGCCTTAACATTCTTAGTGTCCGGAAGACCACAAAATTAAAACGTGTGAAAAACAAGGCCCACCTGGCCTGTCTAAGATTTAATCGCTTGGCTGATTCGAGACAGATCAGGTTCTTGTGGTCAGTGAGGACCACAACTTGATGTTTGGCTCCCTCCAACCAATGTCTCCACTCTTCAATAGCCCACTTCATAGGCAATAATTCCCGATTCTCCACATCATAATTACGTTCAGCTGGGGAAAATTTTAGAGAGAAGAAGGCACAAGGGTTACTCTTAGAGGTTGCAGGATCCCTTTGGGACAAAACGGCTCCTGCACCAATCTCAGAAGCATCTGTCTCCACCTGAAATGGTAGAGAAACATTAGGTTGCCGTAGAACAGGAGCAGTAGTGAATCTTCGCTTAAGCTCCTGAAACGCCGAAACTGCCTCTGGAGACCAATTCACTACATCAGAACCCTTTTGGTCAAATCCGTCAATGGTTTCACAATACCAGAGAAATTACTTGTAAATTTACGGTAAAAATTAGCAAAACCCAAAAATCTCTGAAGAGCCTTCAAGGAAGTTGGCTGAACCCAATCAAAAATGGCCTGAACCTTGACGGGGTCCATTTCAATAGCAGACGGAGACAAAATGAATCCCAAAAACGAAATCTTCTGTATACCAAAGAGACATTTTGATCCCTTAACATACAAAGCATTTTCTCTCAAAATCTGGAATACTATCCGAACATGTTCCACATGAGAATCCCAGTCATTGGAAAAAATCAAAATATCGTCCAAATAAACGATCAGTAACTTATCCACAAAATCCCGGAAAATATCACTCATGAAAGATTGGAAGACGGAAGGGGCATTAGTGAGCCCAAAAGGCATCACTAGGTACTCAAAATGTCCCTCAGGGGTATTAAACACTGTCTTCCATTCATCACCATGCTTAATGCGAATAAGATTATACGCCCCCCCTAAGGTCAAGCTTAGTAAACCAACTAGCACCTTTCACTTTGGAGAATAAATTGGAAAACAGGGGTAATGGATATTTAACAGTGATCTTATTCAGGAGATGATAGTCAATACATGGCCTCAATGAATCATCCTTCTTGGCCGCAAGAAAAAGCCGGCACCTAAAGGTGAAGAGGACAGTATAATATGGCCCTTCTCCACTGACTCTTTGATATAAGATCGCATAGCATCATGCTCCGGTACAGACAAACTGATGAGCCGACCTTGGGAAATTTACAACCGGGCACTAACTCAATCGCACAATCATAACTCCTGTGAGGAGGCAAGGACGCAGACTTACTCTCACTAAACACATCAGAAAAATCAGCCAAATAGTCAGGGATATCCTGAAACTGGGGAGAGGCAGAAAAAACGAGTGTCACCACAAACACATTAACAACCCAACTGACCACAGACACGGACTTCCAATCCAAAACAGGATTATGGGTCTGCAACCAAGGAAAACCAGTACAATAATGTCATGTAAATTATGAAACACCAAAAATTTTACAATTCTCTTGGTGGTCCGGGGCTATCCGCATTATCACCTGGGTCCCAAACTGGGGTTTATTCTCCACCAAAGGGTAGAATCAATGCCCAGCAAAGGAATTGGAGTCCGCAGGAGTACCATGGGAAAACCACAACGCTTGGCAAAGTCGAAATCCATCAGGTTCAGGGCTGCTCCTGAATCGACAAAAACCTCAGCAGAAAA
>JARQOD010000001.1:507659969-507677644 GCA_033576555.1 Oophaga sylvatica
TGGAAGGCAATTACATATTACTATTGTAAGAAACATGTTGAGTGAATCCATTACAGAGGCATCATAGTGCTACCACTTCCAAGGTTCACATAATATATTTCTTTTATTTTAGAAAGCTGTCAGATGCAGCCAAGAATTGTAAAAAAAAAAAAAAATTTCTTACCATAAATGGTGACATAGTGCTGTGAGCACCAGGTTCCATTTTGGAATATTACTCTGGCAGTGTATTGTCCGTGGTCTTTTGTGGTTACACTGTGTTTACGTAAGGAAACACCAATGACGCTCAACATTCCTTCAAATTTGCTATTTAAAATCTGTATATAGCTTTGCGTTTGGTAATAGCAATGTTCAAACCATTGATGTCAACCCAGGTGATCTTCTCCACTCCGGATGAATTAAACTCTAGTGTGAAGTAGGAGTCCTGAAATGTATAGCTTATTTCTTTTGTTATACTACAGATTTGGTCACCTGGAAGGGAAATTAGAATAGTTTTAGTGCTGTGTGAGTAACAAGTAAATAATCAAAGAGTAACTAAACTTTTTTTGAATCATTAACTCCTTTACCCCCGACGATGGTTTGCACGTTAATGACAGGGCCAATTTTTACAATTCTGACCACTGTCATTTTATGAGGTAATAATTTTGGAACGCTTCAACAGATCCCGGTGATTCTGACAATGTTTTTTAGTGACATATTGTACTTCATGATAGTGGTAAAATTTATTTGATATGATTTGCGTTTATTTGTGAAAAAATGGAAATTTGGTGAAAATTTTGAAAATTTCACAATTTTCCAACTTTGAATTTTCATGCTCTTAAATTATAGAAATATATCACAGAAAATACTTAATAAGTAACATTTTTCACATGTTTACTTTACAAAATGGTTTAACCTCTTTCTGACATTGACGTACTATCCCGTCCAGGTGACCCGGGACGGGATAGTACGTCATATGCGATCAGCTGTGCTCACGGGGGAGTGCGCGGCTGGGTGTTAGCTGCTTATCACAGATAATAAACTTCTTGAATGTGGTTTTGAGCACCTTGAGGGGTGTAGTTTGTAGAATAGTATCACTTTTGGGTATTTTCTTTCACATAGACCCCTCAAAGTGACTTCAAATGTGATGTGGTCCCACAAAAACATGGTGTTGTAAAAATGATAAATTGCTGGTTAACTTTTAACCCTTATAACTTCGTAACAAAAAAAAATTTTGGTTCCAAAATTGTGTTGATGTAAAGTAGACATGTGGGAAATGTTACTTATTAAGTATTTTGTGCGCCATATCTCTGTGATTTATGGGCATGAAAATTCAAAGTTGAAAAATTGCAAAATTTTAAAAATTTTCTGCAAATTTCCATTTTTTTCACAAATAAACGCAAGTTATATCAAATAAATTTCACCACTAACATGAAGTACAATATTTCACGAGAAAACAAGTGGTCAGAATTGTAAAAATTGGCCCGGTCATTAACGTGCAAACCACCCTTGGGGTAAAAAGATTAAAGCTGACCAGCGTTTTCTCATTTTTACAACAAAATATACAAAACCATTTTTTAAGTCCCTTTGAGAAGTCTATATGATAGTAGATACCCAAAAGTGGCACCATTCTAAAAACTGCACCCCTTAAGGTGCTCAAAACCACATTAAAGAAGTTTATTAACCCTTCAGGTGCTTCACCGGAATTTTTGGAATGTGGAAAAAAAATTAACATTTTAACTTTTTTTTCACAAACAATTTACTTCAGATCCAATTTTGTTTTTATTTTGACAAGGGTAACAGGAAAAAGTGGACCTCAAAATGTTTTGTGTAATTTCTCCTGAGCTTGCCTCTGATGTGCCTAAACAGTGAAAATCCCCCACAAGAGACACCATTTTGGAAACTAGACCCCTCAGGGAACTGATCTAGATGTGTGGTGATCACATTGAACCCTCAGGTACTTCACAGAAGTTTATAACGTTGAGCCGTAAGCTCAGAAGGGAAGGCACGTCATTTAACTTTTTTGAATGTAACATTTCCTGGAATCATTAGCAGATGTCATGTCCCATTTGGAGAGCCCCTCATGTGCCTAAACAGTGGAAACCCCCCACAAGTGACCCCATTTTGGAAACTAGACCCCTCAAGGAATGCATTTAGATGAGTGGCAAGCCCCTTGAAAAAATTTGTTTTAGCCTAAGATTTTATATTTTCACACAAGAAGTGGGTAAAAATGGCACCAAAATTTGTCCCACAATTTCTACCGAACGTGGCAATATCCCATATGTGGCTGTACAGTACTGATTAGCCATACGGAGAGACTCGGGAAGAATGGAGCGCTATTTGCCTCATGGAGCGTAGATTTTCCTAGAATAGTTTGCGGAGTGCATATACAGAGCTCCTAATTGCTAGAAGAGCAGAATCCCCCTCAAGTGACCACTTTTTGGAAATTTTATCCCTTGAGGAATTTATCTACAGGTGTAGTTGCTATTTTAACTCCATGAGTATTTTCCAGAAACAAGCATCAATGAATATTGCCGAGTGAAAATTGCAAATTGGCGTTGCAGTCACCAGTACGTTACAGTCAGCAGTACATTGCAGCAGGGGTGGACATACATGCACATGGCTGCGTCGGGGCCTAGCGGTGGAGGGAGGCCCCTGCAGGATGGCTAATAATGAGGGCAATCTGGCCCGTTTATCCAGCCCCAAGTCTTTGGGGGGCCCCTGGCCAGATTGCCCTCATGTGCGGCAGGCAGGGAGCGATCCCTGCAGCTCTGCTGCCTGCAAGAGAAAATGGCAGCGGAGCTGCAGCAATCCATCCTGCTCCCCGCCCACGCTTCCTGTCTCTCACACTGTTAGCAGCGTGGCTGGATGGCTGCGGCTGTGCCAGACAGAGGAAGCTCCCGGTGACGGTGATGCTGCAGGACTCGGGAGAGCGTGCGGAGAGGTGAGAGGTGCTGTGTGTGTGCATGTGTGTGTCTGTCGCTGCAGGGGAATGTACAGAGAGGTAAATGGTGCTGTGTGTGTAGGTGGAGGAGAGGTGTGTGTGTATCGCTGCAGGAGAACGTGCAGAAAGGTGAATGGTGCTGTGTGTTTGTGGAGGAGAGTGTGCGTGTGTCGCTGTGGAGGAACGTGCAGAAAGGTGAATGGTGCTGTGTGTGTAGGTGGAGGAGAGTATGTGTCGCTGCAGGGGAATGTGTAGAGAGGTGAATGGTGCTGTGTGTGTAGGTGGAGGAGAGGGCAGTGATGGGGAGAAAGCAATGATGGTGGCAGTTGAAAGGACAATGATGGGTGTGTTGGGGCAGAGGAAATGATGGAGGTGGTGGAATGGGCAATGATAGAGGTGGTGGGGGAGAAGGCAATGATGGTGGCAGTGGAAAGTACAATGATGGGGTGATGGGGAAGGAGGCAATGATGGTGGTGGCTTAGAAGACAATCATGGGGGTGATTGAGAGGGCAATGATGAGGGTGGTGGGGGAGAAAGCAATGATGGAGGTGGTGGAAAGGGCAATGATGGGACGGTCAAGGAGAAATCAATGATGGAGGTGGTGGAAAGGACAATGATGGGGTGGTGGGGGAGAAAGCAATGATGGAGGTGGTGGAATTGGCAATGATGGCAGTGGTGGGGAAAAAGCAATGATGGTGGTGGTGGAAAGGACAATGTTGGTCGTGGTGGAAAGGGCAATAATGGGGTTGGTGGGGAGGAGGAAATGATGGAGGTGTGGAATGGGCAATGATGGGGGTGGTAGTGGAAAGGACAATAATGGTGGAAAGAGCAATGATGGGGTGGTGGGGGAGGAGGAAATGATGCAGGTGGTGGAATGGGCAATGATGGGGTGATGGGGAGAAGGCAATGATGGAGGTGGTGGAATGGGCAATGATCGGAGTGGGGGAGAGGACAATAATGAGATGTGGCGGGAGGAGGACAATGAGGGATGTGGGGGATTTTGATGGGAGGAATGGGGATTTATAATAGATTTAGGAAAAGGGGAGGTGGAGGAAGACGTTATTATTGCTTATTATGTCTAACACAGTCCCTTAGTATATAGTGTACTCACTTATACATAGCACAGTATATAGTGTGCTCACTTATTATATATATCAGTCACTTAGTATATAGTGTACTCACTTATGTATAGCGCCATCCCTCAGTATATAGTGCCGTCCCTTATTATATAGCTTCCTCTGCTGTTATGTACAGTGCTGTCTCTTACATAGTGTATTCTTGTTATTTTTGTTATTCACAGCACCCTGTTTTATTACATAGTTCCCTCTCTTGTTAGATATAAAATGACTGCTGATGGAGGAGCCGGTGACCAAACTACCAGTCCATTAGCTCCTCCATTAGAAAAGAAGCATTCCCGTGCTCCATCAGCCATCATTGCATTATACAGCCAACAAGACAGGACGGTATGTTATATAAAACAGGGCTCTATACAATCTAATATGTAAGGGATGGTGCTGTGTTATGATTTGGTAGCCAAGGAGAACTGTAGCCAAAATAGCATAGGCAACCAGACATCCAGAGAGGTTGGCAACTCGCGGATTGCAGACCCCTAAACTGACAGCACAACTAGGGGCAGTTGTGGGATGTGCCTACGGTGCCCTAGATGCCTCAACACAGCCGGAGAGTTAACTAAGCCTAAAGAGAGAAAGAGGAAAGCTAACTGCCCCAGAGTAGAGCCCCCAAAGGAATAGGTAGCCCCCAAATATATAGACAAGATGAAATACAAACACAGGCAGAAAATAGAGCAAGCAAATGCTGGGGCCCAAACTGTCTAGATATAACAGGACAGGAAAGAATACTGTCTGCAATCCAGCAAAACTCTAAGAAAAACTCCAACACGTCTGATGAGCAAAAATACTGAGACTACACGATCTCTCCTCCACTAGATCAGAACTCTGGTGTGTACCGGTAGCAAATCAGGAGATCCTGAAATAACAGGGAACTGAAAATACATAAACTGTCTCTAGTGTGAACTGGTAGCAAATCAGCAGATACTGAAATAACAGTGAACTGAAAATACATAAACAGTGATAAATGAGAAACAGAGTCCAGCGCAGGCCCCCGCAGGGGAACCTGGCTGTACAAACTCCAGAAGGGCAGAAAACTGAGATAGACAAAAACAAATGCCACAGAAATAAACAGCAAATAACTTATCTGAAAGCTGCAGGACAAAGCAGGAAGCAGCTGACTTCCAAAAGGGACCAGGAAGAAACAAATCACCGGCGAGGATCATGGGAAGGTTGCTCACTTATATCTCCCCAGTCAGTAACACCTGATTGCCAATCCTCGCCCCCAGGTGAGAGACTTCTGTTAGCCAAAGCAGCTTCATTACCATCAGCAGCCACGAGGGGGAGCCAAAACTCAGACCTTAGATCCAGAGCATTCACAACAGTACCCCCTGTTATGAATGTGCTAGAGATGGTTTCTGAGCAGAGGCTCCCTCTGGTGGTTGCAGACAGTACTGAACCTTTCAGCGAGGATTGTCAATCTGGGTTCACTGACTGGTCTGATATAAGGGAGGTACCCTCCCATGATGGTTGCCGGTGATCAATTGTTCTTGTCTCAGTTGTGGTTCCTGGTTCATTTGGAAGTTTGCTGAGTCTTGCCTGCATCTTCTGCTATCAGATAAGATATTTTCTGCTTTTGTTTTTGTGCTTGCTTTTTGCATTGTTCCCTGCACTTCTGTGGAGGTCAGCCAGGTCCCCTCCGGGGGGCTTGTGCTCCTCTCAGTTTATCTGAAGCCACTGTTATTTATTCATTTTCTTTTTCCTGTTTTTTCAGTGGCTGCGGCTTGGTTTTGTTCACACTGATTTAGTGGGTGGCGAGATCGTGTAATCTCAGTATTTTTGAAATCAGAATTGTTGGATTTTTGTAGGGTTTTCTGGGTTGCAGAAAGTAATCTCTCCTGTCCTATCCTATTTAGTCAGCTTGTGGCCCCAGCGTTTGCTTATTCTATTTTCTGTCTGTGTTCGTGCTTTCTTCTTGTCTAACCGCCATTACATGTTTGGGGGCTTCCTATTTTCTTTGGGGATCTGCTCCGGGGCAGATAGCTTTCATCTTTCTGCCTTTAGGTATAGTTACAGTCAGGGCCAGAAATATTTGGACAGTGACACAATTTTCGCGAGTGGGCTCTGCATGCCACCACATTGGATTTGAAATGAAACCTCTACAACAGAATTCAAGTGCAGATTGTAACGTTTAATTTGAAGGGTTGAACAAAAATATGTGTTAGAAAATGTAGGAATTGTACACATTACTTTACAAACACTCCACATTTTAGGAGGTCAAAAGTAATTGGACAAATAAACATAACCCAAACAAAATATTTTATTTTCAAAATTTTGTGGCGAATCCTTTGGAGGCAATCACTGCCTTAAGTCTGGAACCCATGGACATCACCAAACGCTGGGTTTCCTCCTTCTTAATGCTTTGCCAGGCCTTTACAGCCGCATCCTTCAGGTCTTGCTTGTTTGTGGGTCTTTCCCTCTTAAGTCTGGATTTGAGCAAGTGAAATGCATGCTCAATTGGGTTAAGATCTGGTGATTGACTTGGCCATTGAAGAATGTTCCACTTTTTTGCACTCATGAACTCCTGTGTAGCTTTGGCTGTATGCTTGGGGTCATTATCCATCTGTACTATGAAGCGCCGTCCAATCAAGTTTGCAGCATTTGGCTGAATCTGGGCTGAAAGTATATCCCGGTACACTTCAGAATTCATCCGGCTACTCTTGTCTGCTGTTATGTCATTAATAAACACAAGTGACCCAGTGCCATTGAAAGCCATGCATGGCCATGCCATCACGTTGCCTCCACCATGTTTTACAGAGGATGTGGTGTGCCTTGGATCATGTGCCGTTCCCTTTCTTCTCCAAACTTTTGGCTTCCCATCATTCTGGTACAGGTTGATCTTTGTCTCATCTGTCCATAGAATACTTTTCCAGAACTGAGCTGGCTTCTGGAGGTGTTTTTCAGCAAATTTAACTCTGGCCTGTCTATTTTTGGAATTGATGAATGGTTTGCATCTAGATGTGAACCCTTTGTATTTACTTTCATGGAGTCTTCTCTTTACTGTTGACTTAGAGACAGATACACCTACTTCACTGAGAGTGTTCTAGACTTCAGTTGATGTTGTGAACGGGTTCTTCTTCACCAAAGAAAGTATGCGGCGATCATCCACCACTGTTGTCTTCCGTGGGCTCCCAGGTCTTTTTGGATTGATGAGTTCACCAGTGCTTTCTTTCTTTCTCAGGATGTACCAAATTGTAGATTTTGCCACTTCTAATGTTGTAGCAATTTCTTGGATGGGTTTTTTTCTGTTCTTGCAGCTTAAGGATGGCTTGTTTCACCTGCATGGAGAGCTCCTGTGACCACATGTTTCCTTCACAGCAAAACCTTCCAAATGCAAACACCACACCTCAAATCAACTCCGGCCCTTTCATCTGCTTAATTGAGAATGACATAACAAAGGGATTGCCCACAACTGTCCATGAAATAGCCTTGGAGTCATTTGTCCAATTACTTTTGGTCCCTTTAAAAACAGGGTGGCACATGTTAAGGAGCTGAAACTCCTAAACCCTTCATCCAATTTTAATGTGGATACCCTCAAATGAAAGCTGAAAGTCTGAACTTCAACTGCATCTGATTTGTTTTGTTTCAAATTCATTGTGGTAATGTCTAGAACCAAAATTAGATAAATGTTGTCTCTGTCCAAATATTTATGGACCTAACTGTATCTCTCAGGCTGTGACGAGGCGTCTAGGATCAACGTAGGAACGCTCCACGGCTACCTCTAGTTGTGTGGTTAGTTTAGGAATCTGCAACCCATTAGTTACCAACATCTCAGGTGTTCGGCTGCCCGGCTGTTGTTCCTGTCCTCCTCAGCTACCTAACATAACAACCCCCCCTTGAGGAGGGGTCACCAAACCCTCACCTGCGCCACCAGGCCAATCAGGATGAGCCCGGTGAAAGGCGCGAACCAATCTCTCAGCATGAATGTCAGAAGCAAACACCCAAGAATTGTCCTCCTGACCTTTACCTTTCCACTTGAAAAAGTACTGGAGTCTCCGTCTAGCCAGATGAGAATCCAATACCTTCTCCATTTCATACTCCAGATTGCCCTCAACCAAAACAGGCTCCGGTGGCGTAGCCATAGGAACTACTGGTTCAACAAACCTTTTCAATAAAGATTTATGGAAGACATTGTGAATCTTAAACGTCCCTGGAAGAGTCAAACGGAAAGAAACGGGATTAAGGATTTCCAAAATCTTATAAGGTCCAATGAACCTTGGCTTAAATTTTGGAGACGCAACTTTCATAGGGATATTTTTTGAGGACAACTAAGCCATGTCACCTTCTTTTAAACCGGGGACCATCAGTCCTATGCCGGTTGGAAAACCGTTAGGCCCTTTCCTGAGAGAGAGACAACTTATCCACTACTTGATCCTAAATCTGCTGTATTCACTCTACCATAGAGTCAACACCCGGACAGACAGAAGCCTCCACTTGCCCCGAAAAAAAACAAGAATGAAACCCGAAATTGCAGAAAAAGGGGACATCAAAGTGGCAGAACTAGCCCTATTATTTAGAGCAAATTCAGCCAAGGGCAAAAAAGAGACCCAGTCATCTTGATCAGCAGACACAAAACATCTCAAATAAGTTTCCAAAGTCTGGTTTGTTCTCTCAGTCTGCCCATTGATCTGAGAGTGAAACGCAGAGGAGAAAGACAACTGAATTCCCAGTTTAGAACAAAAGGCTCTCCAAAATCTGGAAACAAATTGGACTCCTTTGTCAGACACAATGTTCTCAGGAATGCCGTGCAAACGAACCACCTGCTGAAAAAACAAGGGTACCAACTCGGAAGAGGATGGCAACTTCGTCAGTGGCACAAGATGGACCATCTTGGAAAATCTATCACAGATCACCCAGATAGCAGTCATTCTCGAGAGACAGTTACCGTATATACTCGTGTATAAGCCGAGATTTTCAGCACCTTTTTTCGTGCTGAAAATGCCCCCTCGGCTTATACACGAGTCATAGGGCAGAAACCAGCGGGGAGGGGATGCCGCGGCAGGAGCCGGTGGCTGGGACATCATACTCACCCCTCCCCGTGCCATCGCTGAACGTCCCTGCAATCCTGCGTTCTCCCCGGCTTCCTGCAGCTCTCCCCGGCTTCCTGCAGCTCTCCAGCACTGAGCGGTGATGTAATACCCGCTCATTAAGGTCATGTAATATGGACGCGACGCCACTCCCATAGGCGTGGCGTCCATATTCATGGCCTTAATGAGCGGTATTACGTCACCGCTCAGCGCTGGAGAGCTGCAGTAAGCCGGGGAGAGCTGCTGGAAGCCGGGGAGAACGCAGGATTGCAGGGACGTTCAGCGATGGAACGGGGAGCGGTGAGTATGATTGAGGAGAGGACAAGGAGCATGGAGCAGGACGGGGGGATAACGGAGGACGGGGGAAGCATGGAGGAGGACGGGGGAGAACGGAGGACGGGGGAAGCATGGAGCAGGACGGGGGAGAACGGTGGACAGGGGAAGCATGGAGGAGGACAATGAGCACGGAGCAGGACGGGGGGAGGATGGAGGGCACAGAGGAGCACGGAGCAGGACGGGGGGAGAGGATGGAGGGCACAGAGGAGCACGGAGCAGGACGGGGGGCACAGGAGGACGGAGAAGGAGGGGGGGAGTACAGAGGAGAATGGGGGAGCACATAGCTGGATGGGGAGCAAGGAGCAGGACGGGGCAGCACAGAGCAGGAGGGCAGTTTATACATCCGGCTTATACACGAGTCAATAAGTTTTCCCAGTTTTTTGTGGCAAAATTAGGGGGGTCGGCTTATACACGGGTCGGCTTATACACGAGTATATACGGTAGGTCGGAAATAAAATCCATAGAGATATAGGTCCGTGGCCTCCTGGGCACAGGCAGTGGCATTAACAATCCATTAGAGCGAGAGCAGGGTTTGGACGGAGAGCAAGTCCCATAGGACTGCACAAAATTCCTGACATCACGAGATAAAGTAGGCCACCAAAAGGACTGACTCACCAAATCTCTGGTACCAAAGATACCGGGATGACCAGCCAACACGGAGCAATGAATTTCAGACATTACTTTCTTCCTCCATTGGTCGGGGACATACAATTTCCCCATAGCGCATCGTTCAGGTTTATGCTCCTGAAATTCCTCCAAAACCACACCCTCATTTAGAATGGTAGTAGGCTCCCTAACATCAAGAGAGTCAGCAAAGAAACTCCTAGAGAGGGCATCCGCCTTAACATTCTTAGTGTCCGGAAGACCACAAAATTAAAACGTGTGAAAAACAAGGCCCACCTGGCCTGTCTAAGATTTAATCGCTTGGCTGATTCGAGACAGATCAGGTTCTTGTGGTCAGTGAGGACCACAACTTGATGTTTGGCTCCCTCCAACCAATGTCTCCACTCTTCAATAGCCCACTTCATAGGCAATAATTCCCGATTCTCCACATCATAATTACGTTCAGCTGGGGAAAATTTTAGAGAGAAGAAGGCACAAGGGTTACTCTTAGAGGTTGCAGGATCCCTTTGGGACAAAACGGCTCCTGCACCAATCTCAGAAGCATCTGTCTCCACCTGAAATGGTAGAGAAACATTAGGTTGCCGTAGAACAGGAGCAGTAGTGAATCTTCGCTTAAGCTCCTGAAACGCCGAAACTGCCTCTGGAGACCAATTCACTACATCAGAACCCTTTTGGTCAAATCCGTCAATGGTTTCACAATACCAGAGAAATTACTTGTAAATTTACGGTAAAAATTAGCAAAACCCAAAAATCTCTGAAGAGCCTTCAAGGAAGTTGGCTGAACCCAATCAAAAATGGCCTGAACCTTGACGGGGTCCATTTCAATAGCAGACGGAGACAAAATGAATCCCAAAAACGAAATCTTCTGTATACCAAAGAGACATTTTGATCCCTTAACATACAAAGCATTTTCTCTCAAAATCTGGAATACTATCCGAACATGTTCCACATGAGAATCCCAGTCATGGAAAAAATCAAAATATCGTCCAAATAAACGATCAGTAACTTATCCACAAAATCCCGGAAAATATCACTCATGAAAGATTGGAAGACGGAAGGGGCATTAGTGAGCCCAAAAGGCATCACTAGGTACTCAAAATGTCCCTCAGGGGTATTAAACACTGTCTTCCATTCATCACCATGCTTAATGCGAATAAGATTATACGCCCCCCTAAGGTCAAGCTTAGTAAACCAACTAGCACCTTTCACTTTGGAGAATAAATTGGAAAACAGGGGTAATGGATATTTAACAGTGATCTTATTCAGGAGATGATAGTCAATACATGGCCTCAATGAATCATCCTTCTTGGCCGCAAAGAAAAAGCCGGCACCTAAAGGTGAAGAGGACAGTATAATATGGCCCTTCTCCACTGACTCTTTGATATAAGATCGCATAGCATCATGCTCCGGTACAGACAAACTGATGAGCCGACCCTTGGGAAATTTACAACCGGGCACTAACTCAATCGCACAATCATAACTCCTGTGAGGAGGCAAGGACGCAGACTTACTCTCACTAAACACATCAGAAAAATCAGCCAAATAGTCAGGGATATCCTGAAACTGGGGAGAGGCAGAAAAAACGAGTGTCACCACAAACACATTAACAACCCCAACTGACCACAGACACGGACTTCCAATCCAAAACAGGATTATGGGTCTGCAACCAAGGAAAACCCAGTACAATAATGTCATGTAAATTATGAAACACCAAAAATTTACAATTCTCTTGGTGGTCCGGGGCTATCCGCATTATCACCTGGGTCCCAAACTGGGGTTTATTCTCCACCAAAGGGGTAGAATCAATGCCCAGCAAAGGAATTGGAGTCCGCAGGAGTACCATGGGAAAACCACAACGCTTGGCAAAGTCGAAATCCATCAGGTTCAGGGCTGCTCCTGAATCGACAAAAACCTCAGCAGAAAATGAAGACAAGGAGCAGATCAAGGTAACAGTCAAGAGAAATTTAGGCTGTACATTGCCCAAAACACATGAGCGCACAAAACGTCTTCCCCACTTAGGGCAGATGGAAATAGTATGAGAAGCGTTCCGCACAATAGAAGCACAACTTATTACGCTTTCGAAATTCTCGACGCTGAGCCCAAGAAACAACCCCATCACACTGCATGGGCTCAGAGGTTTGTTCGAAAGGCATCGCCACCTCTCACATATTTCTACGTTCACGTAAACGTCTGTCAATTTGAATGGCTGATGACATAGAGTCGTTGAGGCGAGAGGGGACAGGAAATCCCACCATAACATCTTTTACGGTTTCTGCCAGACCCGAAAAAGAGGCGCCAGGGCATCATCGTTCCATTTAGTAAGGACTACCCACTTTCGGAATTTCGACAATATAACTCTGCCGCTTCCTGACCCTGGTTCAATGCCAACAAGGTTTTCTCAGCCTGATCAATAACATTAGGTTCATCATACAACCCCAGAGCCTGAAAAAACGCATCAACATCAGCCTAAACAGGATCCCCAGGTGCCAGGCCCAGTCCTGAGGGTCACTGCGCAACAGGGAGATGACAATTTTAACCTGCTGCGCCGCGTTCCCCAAGGACTTTTAAAGGCAAAAAACAACTTACAATTATTCTTAAAGTTCAAAAATTTAGACCGATCCCAAGAAAATAAATCAGGAATAGGAATCCTAGGTTCCACAGCAGACAACTGAGTGAGATAGACAGAAATTCCCCGAACTTCAGCAGCGAACCGCTCAACACAACCAGACAACTGCACAATCTCCAAAGAAGAGAAAAAAATCCTCCTACGGCCCCAAGAGAAAAAGAGGAAAAAATATATAAAAAATTCTGAAACCTTTTTTTTTTTTCTTTTAATATTCTTTCCTTCTTTTGAGTACCCTAGAATTTACAGTCAGGCCGGTCATTCTGTTATGATTTGGTAGCCAAGGAGGACAGTAGACAAAATAGCCTAGGCAACCAGACACCCAGAGAGGTTGGCAACTCGCGGATTGCAGACCCCTAAACTGACAGCACAACTAGAAGCAGCCGTGGGACGTGCCTACGGTGCCCTAGACGCCTCGACACAGCCGGAGAGTTAACTAAGCCTAAAGAGATAAAGGGGAAAGCTTACTGCCCCGGAGTAGAGCCCCCAAAGGAACAGGTAGCCCCCAAACATATAATGGCGGTGGGACAAGATGAAATACAAACACAGGCAGAAAATAGAGCAAGCAAATGCTGGGGCCCAAACTGTCTAGATAGAACAGGACAGGAAAGAATATTGTCTGCAATCCAGCAAAACTCTAAGAAAAACTCCAACACGTCTGATGAGCAAAAATACTGAGACCACACGATCTCTCCCTCACTAGATCAGAACTCTGGTGTGTACTGGTAGCAAATCAGCAGATCCTGAAATAACAGTGAACTGAAAATACATAAACTGTCTCTAGTGTGAACTGGTAGCAAATCAGCAGATACTGAAATAACAGTGAACTGAAAATACAAAAACAGTGGCAAATGAGAAGCAGAGTCCAGCGCAGGCCCCCGCAGGGGAACCTGGCTGTACAAACTCCAGAAGGGCTGAAAACTGAGATAGACAAAAACAAATGCCACAGAAATAAACAGCAAATACAGTTATATGAAAAAGTTTGGGCACCCCTATTAATCTTAAGCTTAATGTTTTATAAAAATTGGTTTTTTGCAACAGCTATTTCAGTTTGATATATCTAATAACTATTGGACACAGTAATGTTTCTGCCTTGAAATGAGGTTTATTGTTCTAACAGAAAATGTGCAATCTGCATCCAAACAAAATTTGACAGGTGCATAAGTGTGGGCACCCTTATCATTTTCTTGTTTTAAATACTCCTACCTACTTTTTACTGACTTACTAAAGCACTTTTTTTGGTTTTGTAACCTCATTGAGCTTTGAACTTCATAGCCAGGTGTATGCAATCATGAGAAAAGCTACTTAAAGTGGCCACTTGCAAGTTGTTCTCCTGTTTGAATCTCCTCTGAAGAGTGGCATCATGGGCTCCTCAAAACAACTGTCAAATGATCAGAAAACAAAGATTATTCAATATAGTTGTTCAGGGGAAGGATACAAAAAGCTGTCTCAGAGATTTAACCTGTCAGTTTCCACTGTGAGGAACATAGTAATGAAATGGAAGAACACAGGGACAGTTCTTGTTAAGGCCAGAAGTGGCAGGCCAAGAAAAACATCAGAAAGGCAGAGAAGAAGAATGGTGAGATCAGTCAAGGACAATCCTCAGACCACCTCCAGAGAGCTGCAGCATCAACTTGCTGCAGATGGTGTCACTGTGCATCGGTCAACTATACAACGCACTTTGCACAAGGAGAAGCTGTATGGGAGAGTGATGCGAAAGAAGTCGTTTCTGCAAGCACGCCACAAACAGAGTTGGCTGAGGTATGCAAAAGCACATTTGGAGAAGCCAATTTCTTTTTGGAAGAAGGTCCTGTGGACTGATGAAACCAAGATTGAGTTGTTTGGTCATACAAAAAGGCGTTATGCATAGCGTCAAAAAAACACAGCATTCCAAGAAAAACACTTGCTACCCACAGTAAAATTTGATGGAGGTTCCATCATGCTTTGGGGCTGTGTGGCCAATGCCGGCACCGGGAATCTTGTTAAAGTTGAGGGACGCATGAATTCCACTCAGTATCAGCAGATTCTTGACAATAATGTTCAAGAATCAGTGACAAAGTTGAAGTTACGAAGGGGATGGATCTTTCAGCAAGACAATGATCCAAAACACCGCTCCAAATCTACTCAGGCATTCATGCAGAGGAACAATTACAATGTTCTGGAATGGCCATCCCAGTCCCCAAACCTGAATATCATTGAACATCTGTGGGATCATTTGAAGAGGGCTGTCCATGCTCGGCGACCATCAAACTTA
The DNA here is from genome assembly GCA_033576555.1 of Oophaga sylvatica. NCBI lineage: Eukaryota > Metazoa > Chordata > Amphibia > Anura > Dendrobatidae > Oophaga > Oophaga sylvatica. The sequence continues at coordinate 507,674,881 of JARQOD010000001.1, forward strand.
ACTGAACTGGAATTGTTTTGTAAAGAGGAATGGTCAAAAATACCTTCATCCAGGATCCAGGAACTCATTAAAAGCTACAGGAAGCGACTAGAGGCTGTTATTTTTGCAAAATGAGGATCTACTAAATATTAATGTCACTTTTCTGGTGAGGTGCCCATACTTATGCACCTGTCAAATTTTGTTTGGATGCAGATTGCACATTTTCTGTTAGAACAATAAACCTGATTTCAAAGCAGAAACATTACTGTGTCCAAAAGTTATTAGATATATCAAACTGAAATAGCTGTTGCAAAAACACCAAATTTTATAAAACATTAAGCTTAAGATTAATAGGGGTGCCCAAACTTTTTCATATAACTGTAACTTATTTGAAAGTTGCAGGACAAAGCAAGAAGCAAGCTGACTTCCAAAAGGGACCAGGAAGAAACAAATCACCGGCGAGGATCATGGGAAGGTTGCTCACTTATATCTCCCCAGTCAGTAACACCTGATTGCCAATCCTCGCCCCCAGGTTAGAGACTTCTGTTAGCCAAAGCAGCTTCGTTGCTATCAGCAGCCACCAGGGGAGCCCAAACTCAGAAGTCAGATCCAGAGCGTTCACAACAGTGCTGTACATAACATGAGAGGGCACTGTATAATAAAGGATGGAAATATACATAATAAAGGAGACTATGTAATATATACAGTATACATGTACAGTATGTGTGTATGGCAATATATATATAGATATATATGTATATATATATATATGTGTGTGTGTGTGTGTGTAACTTTGTCGCCATAGAAGGAGAGGGGCCCAGACACATTTCTTGCACAGGGGCCCCAAGCTGTCTGTGTCCGCCCCTGCAGAATCTGAATGCCGAGTTTACCGGAAGTTACGGTTCACTTACTGGTGCGTTCCACGGTGGAACACACGCTCTCCAGCAGGTTTTTTTGGTGGGGGCTCCGGAGCTGCTGGCATATTTGGGAGTTCCTTTTGGGGTTCCACCCCTGATGTCCTGGGGGAGGAGGAGCACATGAACGCTGGGACCTTGGTTATTTAATCCTGGTCGGGGGATGCTTCAGGTAGGACCCATTGTCTGTGTCTCTGTGTGATCACTAACAGACTAGCCATGGACGGCGACAAACTCTCCCTTTCTGCTTCTGCAGAGGCCAGCGTCCACCCTCCTACTGTAAGTAGCGGATGAAGATCCCTTGTTATCTGGTTTATGTCCTCATGGGAGACTTAGTCCACCTTTCTCTCTTTCTTTAGGGACACAGGGCCCCTGCCCTAAGAAGGATAAAGTGCCCAGCTGCAAGTGTGGTGTATGTGCTACCAAACTTCCCTCAGCGTATAAGAAGAAGCTTTGCCAGCCCTGCACTGACGATGTGTTGCGTGCCAAACAGCCCTCCCTGTAAGACAGCATTAAATCCCTCATCAAACAAGAGGTTCAGTCCTCTATGTCCGCCTTTTCCTAGGCTCCAGTACCACAACCCCCTCCTCCTAAGAAAAGGAAGATGGCACCTGTGGAGTCTGATTCAGACTCAGGCGAAGTTTGTACCTCTGGTTTAGAGGATGTTTGGGAGAATGAGGGTTACACTTCCACCCCCAAGTCCGATAATGAAAAATATTAATTTTCCTCCTGAGACATGGAGGAATTGATTGGTATAGTGAGAAGCACCATGGGGGTTGAGGAGGAGGAAGTTATGCAGTCAGTGCAGTATGATATGTTTGGGGGGCTGAAATCTAAAAAACAAAAAGGTTTCCCCATACATGAGAACATCCAAAGCCTCATCCTCCATGAATGGGACCTCCCGAGAAAGGGCTTAGCGTCCTGTCAGAATTAAAAAATCTTTTCCCCTAGATGGAGATTTTTCTAAATGGGAGATTCCCAAAATAGATGTGCAGGTGTCCAGGATGGCAAAAAAACGGCTCTTCTGTTTGAGGACTCGTCTCAGCTCAAAGATCCCATGGATTGTAGGATCGAGAACTTACTAAGAAAATCCTGGGACACCTCCACTAATCTGCTAAAAGCAAACGTGGCTTCCACCTGTGTCACCAGATCTCTGTTTCGCTGTCTCCGTACATTGGAAATCACCTTACTCAGGGAACTTCTAGGGAGGATGTTCTTGACTCTCTTCTCCTCCTTCAGAAAGCAACAGGGTTCCTTGCTGATGCTTCTGCCAAATCTGTACGCGTAGCAGCGAAGTCCGCTGTCCTCTCCAACTAAGCTAGGAGAGCTCTGTGGCTGAAGTCATGGAGTGGTGATGTCACCTCTAAGGCTAAGCTTTGCGCCGTTCCCTTTTAGGTACTCCATGTTTTCGATCCAGCTCTCGATGAGATCTTGGTGAAAGCTACGGACTAGAAGAAAGTACTTCCTGAGCAGAAAAACCCCCAAAAACATTTTTTTCATACCTCCCGAGATCAGTCCTCCCAAAGGGAATACAAAGGAAAGGCAAGTTAAGCCGTTGGAGCTATCCAAAAGGTGGAAAGGGCATAAATATCCTTGTCCCCAGCAAATTCCTGACAAGCAATGACTACTCCCCTCTCAGGGGTTGACTCTAGGGCTTCCTCAATTAGTGGCAATCTATCTCCACAAACCAGTGGGTTCTCTGTACAATTCGGGATGGATTGAAACTAGAGTTCAAGAGTTTTCCCCCACAGTGCCTAACAGTCACCTTACTACAATCTCTGTGTGGCACCCCTGAGGGTTTAGTTGCCACAGAGGTATTGCACCTCATCCAGAGGTGTGATACCCCACTCTCAGGTAAGGAGTGAGCACCA
>JARQOD010000001.1:507677744-507703698 GCA_033576555.1 Oophaga sylvatica
CCCAGGACTCTAACACCTGCACTCAACATAGACTATAACAGCCGGGCACCCTGGACGTACCTTAAGGGAGGATGGTCTCTTCCCAGACTGGGTAGTAAAGAGTGCATGGGTGGGTGGAGTTACTAAGAACAATGGCAAATTAAGCTTTATTCCTACAGCAAGACACAGAGTCTAGTCAGACAGTCTGGGAGGGGACCTGGAGCTGATAGGAGCTCGGCCCCAGACAGAGAACGTGAGAGAGAGGGAAGCATAGAAGGAAGCTTCTGGAAGGAAAGACGAGGTCTGTTATGATATGGTAGCTGAGGAGAGCAGGCAAAAAGGAAATACACCAGAGCAGTTGAAAACTATGAGATTGCAGTACCCTGACTAACCACCACAACTAGAGACAGCCGTGGAGCGTTCCTACGTTGGTCCTAGACGCCTCGTCACAGCCTGAGAAACTAACCACACCTAAAGATAGAAAGAGGAAAGCTATCTGCCCCGGAGCAGATCCCCAAAGAACATAGAAAGCCCCCAAACATGTAATGGTGGTTAGACAAGAAGAAATACTGACACAGATAGAAAATAGTATGAGCAAACGTTGGGGCCCAAACTTACTAAATAGAAAAGGATAGGAAGGGCACTTACTGCAATCCCAAAAAACCCTGAAAAGCACCAACTCTACTAATTTCAAAAACACCTGAGATCACACGACCTCTACCACCTAAATTAGTTCTCTGGTGTAACCAAAAACAAAACAGCAGCCACTGAAAAAACTGGAAAAAGCAAATGTACAAACATCAGTGGCTGAACTGAACTGAGAGGGCAAAAGCCCCCAGAGGGACCCTGAAGGCCCCCACAGAAGTGCAGGACAAAATGCAAAAATCAAGCACAAAAACAAAAAGAAGAAAATGTCTTATCTGTTAGCAGGAGATTCAGACACGACACAGCAGGCTACCAAGGAAACAGGAATCAAGGATTGAGACCAGAACAATTGATCACCGGCAACCCTGATGGGAAGGCGACTCCCTTATATAAGACCAGTCAGTAACACCTGATTCCCAATCCTCACAATCTTCACTGGACAGTCCAGTACCGTCTGCAACCACCAGAGGGAGCTCCCGCTCAGAACTCATCTCCAGCCTATTCACAACAGTACCCCCCCCTTGAGGAGGGGTCACCGAACCCTCATTTCAGCAACCAGGTCGGTCAGGATGAGTTCTATGATACGCACGGATGAGTCTCCTAGCATGGATGTCCGAAGCAAACACCCAAGAATTGTCTTCCTGACCATAACCTCTCCATTTAACCAAATACTGGAGTTTCCGTCTAGAAAAACGAGAATTCAATATTTTCTCAACCACATACTCCAGATTGCCCTCAACCAAAACAGGGTCAGGAGGCACAGTAGTAGGAACCACTGGCTCAACAAACCTCTTCAACAAGGACTTGTGGAACACGTTATGGATCTTAAATGTCCCTGGAAGAAGCAAACGAAAAGAAACAGGATTAAGAATCTCCATGATCTTATAAGGTCCAATGAACCTAGGCTTAAATTTAGGAGATGCCACTCTCATAGGAATATTTCTTGAGGACAACCAGACCAAGTCCCCCACTTTAAACCGAGGACCATCAGTCCTATGCCGGTTAGCAAACCGCTGGGCCCTCTCCTGAGAGAGGGACAACCTCTCCACTACCTGGTCCCAAATCTGTTGCATACGCTCCACAACAGAGTCAACACCTGGACAGACAGAAGCCTCCGTCTGTCCTGAAAAAAATCGAGGGTGAAACCCAGAATTACAGAAAAATGGAGACATCAAAGTGGCAGAGCTAGCCCTATTATTAAGAGCAAACTCAGCCAAAGGCAAAAAAGAGACCCAGTCATCCTGATCAGCAGACACAAAGCATCTTAGATAAGTCTCCAATGTCTGGTTTGTTCTCTCAGTTTGACCATTGGTCTGAGGATGAAACGCCGAGGAGAAAGACAATTGAACACCAATTTTAGAACAAAAGGTCCTCCAAAATCTGGAAACAAACTGGACTCCTCTGTCAGACACAATGTTCTCAGGAATGCCGTGTAAACGAACCACGTGCTGAAGGAACAAAGGCACCAATTCAGAGGAGGAAGGCAACTTAGGTAATGGCACAAGATGTATCATCTTGGAAAACCTATCGCAAATCACCCAGATGACGGTCATTCTCTGAGAAACAGGGAGGTCGGAAATGAAATCCATAGAGATATGGGTCCATGGTCTCTTGGGCACAGGCAATGGCATCAACAAACCACTAGAACGAGAGCAAGGCTTGGAGCGACAGCAAGTCCCGCAGGACTGCACAAACTCCCTGACATCACGAGACAAGGTAGACCACCAAAAGGACCGACTAACCAAGTCTCTGGTACCAAAAATTCCAGGATGACCGGCTGTTAGGGTTCGATTTCCCGCTGCTGCACAAGGGGAGTCTCGAACCCGTCCCACTGCGGTCTCCCATTCATCTCCGGCCGCAGTGGAGCCTGCTCAGCAGAGACGTCGGTCCAGGCGTCTTGCCCACTCCACTACTGGGCAGTGACTTGCTGCTGCCTTTCCTGGATCTGCTATTATAGCCAATGCTGGAGCAGACGTCTTTGGGACAAAGTACTGCATTTTCCCTTCTGAGCATGCCCAGAGTGAGATCTCTCATTGGAGATCAGGGGTCACATGCTCAGGTACTGCAGCAGCTCCTATTGGTCCGCCAGGAAGGCCCTGTTACTACTAGTCTTCTGGAACAGGTTTCTCATTGGTCCTTGTTCCTGGAAGGTCCTGTAGCTGTTGCTATAAAAGGGTAGCATGGCTGGGCCGCCATGCGCTAATATCAACCATTGTATGCTATGCGCCAGTATGGTCATGCGTGTGTGTGGTTAGGGACCCGGCTGAAATAAGCCACTAGAATACCGACTTAATCGGTGAGGAGTTTGGTGTGCTAGCTGGTCAGGGTCGGTGTCCTAGATGCCCTAGATTACCGGCATAACCGGTGAGGAGTTTGATTGCCATAATCAGGGTCTGGCGTTCAGACGCCATAGATTGCGGGTGACTCCCGCGAGGACATTAGCGCATGACCACGTATTATGCTCGCTAGCAATTAACCGTGTACCTGAGAGCTTGACAGGACACGGTACTTTTTCTCAGCGGCTCTGTGACGTAACAGGGTTCGCTTTTGATGCTAGACAGCGCCCTAGCGTGTTTACTTTGCGGCTCACTAAAGCTAAGTGAGTTCGCACCTATCGCCATATAGCGCTGTGGCATCCCGTTAGCGGCTCTGGGATTAACAGAGTTCGCACTTACTGCCACAACGCGCTACAGCGTTTATTTTTAGCGACTCTGCGGGATAACAGAGTTCGCTACTTTCGCCATCTTATTAGCAGCGGGCTTCGCCTGCACGGTGGACCCCGGGCTGCGAACGCACCTCTCTATTATATCTATTAGGTGCGTTCCGCAGACCCTAACATAATATTAGCGCCAGGGTCTGGCTAGTAAAATGGCGGATGACCAGCGTCTAAGGCAGTACATCCAGCAGCTGGAGGGTAGGTTGGCGGCTCTTGAGCGCACAACCTCAGCTGTGGATGTTACCGCAGTCGCTGTTCAGGCTGCTAGCGTGGCTGCAGCCAGGTTGTCCTCTGCCATCCCTGCTCCGACTATTGCCCGTCTCCCACTTCCAGACAAGTTTACCGGTGACAGTAAACAATGTCGGGGTTTCGTCAGTCAGTGCTCCATACATCTAGAGCTTCTGGCTGCACGTTATCCCACGGAGAGGGCGAAAGTGGGTTTTATCATATCCCTTTTGTCGAGCAGGGCGTTGGAGTGGGCAACGCCGTTATGGGAGCGCGATGATCGTGTGGTGCAGAGTGCTCCTCTCTTCTTGGACACTCTTAAACAGGTCTTTTTAGGACCTCGTGTCACCCACGATACGGCTCTTCAACTGTTGACTATCACCCAGGGTTCATCCATGGTCAGCCAGTTTGCCGTCCAATTTCGGACTCTGGTCTCTGAGCTTGATTGGCCAGATAAAGTCCTTATACCCATGTACTGGAGGGGACTGGCAGACCATGTGAAGGATGCCTTGTCCACCAGGGAGATTCCTGCCACACTGGAGGAGCTCATTACCATATCTACCCGCATCGACCTTCGTTTTAACGAGCGGAGGTTGGAGCGGGCCCAGTGTAGGCAGAGGTTCCGGCTGGCGCCCACCTTCGCCAGACCTCTGGAATCTTCCATTCAGGCGTCCAATTCCCCTGAGGCCATGGAGATTTCTCGAGTGAGATCTAAGTCTCGGACCACTCGAGTATCCGTGGTCTGTAGAGTGTGCCAGCAGACAGGACATTATGCCAACAAATGTCCACAGCGATCGGGGAAGCGATCGCGTCTAGTGGTCCTGGGAGGAGGTTCACTAGAGACAGCGGCATTTTCCTCCAAGTTGACACTTAAAGGGACAATCACTGTAGGCACTTCCACTATCGCCGCCGACCTTTGCGTGGACTCAGGAGCAGAGGGGAACTTCATGTCCTCTGACTTTGCTCGCCGTCATGCAATTCCTCTGGTGGCTCTTGACAAATCAGTGACTGTCCGGGTAGTGAATGGGTCGACATTGCCCTCACAAATTACACACCAGACTGTTCCACTTGCATTGTTGGTATCTCCTTCCCATCAGGAACTTATTTCCCTACTCGTCCTTCCCGAGGGATTAGACGAGATCCTACTAGGTATACCTTGGCTCCGTTTCCACTCCCCACATATAGAGTGGACTTCGGGTAGGATACTGGGTTGGAGTGATGCATGTAGAGGCAGATGTGTCAGGAGTTGCGTTCAGGTTACCACTACTGAGTTACCCGCAGATCTTACTCCACTCCCCAAGTGCTACTGGTCATATGCAGATGTGTTCTCCAAGAAGGCTGCTGAGACTCTTCCACCTCATCGCCCCTATGACTGTCCTATCGACCTCTTGCCTGGCGCAGAACCCCCTCGGGGAAGGGTCTATCCCCTCTCTCTTCCTGAGACAGAGGCCATGTCGCAATATATTCAGGAGAACCTGGCAAGAGGGTTTATTAGGAAGTCGGTGTCACCGGCTGGAGCGGGATTTTTCTTCGTACAGAAGAAAAATGGAGAATTGCGTCCGTGTATTGATTACCGGGGTCTTAACGCCATCACCGTTAAAAACAAGTACCCGTTGCCCTTGATTTCGGAGCTATTTGATAGGCTTCGGGGAGCAAGGGTATTCACTAAGTTAGATCTGCGCGGTGCGTATAACCTGATTTGCATCCGTGAGGGGGACGAATGGAAGACGGCTTTCAATACCAGGGACGGGCATTACGAATATCTGGTGATGCCCTTTGGGCTCTGTAATGCTCCAGCCGTTTTCCAAGACTTTGTCAATGACATCTTCCGTGATATGCTCTCCACCTCGGTCGTAGTCTATCTGGATGATATACTCATCTTCTCTCCAGATATTGACTCCCACCGGAGAGATGTCTGCAGAGTCTTCGACCTCTTGCGGGCTAATTCCCTTTATGCTAAGTTGGAGAAATGTATGTTTGAGCTGGAGTCTTTACCTTTCCTTGGTTATATCATCTCAACCCAGGGATTGGCTATGGATCCGGTCAAACTACAGGCTGTGATGGACTGGCAGGAACCTCACTCTCTTAAAGCGGTGCAGCGCTTTATGGGGTTCATTAATTACTATCGCCAGTTCATCCCGCATTTCTCTACCTTGGTAGCTCCCTTGGTAGCCCTCACCAAGAAGGGAGCAAATCCCAAATTGTGGTCGGAAGAGGTCTCCACGGCTTTCTCTTCTGTTAAGTCTCATTTTGCTAGCGCTCCTATCCTACATCGCCCCGATGTTGATAAGCCATTTTTATTGGAGGTGGATGCCTCATCCGTTGGTGCTGGAGCAGTCCTCTACCAAAAGGATGCTCAAGGTCGGAAGCATCCTTGCTTCTTCTTCTCTAAGACCTTCACATCAGCGGAGAGGAATTATTCCATCGGGGATAGGGAGTTGCTAGCCATGAAGTTGGCCTTCTCTGAGTGGAGACATCTGTTGGAGGGGGCCCGCTTTCCCTTCCAAGTTTTCACCGACCACAAGAATTTGGTGTATCTACAGACAGCCCAGCGGCTTAATTCTCGCCAGGCCAGATGGTCCTTGTTCTTCTCCCGGTTTAATTTCACCCTCCATTTCCTCTCGGGAGAGAAGAACATTCGTGCCGACGCTCTCTCTCGCTCTGTGGTGTCCTCTGAGGAGGAGGTGGAGGAGCCTCGGCTTATTGTCCCCACAGAGAGCCTGAGAACAGTGGCCCCGGTTTCACTAGAGTCTGTGCCCCCGGGCAAGACTTTTGTACCTACCAATTTACGACTGGAGGTACTCTCTTGGGCACATTCGTCCAGGGTTAGTGGACACTTTGGGGCAAAGAGGACATCTGAATTGCTGGCGAGGACTTATTGGTGGTCGCATATGGTCCGTGATGTTGGGGACTATGTTCGGGCATGTGTCTCCTGCGCCAAGAATAAGTCTCCACGACAACGGCCAGCTGGGTTACTTTACCCTTTGCCGGTGGCAGACAGGCCCTGGGAGATGGTTGGGATGGACTGTGTGGTGGGCTTACCCAAGTCTCGGGGTTGCACCATCATTTGGGTAATCACCGACCATTTCTCCAAAATGGTGCATCTGGTGCCGCTACCACGGTTACCTTCTGCACGGGCTCTGGCAGCGTTGTTCGTTAGGCATGTCTTCCGTCTACACGGCATGCCGGACAAAATTGTCAGTGACCGAGGTCCCCAGTTTGCGTCTCGGTTCTGGAGAGAGCTTTGTCGTCTACTCAGCATTGAGTTAAATCTCTCTTCAGCGTACCATCCTGAGACGAATGGGTTGGTAGAGAGGGCCAACCAGACCTTGGTCACCTATCTACGACATTTTGTCTCAGCCAGGCAGGATGACTGGGCATCCTTGCTACCATGGGCTGAGTTTGCATTAAACAATGCTGTGGCTGATTCCACCGGACAGACCCCATTCCTCCTGAACTACGGTCAGCATCCGCGGGTACCAGTGCCTATGCCCGTGTCTTCCGCCGATTCCAGGGTGGCAGACTGGGCTGTGGAGGCACGGGACATTTGGGACCGCACTCAGGATGCCATTCAGGCCTCCAAAGAGAGGATGAGGTCTTCGGCCGATGCCCATCGGCGCCCCGCTCCTACATTTTCTCCGGGTGACCTAGTGTGGCTTTCTGCCCGAAACATCAGGCTACGGGTAGAGTCCACCAAGTTGGCACCTCGCTTTTTGGGCCCCTTTAAAGTTCTTGAGCAGGTGACCCCGGTAGTTTACCGCCTAGCCCTTCCGCCTCGCCTTGGTATCACTGACACCTTTCACGTGTCCCTCTTGAAACCCGTGGCCATTTCCCGGTTTTCCGAGTCATCTGCCGGGACGTCGGGTTCATCTACCGATGATCATGAGGTGAACGCCATTGTTGGGTGCAAGGTGGTACGAGGCAAAAAATTTTATTTGGTGGATTGGAGGGGTTATGGGCCTGAGGATAGATCCTGGGAGCCTGTTCACGCTCCGCAGCTCATCGCTGCCTTTGAGCGCAGCGAGGCCCAGAGAAGGGGGGGCCCTAGGGGGGGGGGGTAATGTTAGGGTTCGATTTCCCACTGCTGCACAAGGGGAGTCTCGAACCTGTCCCGCTGCGGTCTCCCATTCATCTCCGGCCGCAGTGGAGCCTGCTCAGCAGAGACGTCGGTCCAGGCGTCTTGCCCACTCCACTACTGGGCAGTGACTTGCTGCTGCCTTTCCTGGATCTGCTATTATAGCCAATGCTGGAGCAGACGTCTTTGGGACAAAGTACTGCATTTTCCCTTCTGAGCATGCCCAGAGTGAGATCTCTCATTGGAGATCAGGGGTCACATGCTCAGGTACTGCAGCAGCTCCTATTGGTCCGCCAGGAAGGCCCTGTTACTACTAGTCTTCTGGAACAGGTTTCTCATTGGTCCTTGTTCCTGGAAGGTCCTGTAGCTGTTGCTATAAAAGGGTAGCATGGCTGGGCCGCCATGCGCTAATATCAACCATTGTATGCTATGCGCCAGTATGGTCATGCATGTGTGTGGTTAGGGACCCGGCTGAAATAAGCCACTAGAATACCGACTTAATCGGTGAGGAGTTTGGTGTGCTAGCTGGTCAGGGTCGGTGTCCTAGATGCCCTAGATTACCGGCATAACCGGTGAGGAGTTTGATTGCCATAATCAGGGTCTGGCGTTCAGACGCCATAGATTGCGGGTGACTCCCGCGAGGACATTAGCGCATGACCACGTATTATGCTCGCTAGCAATTAACCGTGTACCTGAGAGCTTGACAGGACACGGTACTTTTTCTCAGCGGCTCTGTGACGTAACAGGGTTCGCTTTTGACGCTAGACAGCGCCCTAGCGTGTTTACTTTGCGGCTCACTAAAGCTAAGAGAGTTCGCACCTATCGCCATATAGCGCTGTGGCATCCCGTTAGCGGCTCTGGTATTAACAGAGTTCGCACTTACTGCCACAACGCGCTACAGCATTTATTTTTAGCGACTCTGCGGGATAACAGAGTTCGCTACTTTCGCCATCTTATTAGCAGCGGGCTTCGCCTGCACGGTGGACCCCGGGCTGCGAACGCACCTCTCTATTATATCTATTAGGTGCGTTCCGCAGACCCTAACACCGGCCAACGTGGAACAATGAATCTCAGACATTACACTCTTTTTCCACTGGTCCGGGACAAACAATTTCCCAACAGGGCAGCGCTCGGGCTTATCCTCCTGACACCCCTCCAGAGCCAGTCTCAAATTGGGCGAGATGGCGGAAAGAACTACACCCTCTTTCAAAATAACAGAAGGATCAGATAACTCAGGAGAGTCCGCCAGGAAACTCCTCGAGAGGGCATCCGCCTTAACATTTTTAGTGCCAGGAAGAAATGAAACCACAAAATTAAAACGTGTGAAAAACAAGGCCCACCTGGCCTGTCTAGGATTAAGTCGCTTGGCAGATTCCAGATAAACTAGGTTCTTATGGTCCGTAAGGACCACCACCTGATGTTTGGCTCCCTCCAGCCAATGTCTCCACTCTTCAAAAGCCCACTTCATGGCCAATAACTCCCGATTACCCACGTCATAATTACGTTCAGTGGGAGAAAATTTTCGAGAGAAAAAGGCACAAGGGTTACTTTTAGAGGTCTCTGGATCTCTTTGGGACAAAATGGCACCTGCCCCAATTTCAGAGGCATCAACCTCCACCTGAAATGGCAGAGAAACATCAGGCTGCCGTAGAACAGGAGCAGAAGTGAATCTCTGCTTAAGTTCCTGAAATGCAGAGACTGCCTCAGGAGGCCAATTCACCACATCAGAACCCTTCTTGGTCAAATCAGTTAATGGTTTAACAATAACAGAGAAATTACCAATAAATTTACGATAAAAATTGGCAAAACCCAAGAATCTTTGAAGAGCCTTTAATGAAGTAGGTTGGACCCAATCACAGATGGCCTGAACTTTGACCGGGTCCATTTCAATAACAGATGGGGACAAAATGAATCCCAGAAATGAGATCCTCTGAACGCCAAAAAGACACTTTGATCCCTTCACATACAGAGCATTCTCTCTCAAAATCTGGAACACAGTCCGAACATGTTTTACATGAGAGTCCCAGTCATTGGAAAAAATCAAGATATCATCCAAATAAACAATCAGAAATTTATCCACAAAATCCCTGAAAATGTCATTCATGAAGGACTGGAAGACAGAAGGAGCTTTAGTGAGCCCAAAGGGCATCACAAGGTACTCAAAATGCCCTTCAGGGGTATTAAATGTCGTCTTCCATTCATCCCCGTGCTTAATGCGAATAAGGTTATATGCCCCCTGAGGTCAAGCTTGGTAAACCAAGTAGCGTTTTTCACCCTGGAAAACAGATCAGAGATCAAGGGTAAAGGATATTGATATTTCACAGTAATATTGTTCAAGAGACGATAATCAATACACGGCCTTAATGAACCATCCTTTTTGGCCACAAAGAAAAAACCGGCACCTAAGGGTGAAGAGGATGGTCTGATATGACCCTTCTCCAATGACTCCTTGATATAAGACCGCATAGCGTCATGTTCAGGTACAGACAAGTTAAAAAGGCGACCTTTAGGGAATTTACTACCAGGCACTAATTCAATAGCGCAGTCATAGCTCCTATGGGGAGGTAAGGATGCAGATTTACTTTCGCTAAACACATCAGAAAAATCAATCAAAAAGTCAGGAACATCCTGAGCCTGGGGGGAGGCAGAAAAAACAGGAGTGTTGGTATTAACACATTGGCAGCCCCAACTGGTAACAGACACAGATTTCCAATCCTAAACAGGATTATGAGACTGTAACCAAGGGAAACCCAGTACGATAATGTCATGCAGATTATACAGAACCAAAAATTTGCAACTCTCCTGATGATCAGGTTCTACCCTCATTATCACCTGAGTAGAGAACTGAGGTTTATTCTCAGCCAAAGGGGTAGAATCGATCCCCAGTAGGGGAATAGACTTCCGTAGGGGTATTAAGGGAAACCCACAACGTTTAGCAAAATCATAATCCATCAGGTTAATAGCTGCTCCAGAATCAACAAAAGCCTGAGCAGAAAATGAGGACAGAGAGCATATCAGGGTAACAGTTAATAAAAACTTAGTCTGAACACTACCCAAGACAACTGAGCGTGCAAAACGTCTTCCCCGCTTAGGGCAGACTGAAATAGCATGAGAGGCATCACCACAGTAGAAACATAACCCATTGCGCTTTCGAAATTCATGACGCTGTGCCCCAGAAACCACTCTATCACACTGCATGGATTCAGAAGCAGGTTCACAAGGCAACATTATTCCACGCATACCTTTCCGCTCACGCAAACGTCTGTCAATTTGAATCGCTAATGACATAGAATCATTGAGACCAGAGGGAACAGGGAATCCCACCATAACATCCTTTACATTATCTGACAGTCCCTTCCGAAAAAGAGCTGCCAAAGCGTCGTCATTCCATTTGGTCAGGACTGCCCACCTACGGAATCTCTGACAGTATAACTCAGCATCCTCAAGCCCCTGACTTAATGCCAACAAAGTTTTTTCAGCTTGATCAGTTACATTAGGCTCATCGTACAATAACCCTAAAGCCTGAAAAAACGCATCAACATCACTCAAAACAGGATCCCCAGGTGTCAGGGAAAAAGCCCAATCCTGAGGGTCGCCGCGCAGGAGAGAGATGAAAATTTGAACCTGCTGCGCTGCGTTCCCTGAGGACTTAGATTTTAAGGCAAAAAACAATTTACAGTTATTTTTGAAATTCAGAAACTTAGCTCGATCCCCTAAAAACAAATCTGACATGGGAATCCTAGGTTCCACAACAGGCAACCTAGCAAGATAGGTAGCAATACTCCGAACTTCAGTGGCAAGCTGATCCACACGGCCAGACAACTGTGCAAACTCCATTGAGAGAGAAAAAAAAAAAATCCTCCTCAGCACCCAGAGATACAGAGAGAAAAAAAAAAAATGCAACAAACAGAAAAAAAAAAATCTCTGACAACTCTGACAACTTTTTTTTTTTCTTTCCACAATATTTTTCCCTTCTGTGAGTACCATATAAATTTCAGTTTTGGGCCGGTGATACAATTATGATATGGTAGCTGAGGAGAGCAGGCAAAAAGGAAATACACCAGAGCAGTTGGAAACTATGAGATTGCAGTACCCTGACTAACCACCACAACTAGAGGCAGCCGTGGAGCGTTCCTACGTTGGTCCTAGACGCCTCGTCACAGCCTGAGAAACTAACTACACCTAAAGATAGAAAGAGGAAAGCTATCTGCCCCGGAGCAGATCCCCAAAGAACATAGAAAGCCCCCAAACATGTAATGGCGGTTAGACAAGAAGAAATACTGACACAGATAGAAAATAGTATGAGCAAACGTTGGGGCCCAAACTTACTAAATAGAAAAGGATAGGAAGGGCACTTACTGCAATCCCAAAAAACCCTGAAAAGCACCAACTCTACTAATTTCAAAAACACCTGAGATCACACGACCTCTACCACCTAAATTAGTTCTCTGGTGTAACCAAAAACAAAACAGCAGCCACTGAAAAAACTGGAAAAAGCAAATGTACAAACATCAGTGGCTGAACTGAACTGAGAGGGCAAAAGCCCCCAGAGGGACCCTGAAGGCCCCCACAGAAGTGCAGGACAAAATGCAAAAATCAAGCACAAAAACAAAAAGAAGAAAATGTCTTATCTGTTAGCAGGAGATTCAGACACGACACAGCAGGCTACCAAGGAAACAGGAATCAAGGATTGAGACCAGAACAATTGATCACCGGCAACCCTGATGGGAAGGCGACTCCCTTATATAAGACCAGTCAGTAACATCTGATTCCCAATCCTCACAATCTTCACTGGACAGTCCAGTACCGTCTGCAACCACCAGAGGGAGCTCCCGCTCAGAACTCATCTCCAGCCTATTCACAACAGAGGTCCTAGGGGCATGGATAGTGAGTGATCCATCCGTGGGGGATCGGGTTGCAGAAGGGACACCGGCCCCTTAGCCTAGTGGAGAACTTTAAGACTCAGCTAGCAAGCCGGAGGCAATGGCATCTCTAGGTGTCACAGCTACTGAACCGCAATTATCTTTGCCAAAAAGGTGGCCATATAGGAGCAAGGAAACGCAGAGAAGACATTATCCGACAGGTTCCGCGGCTACTGGCATGGGACACTGATTGCGAGGTGTTGGCAGGAAGGAGAGGCGAGTAAGACAACACAGTGAGACGACAGCAAAGGAAACATATAGAAAGGAGACCTGGAAAGGTGCATCTCAAACTACCTGGGAGTCTGCTGAGCCCCTCACCTGAAGGACACTGCACCAAGCCGGCATCTGTGCTGCAGCCAGAACTGTGAGTAAAGCTTTGGAAACTGCATTGGACTGCGTCTCCTCAAATTCTTCCTGCGGAACACACTCCACTCTGCTACATCTCCCAACTCCATTACTCTCTACAACATCTTTCTGCCCTGAGACAACAAACTTCACCTGTGGGAAGCTATTTCAACTCTGCTGCATCACCAACAGTCTCAAAGGATCTGCACTGCAGCGCTGGTCACCTCTGACCAGAAACCACAGGTGGCATCACAAACACCTTAATACAAACTCTATTATCCCATGTAAATATTCCCCTTTTATTGGATGCCCAGGGCCATGGACCGGGTCACTGCTGCCGTGACACATCCCTTTAAGACACCAGCCCGGTACCGAGTAACCCACTGCCCTGGCAGGCGATCCATCTACACCTTCAACACTCCTTACTGTTAGGTCTTCAAGGTCTGCTTCAAGCAAAGGTGATTTCTCGGGTGCCCATGCAACAGATAGGTGGGGCCGCTATTCTTGCCTCTTCCTAGTTGAGAAGCTATCAGGGAAGCACAGAATTATCATCAGTCTGAAACCCCTGAATCAAGTGATCACATATAATAGATGGTTCAAGATGGAATCGATGAAATCAGCAATCCCACTCACTGAACAGGATTGTGTGATGGTTTCAATATATCTGAAGGATGCCTATTACCATGTGCCAATCCACCCAGACCATCGGAGGTTCCTCAGATTCACAGTTTCCCATGGTCACTGGGTCAGCCATTACCAATTCAATGTCCTCCTGTTCAGAATTTCATCAGCACCGCGGATATTCACCAAGATTATGACAAAAGCAGTAATCTTCATTCGTCATCAGGGGATTTGCACCATTCCGTATTTAGACGACTTCCTCATGGTCGCATCATCTATCCCCCGACTAAATCTAGATGTGATAAAGACCTTGGAAATCCTGGAATCCCTGGGCTGGATCCCAAATCTAGAGAAGTCGGATCTTCGTCCTTCACCAAGGAAGAAATTCCTGGGAATTCTCCTGGGTTCAGGAAAAAAAACATCCTTCTTGCCCAGAGATCGTCAACTAGATCTTTTTCAAAGGATCTCCAAGTTCAGAGACCAGAGGGCTCCTATCCTGAGGGACTCAATGTCTATCCTTGGATCGCTGACATCATGCATCCAGGCAGTATCCTGAGCTCAAGCCCATACACGAGTCCTCCAGACTCTTGTTCTCTCGTCTTGGGACAGGTATCAAATTTCTCTGACCAGGAGAGTT
This sequence comes from Oophaga sylvatica, assembly GCA_033576555.1. NCBI lineage: Eukaryota > Metazoa > Chordata > Amphibia > Anura > Dendrobatidae > Oophaga > Oophaga sylvatica. The sequence continues at coordinate 507,691,910 of JARQOD010000001.1, forward strand.
CCCCTTCCGGGTCATGTGAAGTCTTCCCTTGCGTGGTGGCTAAACTCCTGGAACCTCCAGTGAGGTCAGTTGGGATCAGCTTCCCCTGAAAATACTCACTTCAGACACCAGTCAGAGAGGCTGGGGTGCTGTGGTAGAGAAAACCCACTTCCAGGGTTTATGGTTCCCAGACATCAGATCCAGTTCCTCAAAGAACTGAAAGCAGTAGAAGAGGCATTGAGAGCCTCATCTGCCCTTGTCCAAGGTTATCATGTATGCATTTATTCCGACAATATGACCACGGTTGCCTACCTCTGTCACCAGGGAGACACAAAGTACGTCAGACTGAAATCGATCGCTGCAAGAATTTTTTCTTGGGCAGAGAAACATCTTCTGTCCCTTACAGCAGTCCATCTGAAGGGGTCCACCAATGTTCAGGTGGACTTCTTCAGCAGAAAGGACTTCCATCCGGGGGAGTGGTGCCTCAATCAAACAATTTTTCTATCCCTTGTGACAAGATGGGGGATTCCTGATGTGGATCTGTTTGCCAATGGCCAGAACGCAAAGGTGAAGACTTTCTTCTCCATGAATCCTGCAGACGAGGCATTGGGAATAGACCCCTTTTCTCACCCTTGGAGGTTCAACCTGGCCTATGCCTTCCCACCGATCCCGATTTTAGCAAGGACGTTACAGAAGAATACAGTTCCGATCATGTCACCACGATTCTAATTGCTCCCATGTGGCCGGGAAGAAGTTGGTACAGCGCTTTGATGGACATGGCCCAGGAAGTTCCTGTTACGGATCTGCAACTCAGGACTAGGGCAGAAGGGGGAGAAGTTGACCCTGTAGTAGGACTAGGCTGAAGCCCTACGATGGAGTGGGCGCCCTATTCCTTGTGAATAGACATACCGACGTTTCCTAGGCTAAACTCAAACGAAGACCTAAAGGTAGGGGATCCCTGAATGATCTAGGAACTGGAAACAAAAAACACGTAACCTCTTAGTAGGAAAATAGAGGAAGCTGCAGAAATGAAAGGAAAACCAAAAAAACAAAGCAGGCAGAACTAGAGATCCCAGAACTGCACAATATCAAACACAGAAAGCTATCAAAGCACTTAGCCAGAACTCTAGCGGATTAACACTGTTGTCCAGCAAGGACTGTGAGGCAGGTGCTGGGTAATAAAGGGTGATACAATCACCTGACCTTAGACAAACCCAGCACTAGGGGAAAAAGACCAGCAGCCAGAAAACCACAACAAGATGGCGGACGGTCAAAACGAAATAGATTCTAACAGTATCTCCCCTTTTACGAGGATCCTCCGGATCCTCTTGGCCGAGCTTTATTCGGAAATCTCCTGTGAAATACCGTAATCAGCCTTGAGGCCGAGACATCCTCACCTTTCACCCAGGAATTATCCTCGGAACCGAAACCCTTCCATGACACAAGATACTGCAACCTTCCTCTCTGCCACCTGGAATCTAAAATGCGTGAAATCTCAAAATCGCTGTCCTCATCAGCTGGAGGAGCAGTCGACATTGCATCCTTATCTGGCGTGTCAACTTTCTTCAGTAAAGATACATGAAAACTGAATTCTCCAGGACGAGGGGATGTCTAATCTCACCGCTTCGGAGTTGACAACTTGAACCATTTTGAAGGGTCCTACAAACTTAGGCCCCAGTTTTTTAGAAGAGATCTTCAAACGCAGATTCCCAGAGGACAACCAGACCATGTCCCTAACTGCAACCAACGCCTCTCTTCTTTTCTTGTCAAAATATTTCTTTGACCTCCTATTCGCTCTTTCAGATTATGGCGTACACTGGTCCAAACCCTTTCCAAATTTCCAGAAAAACTCTCCTCCTCAGGCACCGCCGTCCCAATCTTTGAAAATGGACCGAAAGATGGATGCCTCCCTGTACAGCAAAAAAAAGGAGAACACCCAGCCGAGGAAGACGTATGATTATTAAGAGCAAACTCAGCTAGTGGTAGATATTCCGACCACATCTCCTGATTGTCTGTTACAAAACATCTCAAAAACTGCTCGACGTCCAGGTTCTTCCTTTCGGTCTGTCCATTGGACTCCAGATGATAACCTGACGAAAATGACAAATGAACCTTTAGTCTGTCACAAAAAGTACGCCAAAAGCGAGCCACAAACTGTGGTCCTCTATCGGAAACAATGTCCGTGGGAACACCATGGAGCCTGACAATCTCTTTCACAAATGCCTTAGCTAGAGTCTTGGCACAGGGTAATTTATTGAACGGGACAAGATGACACATCTTACTAAATCGGTCCACAACAACTCAGATGACAGAAAAACCCTCAGAGACTGGCAGATCGGTGATAAAATCCATAGCAAGATGCGTCCATGACAAACTAGGAACCTCCAAAAGGCACAGCAACCCTGCAGCCGGGGCATGTGAGGCCTTCGACCTAGCGCACGCAGTACACTGACGCACCCACTTGATCATTTCTCTTTGCCACCCTGGCCACCAGAAACTTCAACGGATCGACTTTCTAGTTTCCGAAATCCCTGGATGACCTGCCAACCGAGACTCATGCCATTCAGCAAACAAAGCTCTTCTCAAGGCTCTAGGCACAAATAATTTACCATACGGAGTGTTTGTTGGTGCAGCATTTTGGGCCTCTAGGATGCTATTCTCCAACTCAGAACCCAATGCTGCCACTACCACCCCTCTCTGCAAAATACATTCCTCCTTCTCAGTATTAACTGCTGGAGAGAAACTATGAGACAAAGCATCGGCTTTAACATTCTTTATCCCAGGGATATATGTTACGGAGAAATGGAACCGGGCAAAAAACAGTGCCCACCTAGCTTGACAGGCATTCAAACGTTTAGCAACATCCAGATATATCAGATTCTTATAATCAGTAAAAACCTGTATCGGATGTCTAGCACCCTCCAAAAAATGTCACCAATGCTCAAACACGAGTTTAATAGCCAGCAACTCTTGTTTCCCAACATCATAGTTGAGCTCAGTCTCCGAAAATCTTTTAGAAAAGAAAGCACAGGGATGCACCCCATCCTCTCCCTTCTTGGACAGAACTGCCCCCACCCCTACTAATGAGGCATAAACCTCTACCAGAAATGGCTTGGTCTCATCTGTCTGGATCAAAACAGGAGCAGAGCTAAACCTCTACTTGAGATGCTCAAAAGTCTTAACAGCCTCAGTGGACCATTGGACAGCATTAGAACTCTTCTTGGTGAGATCAGTTATGGGTTTAGCGATAACAGAAAAATTCTTTATGCATTTTGTATAAAAATTAGCAAACCCTAAAAATCTTTGAACCGACTTTAAACATTAAGGCCTCGGCCACTACAGTACAGCCTGAACCTTCACCGGGTCCATCTCAAACCCATCACTGGAGACCAAGTACCCCAAAAAACTCATTTTCTGTACCGCAAACTTGCACTTCTCCAATTTAGCAAAGAGTGTGTTTTCGCTCAAAATCTGTAAAATTTCGCAGACTCTCTGCCAATGCGACTTCAGATCAGGTGAATAGATCAAAATATCATCCAAATAAACAATAACACTCGTACCGATCAATGTACTCAGAATGTCATTAATGAAATTTTGAAAAAACGCAGGCGCATTAGTATGGCCAAAAGGCATCACCAGTAACTCAAAATGACCTTCCGGGGTATTAAAGGCTGTCTTCCATTCATCGCCCTCCTTCACCTGCAGAAAATTATGTGCCCCATGAAGGTCAATCTTAGAGAAACACTTAGCTCCGGTTAGTTGGTTAAACAAATCTGTAATTAGCGGCAACAGGTAAGGATTGCGCACAGTGATCTTATTAATCTCCCGAAAATCCAGACACGGTCTAAGGCCCCCATCCTTCTTTTTGACAAAAAAAAAATCCTACAGCATTTTTAACCAGGGTAAACCCAGGACGACTGCAAAAAGGCAAATTAGCAAGTACAAACATGTCTATACACTCCTGATGTTCCCTATTCACAATAAGTGGGAACCCAGTGACCTTTCGAGAAACACACCCATGCTCCAGGGGAGTGTTATCAATCGCTACAACAGGAAAAGGAGATGACAATGGTTCAGAATCAAACTAATATTTGTCTAGAAATTCTTGCTCAATCAAATTAAGTGCAGAACCACAATCCACCATTACCTGAAAATCAATGGAATGACCATGATAGATGGTATTACCAGAAAAAAATACTCCTGCGGACCGTAAAAACGCAATACGAATGGGAGTGTTGCTCCTACTGACCTTTTTTACCCTTCCTTATGTGAACTTCGTATTGCTTAAAATGGTCAGCCTTACCACAATACAAGCATAGCTCCTCAGAGAACCTCCTGTCCCTCTCCTGGGAACGAGAGGACATCGCCCCAAGTTGCATCGGTTCCCAGCTGTCGACGGGGCTATCCTGAGAGACTGGGCCCAGCATTATAAGAGCCTTCTCTTCATTCTACCTGTCACTCAATCTTCTATCCATGGATAGCTAACTGCATAGCAGTTTCCAAAGTAGCAGGTGCAGGATATGCAATGAGCAAATCTTTAACTCTTTCACTCAAACCTGCTAAAAACTGACTCTTGAGCACTGGGTCATTCCACCTGACCTCTGCGGACCATCGTCTGAACAGGGTGCAATACCTCTCAGCATCACCAGAACCCTGTTTAAGCCGTCTGAGCTTTGCCTCAGCTGATGTGACCCGATCAGGATCATCATATAACAACCCCATAGCAGTAAAAAAATGCTTCTACTGACGTCAAACAAGGATCATCAGGAAGTAATGAAAATGCCCAGATTTGGGGTTCACTTTGCAATAAACACATAATCCCCACATGCTGTAATTCACTCCCTGGAGATCCAGCTCTAAGCCGAAAATATAGTAAACATGCATTTTTGAACGTAAAAAAATTCCTGCCGTTTACCATAAAAAAAACTCAGGTAATCCTACCTTTGGTTCTACAGAGCATGCTCCAGGGATATTACTCACGTGCTGTTGCAGTCTGGCTACTTTCAAAGTTAACCCTTGCAAGCGTTGAGCAAGTTCTTGGACGCTGTTCATATTGAAGGAATCCAGGAGAGGATTTTTTTTTATATATGTGTGTGTCTGGACAAACTGTTACAGATCTGCAACTCAGGACTAGGGCAGAAGGGGGAGAAGTTTCCTAAGCTAACTCAAACGAAGACCTAAAAATAGGGGGAAGGGGATCCCTGAACGATCTAGTGACTGAGAACAAAAACAGGTAACCTCCTAGTGGGAAAACAGAGGAAGCTGCAGAAATGAAAGGAAAACCAAAAAAACAAAGCAGGCAGAACTAGAGATCCCAGAACTGCACAATATCAAACACAGAAAGCTATCAAAGCACCTAGCCAGAACTCTAGCGGATGAACACTGCTGTCTAGCAAGGACTGGGAGGCAGGTGCTGGGTAATAATGAGTAATATAAAGGGTGATACAATCACCTGAACTTAGACAAACCCAGCACCAGGGGAAAAAGACCAGCAGCCAGGAAACCACAACAAGATGGCGGATGGTCAAAACGAAATAGATTGTAACAGGTCCGCTACTTCTATCCCAGAAAAACGACTTCCTTCACCAGGGTCCCCTGTTACACCCAGACCTTCACAGGTTGAACCTTGCGGCCTGGCTACTGAAGCCAGAATCCTAAGAGCTAAAGGGCTTTCAGATGAAGTGATACAAACTCTCCAGACGAGTGGGAAGCCAGTGACCAATGCCATTTATGGCAAGGTTTGGAAGAAATTTTCATCTTGGCGTTCTCCGAATATTCCTGATCCCTTTCATCCTAACATTGCTCAGATTTTGAATTTTCTTTAAAAGGGGCTTGATCTAGGTCTTACAGCTAATACCCTAAAGGTGCAGGTGTCAGCTTTTAGCTCTTTTTTGACTAGAACTTAGCTAGTCATCACTGGATAAAACGTTTCATGAACTCAGCGGGTAGAATCCGGCCTAGACTTTGCAGCCGGATTCCCCCTTGGGATTTAAATCTGGTACTTAACAGTTTAACCAGAGATCCATTTGAACCTTTATCGTCTATGAGTTTAAAAAACCTTACCCTTAAAACTGTCTTTCTGGTAGCAATAACTTCCGCTAGATGTGTAGGAGAGCTGTAAACGCGATCAATGCAAGAGCCCTACTTAACAGTTACTGCAGATAGCATTATCCTCTGCTTAGATCCCTCCTTAATGCCTTAGGTAGTCTCAGACTTTCATAGAGGTCAGGATATTGTGCTACCCTCATTCTGCCCAAATCCTTACAATATAAAAGAAGAGGCCTTTCACACCCTCGATGTTCGTAGGGTGGTTCTCTGCTACCTCCAACAAACCGAAGGTTGGAGGTTTGACCGAAACTTATTCATTCAGCCCTCAGGATTGAATAAGGGAAAGAAGGCAGCGAAGAATATGATCGCCAATTGGATCAAACAAGCTATCTGTCTTGCATACTCATCACAGACTCTATCTCCTCCTGCATCACTGAAGGCTCATTCTACACATTCAGTATCAGAACCGTGAGCAGAGAGAGGGGACCCATCTACTGAGCAGACATGCAGAGCCGCCACCTGGTCTTCTGTCCATACGTTTACCAGACACTACAGACTAGATTTTAATAGTGATTTAACATTCGGCAGATGAGTTCTGCAGGCTGTTGTCCCTCACTAATAAATTAGTTGTTGGTATTACTCTGATGCTGCTGTCGTGGAAGGTGACTAGAGAAAATAGAATTAGCCTTACTGGTAATTCGACTTCTTGGAACCTTCCATGACAGCACTAAATTCTCTCCCTATTTGATGTTCATATTGGACGATTCCTGCACTTTGGTTGTAACTATTCATGCTAGAGTGTCCGGAAAAACACTGGTGGTTGTAGGAAGGGGAGTGGTATTTAACCTCTTTGTGTTTCCTGTCCCCTATTAGGGCTGGAAGACATCCTTCGATGCTGCTGTCGTGGAAGGTTCCAGAAACCGAATTTCCGGTAAGCCTAATTCTATTTTTTACCTTTTTTTTTTGTATGGTGTTCATTAACCCCTCTCTGACATTAGACGTACTATCCCGTCCATAAAACCCGTGCCATTCTGACCATGGACGGGATAGTACGTCATGCCCTTTAATGCGACATCGCGACTTAAGTAGCGGTGATCGCATTAAAATTCCGACGCCAGCTTACCTCTCGGAAGTTGGCGTCGGCATCCCGGGCTGCGTCCTCCCCCCTCAGGCCTCCCGATCGCTGTGATTGGCTGTTGAATTCTGAACAGCCAATCACAGCCTTTCTCACTGTTTCAGCCAATCAGAGCGGCTAAAACAGTGAGATCGCAGGCTAGGATCGAGTACCGATGTACTCGATCCTAGGCCTGGGCCTAGGAAAGTCCAGACCCCCCCCGGATTGGCGCGATCGCCGATCACATCGATCGCGCCAATCGCAGGGCACAGCCGCGGTATATCCGCGCTGTGCCCTGCCTGTACCTGCCTGGATCGGTGCAGTAATAGCACCGATCCTAGGCCAGGGCCTGTAGGGCATGAAGGAGCTGATTGGCGCGATCGATGTCATCGACGATCGCGCCAATCACAGGGCACAGCAGCGGTGTGACCGCTCTGTGCCCTGCTAGGTGACCTGCCGGTGACCTGCCTAGGAATCGGAGCTGTGAGCTCCGATTACTAGGCCGGTGCCTAGCAACCGGCAATGCAGGGGTCTCCTTTGATTGGTGGGATTGATGTGATCATCGATCCCACCAATGACAGGTCACAGCAGCGATGTGACCGCTCTGTGACCTGTCTGCAAACTGGATCTGACCTGTCTGACCGCACTGCAGGGGTCCTCACACTTGCTGAGGATTCCTGCTGTGCGGTCACACTGCCAGATCTCCTCCTGTGCTGGGCCTTGTGGTGCCACAGTAGCCTGTGACACCACAACTCCTGCTGAAGAGAGAAGAAAGAAGAGAGAAGAAAGAAGAGAGAAGAAAGAAGAGAAAAGAAAGAAAAGACTACAAACGTGAGTTTTTGAGCCCAGATCCCTGCCCGATCCACCCCAATCCCCCCATTCCCCCCTCCCCCCTTCCCTTTCCCCCTCTTTTTACCCCCCCTTTGCGCCGCCGAGCGTTGATTGGTGACGCAGTTCACCCATCAACACTTTCGCACCCCCCTCCGTGCGCACATCCAGCAGCCGCAAACTTTGATAAGTGACAGCGGTCACTTATCAGAGCTCGTGCCTGCCGTTTTTTTTTTCACCCCCCCTTTCCGCCACTCCCGTGCGCACATCCAGCAGCCACGGAACTTTGATAAGTGACACCAGTCACTTATCAGAGCTCGTTCCTGCCGTTTTTTGTTTTTTTTCACCAACTTTTCCGCCACTCCCGTGCGCACATCCAGCAGCCACGGAACTTTGATAAGTGACACCAGTCACTTATCAGAGCTCGTTCCTGCCGTTTTTTGTTTTTTTTCACGAACTTTTCCGCCACTCCCGTGCGCACATCCAGCAGCCACGGAACTTTGATAAGTGACACCAGTCACTTATCAGAGCTCGTTCCTGCTGTTTTTTTTTTGTTTTTTTTCACCAACTTTTCTGCCACTCCCGTGCGCACACCCAGCAGCCACGGAACTTTGATAAGTGACACCAGTCACTTATCAGAGCTCGTTCCTGCTGTTTTTTTTTTTTTTTCACCAACTTTTCCGCCACTCCCGTGCGCACATCTAGCAGCCACGGAACTTTGATAAGTGACACCAGTCACTTATCAGAGCTCGTTCCTGCTGTTTTTTTTTTTTTTTCCCACCAACTTTTCCGCCACTCCCGTGCGCACATCCAGCAGCCGCGGAACTTTGATAAGTGACACCAGTCACTTATCAGAGCTCGTTCCTGCTGTTTTTTTGTTTTTTTTTCATCTCCCTTTCCGCCACTCCCGTGCGCACATCCAGCAGCCGCGGAACTTTGATAAGTGACAGCGGTCACTTATCAGAGCTCGTGCCTGCCAGTTTTTTTTTTCACCCCCCTTTCCGCCACTCCCGTGCGCACATCCAGCAGCCGCGGAACTTTGATAAGTGACAGCGGTCACTTATCAGAGCTCGTGCCTGCCAGTTTTTTTTTTCACCCCCCTTTCTGCCACTCCCGTGCGCACATCCAGCAGCCGCGGAACTTTGATAAGTGACAGCGGTCACTTATCAGAGCTCGTGCCTGCCAGTTTTTTTTTTTTTTTCACCCCCCTTTCTGCCACTCCCGTGCGCACATCCAGCAGCCGCGGAACTTTGATAAGTGACACCGGTCACTTATCAGAGCTCGTGCCTGCCAGTTTTTTTTTCACCCCCCTTTCCGTCACTCCCGTGCGCACATCCAGCAGCCACGGAACTTTGATAAGTGACACCGGTCACTTATCAGAGCTCGTGCCTGCTGGTTTAGACTTTTTTTCACAGGCCTTTTTTTTCCCTATTCGCTTTCTTTTCTTTTAGCTTTTTCTTTTCAGCTTAGTTTACACCAATCACTATCCCCCCCCCCCCACACACACACACAGTTATAAATAAAGTTCACACAAAGCACCACATTCACAAAAAAAATGTCCCGCCCGTCACGCTCATCCCAACAGTGCTATTCAGTGGAGGAGGCATACGCTATCCTTGCCTCCGACACTGATAGCGAGGGAGAGGATCCCACATTTCTTTATTTTTCAGATGAAGATTCTTCTTCCTCCTCATCTTCCTCCTCGGGTCCTGCGGAACCGCCACGCAGACGCCCCAGGACAGAACATGAGGCAGCGCCCGCCCCTGAAAATGAACCAGCGCACCCCTCTTCGGACCCCGTATGGACCCCGGCCCCCGAAAATAACGAGCCACTGATTCCTGATTTTGTGGCAGAATCAGGAATCAGGTTTGACTCCACCGGCTTCACAGAAATAGACTTTTTCAAAGTCTTTTTCTCTGAGGATTTAATTAACCTCATGGTGGAGCAAACAAATTTGTACGCTCGGCAATTTTTGGCGCAAAACCCCCGTTCATCATTTTCCAACTGATCTCCTGTAGACGCAGTTGAAATGATGCAGTTTTGGGGCCTGGTCCTCCATATGGGGATCCTGAAGAAGCCAGAAATTCGGCAATATTGGAGTGTTGATATTTTATACAACACTCCACTGTTCCGAATGGTCATGGCTCGGACGCGTTTTGAGGCCATCCACAAATTCCTGCATTATAATGATAATGCACAGTGTCCCCCACGAGATGACCCCAACTTTGACCGCCTGTTCAAAGTTCGGCCGGTCATCGAACACTTCAACAAAAAGTTTGCTGAAGTGTACGTGCCCCAAAGGGACATCTGCGTGGATGAGTCCTTGGTTCATTTTAAGGGACGGCTCGCATTCCGCCAGTACCTGCCCAGCAAGAGGGCAAGGTACGGAATCAAACTCTACAAGCTGTGTGAGAGTACCTCAGGGTACACACAAGCTTTAGAGTTTACGAAGGAAAGGACACCAGGATTGTACCCCCTGAGTGTCCCCCCGTCCTGGGAGTGAGTGGGAAAATTGTGTGGGATTTGGTGCACCCACTGCTGGATAAAGGTTATCACCTTTACACTGATAACTTTTATTCCAGCATCCCAATCTACAAATCCCTCTCTGCGCGAGGTACCGCAGCCTGCGGTACCGTCCGCAAAAATCAGAGAGGCCTCCCGAAGACGCTACTTGGGCAGATGCTCAGAAAGGGTGAGAGCAGAGCCCAATGTAGCGACCACCTGTTGGTGGTCAAGTACAAGGACAAGAGGGATGTCCTTCTCTTGACCACCATACATGGTGATGGCAGCGCCCTCAGCACTGTACGGGGTACCTCTACACAGGTCCGCAAACCGGACTGTGTACTGGGGTACAATAAATACATGGGGGGTGTTGATCTCTCTGATCAACTCCTCCAACCGTACAGTGCTTTGAGAAAGGCCAAGGTGTGGTACAAGAAGCTGTCCGTGCACATCGTCCAAATGGCAATGCTCAACGCTTTCCTGCTGTCACGATGTGCACGCAACAGCGATACGACGTACCTTCAGTTTCAGGAGGTAGTGGTTAAGGCCCTGATGTTTGGCGCTCAGGAAACAGCGGGCCCCAGTACTTCCGGAACTGAAGGTGCTCGTATCATACCAGGTCAGCATTTCCCGGGGGTGGTCCCGCCAACTGGAAGAAAAGGTAAGCCACAAAAAAGGTGCCGAGTGTGTTACAAAAGGGGAATACGCAAGGACACCACTTACCAATGCGACACCTGCCCCGAAAAACCTGGCCTGTGTATGAAGGATTGTTTCAAATTGTACCACACCTCAATGCACTACTAATTTACTTTACAGGAAAGATTAGTTCCAGAAGGGGGGCACATTTAGAAAAGTTCCTTGGGAGTCTACTTTCCAAAATTATGTCACTTGTGGTTTTTTTTACTGTTTAGGCACATCAGGGGCTCTGCAAACGGAACATGACGCCCGCAGACCATTCCATCAAAGTCTGCTTCCAAAACGTCACAATTTCCCTTCTGAGCCCCAAATTGTGCCCGAACAGTTTTTTCCCACATATGGGGTACCAGTGTACTCAGGACAAATTGAACAACAACTTTTGGTGTCCAATTTCTCCTCTTAACCTTGGGAAAATAAAAAATTGGGGACTAAAACATCATTTGTGTGAGGTAAAAAGTAGGATTTTTTTTTTTCACACCTGGCATTATAAACTTTAGTGAAACACTTGGGGGTTCAAAGTGCTCATCACACACCTAGATAAGTTCCTTAGGGGGTCTAGTTTCCAAAATGGGGTCACATGTGGGGGGTTTCCACTGTTTAGGCACATCAGGGGCCCTCCAAA
>JARQOD010000001.1:507703798-507737052 GCA_033576555.1 Oophaga sylvatica
TAACATTTCCCATTTTTTTAGGGATCACATCACATTTGAAGGTACTTTGAGGGGTCGATATGACAGAAAATACCCAAAAGTGACACCATTTTAAAAACTGCACCCCTCAAGGTGTTCAAAACCACATTCAAGAAGTTTATTAACCCTTGGTTACTTCACAGGAAATAATGGAATGTGGAAGGAAAAAATTAACATTTTACTTTTTTCACAAAAATTTTACTTTAGACCCAATATTTTTATTTTTGAAAGGGTAACAGGAAAAAATTGACCTTAAAATTTGTTGTTCAATTTCTCCTGAGCATGCCATACGTGTGGAAAAAACACTATTTTGGGACATGGCAGGGCTCGGGAGGAAAGGAGCTCCATTTGATTTTTTGAATGTCAAATTTTCTGGAATAATTAGCGGACGCCATGTCGCATTTGAAGAGCTCCAGATGTGCCTAAACAGTGGAAATCGCTCACAAGTGACACCATTTTGGAACCTTGACCCCTCAGGGAACTTATCTATATGTGTGTTGAGCCCCTTGGACCACTAAGTGCTTCACAGAAGTTTATAACATTGAGCCGTGAAAATAAAAAAAAAATCTAATTTTTCCCACAAAAATGTTTTTTAGCCCCAAATTTAGCACTATCACAAGGGTAACAGGAGAAATTGCCCCATACAATTTGTTGTGCAATTTCTTCTGAGTATACTGATACCCGATATTTGGGGGAAAACTATTGTTTTTGCGCACGTCGGGCACGGAAGGGAAGGAGCGTCATTTGATTTTTTAATGCAAAATTTGCTGGAATCATTAGCGGACATCATATCGCGTTTGGAGAACCCCTGATGTGCCGAAAAAGTAGAAACACCAACCACAAGTGACCCCATTTTGGAAACTAGACCCATCAGGGAACTTATCTAGATGTTTGGTGCGCACCTTAAACCCCGATGTTTATAACATTGAGCCGTAAAAAAAAATCACATTTTCCCTACAAAAATATTCTTTTAACCTCAATTTTTCTTTTTTTCACAAGGGTAACAGGAGAAAATGAATCTCAAAATTTATTGTGCAATTTTTCCTCACTACGCCAATACCCCATATGTGGGGGGAAACTAGTGTTTGGGGACACGGCAGGTCTAAGAAAGGATGAAGTGACGTTATGGAATGCAGATTTTGATGGAAAGTTCTACGGTTGTCATGTCACGTTTGGAGAGCCCCTGATGTGCCTAAACAGTAGAACCCCCACAACACGTGACCCCATTTTGTATACTAGACTCTTCAAGGAATTTATTTAGATGTATGCAGGGGCGTAACTAGGAACGGCAGGGCCCCACAGCAAACTTCACAATGGGGGCCCCCCCCGCCGCCATTTTAAAAAAAAAATATTTTTTTAAAAATCACTAATCGCAAACGGCGAATGGATTGAATAGTCCAGTCGCCATTTGCAAATTTTTAGCCGCTTTGGCGACCATTTTGGTCGCCATCTGCAGCACTGTAAAGAGGCCTGCTGTTTTCGGGGCCCCATTAGGGGCCTGCTGTTTACTGGGACACTAGGACCCTGATGGGGCCTGCAGTTTCCTGGGGCCCTAGGCCCCTGATGTGGCCTGCAGTTTCCTGGGGCCCAAGGCCCCTAATGGGGTCTGCAGTTTTCTTTGGAGCTAGGCCCCTAATGGGGCCTGCTGCTTCCTTTGGACCTAGGCCCCTATTGGGGCCTGCTGTTTCCTAGGGCCCCATTAGGGGCCTGCTGCTTCCTGGGGCCTCTAATGTGGCCCGCTGTGTCCTGGCCCCCGCCCCGCACACATGCGATTTGCACACTTAGTCATGTACCCACGAGCTGCTCTCCCTAATGCTCTCAATGTTCAGTGAAAAACTGAGAGAAGCAGGAAGAGAAGCTCGTTGTCACAGGACCATAAGTATAAAAATCGCATATGAGTGAAGTGTCCATGAGATGACTGCTGGAACCTGCAGAGCTGAATCCTGACATTGCAGCTTCTGAATTCTCACAACGAATGCACTGCACACTTTTAGGATTCTCCATTACCGGTGGCAAGAGTGGACGGTCATGTCAGCATAAGCATGTGATCTGTATACTTCTGGCCACATTCCGACTAGACGTGCCCGGCCTCGCTCCGTTCATTTTCATTGAGTGAGGCCACACGTCTAGTCAGCATGTGACCGCTTGTATGTAAATCACCGGCACGAGAGAATCCTAACAGCATGCAATGCGCACTGTGAGAATTCTGAAATTGACTAATTCATGTTTTTATTTATGTTAGGAGCATTAAAGGGGTTGTCCAGGTTTGTGCTGAGTCTGCAGTCATTCTATGTGACACAGACCTGGAGAACCCCTTTAATGCTCCTAACAAATAAAGACATAAGAATTAGTCAATTTCACAAATAATATTTACATCCAGGTACCTTATAGATGACGCTGTCTCTGGAGTCGTTCTCCTTTTCTTCATCTTGTCCAGATCCCATGATGAGTTTTCTCATCCACAGTCGTCTCTGCAGATTTCCATCTTCTCCGCTCTTCTGCACCAACTCTCCACACGATGCCCTTAAAGACAGAAGAGTCATTATAATGCCCCTAAATAAAAATATCTGCAATATACTGTCACCTCACACTATTCCCCTCCCTCCTCACACTGTCTCCTCTCACATCCCCCTGTTCAGCATACTGTCCTCATATATTTACCCCCTCACTCTCTATACTGTCTGCTCACACATACCCCTGACTCCCCATACTGTGTCTGCACACATCCCATGACCCTCACTCCCCATACTGTGTCCACATACATTCACCTGTTCGCTCCCCATACTGTCTGCAGCCATCCCCCATACTGTTTCCACATACATACTCTTCAGTACCCTCAAATCCCCCCACACATATTAAATGCCCCCATCGCCACTCCAAATCCCCCCACACATAAAATAACCCCCATCCCCACTCCAAATCCCCCCAAACATAAAATAACCCCCCATCCCCACTCCAATCCCCCACATAAAATAACCCCATCCCCACTCCAAATCCCCACACATAAAATAACCCCCATCCCCACTCCAAATCCCCCACATAATGTATCCCCCCATCCCCACTCCAAACCCCCCACACATAAAGAATCCCCATCCCCACTCCAAATACCCCCCACACATAATGTATCCCCTCATCCCCACTCCAAATCCCCCCACACATAAAAGAACCCCCATCCCCACTCCAAACCCCCCACACATAAAAGAACCCCCATCCCCACTCCAAACCCCCCACACATAAAAGAACCCCCATCCCCACTCCAAATCCCCCCACACACAATGTATCCCCCATCCCCACTCCAAACCGCCCCACACATAAAAGAACCCCCATCCCACTCCAAATCCCCCCCACAATAATGTATCCACCATCCCCACTCCAAACCCCCCCACATAAAAGAACCCCCATCCCCACTCCAAATCCCCCCCACACATAAAGAACCCCATCCCACTCCAAATCCCCCACACATAAAAGAACCACATCCCACTCTAAATCCCCCCACACATAATGTATCCCCCATCCCCACTCCAAATCCCCCCACACATAACAGAACCCCATCCCCACTCTAAACCCCCCCCCATACACACACACACTCACACAGTATGTCCCCCATTTATCTTCGGTGGTATCTTCAGCTCCATAGTGGAGCACACTCACCACCAGTCATCACCCTTCTGGGCGCCGACGACGAGTGACGTCAGCAGCGTGATCACATGACATGATCACGCTGCAGACGTCGCTCTGACCCGGCGGTCAGAGCTTCAATTGTACTGGCGTCTGTATAGACACCAGTGCAATTGATTCCTGGGAGCCGGCACGCAGCAGCTTCTCTGCACCGGCTGTCAGCTTGACAGCCGGCACAGGGAGCCGCCGACTCTCAGGCCAGGGGCGGCGGAACGCAGCCGCAGGGGAGACAGCTGCAGCAGGGACGGGCCCCCTTCTAGCCCGGGCCCTGTGGCAGCTGCTTCCCCTGCTTCCACGATAGTTCCGACCCTGGATGTATGGTAAGCACCTTGAACCCCCATGTGCTTCATGGAAGTTTATAAAGTTGAGCCTTGAAAAGTTAAAAAAATCTAAAAATGTTTCCACCAAAATGTTTTTAACCTCATTTTTTTATTTTCACAAGGTTAACAGGAGAAAATGAATCCCCCAAAAATTGTACACCAATATCCCATATTTGTTCGAAAACTACTTCTGAGGCACAGTGCAAAGCTCAATTAATTCATCTAAAGGTTCAGTGATCATACTGACACCACACGTATAATCACATAATTTTATACCATTGGGCAGTGAAGCAAAAAAATATATTTTTACCACCAAAATTTAGTTTTAGCCACAGATTTTACATTTTGACACTGGGAAATGGGTAAAAATGGTACTAAAGCTTGTTATACTATTACTTCTGAATGTAGAAATACCCTACATGTGGTTGTACAGTACTGCTTAGCCATATAGCAAGACCCGGGAGGAATGGAGTTCTATTTGCCTCCTGGAGCACAGATTTCTCTAGAATAGTTTGCAGACTTCATATACAAGTGACTTCATTATGGAATTTATACCTCTTTGGGAGTTGATCTACAGGTGTAGTGACTATTTTGACTCCATGGGCGTTTTCCAGAAACAAGCAGCAGTGGATGTTGCCAAGTGAAAATTGAAAACTGCCGTTGTATTCACCAGTACAGTACATTGTAGTGCCCAATATGTTGTAGTACCTGGTAGTGCCCAGATCATGGTTCTGGAGACATGCATTTGTAAATTAGGTGGGCTCTAACAGAAACATGTAGACATTAAATGTGGTTCAGGCACACAGTGGGGCTCCTAAGGAAAGGGGCATTTGGATTTGGGAGTGCAGAATTTGCTGATTTTCTTTTGGGGGGCAAGGAGCCATATTGCTTTTTTGTACTAGCAGTAACAAGGAAGCCCCTATATTTTTATTGACAAATGATGGACCTGATTGCTTTTTGCTTTTTTTTGTGGATTGAGTTTTGTTTGAAACATTTTACATAACATTTCGTATCACATTTATCCTATGCTTTACGCTGAGCACTTACATCAGGGTTTACATCTAATTCTCCAAGTGACGTGACAGATGAAACCCCAGAGGGATCCATTCACTATGATCCAGAGTTACTCTGGACTCCGTCTGGTCTCTGCTCAGTGTTGTCCTTCTTTTCAAAAGAGCACAAAACTGTGGCGGAACGCGCTTTTATGCACACCTAAAAAGAGGGTCACCATCGGATCACAGGTCAGTTGGAGTCCACAGTGCCTCCATCTGCCTCATTATATAGAATCTTCTTCAGGTTCCATCTGCATCACATATTTCAGAGATTTTCACGGAAACCCCAGTATAAGTGCTCAGCGCAGAGCGCAGGATAATTGTGCGCCGAGCCTTACTGCAATCTTTGGGAGACAGAATTTAAAAAAAATCAAAAACAGGTGAAGAATTAGTTTTACTTACTACTTATTTATTTATTGTTGATTTATTATTTACACCGTTACGGTATACCCGATACCAGATTTATAGCTTTTTTTAATGTTTGGCTACTGTCACACACTAAAAGATGCTTTTTATTGGCCTTTTTTTTTTGTGGGACAAGTTGACTTTTTAATTGGTACAATTTTCAGGCGCATAACATTTTTTGATCGTTTTCTATTCCGATTTTTGGGAGGCAAAATTAACAAAAACCAGTAATTAACCCTTTCTGCCATCTGATGTACTATCCCGTCCTTGTGCCCTGGGCCTGTCTGACCATAGACGGGATAGTATGTCATGGGCGATCAGCCGCGTCCCCCCCCTCCCGTGAGCGCGCCTGTCAGCTGATTCTCACAGCTGACACCCGGCACTAAGTACCAGGAGTGGGCACAGACCGCTCCCTGCACTTTAACCCCAGGAACACTGCGATCAAACAAAATTACAGCGTTCTGGAGCCGACACAGGGGCTGACAGCCCCTCTGCCTTTGCCTTTGGATGACGACATCCGGGTCTCCAGAGCTGAGAAACTTCCTGTCATGCGCAGTGCATGTCAGGAAGTCTCTCAGGTCAGTGCACAGAAACTGCAGCGCTGACAGCTTCCGTAGCATGGAGATGCTGCTTCATCTGCATGCTATATAAGTGATTAGCCTGCACAAAATCATTGTCCCATAGTGGGACAAGGTATAAAACTTAGAATGAAGTAAGAACATTTTTTTAAAATAATTGTAAAAATATTTTAAAAAAATAATAAAAAAATTAATTTAAAAAAATCAATATTTATTCTGTCACTAAATAAATATTTGAATTAAAAAAAATCTAAACAATAAAAGGACACATATTTGGTATCGCTACGTCCGTAACGAACCGACCTATAAAACTGTAACACTAGTTAAACCCTTTAGTGAACACCATAAAAAAACAAGGCAAAAAACAATGCTTATCATCATATCGACGATATCGACGAACAAAAAGTGGAATAACAGAATCAAAAAGTCGGATATAAATAAACATGGTACCACTGAAAATGTCATCTTGTCCCCCAAAAAACAAGCCGCAATACAGCGTCATTAGCGAAAAAATAAAAAGTTATAGTGATGCAAAAACAATTATTTTTTCCATAAAATAGTTTTTAATTATATAAAAGTGCTAAAACATAAAAAATGATATAAATGATGTATTGCTGTAATCGTACTGACCCGAAAAATAAAACTTCCTTATCAATTTTACCACACGCGGAATGGTGTAAACGCCCCCTCCTAAAGAAATAAATGTATCATAGAAGAAAATCAGGATGAAGGCACAGCTGTATGACCTCGGATTAATGAAGCTGCACACACATCTGGGGAAACGGGTGCCACTTCCAAAGAAAAATAATCTGTGTATCCATAGAGAAAAAAGCGGATAGGCACATACCGTCCTCTGCAACAAAATCCTTTATTGTGGCATCCTGTTACCAACAGAAAGCAGATAAAACGATGGAGCAAATACAGACGACGATCGTTTGCGCTTACATATTGCGCTTCAATGGGTCATATGTAGGACAAAGCTCACAACATATTTAAAAGCAACCATTGCCCTTGTCCCACCCACCAAACATCAGGTGAAAGCATCTCAGTATTATGTACAAGTGAAAGGCAAAAAAATTTTTGCAAAAGAAGAATCATTAAAAACAAATAAAGAAAATCACAAAAGCACAGCCACGTCGATTATATCATTCAAACTTGATGGACCTTGAGCACGAGTCCGAATAATGCATCTAGCCTCCTTTCTTAATAATAATTTATTTAGGTCACCTCCCTGTGCAGGCATTTTAACGGTTTCAATCCCTGCAAATCTTAAAACTTCAGGATTGCCTGCATGTTTTCTTCTTATATGTTCAATTAGCCTAGGGACCCTTTTACCAGAGGTGATGGAATTAAAGTGCTCACGAAAGCCTACAAATAAGGGACAATAGTTTTTCCAATATAGTGAAAACCGCATGGGCAAAAAACAACGTATACAACGTAATTTGTGCGGCATGTTAAAAAATCTTGGACTTTATGTGAAATACCTTCCATCTGTAAGTATTTAGTAGGAAGGTGGAAGGAACAGAAAGAACAATTTCTGCATTTATGATTGCCTACAGGCATATTTTTTTGTAACCAATTATTAGATTCAGTTTTTACACGATTATGAACTAGCATATCTTTTATATTTTTAGTCCTCCGGTATGTAACGAGCAGACCCCTGGACACTACATCCTTTTCTCCCTCTAGCAAATGCCAATTCCTGTTGATCGCAGATCTAATTTGACTATCCATAGGACCAAATCTAAAATTAAAAATATATATTTTTTCTTTTTTATTTAGTTGTACTTGGCATTTCTTTTCATATGAAACAATAGGACAGTCCTCAACCCTCTTTAATGCCATGTCCAGAACAGATTTGGGATAACCCCTGTCTGAAAAACGTTTACAGAGGTCCATAGATTGTTCCTTAAACCTGATGGGGTCATTATTAAATCCCTTTCAGCTGTAAAAACTGGCTGTAAGGAAGGGATTTTTTCAAGAACAGCGGATGAGCGCTGTCAAAATGCAGCAATGAATTGTTGGAAGTTGGTTTATGATATACTTCTGTTCGTAAAGAGCCATCAACAATTTGTAATTGTACATCCAAAAATTCATGAGTCTCGCCTCCAACTTTCACATATGACCTGTTGAAGAGCAATGTAAGCGCGAAACGATTGTCGTCTGTATTTGCTCCATCGTTTTATCTGCCTGCTGTTAGTAACATGATGCCACAATAAAGAAATTAATGAATTGCTGGTTTTTGCTCATTCTGTCTCCCAAAAATTGGAATAGAAAGTGATCAAAAAATGTCATGTGCCCGAAAATGTTACCAACAAAAAAGTCAACTCGTCCCGCAAAAAACAAGACCTTAACATGACTCTGTGGGACAAAATATGTAAAAATTATAGCTCTCAAAATGTGGTGATGCGAAAACTATTTTTTTGTAATAAAAAGTGTCTTTTAGTGTGTGTGACAGCTGACAAACCTAAAAACCCACTATAAAAACACGCTATAAATTGTAAATCAAACCCCCCTTTATTGCCCCCTTACTTAGGGAAAAAAATAAAATAAAAAAAGTATTTATTTCCATTTTCAGGTTAGGGCTAAAGTTAGGGTTAGTGGTCGAGTCCCCGCTCCTGCTCTGGCCGCAGTGGAGCCTGCTCAGCAGAGACGTCGGTCCCAGCGTCTCGCTCAGTCTAGTGCTGTGTAGAGGATGACTGCTGCCTCTCCAGGTCCTGCCATTGTAGCCAGTGCAGGTCAGCGGCAAACAGACTCAGTTGGGACTAAGTCCTGTGTTTTCCTTTCTGAGCATGCCCAGGGTAAGATCTCTCATAGGACATAAGGGGTCACATGCTCAGCTACTGCAGCAGCTCCTATTGGTCTGCCAGGAAGGTCCTGAAACTACATCTGTTCTTGTATAGTTTCTCATTGGTCCTTTTCTGGTAGGTCCTGCAGTTGTTACTATAAAAGGGTGGCATGGCCGTGCCGCCATGCGCTAGAGTCAATTGCATTATGTGCTTTGCGCCAGTGTGATCTTGCACGCATGTGGTTAGGGCTCGGCTGAAATAAGCCCCTAGAATACCGGCACCTCCGGTGAGGAGATTGTATGCACGTGTTTAGGGCTTGGCTGAAATAAACCCCTAGAATACCGGCTTCTCCGGTGAGGAGATTGTCTGATTGCGTTGCTGATTACATTACCATGGACTGCTGTCCGCACAGCAGTTGTCTGTGTATCCCTGTGAAGTTAACAGGACACAGTCCATTTCTCTGCGTCTCTACCTGTCACACTGTTACTGCATACAGGAGGTCTGGGGTCTATGCTGACCCTAAGCTGGGGTCCTGACTAATCCCTCTACCTGGAGGTACTGTTGATGGTACAGAGGTCCAGGCCGCCAGCGTAATCCCTACCTCCTGAGGATCCCTGAACCTCAGTGATCCAGTCCTGAGAAGGACCCTGATCACACACCGGGGACTGGTAGGTATATGCCTAAACACAGTAATCAACGAACGAGACAGTACAAGGGGTAAACTAAAATCCACCTTGCATACAAAAATCACACCACAGGAAACAGAGGAGACACCAACGGGTACGGAGATAAATGATAAAGCGAGGAGGGGAAAAAGACCACACAGGTACTCTTAACTTCAGCCTTCACCATACAACGATCCGCTCTGCTGGTCTGCATGAATGCTTTCACCGACACTTCCCCAGCAGACAGACAGGTATTTGAAGGAAACCAATTATCACAACATTAATTGCAGCTGAGCGAGGCTGGTCTAGTCCAGCACAGAGAGAGGAAGAATTAACTCCCTCTCTGCCGAAAAACACCCAGCACCAGAAACTCAGCTGTGAGAAGTCAGGGTGTGCAATCGCGACGATCTTCGCAGCGACACACCCGTGACAGTACCCCCCCCTTCTACGAGGGGCCTCCGGACCCTCAGGGCTGGGTTTATCTGGGTGAGTAGTATGGAAGGCCCGAACCAATCGGTCTGCGTTAATATCCGACGCAGAAACCCACGTCCTCTCCTCAGGACTATACCCCTCCAATGAACAAGGTACTGAAGGGACAGGCGATTTAGACGTGAATCGACGACTCTCGACACCTGGAACTCCAAGTTACCATTGACCACCACAGGAGGAGGAGGTAAAGGTGAAGGTATCACCGGCGCCACATACCTCTTAAGCAACGATCTGTGGAACACATTATGAATTTTAAATGTAGGAGGGAGGTCAAGACGGAATGCAACCGGATTAATTATAGCACTGATCTTGTATGGCCCGATGAACTTGGGACCCAGTTTCCAGGAGGGAACCTTAAGTTTTATATTTTTGGTAGACAACCATACCAGATCGTTCACACTTAGGTCCGGACCAGACACTCTCCTCCTATCAGCCATACGTTTGTATCGGTTCCAATAGTACTCAGATTATTCAGCACTCCTCTCCACACTGAAGCAAGTGACGACGAAAATCGTTCCTCCTCAGGAACCCCAGAAGAGCCCCCCTATTGAAAGTACAAAACTGGGGGTGAAAACCATATGCCCCAAAAAACGGGGACTTACCAGTGGACTCGCTCCGCCTATTATTTAGAGCAAATTCCGCCAGAGGCAAGAAAGAAGCCCAGTCCTCCTGGTTCTCTGACACAAAACACCGGAGATATGTCTCCAAGCTCTGGTTCAGACGCTCTGTCTGACCATTGGTCTGCAGGTGAAAAGCCGATGAAAATGACAACTGCATCCCACGCCGTGTACAAAATGCTTTCCAGAATTTGGACACAAACTGAGACCCCCGATCCGACACCACATCGGAGGGTACCCCGTGAAGCCTTACAATCTCCCCAATAAACACCTGCGCAAGAGTTTTAGCATTAGGAAGAGCAGGAAGAGCGATAAAATGTGCCATCTTGCTGAACCTGTCCACTACAACGAGTATGACTGTTTTACCCGAAGATGGCGGGAGGTCCGTAATGAAGTCCATAGACAGATGAGTCCACGGACGCTCCGGGATCTTCAAAGGTAAGAGGATCCCCGACGGACGGGTATGTGGGGTCTTAGAGCGCACACAAACCTCACAGGACGTGACAAAAGTTACCACCTCCCTATGTAAGTTAGGCCACCAAAACCGGCGCGAGAGGAGATCCTCAGTAGCTTTACTCCCTGGGTGTCCTGCCAAAGCAGAATTATGGTGTGCCTCGATCACCTTTTGTCGCAACTGATTTGGAACAAACAGTCTCCCTGGAGGTCCTACAGGGGCGTCCCCCTGAGCCTCCAATACCTCCTCCTCAAGCTCAGAGCATACTGCCGACACCACCACCCCTCCTGAAGGACCGGAACCGGGTCCTCCGTATTCCCAGCCCCTGGGAAACAGCGAGATAAGGCATCCGCCTTAACATTTTTTGACCCAGGACGATATGTGACGACAAAATTAAACCTGATAAAAAACAACGACCACCTAGCTTGTCTGGGATTCAGACGTTTAGCGGACTCTAAATATAGCAGGTTTTTGTGATCGGTAATGACGGTGACCGGGTGGACTGCCCCTCCAAAAAATGACGCCACTCCTCAAAAGCCAACTTAATGGCCAAGAGTTCCTTATTGCCGACATCATAATTCCTCTCAGCGGACGACAATTTTTTAGAGAAGAAGGCGCACGGATGCCATTTACCAGGGGACGAACCTTGTGACAATACTGCTCCCAACCCCTACCTCGGAAGCGTCCACCTCAACAATGAACGGCTGTGACGCATCAGGTTGAATAAGTATGGGTGCTGAAGCAAAACATTTTTTCAAAGAGGAAAACGCTTGACAAACCTTGTCAGACCACTTTGAAAAATCCGTCCCTTTTTTAGTCATGTCTGTGAGAGGTTTAACTATGGACGAAAAATTACGAATGAACTTCCGGTAGTAGTTAGCAAACCCCAGGAAACGTTGTAATGCCTTAAGATCCTCTGGCAGATCCCACTCAAGAACTGCCCGCACTTTCCCAGGGTCCATACGAAAACCGGATGCTGACACCAGGAACCCTAAAAACTGAAGTTCCTGTATGGCGAACACACACTTCTCCCATTTGGCGTACAGTTTATTATCCCGCAAGATCTGTAACACCTGCCTAACATGCTCCTGATGAGACACAAGATCCGGCGAGTAAATTAAGATATCATCCAGATATATGACCACAAACTGTCCCATTAGGTGGCGAAAGATGTCATTTACAAAGTGTTGAAACACCGCCGGGGCAATACTCAGACCAAATGGCATGACAAGGTTCTCATAATGTCCCTCCGGAGTGTTAAACGCCGTCTTCCACTCATCCCCTCCTTCATCCTAATCAGATTGTACGCCCCCCTGAGATCCAACTTAGAGAACCATTTGGCACCCACGATCTGATTGAAGAGATCGGGTATAAGTGGGAGCGGATACGGATCTCGGACCGTAATCCGATTAAGCTCACGGAAATCCAGGCAAGGGCGTAGGCCTCCATCTTTTTTTTTCACAAAGAAGAACCCGCTGTAGCGCTTCCCACGGCTGTGGGGCGTCGGGACATGGCATAGCTTGCCTAGCTAGCCAATGCTCCCACGCCGCCAGTCCACGACGACGTGAGGCATGGGTCCCAGATGGTAAGAGAATGTGGACCCACTGGACCACGGAGGGAGACCCGGGCCTGCCCGGACTAGGGAAGGGCAGCGACCGGGATCCGTGGCAGCTGAGCATGTGGGCAAGGTGGCGACCTGCAGGACTAGACAACACCGCACAACTTCAGGTAAGAAGAAACATAAAGTTTACTTAAAGAAACACAGTACATAAAACAGAACATAAGACCGGGCTCCCGATTCCGCACATCAGAGAAGGGTACACGACTCAGGATCATAGACGAGTGCTGGAGGACATCACGGGTAGATGCAGTCCAGGGTTATCTGGCACGGGCATACTTGGACGGCCTCTCTCTCAGGCCTTAGGCGTAGCACAGGCTCAGCAGGAGAACATCAGACACCGACCTCAGACAGACTTCAGACGATGGCGGGGTCATCACGGGTTGATGAAGTCCAGGATCATCTGGCACGGGCATACTAGTATGGCCTCACTCTCAGGCCTCGGGCGTAGCACAGGCTCAGCAGGAGAACATCAGACACCGGCCCAGGACGAACGTCAGACGATGGCGGGGTCATCACGGGTTGATGAAGTCCAGGGTCATCTGGCACGGGCATACTAGGACGGCCTCTCTCTCAGGCCTCAGGCGTAGCACAGGCTCAGCAGGAGAACATCAGACACCGACCCAGGACAGACGTCATCACAGGGTAGACCAAGGAGGAACCGGCAGGACAGGCAGGTTGTCACGGCAAGTGACCAAGGCAGTCTCTGGGACAGGCAGGTTGTCACGGCTAGTGACCAGGGCAATCTCTGGGACAGGCAGGTTGTCACGGCAAGTGACAGGGCAGGCAGGTTGTCACGGCAAGTGACCAGGCAGGCAGGTTGTCACGGCAAGTGACCAGGCAGGCAGGTTGTCACGGCAAGTGACCAGGGCAGGCAGGTTGTCACAGCAAGTGACCAGGGCAGGCAGGTTGTCACGGCAAGTGACCAGGCAGGCAGGTTGTCACGGCAAGTGACCAGGCAGTCTCTGGGACAGGAAGGTTGTCACGACAAGTGACCAGGCAGTCTCTGGGACAGGCAGGTTGTCACGGAAAGTGACCAGGGTAGTCTCTGGGACAGGCAGGTTGTCACGGCAAGTGACCAGGCAGTCTCTGGGACAGGCAGGTTGTCACGACAAGTGACCAGGCAGTCTCTGGACAGGCAGGTTGTCACGGCAAGTGACCAGGCAGTCTCTAGACAGGCAGGTTGTCACAGTAAGTGACCAGGCAGTCTCTAGACAGGCAGGTATATACGACCTGATATGGTGGAGCCTCCAGGTAGGCTGCAGTCGGATGGCAGATGATCGCTCCAGGTGAGCAGGCAAGAGCCGGGGATCTCTGCAGATGATGTCCGAACTTCCGGATGGAGCTGCAGTCGGATGGCAGATGATCGCTCCTAGGTGAGCAGGCAAGAGCCGGGGATCTCTGCAGATGACGTCCGAACCTCTGGAAGGAACTGCAGACGGATGGCAGACAGGCAAGCCGACAGGTAACAGACAGGTAACTGGAATCAGGAGCTGATGGCTGAAACAGAGTTAGACTGCACAGGAACACGGATTGGATCTCAGAGAGTCAGGAACACAGACAGGAACACGGACTGGGTCTCAGGGAGTCAGGAACACGGACAGGAACATGGATTGAATCACAGGAACACGGACTGGAACACAGGCCTCGGACTCCGGACATCTGGCACCGATCAGCAGGCTCCGGACATCTGGCAATGATCGGCAGGATCCGGACATCAGGCAGGAAGGATAGGATCCGGACATCTGGAAGTGGTCGTCGGACATCGGACATCAGGCCATGGTCATCAGGCATAGGATCCGGACATCTGGCAGCGACCTGAAAAGGAACCCCAGCGGTCTGGTGCAAGCCCCGCCAGGCTCAACGGGAGCTGGCCGGGGATTGCACAGAGGCTGAGCACAGAGTAACAGAAACTCAGCACACACCGGACTCCTCCTTCCAAGATGAACTCAGGTTATATAGCAAGGATTCACAGTCACTGGCACAGGGTTCAGGACACAGCAGGATTTCAGGAACATAACACAGAGGACACAGTTCAGAAAGTCAGGTAAAGGATGCGATCTAAGATCAGGGGTTCAGGTAATTAGACACAGCAGGAACAGGCCTGGATATACAGCCTCCAGGAACGGCGATCTGGGTAATCAGCCCCCAGCATAGGCGGAAACACAAGACACAATTCAGACATTCAGGTACCGGGTTTGATCCAGGATCAGGGAACAAGACACAGCAGGAACAGGGAATCAGCTCTCCAGAGCTGATCAACTTCAGAGCAGGAGCTGAACACACAACCACATACGGCTAGGTTCAGGGATTCAGTGTGGATTCAATGCGAAGCTCTGGCAACGCCCACTAGGGCTGGGGAACTTTATATATGAGCTGCTTCACAGCGATAGGCTGGAGCAGTAACTCTAGTAAACACCCAATCCACATAAAAGCAGGACAGGTGTGGGCCGCGCCCCCTATGCAGAGCCAGACAGCACAACACAGAGGGAACCCAACAATGGCTGCCGCCAACCACGCAGTAAGTCATGCACCACTGCAGAGGACTTTTCAAGCTACGGACGGCTTTCACAGCAAGTCAGGAACCGCACATGCGGGCGGTCATGCAAAGCAGCGGAGCCACTCACGCAAGTACGGGTACGCAGCAGAGCCGGGAACTGAGCAGCATCCATATAGGTAACAGACAACAGTATCCCAGCTGGTTAGGGGGAAAGGAGCAAAAGGGTTAATGCAAAAAACATGCAAAGTAACGCTGGAAAACAAAGTACAGACAATACCAGCGTTACAGTATCCCCCTCCTCAGGCCCCCTCTTCTGAAGACCAAGTAAAAAAAAAATTCCCCAGAAAAATTCACTTGGGTTTGGCGGTAAGTCCCATAGTTCACAATATGGCAGCAGAGTTAATAGCTCGAAAAGTCCGAACCGCTGACCAAGCGGGGAATCGAGCCATCTAGTCCACTTACCCTGTGGGGACCAAGTAGTCTAGTTCACACATCAGGTGGAGCTTGGAGAAAGTCCTGCAGACCGCACATGCTCAGCGGAGTCCATGGCCAGAGCTTACTGTAGCGCTTCCCACGGCTGTGGGGCGTCGGGACATGGCATAGCTTGCCTAGCTAGCCAATGCTCCCACGCCGCCAGTCCACGACGACGTGAGGCATGGGTCCCAGATGGTAAGAGAATGTGGACCCACTGGACCACGGAGGGAGACCCGGGCCTGCCCGGACTAGGGAAGGGCAGCGACCGGGATCCGTGGCAGCTGAGCATGTGGGCAAGGTGGCGACCTGCAGGACTAGACAACACCGCACAACTTCAGGTAAGAAGAAACATAAAGTTTACTTAAAGAAACACAGTACATAAAACAGAACATAAGACCGGGCTCCGATTCCGCACATCAGAGAAGGGTACACGACTCAGGATCATAGACGAGTGCTGGAGGACATCACGGGTAGATGCAGTCCAGGGTTATCTGGCACGGGCATACTTGGACGGCCTCTCTCTCAGGCCTTAGGCGTAGCACAGGCTCAGCAGGAGAACATCAGACACCGACCTCAGACAGACTTCAGACGATGGCGGGGTCATCACGGGTTGATGAAGTCCAGGATCATCTGGCACGGGCATACTAGTATGGCCTCACTCTCAGGCCTCGGGCGTAGCACAGGCTCAGCAGGAGAACATCAGACACCGGCCCAGGACGAACGTCAGACGATGGCGGGGTCATCACGGGTTGATGAAGTCCAGGGTCATCTGGCACGGGCATACTAGGACGGCCTCTCTCTCAGGCCTCAGGCGTAGCACAGGCTCAGCAGGAGAACATCAGACACCGACCCAGGACAGACGTCATCACAGGGTAGACCAAGGAGGAACCGGCAGGACAGGCAGGTTGTCACGGCAAGTGACCAAGGCAGTCTCTGGGACAGGCAGGTTGTCACGGCTAGTGACCAGGGCAATCTCTGGGACAGGCAGGTTGTCACGGCAAGTGACCAGGGCAGGCAGGTTGTCACGGCAAGTGACCAGGCAGGCAGGTTGTCACGGCAAGTGACCAGGCAGGCAGGTTGTCACGGCAAGTGACCAGGGCAGGCAGGTTGTCACAGCAAGTGACCAGGGCAGGCAGGTTGTCACGGCAAGTGACCAGGCAGGCAGGTTGTCACGGCAAGTGACCAGGCAGTCTCTGGGACAGGAAGGTTGTCACGACAAGTGACCAGGCAGTCTCTGGGACAGGCAGGTTGTCACGGAAAGTGACCAGGGTTAGTCTCTGGGACAGGCAGGTTGTCACGGCAAGTGACCAGGCAGTCTCTGGGACAGGCAGGTTGTCACGACAAGTGACCAGGCAGTCTCTGGACAGGCAGGTTGTCACGGCAAGTGACCAGGCAGTCTCTAGACAGGCAGGTTGTCACAGTAAGTGACCAGGCAGTCTCTAGACAGGCAGGTATATACGACCTGATATGGTGGAGCCTCCAGGTAGGCTGCAGTCGGATGGCAGATGATCGCTCCCAGGTGAGCAGGCAAGAGCCGGGGATCTCTGCAGATGATGTCCGAACTTCCGGATGGAGCTGCAGTCGGATGGCAGATGATCGCTCCTAGGTGAGCAGGCAAGAGCCGGGGATCTCTGCAGATGACGTCCGAACCTCTGGAAGGAACTGCAGACGGATGGCAGACAGGCAAGCCGACAGGTAACAGACAGGTAACTGGAATCAGGAGTGATGGCTGAAACAGAGTTAGACTGCACAGGAACACGGATTGGATCTCAGAGAGTCAGGAACACAGACAGGAACACGGACTGGGTCTCAGGGAGTCAGGAACACGGACAGGAACATGGATTGAATCACAGGAACACGGACTGGAACACAGGCCTCGGACTCCGGACATCTGGCCACGATCAGCAGGCTCCGGACATCTGGCAATGATCGGCAGGATCCGGACATCAGGCAGGAAGGATTAGGATCCGGACATCTGGAAGTGGTCGTCGGACATCGGACATCAGGCCATGGTCATCAGGCATAGGATCCGGACATCTGGCAGCGACCTGAAAAGGAACCCAGCGGTCTGGTGCAAGCCCCGCCAGGCTCAACGGGAGCTGGCCGGGGATTGCACAGAGGCTGAGCACAGAGTAACAGAAATCAGCACACACCGGACTCCTCCTTCCAAGATGAACTCAGGTTATATAGCAAGGATTCACAGTCACTGGCACAGGGTTCAGGACACAGCAGGATTTCAGGAACATAACACAGAGGACACATTTCAGAAAGTCAGTTAAGGATGCGATCTAAGATCAGGGGTTCAGGTAATTAGACACAGCAGGAACAGGCCTGGATATACAGCCTCCAGGAACGGCGATCTGGGTAATCAGCCCCCAGCATAGGCGGAAACACAAGACACAATTCAGACATTCAGGTACCGGGTTTGATCCAGGATCA
This sequence comes from Oophaga sylvatica, assembly GCA_033576555.1. NCBI lineage: Eukaryota > Metazoa > Chordata > Amphibia > Anura > Dendrobatidae > Oophaga > Oophaga sylvatica. The sequence goes on from JARQOD010000001.1 coordinate 507,721,895, forward strand.
GGGAACAAGACACAGCAGGAACAGGGAATCAGCTCTCCAGAGCTGATCAACTTCAGAGCAGGAGCTGAACACACAACCACATACGGCTAGGTTCAGGGATTCAGTGTGGATTCAATGCGAAGCTCTGGCAACGCCCACTAGGGCTGGGGAACTTTATATATGAGTGCTTCACAGCGATAGGCTGGAGCAGTAACTCTAGTAAACACCCAATCCACATAAAAGCAGGACAGGTGTGGGCCGCGCCCCCTATGCAGAGCCAGACAGCACAACACAGAGGGAACCCAACAATGGCTGCCGCCAACCACGCAGTAAGTCATGCACCACTGCAGAGGACTTTTCAAGCTACGGACGGCTTTCACAGCAAGTCAGGAACCGCACATGCGGGCGGTCATGCAAAGCAGCGGAGCCACTCACGCAAGTACGGGTACGCAGCAGAGCCGGGAATGAGCAGCATCCATATAGGTAACAGACAACAGTATCCCAGCTGGTTAGGGGGAAAGGAGCAAAAGGGTTAATGCAAAAAAACATGCAAAGTAACGCTGGAAACAAAGTACAGACAATACCAGCGTTACACCCGCGGCCACCGGGGAAGATGAAGGTCTAATATGCCCCTTAGCCAGACTCTCTGAAATATAATCCTTCATGGCCTGTCTCTCAGGACCAGAAAGGTTATACAACCTAGATTTCGGTAACTTGGCCCCAGGGAGCAGGTTAACCGAACAGTCATACTCGCGATGAGGAGGTAGTTCTTGACACCTTTCTCAGAGAATACATCCTCAAAGTCCACCAGAAATGGAGGTAAGGCCCTAGGAGCGACTGCCCAATGACCGTATTCATGCAGTTTTATTACAGAATTCACTCCATTGGCTTATCTCTCTGGATTGCCAATCAATAAAACCGGGTTATGCTTAGTTAACCAAGGAAGGCCCAGCACTATAGGAGTGGGAAGACCCTCCAACACATAACAAGACAACAGTTCTTTATGTAACGCCCCCACTTGAAGATCTATGTATGCACTGCTTGCAAAAAACTTCCCTGACCGAGAGGTCTGGCGTCGATCGAGAATATGGGGACGGGTTTAGTCAACACACTCAATCGCATACCTTGAACCCGGCAAAGCGAGCATCCACCAGGTTAGCCCCGGACCCACTATCCAGAAGAACAGATATCCTCTCAGTTCTCGCACCCACCACCACCTCCCCGGTACGAGAAACTGAGACGAATTAGGGACGAAATACTTACTCCCAGATTGCCGTCCACCACACAATCTGGGATCAAAAGTTTTCCGGCGACTTTCACTCTGCAAAGGACGGAATGGACACCCCCTAATAAAATGTCCTTTTTTTCCACAGAAGAAACAACCTCCGTTTTGTGCGCCCCACCGATCCCCCTTTCCCCCGGGGGAAAAAATGTCCCCCCTAATTGCTTGGGGGTCCTCTGACTGGCCAGGGGAACTTCAATAAAGGGCCCCCTTTAGGAAGGGGGGGTCATCACGGGGGAAAAAGGGTTTCCCCCCCACCCTCCCGAAAAACGTCTTTTCAATACAAAAAGGGGCCTTTTGGGGTTCCAGTGACGGGGAGGATCATACTGGGGCCACAAAAACCTTTAATTTGAAAAGATAAACCTTGAAAAACGGGGCCCCAAGAGCCGGGTCATTCCCCTGGGGGGGCCCGGGGGCCCCCCTTTTGGGAAACCCCCCGAAAAAAATTTTTTTGCCGGACGATCCCCCGTTTTGGGTCCTAGGGGGAATTTTTGATTCGGGAAAAAGGGGCCCCCCCCCCGGGGGGCAAAATCCCAAAAACCCCCGACCCCAAAAAACCCCCCCTCCACTAAAATGGAAAAACGGGGGGGCCCCCCGGGGGAAAGCGAGCGCCCCGTTTGGGGGGGCTCCTTTTAGGAGCGAAAAGACAATCCCCACCCCTTTTTTTCCCCCTTCCCCAAAGCCCGGGGGGCGAAGCCAAAAGAAAAATTTTTTCATGCCTCCTGCTAAGCAAAAAACTTGTCCCGCCCCCCAGTGAACTTTTCGGGGGGAGCACTTTAGGTTCGGGTTTCCCCGGGCCTGCCCCGGGGGGGAAAAAACCCCTTTTGGGCATAACGCCCCCCCATTTAAAAGGACAAACCGGGGGCCAAATCCCCCGGGGGATAGACTGAAAAATAAACCCAAAAATGACTGGAGAAAATCTTAGTGGGTGGGGGGAAAAGGTCACGCGTTATTTTCATACGGAGGTCGGGGGTTTTAGCGACCCTTAGCTGGGCCCAAAAAAAAACCCTAAACCGGGGGGAAAATGTGAGGGAAAAGGGGTTTTCCCGGCCGCCAGCGAAATTTTCCCCACCTCCTGGGGGTCCCTGAAACCCCAGGGGAACCAGTCCTGAGAAGGACCCTGATCACACACCGGGCCCGGGGAGGTAATGCCAAAAAAAAAAAACAACAAACCCCAGCCCCCCACAGGGGTACTAAAATCCACCTTCCCCACAAAAATCACCCCAAAAAGGGGGGAAACACCAAGGGGGACGGAGATAAATGATAAAGCGAGGAGGGGAAAAAGACCACCAGGCCCCCTTTTAAAATTCACCTTCACCATAAAAAAGATCCGCTCTCGGGGCTGCATAAAAAGCTTTCACCGACACTTCCCCGAGAAAGCCCCGGGTTTTTTAAGGGGGAAAAACCCAAATTTTCACAACATTTAAATTTCGGGGCTGAGCGGGGGTGTCTAGTCCAGCCCAGAAAAAAGGGGGAATTTTAAACCCCCCCCTCTGCCGAAAAACACCCGGGGACCAAAAGAAACCAGCGTGAAAAAGTCAGGGTGTGCAACCCCCAAAAGATCTCCCCCCGCGACAAACCCGGACACTCCCCCACGACCTGGGGGTTTTAGTAAGTTCGCTTAAAACCCCCCATATAGGGGCCCCAGAAAATTTTTTTTTCGACTCTGAAAACAATTTTGCCAAACCCCCCATTTTGCTACGCGGCCCCCTTGCCGCACGGGGGCCCCCCGGGGGGGGAACGCCCCCACTATTTATTTTTTTAAAAAAGGGGTGTTCCGCAGATCCAAACTTTACACTACCCGCCCGGGTCGGGGTAGAAAAAGGGGGGACAAAACCCGCGCCTAGGGGGTTCATCCAGCAGCGGGGGGGGTAATTTTCAGCCCCAAAAACGAACAACCTCAGCTGTGGGGGTGCCGCAGTCGCTGTTCAGGCTGCTACACAGGGGCACCCTTTTTTGGGGCCCCCAAAAAACCCCCCTGCTCCGACTTTGCCCCCTCCCCCCTTTCCCAAAAAAAATTTTCGGGGGACAGCAAACATTGTCGGGGATTTTTTTGGGGTCAGTGCTTTTTTAAAAACTCGAGTTTTTTTGGGTGAAAATTTTTTCCCCGGACCCCGGGGACAATTTTCGTTTCATATTTTCCCTTCTTTTTGGCAGAGTTTTGGGGAAAGGGCAACCCCCCTTTTTTGGGGCAGGGGCGATGGGGGGGGGTGCGGAGGTCCCTCGGTTTCGGGAAAAGGGTTTTAAAAAAAGGTTTTTTTTTTGGCTCTGGGGGACCCACGTTTTTGGCGCTCCAACGGGGGGGCAAGGGCCCAAAAGGGTTTGGGTTTGGGGCGGGCCCCTTTTCAGCCCAAATTTTCCCCAATTCTGGCCCCCCGGATTAGAGTGGCCGGATTAGGTTCCTTATACCGGGATATTTTTAAAAAAGGGGGCCCGCTGACCATGTAAAGGGCCCCTTTGGGCCCCCCCAGGGGGTTCCCCCTCACGGGAGAAGCTTATTCCAAAACAAAACCCCCTTTGGGGCATCCTTTCACGAGCGGGGGTTTTTGGAAAAGGGGGCCCCCGGGGGAAAAGATTTTTGGGTTTTGGGCCCCCCCCCCTTTCCAAACTCAAAAAATCCCCCCTTTTGGCCCCCCCATCCCTCAAGGTCAGGGGGGTTTTTTTGGGGAAAGGGGGGGGCCTAACCCCGGCCCTTTTAAGGGGCTCCGGGGTTTTTTTTAACAATTGCACATTTTTGGGAAAAATTATCCCCCGATACCCCACGATCGGGAAAAAACGACGCGTCTAGTGACCTTTTTGGGGGGGTTAAAAACCCTTTGGCAGCAGCATTTGCCCCCAAGCGGGGCCTTTTTAAAAAAGGGGCAACCCCTTTTTTGGGGCCATCCACCTAACAGTTGAGTTTTTTGTGGATTCGGGAAAAAAAAGGGGAAATTTATGTCCTTTTGTTTTTTCCCCCTTTCCCCCACACAATACCCAGGGGAGCTCCCCCCAAAACCCCGGGGACTTTTTCGAGGGGGGAATGGACCATACGGGCCCCCCCAAAAAAACACACATCAGACAATCCCTCTCACTTTTGGCTAGGTCCCCTTTCCCCCCAAAAAAGGGGTTTTTCTTTTTTCCAAAACCTTTTTGAGAGAAAAAAAATGAGGTTTTTGGGGAAGAAAACCCTGGCTTAAAACTTCACTCCCCAAATTGAGGGTCCTCGGGGGAAAAACGGGGTTGGGGGTGAGTCTTGAGAGGAAAAAGTGTGGGGGGGAGTGTTCGGGGTTTTTTAACTTTATCCCCCCAGTTTTTCCCCTTTTCCTTCCCAAGTGCTATTTGGGCCTAGGGGAAACGGGTTCAAAAAAAAAGGGGGGGGAACCCCTTCCGCCCACCCCCCCCAAAGACTTCCCTATTTGCCCCCCTTCCCGGGGGCGAACCCCCCCCAGAGGGGGGCCCCACCCCCCCCTTCTCCCCCGGGGGGGGTTTAAAAGCTATTCTAAAAATATTCATGAAAAATCTGGCAAGGGGGGTTTTTTTTTGGAAGTAGTGTCACCTCGGGGGGGGGGTTCTTTTTTGTCCCCAAAAAAAGAACGGGGGAAAATTTTCGTCCCTCCCCCGATTACGGGGGGTTTTTAAAAGCCACCCAAACCCAAAAAAATTTAAAAACCCCCCGGCTGCCTCGATTTCGGGCTCTTTGATAGGCTCCGGGGAGCAAGGGTTTTTTAAACCAAAATTTTAAAACCTGGGAGGTTTTAAAAAACCCGATTCACATCCGCGGGGGGGACGAGGGGAAAACGGCTTTTTAAAAATTTTCCAGGGATGGCCCCTTCCCCAATATCGGGTGTCCCCCTTGGGGTTTTGAAATGCCCCACCCCTTTTCCAAAAATTTGTTAAGGGGACATTTTCCCGGGGAAAAGGTTTTCCCCCTCTTTTGTGGAAAAAAGGGGTGAAAATTTTCATCTCCCTCCAATTTTTGGGCTCCCACCGGAAAGATGTCTGCAGATCCCGACCTCTTGGGGGCCCAAAATTCCCCTTTAATGCAAATTTTTGGGAAATGCGTGTTTAAAACGGGAAACCCCTTCCCGGGGTCAGGGGTAAATCTTCTCCCCCCAAAAAGGGTTTTTGGGTAGGGGCCTCCCAAAAATAACAGGCTTTTAAAGGGCGGCAAGAACCCCATTCTTTTAAAGGGGGGTGCAGACCCTTTTTTTGGGGTTTTTTTAAATTACAAAACGTGGGGTTTTTTTTTCCCTATTTTTTCCAAATCTGGTAGCCCCCTTGGGGAGCCTCACCAAAAGGGAGAAATTTTCCCCGATTTTTGGCCGAAGAAGTCTCCAAGGCTTCACCTCAATTAACCCCCATTTTGCTAGCCGGGCCCCATCCTCACCCCCCTTTTTTTAAAAAATCATTCATATTGGGGGGGGGAAAGCCTCATCTTTTGGGTGTTTTGGGTCTTTCCCCTTTTCAAAAGGAAAGCTAAAGGGGCGGAAGCATCCTTGCTTTTTTTTTCCCCCCAAACCTTTTTTTAAAAACCCGCGGGGGAAATTTTTCCATGGGGGAAAAGGGGGGGTTTCTAGAAAAGAAGGGGCCCCTTTTTCTGAGTGGAGACATCTGGGGGAAAAGGGGGGTCGCCCCCCCCTTCCAAGTCTTTCCCCGGGTCACAAAAATTTTTTGGGATACTTACAAACACCCAGGGGGTAAATTCTCGGCGGGGCCCGATGCCCCCTTTTTTTCGCCCCCATTCATTTTCCCCCCCCTTTTTCCCCCTTTGGGGGGGGAAAAAACATTCGGGCTGATGCTCCCCCCTGGGGTCCGGGTTTTCCCCCCTGAGGAGGGGGAAAGGGGGGGCCCCCGGGGTTATTGTCCTTTTTGGGGGGCCCTTTTAAACCGTAGCGCCGGGGTTTTGCTGGGGGTCGGGGCCCCCGGGGGGAAGTTTTTTTAAACCCCCCTTTTTGTGCCCGGGGGGGTTCCTTTGGGGGTTTATTCGCCCCGGGGGGGTGGACATTTGGGGAAACCCAAAAAGGAAAAACTAAAACTGTTGGGGGGAAATTTTAATTTTGGGGGGCCGCATATGGTCCGTAAAATTGGGGATTAAGTTAAAAGGGGTGCGGCCTGTGCCAAAATAAACCTCCTCGACAACCCCCAGCGGGGTTTTTCTTTCCCCCTTTCCCGGGGGGCAAACGGGCCCCGGGGGGATGGCGGAATGGACTTTGTGGGGGGGGCTTACAAAAAGGGCTCGGGTTGCACCATCTTTTTTGGGGGGGTCCCGACCTTTTTTTCCCAAAAAGGTGAAAACCGGTTTCCGTTACCACGGTTCCCTTTTCCCTTTTTATGGGCCCGGGGTGCGTTTTTTCATAAGACTATTTTTCGTCTAAAAGGGGACCCCCGGAAAAAAACGTTTTTGACGGGCCCCCCCAATTTTTGCGTTTTCGTTCTCCCCGGGGCCCTTTCCCTTTTAAACCCAAAAATTTATTAAATCTCTCTTCGGAAATCTTTTCCCCAAGAATGGGTTTGGAAGAAAAGGGGGGGCCCAAAAAACCCCTTTGGCCCCCTTATCTGACCTTTTGGGCCCCCGCCATGGCAGGTTTGACGGGCATCTTTGTTACCGGGGGCCCAATTTTTTGTTAAAAAAAGCCGGGGGAAAAATTTTCCCCGGACAGACCCATTTCCCCCCTTAAATTTTTGGGTCGAAAACCCCCCTTTTTCCCTTTTTCCATCCCCCCGGTCTTCCCCGACTCCAGGGGGGAGAAAGGGGGTTTGAGGAAAGGGGCTTTTTTGGGCCATACTCAGGAGGGGGATTCAGACTTCCCAAGAAGGGAGAGGTCCTCCGCCGATCACATGGGGGCCCCCCCCCTCCGTTTTTTTTTTTCCCGGTGATTGGGGGGTGGCTCCCGCCCGTAACACCCCGGCGGCGATGGCCCCACCAAGGGGGCCCCCCCCTTACCTGGGCCCCTTAAAAACCCCCCGAGCATTTTTAACCCCCTTTGGGAAAAACCCTTTGGGTCTTCCACCATGCCGGGTATTTTCCGACCCCTTTTATGTGTCCCTCTTAAAACCCCTGGCATGCCCCCCTTTTTGAGTCATCTGGGGGGGCCCCTTTGATTTTCCCCACGGACATCACGGGGAAAAAGCAAAATTTTGGGGTTTTCAATTTTTGGGACGGGGCAAAAATTTTATTTGTTTTGGGTGGAGGGGTTTGGGCCTGAGATAGGTCCTGGTCCTTTTTTAGCACATTAAACCGCCCCCGCAGAAAAATTTCTGCCTTTGAGCGAAAGTGGGGCCCCAAAAGGGGGGGGGCCCCCAAAAGGGGGGTAATGTTAGGGGTCGAGTTCCCGCCCCTGCACAAGGGGAAACCCGGGGGCTATCTCCGCTGCGGCCCCCAACCGTCCCCGGGCCCGGGGGGGAAAAACCTCCCCCACAAGGGGGGGGGCCCCAGCGTCCCCCCATCTAGTGCTCTGCGGGGGAAAACCCCCGCTGCCTCCCAGGCCCCTGCCATTGAAAGGCCAGTGAAAGGTCGGGGGCAAGCCGACTCATTTGGGACTAAGTCCTGTGTTTTCCTTTCGGCATGCCCATTTTTAAAAACTCCATAGGAGTTAAGGGGTCCCCCAAAAGCTCACTACTGCAAACAGCTCCTATTGGTCCCCCCCCGGGGAAAAAACCTGAAACTACTCTGTCCTTTTTTGTATAAATTTTTTTATTTTTTGGGGGTTTTCGGTAGGTTTTTTCAGTTGTTACTTTTAAAAGGGGGGGAAGGGGGCCCCGGGGGGGCCAAGCTTTTGGGGGCAATTGCTTTTTTGGGGGTTTGCCATGGATCTTTCACGCATGTGGTTAGGGCCCCGGGGGGGAAAAAAGCCCCAAATACCGGGGGCCCCCCGGGGGGGAGATTGTAAAAAAAAGTGTTTTTTGGGCCCCTTTTTGGAAAAAGCCCCTAGAAAACCCCCTTTTTCGGTGAAAAGGGGGTTGGGCTGATTCGTTTCTGATTTTTTTTTCCCCCGGGCTGCTGTCCCCACCCCCGTTTTCTGTTTTTTTCCCCGTGAAGTTAAAAAGGGCACAGGCCATATCTCTGCGTCCTACCTTTGCGACTCGGGGGTTAACAGAGTTCGCTTATACCGGGGCCCCCAAAATGCCACAGTATATAAAAATTTTTTGGGGGCTTGGGGGAAACAGAGTTCGCCTATACCAAACCCCCCCTTTGGGGGCAGCAGGGTCTTTTTTGCACGGTGGACCCCCCCGGGGGGCGAACGGGACCCACTTAATTTTTTATTTAAAATTTTGCGTTTTCCCCAATCCAAACAGTTTGGGTTTGGGGGGTAAAGTTAGGGGTTAAAAAGGTTTTGGGGCTTTTTAATTTTTGGGTTTTTTTGGGTTTGGGGGGGAAAATTTGGGTTTTTGTTGGGGGGGGAAAATTTTTGGGGTTGGGGTTGGGGGGGAGGGGTTTGGGGTTAGGATTTTGGTTATGGGTTTCCCGGGGGGGGCAGTCCCTTTACCCCTTTTTGGGGTTGGGGGGGGGTTTTTGGGGGGAGGGTTTGGGGTGTAATTTTTGGGGGAGGGGTTTTTTTTTATAGTTAAGGGGTTTGGGGGGAGGTTTGGGTGGTGTTGGGGGAAAAAGGTTTTGGGGGTTTGGGGAAAAAGGGGGGTTTTTCCCCTTTTAGGGGGGACAGGGCTCTCCAAAACGCAACATGGGGGTCTGATTTTTCATTCCAGCCCAATTTTTCATTTTTAAAAACCAAAAAAGGGCCCTTTTCCCCCTTTCCCACGGGGCCTTTTTGGGGCCCAAAACATGGTTTAAAACCCCCCCCCATGGGCTATGCATACTAAGGGAAAAAAATTTTTCAACCCCAAAAATTTTGGGGACAATTTTTCCCCTGTTACCCCTTTTGGGGGAAAAAAAAAAATTTGGGGGAAAAAAAAAACCCCCTTTTGGGGGAAAAAAATTTTTATTTTTTTATTTTATGGCTCTAAAATTTAAACTTCTTTTTGCACTTGGGGTGCAAAGTGCTCCCCAAAAAAATCTATATAAGTTCCCCTTTAAAGGGGGGGGACTTTCCAAATGGTGGTCATTTTGGGGGGTTTTTCCCCCGTTTTTGGCCCCTTTAAGGGGTCTCCAAACCCCAAAATGGGGGGCGGGTCTCAATTCCAGCCAATTTTTTGGGATTGAAAAGTCAAATGGAGCCCCCTTTTCCCTTCCCCCCCTCTGCCCCCGGGGCCCCCCCAAAAAGTTTTGGGTTTTAAAACCCCCCCCATATGGGGGGGCATCGTACTCAAAAAAAATTTTAAAAAAAAATTTTGGGGTCCAATTTTTCTGTTTCCCTTGGGGGGAAAAAAAACCCCAAAATTTGGGTTTTTAATAAATTTTTTATGATAAAAAAAAAAAAGTTACCATATTTTTCAGACCATAAGACGCACTTTTTTTTTCCCCCAAAAAAAAATTTGGGGGGGAAAAAAAGGGTTTTTTCTTATGGGGGGGGAATAAACATACTCCCCAAAACCCCCCCGGGGGGGGTCCCCCCAAAAAACCTTTTTTTGGGGGTTTGGGGTCCCCGGGGCCCCTTTTTCCCCCCCGCAGGGCTCTGTGCCCGGGGGGGTGCTCAGCCGGCCTTTTCGGGACTAGCCCGAAAAAAAACCCGGGGCCCCCGCCCGCTGCTTTTTTCGACCCTTGGGGGGTTCCAAAAAAATGGGGCCGGGGCCCCCGGGGAAAACCTCCGGAAAGGGTGACGGGGCCCGGGGGCGAAAAAAAAATTTTTAAACTCGGGGGTTTAATCTCTTCCCGAATCTCCGGGGGCCCCCAGGGTCTCGGAAATGATCTCGATGCCCCCAAAATTTAATTCTCGTTGCCAGCGGCCCTTTTTTCCCCGGGGGGCCCTGGCGGCCATTTTTCTGGAAGCCACGGTTGCAGCAGTGGACTTTGGGGTACTAAAAAAATTTTCCGGGCCCCATCCCCCCCGCAGCCCAGAGCCCCGTGCAGCCACAAGAAGCCCCGAAAAAACCCCACCAAGGCTCTTTTTGGGGGCCCCCGCCATGGGATTGGTGAGACTGATAGGGTGACCCCACAGCGCACGGGAAAAACCCCCCCGAGCACAAAAAACCCCACAGAGCACAGAAAACCCCCCCAAAAACGCACAACAAAAAAATTTTTCCAAAAAAATTTCTGGGAAGCACCTAAAAAGGGGTTAATAAACTTCTTAAAAAGGGGTTTTTGGGGCCCCTTTCAATGCAGGTTTTTGAATAGGTTTTAATTTTTGGGGGGGGTTTTTTGACATATAGACCCCCTCAAAATAAAATTCAAAGGGGATGCCCCAAAAAAAAAAAAAGGGGGGGGTTTTTTAAAATGAGAAATTTTGGGGGGCCCCCAAATTTTAAACCCTTATAACCCCCCCAAAAAAAAAAAATTTTTGTTCCAAAAAGGGGGCCCAAAGTGCTAATGAAAGTAAACGGGGTTTAAAAAGGGGAAAAGTCCCCTTATTAAGTATTTTTGTGATTTTCAGAAACAGACCAAAATTTTGGGGCACCCCTTTTCATTCAAAAATTTTTCTTTTTTTCCCTGACTATGAAAATTTTAAAATTTTACACTAAAGGGGGATAAAAACCCCATAAATTTTAACACATTTTTTAAATTTTACATTAAAACCTTACAAAAAAGTTTTAAAACCCAAAATGAAAATTGTTTTTATATTCTGGGTTTCTTCAAAAAAACCACCTTTTTTTTTTATTAGGGGTTTAAAAAGCAAAAAAAAGGGGAGGAAGTAGTAAATAAACAAAGGGAAAAGCGGGGAAAAAAGAATTTTCTGTCAGGATTTGAACCTGTACCCAAAAGGGGTTGCTGGTTTTTTCCCTTTTTTCGGGGAGCTATTTTTAAAATTTTAAAAATTTTTCCCCCGAAACCATAATGAACTTTGCCCCGGGAAAAGAGTCATCACCTGCCCTTCGTTTTTTTCCCCCCCCCCGATTAAGACTGATTGGACCTGCTAAATTTTCCCCGGCCAGGCAGCTTCCTGTTCTGAGTATTTTGTGGTGCCAGTCTAACTGGGGGGAAACATTATCTGAGTTTTCCTGATCTGGAAGGTTTTTCTGCTGGGCCCTCTTTTCCCGGGGGCCTTTTTGGAAAAACCCCCCGTTCCTATAACCTCAACCTTTTAACATTTAAAAGGAACTGGTGCTTGAGTGTGGGGTTTTACCGGGGCCCGTGCCGGGGGGGGGCCCCCGGGATCTGCTGACACAGGGGAACTTCCCCCGCCATATACGCACCTCCAAAAAAATTTTTCCCCTTTTCCCGGGGGCCGGCTTCCCCAGCCCGGGGCCCGGCCCCCTTTTCCCCCTCGCCGTAACGTGACATTATCCAAAAGGGGGGAAAAGGGGCTGCAGTATTTCCCTCACAAATTTTGGGAGCGATTAAAGATTCCGCAAAAAAAATGGGGATCGGGGGCCAAAATTTTGCTTTTATCGGACTTTCGATATTGACTTTTAAATTTTTCCCCAAAAAATTCCTAACCGGAACGGAATTTTTCACTGCACTGGGAGTGGGGCCGGGGGCGGTCCCCCGGGCCCCCCAGGGGGAGCGGCCCCCCCTTTTTTGGCAGAAGATTCCGGTTGGGGGCCCCGGGCCCGGAAAAAGGGGTTGAAAAGGGGCCCCCATTTTACCCTTTTCCCCCGGCGGTCCCCTGGGGTTTTTTTTTCGCGAAAAAATGCAGTGAAATGCTGGTTTTAAAAACCCGGCCGAAAAAAAAACCCCGGGCCGATAAATCACCCCCGGGAAGCAGGTAAATTTTTCTGTGCTGCGCCGGGAAAACCCGGGGGCCCCCCATTCCGAAGTAGGGGGGGGCTGGATCGTCGTGGGGCAGGCGTTTTCTAAAAAACCCGCGTCCGGAAAAAGGGGGGGTTTTCTGTTTGGTTTTTTTTTTCCTTTTTTTTAAAAAGGGGGTCGATGGCCCCCCCCAGGGGAATTTAGAAATATAAAAAAAAGAAAAAAACTGTTGTCTTTTTTTTTTTCATTAAAAATACATTTTTTTTCCCCTTTTTTTTGTCTTTTTTTTTAATACATTTTAAAAATTTTTGGGATTAATAAAGGATTTTGGTGGGCTTATTGACCCCTCAATTAAACCGGGCTTATTTGGGGGCCCCCCCGGGGGAATCAACGGTGACATTAACCCCCCTTTTACCCCCCCTTTTGCCACCGCTACAGGGGGGGGGGGAAGAGCCGGGAAAGGGCCAAAAATTTGGCAAAATCTTTTGATTCGCCAAAAAGTTTGGGGGGGGGGTTTGCCTGGATTAAAAAAAGGCCGTTGAAAGGGCCCCAAAAAAAAATGGTTTTAAAATCTTTTAATACCAGGGGCCCCCGCATCTGCCTTTTACCCCTTTGGGGGGGGTTAACAAACAAGGGGGGAAAACCCCACGCCGTTTTTTTTTTTTTGAGGGGGTCCCCCAATTTTAGTTTAAAAACCCCCCCAAGCTTTTAAAAAAAATGCGGGGGCCTTTTTGGGAAAATTTTCAGGCGGCAAGGTTTTCCAAAAAATTTGGGGGTTTTTGGGTTTTATTAACCAGCCTAAAAACCAGGGGCCCCAGCCTTTCCCTTCATCTGGCCCGGGGGGTTTTAACAAAAATAAATTTTGGAAAACCCCCCCCCAAATTTTTTTTTTGGGGGGGTCCCCCAATTTTTTTTAACCAGCAAAATAAAACAAGGAAATGCTGTGGCCTGGTAAATTTTTAGGGGGGGGGGGTGGGGGCGGGGGGAGGCACCCGGGACACCGAGAAAACCCCCCCGGGGGGGCCCCCCTCCTGCTTTTGGGGGCCCCTTTAATTTTTTAAAGGGGAAAAAGGGCGCGGGGGAGAGGGGGGGGGTTTGGGGCCCCGGGGGCCCCCGGGGGCCCGAGGGGGCCCCCCCGGGGCACGATACAATTAAAAATTCCTTTCCCCGGGGAGGGGAGAATCGCCCTCCCTCTCTTCCCCCCCGGAAGCATGGGCCTTTTTAAAAGGCTTTGGGGGGGCCCCGGGGGGGAAAACAGTGGGGGGCCCCCCCCCCGTCATCGGAGGGTCAGCGTACGGCATCCCCGAAAAATCGACCGCATAGAAGAGAAAGGACCGAGCGCTCCAAATCTCCCAAAATCCCCCCCCCAAAGACAAAAAAGGGGGGGCCCCAAAAACAACCCTTCCGGCGCCCGCTGTCAACCTGAGAGGGGGAAAAAATGGGGCCCCAAGGGGGCCCGGGGGGGGATTTTTTTTTTTTTTTTTTTTTTAAAAAGGGGGGGAGTCGGTCCTGGTGGAGAAGTCGCATTTTTGGGGGGGGCCCGGGTGGAAAAGGAAAAATAAAAAATGGGGAACAAAATTCCATTTGAAAGAACATCCGGGGGGAAAGGGGGTTTTTCTGTTTCCTGTGCGTAATCTTATGTCGTAGGACTTGGGTTTTATTTAACACAAAAACCCAAAGGGGGGGAATATCAATATGGTCTTTTTATATATAGATTATTTTGGGCCCCAAAAAACCCCCCTTCCCCCTTTTGGGGGGGGGGGTTTTTCCCCCATATGGGGGGCCCCCTCATAAAAAAATTTTGCCCCCACTAAAAACCCAAAAAACCCAGCTACCCTATGGCTTTTCCCCCTAGTCCTTTTTTTTTCGCTCCTGTTCTTTCCTTTTTGCTCTCTGTTCTTTTTTTTTTCTTTCATTCTTTCCCCTCTTTTTTTTCTTTACTCTTTTTTTCTCTTTTGTTCTTTCCTCCTTTTTGCTCTTTCTTTCTTTTCCTCATACCAAACCACTGTGCCCTCATTACCAACATGTGATCACAGTTTTTTTAAAAGGTTAAAGCCTTTTGGGGGGGGATTTTGGGGGGGATTCAAAGGGGGGGGGATTTTGAAAAATTTTGGGGGGTTTTGGGGGAGGGGGGGGTGGCCCTTTAAAAATTTTTTTTCGGCGCGCAAAAACGCGCCGCAGCCTTTTTAAAAACCCCTTTCCCCCCTTCCCCCAAATTTTGGGGGGGAAAGGGTTTTTAAAAGACCTCCCTACAACCCCTTAAATTTTTGGGGGCCCCCGGGGGCCCGATGAGCGCGACCCGGGGGGGTCTTTTAAAGGGGGAAACCCCCCCCAAACCGGGGCTAAAGCATTTCCCCCCAAAAAACCCGGACAGTCTGGGGTCAACTTTTGGGGGAATGGCCTAAAATTTTCTGCAGCATGCACCGTGCCACAAACCCCCTTTTTTCCCCCTTTTTTCCCTTTTTTTAAAGGGGGTTTGGGGGAAATATGAAAAAAGGGGCCGCAAAATATTTTTTTCTCGGTGGGCCCCGGGTTTCTCCAAACCACCTGGGTTTTGGGGGGGTCCATGTAAATTTTTGGGGCCCCCTTTAAAAACCCCTTTAAAAAACCCGGGCCCCCCCAGCAGGGCGTACAAATAAATTTTAAGGGGCCCCAAAAAAAAAATCGAATGTTCCCCCCCCCCCCAAAAAAAAACCCCGAGGATTGTAAATGTAAAGGGCCAGCCAAAAAGGGAGGGGGAATTGAGTCGCACAAAAACCCGGGGGTTTTGGGGGGGGTCGGCACCGGGTCACGTCGACCCCTATGGGGGTTTCAAAAAAATACACAGCTCGGGCCGTGAAAACCGGGGGCCCCCCACTGGGGAAATTTTGGGGGGTTTCCAGGGGATGGTAGGGGAAAGTTTGGGTCGTTTGTCGTGCCCCAAAATGGAAAAACCCGGCCCGGGGGGTTTTCCCCCCCTGCTGTTTTTTGGGGGTCCGGGAAGGATTGGGTAAAAACAGGGGGGGGATAAGGGCTTCTTTTTAAAAAAAAAAGCTAACCTTCCAGGCAGAAAGATTGAGAATAGAGCAATGGCAAGGGGGTGTAAAAAAAATGGCCCCCCGCGAAAAAGAAAACAGGAAACTTCAAGTTAAACCCCCCATAAAAAAATTTTAATAAAAAATTTAAAAAAAAGGCAAA